>JAGIQG010000001.1:8834068-9434068 GCA_024679065.1 Sphyrna mokarran
GGGGGGGGATTGCACAGAGAGAGAGAGAAATGGGGATAGTGGGACGGTCAGAGAGGTGGGTGAACAGGAAGGGCACGAGTTATGGGGACTAACAGGGACGGGAGGGAGAGCGTTACACAATCATATAGAGTTGAAAATGTGAATTTGACATGGGGGATGTGGAAGGAAGGAGATAAAAATACAATGGGAAGGGATGTTTAAAGCTTATAGTGTCACCAGCAGACTTATGGTAACAAGCAATTAAGTTACTGTGAAAATCCCCAACTGGCCACACTCCAGCACCTGTTCAGGTACACTGAGAGACAGTTTAGCATAGCCAATGCAGCTAACCAGCAATTCCTTTGGACTGTGGGAGGAACACCACAGACATGGGGAGAACGTGCAGACTCCACACAGACTGACCCAAGCCGGTAATGAAACCTGGGTCCATGGCGAAGACTTAGTAGAGGGGGTAGAGAAAGGAAGGAGAGATAAAAATGACGCGGGGAGTGGTGGTATTTGAGACTGGAGTAGAGGACAGGATGGAAGTAGAGAGAGTGAGAGCAATAAAATAGAGGTATGACAGCAACAGGGTGTTTATGTAATCCATCACTACTTGCTCTAGAGACATCTTTTAATTCTCTTCCGAACAATGACACTTTTTGACATTTTAATCTCACCCTATCACGGGCCTTTTTTTCTATTTCCCACTCTTTCTCCCTTTCGTTTGCTGAAAATCTATTACATTTCTGACGTGTCCTAGTTCTGAAAGGGGTCGCAGACCTGAAATGGTAACATTATTCTTTTTCCACAGGTGCTGCCAGACCTGCTGTGTGTTCCCAGAATTTTCTGTTTGTATTTCCGAATTCCAGTCTTTGCATGTGGCCCTTTTTTTTATTTATTTATCTGGAGACAGGAAGTGATCATGTTTGGCTGGGTCAACATTTATTGCCCATCTCCCTCTAGAAGGTGGTGGTGAGCTGTCTTCTTGAGCTGCTGCAGTCCATGTGGTGTAGGTATACCCGCTGTGCTGTTAGGGAGGGAATTCCACGATTTTGATCCAGCAACAGCCAAAAAAAAATTGATGTTGTTCCAAGTCAGGCTGATGAGTGACGACAGGAACTAATCCAAGGGAATGTGGCAATTTGTATTTTTCAGCAGCAGGAAACAAAGCATGATGATGAAACTAGATTGCTGCAGGACGGTAACATTGTGGTTAGCACTGCTACCTCACAGCGCCAGAGACCTGGGTTCAATTCCAGCTTGGCTCCCTGTCTGTGTGGAGTTTACAATTTCGCCCTGTGTCTGCGTGGATTTCCTCCCACAGTCCGAATGACATGCTGGTTAGGTGCACTGGCTATGCTAAATTCTCCCTCAGTACCCAAACAGGCAGTGGAGTGTGATGACCAGGGGATTTTTTTTACAGTAATTTCATTGCAGTGTGAATGTCAGCCTACTTGTGACTAATAAATAAAACTTTAACTTTACAGTGACGATTCTGCAGGGCTCAATACTCATTCTCTTGTCTTTTGTACTTTATAATTAATGATTTAGAATCCACTTAACCTACATGTCTTTGGACTGGGAGGAAGCCAAAGCAACCAGAGGACACCCATGCACACATAGGGAGAATGTGCCGACATGGGGAGACTATGAGACAGCGTTGCTGACCAAACTGTATACAACACTCATTAGACCACAACTCGAGTACAGCATACAGTTCTAGTTTGATCTCTGGATTGCTACCTAGCCACAGGCATATTGGTGTAGGGTAAATAAGTTTAGAGAGCTGAATTAGTGGAATAAAGATTGGTGTCGGAGAAATGGATTTCCATTCAAGGATCACTGAAACAGGACGGGGGAAAGTGAGACCTATACCCCGGGATGGTCTTTCACTGAACTGTGTTGGGACCAGCGTTCAACTAGGTGGTTGAGAAGGTTTTAAACTAAATACTTGGGGGCAAGGAATGACATGAGGAGATTTGGTACAATAGAGCAAAGATAATGATGACCAGACTGTGTCAGAAAGGAACAGAAAGCATAAATGTAAACCTACAGGTGAGGTCAGAATTAGTAAGAATGGTAACAAGGTATATTTAAAGGCTCTGTCCCTGGAAGTGTACAGCATCTGTAGCAAATGGATAGCACAGAAAAGAATATCCATGACCTGATCACCAGTTTGGTGATGTGGTTGCAAGGTGACCAAATTTGGGATGAAATATGATGACAACTGAAAGGACAGGAATCTAGGAAACGGTGGTGGGGTAGCTCTGTTAATTAAAGATAACTGTACAGTAGTGAGGAATTACCTTAGTTCATAGAAATATAGAAGATAGGAGCAGGAGGAGGCCATTTGGCCCTTCAAGCCTATTCTGTCATTCACCACAATCATGGCTGATTGTCCAATAGCCTAATCCTGCTTTCTCTCCCATGGGATCTTTGATCCCATTCGACCCAAGTGCTATATCCAGCCACCTCTTGAATACATTCAATATTTTGGTATTAATTACTCCTTTGGTAATGAATTCCACAGGCTCACCACTCTTTGTGGGAAGAAATGTTTCCTCATCTCCGTCCTAAATGGTCTACCCCGAATCCTCAGATTGTGACCACTGGTTCTGGTCTCCCCCACCATTGGAAACATGTTCCCTGCATCGACCCTGTCTAATCCTACTAGAATTTTATAAGTCTCTATGACATTTCCCCCTCATTCATCTGAATTCTAGAGAAAACGATCCTAATCTAGTCAATCTCTCCTTATACATCAGTCCCACCATCCCTGGAATCAGCCTGGTAAACATTTGCTGCACTCCCTCGAGAGAAGAACATCCTTCCTCAGAAAAGACCAAAACTTGACACAATACTCAAGGTGTGACCTCACCAAGGCCATATATAATTGTAACAACACATCCCTGCTCCTGTACTTGAAACATCTCACAATGAAGGCCAACATGCCATTTGCTTTCTTCAGCGCCTGCCGTACCTGCAAAAGATGTAGACTTCACTTGTGGCAGTGCGTCTTAATCCCCACTAACAGTAGCTACACTGGAGAGAGTACGCAGGAAGGAAATGATGTGGATGACATAAATTCGATGGGCTGAGTGATCTCCTTCCTGCGTCATTAATTTTCTATGATAAGGCCATAGAAGGGATTTGAACACAAGGGGGAGAATTTTAAATTGGAAATACTGCAGGAATGGAGGTCAATGTCAGTCAGCACAGAGGCAATGAACTTGCTGCGAGTTTGGATATGGGCAGTAGAGTTTTGGACAAACACAAGATTACAAAGAATGGGAAGCAGCCTGGAAATTTTTTTTTTAAGCAACACAACACGGGAAACAGGCCCTTCGGCCCAACGAGCCCGCGCCGCCGTCATACCAAATACATTATCCTATTTTAATATTCCTATATAATAATATATATATTATTCCTAATATGGAAAATTTTCACCATAGGGACAATTTGTTTCCCAATCAGCCTAAGAGCGAATTTTTTGGGTTGTGGGAGGAAACCGGAGTGCCCGGAGAAAACCCACGCAACCACGGGGAGAACGCGCGAACTCCCGCAGACACCGGCCCAATTCCAAGTGTCTGCACAGCCACATCGATAGTCTCTGAGCTGTCATGGTGCCCTTCAGATGTTCCACATAAAGCACTCATATACGACATGAGGTACCAGGCAACCCATGAATCAACATCCAAGAGCTGTACCCGCACCACCTGCCGAATGCGTGCTCAAATTATGGACCGAATTACCTGTGGAAAAAAGCCGTAGTTAAACATTCCTAATATATCCCTCTATCTGCATACCGCTCATGTGGCTGTCCAAGAGACCCTTAAACAGCCCCAGCGTGCCTGCTCCCACCACCTTACTCGGCAGTGCATTCCACACCCCCACTACCCCTTGTGTGAAAAACTGCCCTCTAATATTCGTCCTATACATAGCCCCCCTCACCCTATGGCCATGACCTCTCGTCCTATCCATTTCTAAAGGTGGAAAAAGTTTACCTCCATCTACTCTATCTATACCCCTTATAATCTTATACACCTCTATGAGATCCCCTCTAAGCCGACGTCTTTCAAGGGAAAACCACCCCAGTCTATCTAATCGTTCCTCATAGGACAGTCCTTCCATACCAGGCAGCATCCTGGTAAACCTCCTCTGCATTCTCTCCAAGGACTCCACATCCTTCCGATAGTACGGAGACCAGAACTGGGCGCAGTATTCCAAGTGAGGCCTAACCAAAGTTGTATACAACTGCAACATCAAACTCCTATTCTTGTATTCCAAGTGAGGCCTAACCAAAGTTGTATACAACTGCAACATCAAACTCCTATTCTTGTATTCTATACCCTTTTCTATGAAAGCTAACATACTATACGCCTTCTTTGTCACCTTCTCCACCTGTGAGGACACCTTCAGAGACTTGTGAACCTGCACCCCCAAGTCTCTCTGCGTCTCTATGCTCCTTATAGTTTTACCTTTTATCCTATAATTCTCTTCTACATTTTTCCGGCCAAAATGCATCACCTCGCATTTTTCCGGATTAAATTCCATTTGCCATCTATCTGCCCAATCTACCAACCTGTCTATGTCCTCTTGTATTGCCTGACACTGCTCTTCTGTACCCGCCAGTCTTGCCCCTCCTTCAACCACGTCTCGGTCACCGCCACCACGTCTAAACTCCTCGTGAACATTATTGCCTTCAGTTCATCTGATTTGCCAGTCACACTCCTCGCATTAAAACACATGCACTGAAGACCCTCAGCTCTCGGATATTCCTTTCTACCTACTGGTGTTACCCTATCATCCCTCTCTCTCCCACTCCCAGTTCCCGCTGTCTCCCCACCCTCCCTCCCTATTAGTTTAAACACTTCTGAAACACTCCAGCTAACCTCCCAGCTAAAATATGTGTTCCCCTCCCAGTCAACTGCTCCCTATCCCTCGTGAATAGGTGACCCTCCCTCCTGAAGACTTCCCAATGATCAATAAATATGAAGCCTTCTGCCCTACACCAATCCCTCATCCATGCATTTAGTTGGAGTGTCTCATTTATTACCCAATCGGTCCCGGGCACAGGCAGCAGCCCAGAGAACGCCACCCTGGAGGCCCTACCTTTCAGTTGAGCCCCCAACTCCCTAAACTGTCTACGTAAGTCCCCCCTGCGCTTTCTTCCTACATCTTTTTGTCCTATGTGAACTATTACATTTGCCTTAGACCCTCTTCCCTTCAAAATTCCCTCTACCCTCTCTGATACATCCTGGACCCCTGCTCCAGGGAGGCAGACTACCATCCTGGAGTCTCTCTTTTGCCCACAGAATCTCCTATCGATCCCTTTAACCATCCCATCCCCCACCACTATCTCACCTCCTGCTTTCCCGCCGGTATCTGTGGCATTCTGTTCCCCTTCACCTGCCCTCTCCATCACAGCCTTTACCCCCCCTTGGTTTTCTGGGGATCCTCCTTAGAGATGGCCTTTGTGCCTTGATTTTTGTTCTTGTTCCTTGTAACTGTACCCAGCCCATCCCTACTACTAGATCCTGGGGTCCCTGCAGGTCTGCCCTCCCTATTCATTGTATCCTCATTTTCCCTCACTAGACAAACGTCCTCCAAGCGCAGCTCCAGCTGTCTCAACTTTGCTCGTAAACGTTGCAGTTCTAAACATTTTGCGCATATGTGGGCCTTCGGCAGACGTGATGCCTCCAAGAAGGTCCACATATGGCAGCGTACACAGTGGACGCGTTTGGCCAAGTATCGTGGCATTTTATATACCCCTTTAAAGGTGATTAGGTAAGAAGCACGTTACTCACCGTGTCCAAGCCTGCGCTCGCCCAAGCCCAGTGAGCTTAAGCCCTTGTTGTTCTCACTCTAATTCCCATCTCACTCCACTGCCCGCTCCCGACGCTGCCCGCTGTCTTACCTTGGCCTTCCTTTTATACTCCCGCGCTTCCTTCCCTGCAGCCCCCCGCGCCTACCTCCCGCTACGGAGCGCCGAAATAAACACTCTACCAAATAAAGTACAAGACAGAAATTGCAAGTCAGGATTCTCTCCAGCCACTCTCCAAATAACTCTGCTCCGGAGAACAGTAAATCTTTGGAATAGTTGAGTTCAGAGGTTATCTGGTTCCAACCACACTTAAAAATGCTTTTGCTGTTCAGTGTGAGTGTCTGGTTGCTAAGCAATAGCATAGTTCTTTTTAAAAAAAAACTATAATTGCTTTTACATGGTAAAATCTCAAATGCAGGCACAGTTTAAAGTGAAACTAAATGTACAGACATGTAGGTACCTCTGTCTAACATGAAGCCAAACTGAAGTTTAACCCTTTTTTAGCAAACAAAAATGGTAACACAATTGAGCTTAAATTTGTACATTATTTCTAATATCCACAGTACAAAGAAAAATATTTTAAACAAGCTTTATTTCCCAATACTTTCAACTTTTTCCAAAGAAAACATTGCTAACTTCTCCAATCTATCTATGTAACTGAAGTTCCTCATTCACGGAAACATTCTCATAAATCTTTTCTGCACTCTCTCTAACCTCTTATATGTTTGGTACTGTTGTGTAAAATCTCCTTACCTAAAGATGGTTTCACTTGCTTGTCTTTGATGAAAAGGTGATAAAATTCATTAGACTAATTTCTGGGATAGAAACAAAGAAATTAGGAGCATAAGTAGGTCATTTCGTCCCTTGAGCCTGTGCTACCATTCAAAATGATCATAGCTGATCCTCTATCTCAACACCATACCCCGTGCTCACTGCATCTCTCTTGACACTTGTAGAGACTAGAAATCTATCTATTTCCTTTTCCTTCTTAAATATATTCAGAAACTTGGCCTCCATGGCCTAGTGTGGTAGAGAATTCCATAGTTTCGCCATTCCCTCACTGAAGAAATTATTCCTCATTTCAGTCCCTAAATGGCAATGACAATAATCTCTCCCTCAATGTCAACAAAAAGAAAGAGATAGTCATCAATTTCAGGGAGCATAGTGGAGAACATGCCCTTGCCTACATCAGTAGGGAGGAAGTAGAAATGGTTAAATACTTCAAGTTTTTTAGGTGTCCAGATCACCAGCAACCTGTCTTGGGATACCCCCAGCACCCCCTCCTCCCCCAGGCCGATACTGTAGTTAAGAAAGCTCACCAATGCTTCCATTTTCTCAGAAGACTAAGGAAATTTAGTATGTCCGCTAGGACTCTCACCAACATTTACAGATGCACCATAGAAAGCATTCTTTCTGGTTGTATCACAGCTTAGTATGGTCCCTCCCCTGTTCAAGAATGCAAAAAAGTACAAAACATTGTGAATGAAGTGCAATCCTTCACTTAAACCAGCCTCCTATCCATTGTCTATACTTGCTGCTGCCTTGGAAAAGCAACCAGCATAATGTCCTGGACCTTTTCTCTTCCATCTTCTTCTGCTGGGTTAAAGACACAAAGTCTGAGGCCATTGTACCAACTGACTCAAGAACAGCTTCTTCCCTGCGGCTGTCAGACTTTTGAATGGACATACCACACATTAACTTAAACTTTCTCATAGCTAAAACCCTAGCTATGACTGTAACACTACATTCTGAACTCTCTCCTTTCTCTATGAACGGTATGCTTCATTTGTATAGCACGCAAGAAACAATACTTTTCACTGTATATCAATACATGTGACAATAATAAATCAAAAGCCTATTGCGTATCTGAGACTATGACCCCCAATTCTAGCCTCCCCCCTTTCACCTTAACACCTCCCCCCCAGTCAACCAGAGGAAACAACATCCCTGCATCCAATCTGTCTGTCAGAATGTTACATGAGGAGGACATTGTCATATGAGGAGAAATTAGGGCCTCTCTTCCCTTAAGTTCAGAGGAGCAATAATTGCTGAAACATAGAGTTCTGTGTGGTTCTGCTAGGATATACGTGCATGTATTTAGAATGAGGAACAACAAACTCAGATAAAGGATTGGCTGTTAAAACTGAGATGAAGAGAAATTTCTTCACTCAAATTGGCACCACATCTACAAACATCCACTCTCTACACCATCAACACTCACTAGCAGCAGTGTAGACTATTTACAACATACTCTGCATCAATTCACCAAAGATCATAGAGTCAGAGAGGTTTACAGCATAGAAATAGGCTCTTTGGCCCAACTTCTCCATGCCACTCTTTTTTTAAAAACCCCTAAGCCAACACCAGTTGCCCGCATTTGGCCCATATCCCTCTATACCCATTGTACCCATATAATTATCTAAATGCTTTTTAAAAGACAAAATTGTACCTGCCTCTACTACTACTTCTGGCAGCTTGTTCCAGACACTCACCGCCCTCTATGTGAAAAAGTTGCCCACCTGAACACTTTTGTATCTCTCCCCTCTTACCTTAAACCAATGCTCTCTACATTTAGATTCCTTTACTTTTAAGAAAAAATATTGACTATGTAGCTGATCCATTCCTCTTATTATTTTATACACCTCTATAAGATCACCTGTCAGCCTCCTACGCTCCAGCAAAAAAAGTCCTGGTCTATTCAGCCATTCCTTATAACTCAATACATCAAGTCCTGGTAGTATCTTAGTAAATCCTTTCTGCACTCTTTCTAGTTTAATAATATCCTTTCTACAATAGGGTAACCAGAACTGAACTCAGTACTCCAAGTGTGGCCTTACCAAAGTCTTGTACAACTTTAACCAGAAGTCCCAACTCCTGTTTTCAATGCCGAATGCTTTCTTCATCACTCTGTAAACCTGTGACTCCACTTTCAAGGAACTATGAACATGTACTCCTAGATCTCTTTGTTCTGTAACTTTCCCCAAGGCCCTATCATTAACTGATAAGTCCTGCCCTGGTTCAGTCTACAAAATGCATCACTTTGCATTTGTCTAAACTCTATCTGCCATTTGCCAGCCCACTGACCCAATTGATCAAGATTCCATTGCAATTGGAATCATAGAAAACCTACAGTGCAGAAAAAGGCCATTTGGCCCATCGAGTTGTCTAACAAGGGGCATACATGCGATGGGTCGTGACAGGACTGCTCTTGGATCTTTTTCGAGAGTATCCTACTGCTTCACGTCGTTAGTGTACGCTTGACCTGGACCATCTGATGGGCAACACGACAGCTCAGTGACTATCGCTGTGCTGTGCAGATACATGGATTTGGGCCTGTGTCTGTGGGAGTTTGCGCATTCTCCCCGTGCTTGCGTGGGTTTTCTCCGGGAGCTCCGGTTTCCTCCACATCCCAAAGATGTGCTCTTAGGCTAATTGGCAAAACAAATTCTCCCTAAATTGTCTCAAATTTGGTTTTTAATCTATTGATCTATAAACATAGACAGGGATAGAGGTGGGAACATCGGGGTGGCGGCGTGGGCTCGTTGAGCCGAAGGGCCTGTTTCCCGTGCTGTTTTGTTCTTTTTTGTTTTTTTTGTTTTTTTTTTGTTCTTTGAGTCTATTACTGACCACAATACCACCCAGGCCCTACCCCCATATCTCTATATATTTCCCTACTAATCCCTCTACTGCAGATATCTCAGGATTCTAAGGGGCAAGTTTTAGCATGGCCAATCAACCTAACCTGCACATCTTTGGAAACTTTCCTCACTGTCCACTATGCCATCAATCTTAATGTCATCTGCAAACTTACGAATCATGCCTCCTATATTTTCATTCAAATCATTAATATAAATGACAAATAATAGTGGGCCCAGCACTGATCCCTGAGGCACACCACTGATCACAGTCTTCTGGTTTGAAAAACAACCCTCTACAACCATTTTTGTATTCATTTAGATACTTCACACTGGATCCCATGAAGTTTAATCTTATGCACAACCTACCATGTGGTGCCTTGCCAAAGGCCTTGCTAAAGTCCATGTAGACAACATCAACTACACTGCCTTCATCTACCTTCTTGGTTACCCTTTCAAAAAACTCAAACAAATTTGTGAGATATGATTTTCCACTCACAAAGCCATACTGACTGTCTCTAATCAGTCCTTGCGTCTCTAAATGCCTGTATATTCTGTCTCTCAAAATGCCTTCCAAAAATTTACCCAGCACAATGTGAAGCTCACTGGCCTGTAGTTCCCAGCCTTTTCCCTGCAGCCCTGTTGAAACAAAGGCACAAGATTTGTCAACGTCCAATCTTCAGGCACCTCATTTGTGACTATCGATGATTTAAATATCTTGGCTAGGGGACCTGCAATTTCCTCCCTAGTCTCCCACAATGTCCTGGGATACATTTCATCAAGTCCCATGGATATACTTTAAAAATTCCAGCACCTCCTTCTCTGTAATATGTACACTTCTCAAGACATCGCTATATATTCCCCCCAAGTTCCCTAACATCTTGCTTTTTTCAATAGAACTTTTTTCAACAGACCCATAGACAGCACCTTCCAGACACACAATCACTTCCATCTAGAATGACAAGGGCAGCAGATACATGGGAACACCACCATCTACAATTCCCCTCCTAGCCACTCATCATCCTGACTTGAAAATATATCAACGTTCCTTCGCAGTTGCTGAGTCAAAAGCCTGGAATTCCCTCCAGACGGCATTGTGGGTTATCCCACAGCGCGTGGACTGCAGCGATTCAAGAAGGCAGCTCACCACCACTTTCTCAAGTGGATGGTTATGGATGGACAATAAATGCCGGCCTAGCCAGTGAGGCCTGTGTCCCATGATGGGATAAAAAGAATCTTTGGAATTTCTTACCCCAGAGATCTGTGGATGCTCAGTTATTGAGTATATTCAAGACTGAGGTCGATAGATTTTTGGGTACTGAAGCATGTATGGGATATGGGAGATAGTAGGGTGAGGTAGACCAGCCCCAGTCTTACTGAATGTCAAGCAGGATTGAGGGGCTAAATGGCTTGTTCCTTCTCTACCTTCTGCTTTGTATGTCTTTGCAAAATGGCGACAGAACTTTTAAGGTTCTGCAAACTCCCATTTGCAGTCGGACTGTTTTAGTTTTGAAAAGGAAGTGATGACTTTGAGTTATGCTTTGCTGCAATCAAAAGAGGAAGAGGACAAATAAATCTAGAATAACACACATTTGCAAGATAACAGAGTGACGACCATTGGCCCACATTGCTTGTGTCAGCTGTTCAGTAGAGCTATCTGATTAATCCCACTCACTTTTCCTCACCCTAATCCTGTTCTTTCCCCAGCAGCCAGCTGTCTGGTCTGTTTCAAGTATTGACATAATTTCCCTTTTGAAAGTTAATATTGAGTCGGCTTCTGCCACCATTTCAGGAAGTGTATTCCAGATCATTGTAACTCACTGTGTTTTCTTAAAAAAAACCTTTGGGTCTCCCCTCTGGCTAACTCGTCAATTATCTTCAAATCTGTATCCTCAGGTTAAGGACCAACCTACCTACCAATGAAAATACCTTCTCTCTATTGACTCGATCATTTTATAATTTTATATACCTGTTATAATTTTCAATGCACCTATGAAATCTTTGCTCTCGGAGTGGCACAACAGCACAGTGGTTAGCACTGCTGCCTCACAACACCAGGGACCCTAGTTTGATTCCTGGCTTGGGTCACCGTCTGTATGGAGTCTGCGTGTTCTCCCTGTGTCTGCGTGGGTTTCCTCTGGGTTCTCTGGTTACCTCCAACAGGCTGAAAAACATGCTGGTTAGGTGCATTGGCCATGAAAAGTTTTCTCTCAGTGTACCTGAACAGGCGCCGGAGTGTGGTGACTAGGAGATTTTCACAGTAACCTCATTGTAGTGTTAATATAAGTCTACTTGTGACACTAATAAATAAACTTTAAACTTGAATACGTTTAATAAATGCCAAACGTTTCATAATTTGGTGTGTGTGTCTCAGCATTCTTTTTGCGACCTCTGCTCTGGGAAGTGTAATTCCTGATCATGGGATAGACTAGTAAAACTGCCAATGGCATCCCTTGCATACCTCTCTCTCCACCCCATTCTGAATTACATGTGGCTGTTTTGGAATTGGGTCTTGCAGGAATGGGAAGAGATTAAACATCCCATGTTGAGAGTGTGAAGGTTTGGTGATGTGTTTAGATAGATCAGCCATCAGATTTAGCCCAAGGTAGGCTGCAACTCCTTTCCTTGTCAACTTGGATCTTGTTTGTCTCTCCTGTGGAGATCATGAATTGGATTCAATTTGAATTTGATTTGGGTTTTGGAACAAGCAAGGAGATGGATTAGGGCTTTCCCCGATCACTCTGCATGTTGACTTTGTAACTTTAAAAAGAAATATGTTTTGTTAACAGACATCCATTTGAATATACTCTGTGATTTGATCCCTGACCTGTAATCTGGAATGTGACTGTAATAATCTCTTCCCTAAAGTGACAATTTTAACACAAAACCATATTTTAATATAAATTAACACCAAGCATATTCCCAATCCCCTGTCTCCGCACCCCTTCATCCCAAATTACAATGCCCATCCAGGCACACACTTTTCCTTCTCTCTGTGTTAAATTGAAAAATGATTTTGCCTTTATCCCTTAACATTCTATTCATTCACCTTTAGGATTTGAATACCTTCAAACTTCATTCCTGTCATTTTTTTTATTTGGCTGGGAGAGGGGGGCGGTAGTTAGTACTTCTAATTGATTGCTCCTGTAAGGTAAATTTCTAATGGTATACAGGAACAATGATGGGTCTAGAGGGCAGCTTTCTCACCTCTGAATATGTTTGAGTCTTAATCTGAAGATTTGACCACAGGTTGGACAAAAGAGGTGAATGCCAGAGGTGAGGTGAGAGTGACAGCCCTTGACATCAAGGTCACATTCGATCAAGTGTGGCACCAGGAAGCCCTAGCAAAACTGGAATCGATGGGTATCGGGGGAAATTCTCCCCAGGGGGAGCTGGAGTCATAGCTGGCACGTAGGAATATGGTTGTGATTGTGGAGGGACACTCATCTAGGCTTCAGGATATCTCTGCAGGAATTCCTCAGGATAGTGTCCTAGGCCCAATAATCTTCAGCTGCTTCATCAATGAACTACTCTTTATGATATGATCAAATTGGGGATGTTCGCTGATGTTTGCATGATGTTCAGCACCATTCGCGACTCCTCAGATACTGAAACAGTTCATGTTCAAATGCAACAAGATCTGCACAATACTCAAGCTTGGGCTGATAAGTAGCAGTAAATAATATTCATGCCGCACAGATGCCAGGCAATGACTATCACCAATTAGAGTCATTCTAACCACCAACCCTTGATATTCAGTGGTGTTCCCATCCTGGGGGTTACCATTGATCAGAAACTCAACTGAACTTGCCACATAAACACAATGGCTACAAGATCAAGTCAGAGATTAGAAATCCTATGGTAAGTAACTCACTTCTTCATCCATAAGGCCTATCTGCCATCAACAAGGCACAAATTGGGAGTATGATGGAATACTCACCACTCACCTGGATGGTGCAGCTCCAACAACACTCAAGAAGCTTGACACTATCCAGGACAAAGCAGCTGCTTGATTAACACCACATCCACAAACATCCACTCCCTCCACCACTGACGCGCAATTTGCAGCAGTGTTTACTATCTACAATAAAAGCAAAATATTGTGGATGCTGGAATCTGAAACAAAAACAGGAAATGCAGCAAAATCTCAGCAGATCAGGCAGCGTCTGTGGAGGGAGAATAGAACCAATGTTTTGAGCCTGGATGACCCTTTGTCAGAGCACCAGAGCCAACTCTAATGAAGGGTCATCTAGATTCGAAACTTTGGTTCTATTGTCTCCCAACAGATACTGTCAGAATTGCTGAGACTTTCCAGCATTTTCTGTTTTTGTGTACTATATTCAAGATGCACTGCAGCAATTCACCAAAGATCCTTAGACAGCACCTTCCAAACCCACGACCAATTCCATCTAAAAGGACAAGAGCAGCAGATACATGGGAACACTGCCAACTGCAAGTTTCCCTTGAAGTCACTCATCATCCTAATCTAGAAATGTATCCACAGTAAGGAGTCTGCAACACCAGTTTTAAATCCAACTGATTTATTTGATAGTAAACTCACAAGCTTTCAGCTTTATGGCCTTTGTCAAGCAAATGAGGTGTTCTGGTTTGCACTAGCACACATATCAGCATAGACAGTTCACAGATTACTGATTGGAATGTGAATCCTTACACCTAACCTGCTATTCAAGTCTTAAAGTGGCTAACAATGTGAGTGGAAAGAGTACTGAGCACGGGTTAGAGAGATGTGTATTGTCTTCACACAGCACAGTAAGTGAGGTTTTTTGCTAACCCAGGCAAGTCATGATGGTTACAGATAGTGTGACATGAAGCCAAGATCCCTGTTAAGACCGCCCTCATGTGTGTGGAACTTGGCTATCAGTCTCTGCTCAGCAGCTCTGCACTATCGTGTGTTGTGAAGGCCCCCTTGAAGAACGTTTACCCGAAGGTCAGAGGCCGAATGCCCGTGAGCGCTGAAGTGTTCGCCAGCAGGAAGGGAACAGTTTTGTCTGGTGATTGTCTAATCAGTAATCTGTAAACTGTCTGTGCTGATATGTGTGCTTTTGGAGACCAGAACACCTCATTCGCCTGACAAAGGCCATAAAGCCAAAAGCTTGCGAGTTTACTATCAAATAAATCAGTTGGATTTAAAACTGGTGTGGTCAGAGTTCTTACTGTGTTTACCTCAGTCCAACACTGGCATCTCTACATCTAGAAATGTATCGCCATTCCTTCACTGTCGGTGGGTTAAAATCCTGGAATTTGCGCCCCACCCCTACTAATGGCATTGTGGGTCAACTTACAGCACGTGGACTGCAGTGATTCAAGAAGGTAGCTCACCACCACCTTCCCAAGGGCAACTAGGGACAAACAATAAATGCTGGCCGAGCCAATGATGCCCACGTCCCACGAATGAATAAAACAAAATAATCTAGGCCATACTCATGTGCTGCATTCTGAACTTTACTTTTCTGCTGTTCTCTTTTTAAGCTTTGCAGCAGTGGAGATGGAAACATGCTGTGTAAGAACTTTGAAGATAATTTTGGATAAAAAGTGATGAAGAAACTGGCTTCTTCCTTCTTTTTGAGCTTTATTTATGTGCATAAAATTCAGGCTCGTGATACCTCTACTGAGGAACTGCTGTCAGACATTGCCTTTCAAGTGGGATGTTGGTCAGAGGACCCTCCTTCAGGGAGACTGGGGTAGCAGTAATGTCACTGTGCTAGTAATCCAGAAAGCTAGGCTAAAGCTTTGGGGATACAGGTTCAATTCCCACCACAATGGCTGGCAGAATTTAAATTCAATTGATCAATAAATTTATAAAATTTATTGTTTATAAAGATTTATAAAGGTTTATAAGATGTTGAGAGGAATAGATGGGTGGATTCTCGGAGGCTATTTCCCAGGGCTGAAGTGGTCGTTACGAGAGGACACAGGTTTAAGGTGCTGGGGGGCAAGTACAGAGGAGATGTCAGGGGTAAGTTTCTCACTCAGAGGGTGGTGAGTGAATTGAATCGGCTGCTGTCGGTGGTGGTGAAGGCGAATTCGCTGGGGTCTTTTAAAAGACTTCTGAATGAGTACATGGGATTAAATGGGATTGGGGGTTATAGATAGTTCTATAGCCTGGTAGGTATGGGTATGATTGGAGCAACTTGTGGGCCGAAGGGCCTGTTTGTGCTGTAGTGTTCTATGTTCTATAAACCTGGAAATTGAAAGGTAGCTTGGGTAATGATCAACATGACAACTATCATTGATTGTTGTATTAGCCCACCTGGTTCACTTATATCCTTTGAGGAAAAGAAATCTGCCTTCCTTACCTGGTCTGACCTACAAGTGACTCCAGAGCCACAGCAATGTCTCAACTGGCCTCTCAGTTCAAGGGTATTTAAGGTTGTCAACAAACACTGGCCTTGCCAGCAATGCCTATATTCCGTGAAAATATTTATAAAAAGGTCCAATTTCGTAGAATATATCACCAGCTGCCACGTACTGTTCTTGACTTTGATTGAACTTCAAGAGACATAAAGCAACACAGACATGTTATAGCAAAATACTGCAGACGTAGGAAGGAAAATGTGAAGCTGTTCATTTTGGCAGGAAGAATAAAAAGGCAAAGTATCAGAAAGCAGCTGCACAATGTGGGTTAATAAGCAGTTCAGAAGACAAATAGTATCATAGAATTGTAGAATCCCTACAGTGAAGAAGGAGGTCATTCGGCCTATCAAATCTGCACCAACAGAATATCTTACCCAGGCAATTCCCCCACCCTATCCTTGTCCCTTCATACATTTACCTTGGATATCCATCTAACCTCTACACCTTGAGACACTAAGGGATAGTTTAGCATGGCCAATCCACCTAACCTGCACATCTTTGGGCCGTGGGAGGAAACAGTAGTACCTGGAGGAAACTCATGCAGGTGTGGGGAGAATGTGCAAACTCCACACACTCACCTGAGGCCAGAATTGAACCCAGGTCTCTGGTACTGTGAGGCAGCAGTGCTAACTACTGTGCCGCCTGAGGATTTAAATGTGTTGGAGGCATTACAAACTCGTTTGTTTCCATTATACTAGAGTTTAGAAAAGTGAGGGGGGTGATTTGATTGAACACTCTTGATAGGTGGATGTGGAAAGGATGCTTTCTCTTGTGGGTGAGGCTAGAATCGGTGGGCCACTGTTTTAAAATGAGGAGGATGAGCTTTTAGGTCAGAGGTGAGGAGAACTTTTTTCTCTTGAGTTTTGTGTGACTTCGGAATGCTCTGCCTCAGAGGACCATGGAGGCAGAGCCTTTGAATATTTTTAAGGCTGGGGTAGACAGATTCTTATTAGTCAAGAGAATTGAAGGTTATTGGGGGTAGATGGGGAATGTGAAACCTGAAATAGAAATAGCCATGGCATGATGGGTCAGATGTGAGGGGCTGAGCGGTCTACTTCTGCTCCTGTTTCATATGTCTGTATGCTGGAAATCTCAAATTGTGCTGAATTCACATAATAATGTCATTGGGCATCAAGGTGAGATGTTCAAGTTCTCTCTTGTGGAAAATGATCATTGCCTGGCACAAGTGTTGCTTGTCACTTGTCAGTCAAAGTCCGAACGTGAGGAGTTAACAGCACTTTCCGAACCCATGCCCACATCAAAGAATAAGCCAGTAGATGCATGGGAACACCATGTTTCCCTCCAAGCCACTCACCATCCAGACTTGGAAATATACCTCACAACACCAAGTTAAAGTCCAATGGGTTTATTTGGAATCACAAGCTTTCGGAGCATTGCTCCTTCCTCAGAGACTCTTGAGATTTCCTGAGCCTCTCCTAAGGAAGGAGCAGGATTTCGAAAGCTCATGATTCCAAATAAACCGGTGTTGTGAGACTTCTTACTGTGCCCACCCCAGTCCAATGCTGGCATTTCTACATCATGGAAATATATTGCCATTCCTTCACAGTCATGGGATCAAAATCCTGGAACTCCCTCCCTAACAGTGTTGTGGGTGTACCTATTCCATGTGGACTGCAGAGGTTCAAGAAGATGGCTCACCACTACCTTCTCAACGGGCAATTAGGGATGGGCAATAAATGCTGGCCCATCCAGCAACACCCAAATCCCTTAAAAATTGGAATCAAATTGGCTGGGACAGTTTCTATCTGGACAATTTTCCATATTCTGGATAGACGTCAATGTTGTAGCTAACTGAAATAGCTGGGCTGGGGAGCAGCAAGTTCTGGGGCACAAGTACTATTGCTGGGATATTGCCAGGGCCCATAACCTTCACAATATTCAGTGCCTTTAGCAGCTTCTTGATATTGGATGGCAACACAGAAGAGTGGTTAGCACTGCTGCCTCACAGTGCCAAAATCTGGGTTTGATTTCAGCCTTGAGTCACTGTCTGTGTGGAGTTTGCACTTCCTCCGAGTGCTCTAGTTTCCTCCCATGCTCCAAAGATGTGCATGTTAGGTCGATTGGCCATGCTAAATTGCTCCAAGATGTGTAGTTTAGCGGGATCAATGGGGTAAGTGGGACAAGGTAGAGGATGGGCCTGGGTAAGATGCTCTGTTGGAGAGTCAATGCAGACTTGATGGGCTGAATGGCCTTCTTTGTACTGCAGGGAATCTATGATGTCAGGTGGAGTGGTTCTATTATTTCTGAGGAACATCAACTCTGGCAGCTGTGACAGGGACCTGGGTTCAATTCCCAGCTTGATTGACTGTCTGTGTGGAGTTTGCACATTTTCCATGCGTCTGCATGGGTTTCCTCCTGGTGCTCTGGTTTCCTCCTACAGATGTGCAGGTTAGCTGGACTGGCCATGCTAATTTGCTGTTTGGTTTCAGAGTGGCTAATAGAGTAAATACATGGGATTATGGGGATTGGATCTGGGCAGGATTGTTGTCGGTGCACACTCAATGGGCTGAACGGCCTCTTTCTGCCTAGTAGGTATTCTATGATTGTATGGCATGGAACTGTGTTCTGATCTTAGTGTCACTCAATATTGGAAAGAGGAGACCATTCGGCCTTTTGTCCCAATATTGGCTTTTTGGAAAAGCAATCAAATTTTTCCCCGTTTCCTAGCCCACCCTCATCACCTTCTTGTCCTTTCCACATCTCTTGGTATTTTCTGCTTTTCAGTAAGAAGTTTCACAACACCAGGTTAAAATCCTACAGGTTATTGGGGAATCACGAGCTTTTGGAGTGCTGCTTCTTCATCAGGGCTCATCTGTTAAAGTGGGAGTGCTCCCAAAGCTCGTGATTCCAAATAAACCTGTTGGACTTTACCCTGGTGTTGTGAGACTTCTTACTGTGCCCACCCCAGTCCAACGCCGGCATCTCCACATCACCTCTCCTTTCCAAGTATTTAGTGCAGTTCTATCTTGCAATGTTCATGTTTATCTGCTGTCTTTCAGTCAAGGCATTCCAGCAGGAGCCTGAAGTGTTGAAGCTTGACTGCCTGAACTTCTCTGATCTCTCCAGGGTGCAGCATATTCCAGAGATGTGAATCGTGAGCCAGATGCTGGGGAGGATTGCACGAAATTATTCGGCCTGTCAAAAGTAGAGGAGACTGCTATTTTGAAACGAGCCGGGGAGGGGGAGCAGTGGGAGGGACAACCCAACCCAGTAAGCCTTTTTTCAAAAAGCTCATCCCAGGGGTGGCGAGTGAGAGACAGGCTGGCCGTTTGTGTTAAAGTGGCTGGCTGGAGGAAGAGGGCAGTTAGCCATCCCAGTAACAAGTGGTCCAAGAGGCTGGACTGAACGTGCTTCTCTTCGGCTGTCCTGACGATGCGGAAGTAGCGAATTGCACGGAAGCTTGGAGAAGAAACTTTTTACTTCTTTGAGAAAGGGAGCCACACAGAGAGAGAGAGCACGGATCACAACATGGACAAGGCTATTAAAGAGGGGCAGTTACATGTTTTATTACCCAAATTCGGCAAGGTAAGGGAGCGGACAGTGCTCTGAAATTGCATTTGACTCTTTTACTGGGTAGATTTCAGTCCCAAATACTTGTACATGTTGACTCGGGGGGGTGGTGGATGTTAGGGGAGAGCTGTTGCTGCATTTAAATGTAGGTCCGCTTGATTTTTGTGCCTGTTTGTTCAATTTACTTGGCTTTTTTTACTGCAGATTTTTAATGCATTATTCGCATGTACTTCCCCTCTTGTAATATTTAAAGAGATTTTTAATTTGGAGTAAATATCGAGTGTTTGGAGATTTTTGTTTTGTTTGCAGCTGTTTTAAATACACATGCTAATCCAATGAATATTCAGAAACTTGGCTTCTGTGCAGTTAGGTGCTGAGTTCTGGGTGAATTAAATTAGGAGTTTTTGTTAGAGGAACTGTTTTTGTATTGAAAGGGGGTATCTCTGGAAGAGTTTAAACGTTTGATGTTTTGCCCCTGTTTTCCCCCTCCTTCCCTGATCTGCCACCTTCTGCCACCCAGGTGGTCAGCCTTCACCAGTGAGGTACACCAGGCTGGCATTGGGTGGCAGGCAGGGAGAGGGCTGTATTCTTGAGATGTGGTGATGCTGGCAAGGAGGGTGATATGTTGGCCATTTCTTGCCTCCCCTCCCCTTTGCTGGTGGACTGACCTTGTGAAGCGCTGACCGCTTTAGATGATGTGGTTCTGGAGTTGCCCCTGGTTCCAGACTGACTCAGGATCGTAGGTTCCACTGTGTATAGTTCTGGCCACTGTATTATAGAAAGGATGTTATTAAACTAGAAAGAGTTCAGAAAAGATTTACTAGGATGACACTGGGACTTGATGGCTTGAGTTGTAAAGAGAAAATGGTAGATTGGAACTTCTTTTCCTGGAGGGTAGGAGACTTGGGGATGATCTTGTAGAGGTCTATAAAATAATGAGCGGCATAAATGAGATAGATAGTCAACATCTTTTCCCAAAGGTAGGGGAGTCTAAAACTAGAGGGCATGGGTTTAAGTTGAGAAGGGAGAAATACAAAAGTGTCTGGGGGCATTTTTTTCACACACAGGGTGGTGTCTGGAACAAGCTGCCAGAGGCATTAACAGAGGTGGGTATAATTTTGTCTTTTAAAAAGCATTTAGAGTGTTACATGGGCAAGATGGTTATAGTGGGATATGAGCGAAACATGGACAATTGGGACTAGCTTAGTGATTTTAAGAAAAAAGGGTGGCATGGACAATTTGGGCCGAAGGGCCTGTTTCCATGCTGTAAACCTCTATGATTCGCAAAGGGTTTTAATGAACCAGTTGTGTTTTTTGTGATAGCTTTGTGATTGCAAATGTTCTAATTTTTAAAAAAAAATTGGTGGGATTTGCTTTGTGGTTATTAAATCAGTGATGTTATCATTGCACGTTTGCACCCGTCCAATCCCGTTACCATTCTTAATTAATGTACAGGATGTGGGCATTGCTTACTCTGTCTCTAACTGCCCTTGAACTGAGTGTGGGCATTTGCTGTGGATCTGGAGTCTGGCAGACATTAATAAATAATAAGATTTTAAAAATTTCAGATTCTTATTGAATTCAAATTACAGCAATGGTGGGATTGACACCCAGACCCCCATTATCCTGGGTCTCTGAATAGTTATAGAGGTTTACAGCATGGAAATAGGCCCTTTGGCCCAACTTGCCCATGCTGTCAAGTTTTTACCACTAAGCTAATCCCAATTGCCTGTATTTGGCCTGTATTCCACTGTACCCATCTTACCCACGTAACTCTAAATTGTACAACTGCCTCCGGTAGCTTGTTTCAGACATTCAGCAAAAGTGGTCCCACAAAATGCTCGGGAATTTCAGGACATGTCTCCACTCTTTTTCTTTTCTCCCTCATCTCATCTCTCTCTCCGGAGTCAAGAGGTCAATTATACCGTCAGCTGTATTGGGAGCAATTCTGGTGGTCCGTTTGCCATTACTGCCCCACAAGAAAAAGCTAAGCTGTGCACTGTGCACACACACAGTGGTTTGTTGCAACTGATTTAGAAGCAATTGGTTACATTAAACTTGCAAGAAACTGAAACATGGAAGAGATTTCTTATTTCATGGGACGTGAGTGTTACTGGCAAGGCCATTTGTTGCTAATCCCAAATTACCCTTGAAATGGGGGAGGGGTCTTGCTAGCCCATTTCAGAACCAGTTATTGCACGTAGCCATGATGTGGAATTGCACTAGAGTAAGCACGGTAAGTAGTCTCTCAACACCAGGTTAAAATCCAACGAGATTATTTGGTAGCATGAGCTTTTGGAGCATTGCCCCTTCACTAGGTGAGCCTCGAGGGTTTGAAGTTGGATAAGTCCCCTGGGCCGGACGGGATTTACCCTAGGATTCTCTGGGAGGCAAGAGAGGCGATTGCAGAGCCTCTGGCTCTGATCTTCAGGTCGTCGTTGGTTACGGGTATGGTTCCGGAGGACTGGAGGATAGCGAATGTGGTCCCATTGTTCAAGAAGGGGAAGAGAGACCTTCCAGGGAATTATAGGCCAGTGAGTCTTACTTCTGTTGTGGGCAAAGTATTGGAGAGAATTATTAGGGATAGGATTTATAGTTATTTAGAGAGAAATGAATTGATTGGGGATAGTCAGCATGGTTTTGTGAAGGGTAGGTCGTGCCTTACTAACCTTATTGAGTTTTTTGAAAAAGTGACCAAAGAGGTGGATGGGGGTAAGGCGGTTGATGTGGTATATATGGACTTTAGTAAGGCGTTTGATAAGGTGGCCCATGGAAGACTTCTGCAGAAAATGCAGATGTATGGGATAGAGGGTGATTTAGCTAATTGGGTTAGGAATTGGCTAGCAGATAGAAGACAGAGGGTGCTGGTTGAGGGGAGATATTCATCGTGGAGTTCGGTGACAAGTGGTGTACCTCAGGGGTCTGTTTTGGGGCCCCTGCTGTTTGTAATTTTTATAAATGATCTGGATGAGGGTATTGAGGATGGATTAGTAAATTTGCAGATGACAGTAAAGTTGGTGGAGTGGTAGATAGTGAAGAGGGGTGTTATAGTTTGCAGAGAGACTTGGACAAGTTGCAGAGCTGGGCCGAGAGGTGGCAAATGGAGTTTAATGTGGAAAAGTGTGAGGTAATGCACTATGGCAGAAATAATAAATGTGTAGAGTATAGGGCTAATGGTAGGATTCTTAGTAGTCTTGATGAACAGAGGGATCTTGGTGTGTATGTGCATAGATCCCTGAAAGTAGGCAGTCAAGTCGAGAAGGTTGTTAAGAAGGCATATGGAGTCTTAGCTTTTATTGGTAGGGGGATTGAATTTCGGAGCCGCAACGTCATGTTGCAACTGTACAAAACTCTAGTGCGGCCGCACTTGGAGTATTGTGTGCAGTTCTGGTCCCCACATTATAAGAAAGATGTGGAGGCATTGGAGAGGGTACAGAGGAGGTTTACCAGGATGTTGCCTGGTATGGAGGGCAGGTCTTATGAAGAGAGGCTGAGGGATTTGAGGTTGTTTTCGTTAGAAAGGAGGCGGCTAAGAGGGGACCTAATCGAAACATATAAGATGATTAGAGGTTTAGATAGGGTGGACAGTGATAGCCTTTTTCCTAGGATGGAGAAAGCTAGCACGAGGGGACACAGCTTTAAATTAAGGGGTGATAGTTATAGGACGGATATCAGAGGTAGGTTCTTTACCCAAAGGGTGATTCGGGAGTGGAATGCCCTGCCTGCAGCTGTTGTAGATGCGCCAAGTTTGGTGGCGTTTAAGAGGTTAGTTGATAAGTATATGGAAGAGAAGGGAATGGTTTAGTTTGGAGGGGCATTGCTTTTTATATTGGTCGGCGCAACATCGAAGGCTGAAGGGCCTGTTCTGTGCTGTAATGTTCTATGTTCTATGTTCAATGCTCCGAAAGCTCAAGATACCAAATAAACCTATTGGACTTTAACCTGGTGTTGTGAGACTTCTTACTGGAAATCCATACAGGTCAGATCTGGTAAAGATGACGGATTTTCTTCCTGAAGGTCGTAGTGAGCCAGATGGGTTGTTACAATAATAAATGAAAGTTGCTGCAATCACCACGAATGAGAATGAGTTTTATAGTCCTGATTTATTAATTGGATTTAAATTTTACTGTGTGGGATTTGAACCCATGTCCCAAGAGCATTAGCCTGAGCCTCTGAGTGGCACAACGGTTAGCACTGCTGCCTCGCAGATTGAGGGACCTGGCTACGATTCTGGCCTTTGGTGACATTCTCGCCATGTCTGTGTAGGTTTCCTCCGGGTGCTCCAGTTTTGTCCAACACTCGAAAGATGTGTGGGCTAGGGTTGATTGGCTGTGCCCATGGTGTCAAGGGGGTGTATTTAAGTAGGGAAAATACAGAGATAGGGCAGGGGTGGGATTGTTAGCAATGCAGGCTCGATGGGCCGAATGGCCTCCTTTTGCACCGCAAGGATTCTGATTATTGTCCAGTGACAGCATGATTAGTGTTCCTCATGATCTCACTGTCAGAAAATGTTTCGCAACCTCCTGAGCAGGAGGTGCGGTCAATGCTGTCATGTAGGAAGTGTGGCAGCCAATTAGCAAAGCCTAGAAACATGCCACTATTTGCAATGTAAAAATGCTCAGATAATCAGTTTTGCCGATTTTATTGGCGCACGGTACCAAGAGATCTTTTACATCCACTCAGGAGATCTCATACAAAAAGTGACACCTCTCACAGTGCAGCATTGTAAATATCACCATGGATTATGCTACCAATGCATTTGTTGGCCATCCCTAATTATCTTTGGGAAGGCGATGGTGAGCTGCATTCTTGAACTGCTGCAGTCTGTCGCTTCACGTTCCTCAGTGCCAAGGCAATCATCTAATTTGAAGGGATTTAATCGAAGAGATTTTGAATATTTTTATGGAAGTTTTTGTTCTGTGCTTATTGAGAAAGGGTGGAAGTATTTTCTCCCTTTATAGAAATTAATGAAATCATCATTATTGAAAGAGAAAGAATGGTTACGGTTTTCCTGAGACACTCTGTATTATGTTTTTACAGGAACTTTTCTGATCTTCAGGAATAGGTCTTGGGATTGTTGGCAATTCAGATATGATAGGCCAGACAGCCTCCTTCTGCACTGCAGGGATTCTATGATTACTAACCAGTAACAGCATGCCACTATATATAGTGTACTTCATGATATCACCAGCACAAATTACACAATTGGCGGTTGTGCTTCAAACGGACAGACCTTAAATTGGGAAGTTCTCCCCTAATCCTCTCCACATCCCTCACCTGCTCTCCTTTGAAATGTTGTTGCAAACTGTCTCTGACTAAGTTTCCGGACACTTGGCCTAATACCTCCTAATCTGGATCAGTGTCAAATGTTTGATGATTGCTCCTGTAAAGCTCCTTGGAGCATTTAATACATGAGGTTGATATTTAATGCAACTTGTTTCCAGCATTATCAGCTGCAGCTCTTTGGTCTCTAAAACAGAAGATTCTGGGGTCTAGTCCCACTCTAGGATTGAGCACAAAAGTCTAGGCTAACGCTTCGGTGCAGTAAGAGGAAGTGCTGCATGTTGAACACGTCTTTCTGATTAACTATTAAATCAAGGCCCCTGTACGTTTTTAGGTGGGTGTAAAAGGTCCGATGAAACTTGAAGAAGGGTGGGACAGTTATCTCCAGTGTCCTGGGCTGTATTTATCCCTCAATCAACATTGCAAAAAAAATACAGATTATTTTGTATTACATTGCTGTTTGTGTGAGAATTAGTTGGGTGTAAATTGGCTGCAGTGTTCCCTACGTAACAACAGTGACTAGACTCAACTTCACAAACAATCAATAGCTGTAGAACAGTTTTGAGATATCTGGTGCTTGTAGAAGTTGATTGATAAATGCATATCTGTCTGTCTTCATCATTTGCAGTTGATTCCTTAATCTCTTTGTGCTTTTTATGTTCCCAGAAAATTTGTTTACTCTGAACTCGTGCACTCCTTGGTTTTTGAATAAGATAATTTGCTTTCTCTTTTCTTCTCACACCCTTTATGTGTGAGTTGGTTCTGAGTGCAGTGGTGGCTTTGTCCTGGTGTAGAGATGCCAGCGTTGGACTGGGGTAAACTCAGTAAGAAGTCTGGCAACACCAATTTTAAATCCAACCGATTTATTCGATAATAAATCAAATTGAGATTTACTGTCAAATAAATTGGTTGGATTTAAAATTGATGTTGCCAGACCTTTTACTGGGCTTTGTCCTGGGCCAGTGTTTGATCCACTATGTGAAGACAAAGGTTTGATGAAGATGGTGTTCAAATCTGGTCACCACACTACCAGAAGGAGGTGAAGGCTTTGGAGAGAGTACAGAAAATATTTACCAGGATGTTGCCTGGTATGGAGGGCATTAGCTATGAGAAGAACTTGGTTTGTTCTCACGGAGGTTGAGGGGTAACCGGGTAGATGCTTATAATATTACGAAGGGCATGGACAGAATGGATGATCAGAAGCTTTTTCCCAGGATGGACGACTCATTTACTATTGACATGATGTGATGATGCCAGTGTTGGACTGGGATGGGTACAGTAAGAAGTCTCACCACACCAACTTTAAGTCCAACAGGTTTATTTGGTAGCATGAGCTTTCGGAACACTGCCCCTTTACCTGTTGGTAACTCACCTGATGAAGGGGCAGTGCTTTGAAAGCTTGTGCTACCAAATAAACCTGTTGGACTTTAACATAGTGTTGTGAGACTCCTTACTAGGGAGCATAGATTTAAGGTGCGATGGGCGAGGTTTAAAGGAGATGTACAAGGCAAGTTTTTCATACAGAGCATGATGGGTGCCTGGAACTTGCTGTCAGGGGAGGTAGTGGAAGTAGATGTGACGATGACTTTTAAGGGGCGTTTTGACAAATACATGAATAAAATGGGAATGGAGGGAAATAGTCTCTGGAAGGGTAGCGGGTTTTAGTTCAGATGGACAGCATGGCCAATGCAGGCTTGGAGGGCTGAAGGGCCTGTTCCTGTGCTGTAATATCTTTGCTCTTGATGGAGGAACATGAAACAGCTGTTGCATCAAACTGCTATACTTTTCCTAATGAAAGAAAGATTAGTATTTAAATCTTGCCTTTTCATGACCTCAGGGCATTCCAAAAACACTTTTCAGTTAATAGTGAATGCAAATCACTGTTGAAACATGGGAAATGCTGCAGCTGATTTAGTTTAGCACCAGAAAGTTTGTTTGTTTATTGTCACAAGTTGGCTTGCATTAACACAATAACGAAGTCACTGAAAATCCCCTTGTCACAACACTCCGGGTACACTGAGGGAGAATTTAGCACGGACAATGCACTTAACCAGCACATCTTTTGGACTGTGGGAGGAAGCCCATGCAGATATGGGAATCGAACCTGGGTCCCTGTGCTGTGAGCAACAGTGCTAACCACTGTGCTGGGTTAGGTTGATTGGCCATGCTAAATTGACCTTTGTAGCAAAGCAAATATGTGAGGGAATAGCGCCTGGATGGAATTATTGTCAGCGCAGACTCGATGAGCTGAATGGCCTCCTGCACTGTAAAGGTCCTATGAAATTCTGGAAGAATATGGGTTGAGGTTGATTTGATAGTCTTGGGCAAGGTTAGTACAGATGCGATTAGCCCAGGAAGTGTACTTGCAGCAAATATTGGTGAGAGACGGCGTTGGAAATTTGGGGCTTCTGTGGAAGCATTGCCAAGTGTCTTGGTGGGCCTTTGGAGGAGGCCAAGAGAAGTAGAGGGGGAATCTATTTGAAACTTATCTCAAAGGGGATAAGATCGGGACTGAGGAGGGGAAGGTTGAGTTAGGCAGGGATTTAAGAGAGCAGAGTATCCAAAGGGAAGGCAGGAAGTACAACAGGAGAAGACGTGTCCAGGAGGGCTGAAGAGAGAATAAGTTACAGAGGAAATTTGCTTGACTTTCAGTTTGGGAATCATAATGTGGAAATGTTGGCATTGGACTGGGGTAAACCCAGTAAGAAGTCTCACAACATCAGGTTAAAGTCCAACAGGCTTATTTGGTTGCAAACACCACTAGCTTTCTGAGCTCTGCCCCTTTGTCAGGTGAGTGGGAACACTCCACTCACCTGACAAAGGGGCAGAGCTCAGAAAGCTAGTGGTGTTTGCAACCAAATAAACCTGTTAGACTTTAACCTGGAAAAGTGTGAGGTAATTCACTTTGGCAGAAATAACAAATGTGCAGAGTATAGGGCTAATGGTAGGACTCTTAATAGTGTTGACGAACAGAGGGATCTCGGTGTATACGTGCATAGATCCCTGAAAGTTGGCACTCAAGTCGATAAGATTGTTAAGAAGGCCTACGGAGTCTTGGCTTTTATTGGTAGGGGGATTGAATTTCGGAGCCACAACGTCATGTTGCAACTGTACAAAACTCTGGTGTGGCCGCACTTGGAGTATTGTGTGCAGTTCTGGTCCCCACATTATAAGAAAGATGTGGAGGCATTGGAGAGGGTACAGAGGAGGTTTACCAGGATGTGGCCTGGTATGGAGGGCAGGTCTTATGAGGAGAGGCTGAGGGATTTGAGGTTGTTTTCATTAGAGAGAAGGCGGTTAAGAGGTGACCTTATTGAGGTATATAAGATGATCAGAGGATTAGACAGGGTGGACAGTGATAGCCTTTTTCCTTGGATGGAGAAGGCTAGCACGAGGGGACATAGCTTTAAATTAAGGGGTGGTAGTTATAGGACAGATGTCAGAGGTAGGTTCTTTACTCAGAGGGTGGTTAGGGCATGGAATGCCCTGCCTGCAGCAGTTGTAGATGCGCCAAGTTTGGTGGTGTTTAAGTGGTCAGTGGATAGGTTTATGGATGAAAAGGGAATGGTTTAGGTTAGAGGGTCATTGCTTTTTCTCCATTGGTCGGCTGAAGGGCCTGTACTGCGCTGTAATGTTCTATGTTCTATGCTGTTGTGAGATTTCTTGCTGAGTTTGGGAAGAGTAGTCAAAGTGTGCACAAGAATAGGCACAGGCAAACCGCTACGTTAGAAAGGCCTGGTTATGTATCCATTATTAAAAGCATCCTGGTTTCTATAAAGGAGGGAGTCCAGATTTAAAGTCTTTACAAAAGTAAATTACTGCAGATTCTGGAATCTGAAACCAAAAGAGAAAATGCTGGAAAATCTCAAGCACCAGAGACCCGGGTTCAATTCCAGCCTTAGGTCACTGTCCGACTGGACATATTTCCTGTATCGGTGAGGATTTCACCGGTTTTCCAGTTTCCTCCCACAGTCTAAAGATGTGTGGGTTAAAGTTAAGTTTATTTGTTAGTGTAACAAGTAGGCTTAGATTAACACCGCAAGGAAGTTACTGTGAAAATCCCCTAGTCGCCACGCTTCTGTGCCTGTTCATGTACGTTAAGGGAGAATTTATCATGGCCAATGCAACTACCCGGCATGTCTTTCAGACTGTGGGAGGAAACCGGAGTACCCAGAGGAAACCCAAGCGACAAAGGAAATTGTGCAAACTTCACACATTTTGACAAAGGATCACCTGGACTTGAAACGTCAGCTCTTTTCTCTCCCTACATGTGGTGCCAGACCTGATTAGGTTTTCCTGCATTTTCTCTTGGTTTCAAGTCTTGACGTCTTGTGGTCAAAGTTGCCACGGGTGAATTCTGCATTGACGAATTGTTGTCTAAGTTTGGAGGTGGATGAGTGAAGCCCAGGAGTTATTTGAAGCATTAGATTTAACAGCGAGGCGGTGTTGAGGATCCAGGATGTGCTGGAGTTCATTACAAGAAGGAAAACACTGACCATTCTGGACTCGTGGTTCATGTTCAGGTGCTCCGGATATGAAGAGTTAGTGCTGTTAGTAGCAATGGAGATCATGTTGGGATCCAAGTCCCTTTTTGTCTCTATTTCCTCAAATTTTCCAGAGTTGAACATTTAGGAGCTGTGTGATCCTGGGTTCCTATAAGAGGCCATTAATTATTGGTGATGGGTGGGTGGGGAGGGGGTGTCCGGTGCTGTGGACAATACACCTCTTTGTAGTTTCTGAAGTAAAGTTGTTTGTGTTCTGAAGAGTCATGTTGGACTCTGAAATGTTAACCGTGTTTCTCTCTCTGCAGACGTGCTGAGATTTTCCAGCACTTTGTGTTCTTGTTTCAGATCTCCATTCTGTGGTACTTGGCTTTCATGTTGATACGACTCTGCTTTTTGATAGATCAAGGGCAACTGAAATTTGCATAAACACAGGAAGGTAGCGACTTTAGCAAAGGGAAATGATAAATTATGTAAATTTGTACAGTTGCATGATTCCGTTCAACTGATATGCTTGAGGTTTGCAAGCACGGCTGACAATTTCCTCGATTCTGGGATTAATGCGCATGTTGTCTTGTGCTGTGCATTGTTGAGTATTGTCCCACTGGTGAGGTGCTACGTCTTCATGGTTAACGCTGCACTGTGTACTAAAATGAGTTTGCAGAAGGGGGAATGGTTTGTGACCAACCAAAATTGTTTTAAAAAAACAATTTGCTCCTGGACTGTCACTGTAGGTGGCACTGAATTACACAGCTTGTTCAGCCATGTCAAAGGGTAGTTAAGATTCAATCTCATTGGTATGTGATGTGGAATCATAAGACTGTAAGACATCGGAACAGAATTAGGCAGCAGTGCTAACCAGTGTGCCACCGTGCCAAAGGCAACAGCTTTCCTTACCTGCAGAGCATCAGTTAACCAGTTGGAATTGTTCCTTTCAGTGTCCCTGTTGCTGTGTATGCTTCTTAAAGAAAATGTTGCTTGTGCATGAATGGTCTATCAGTTCCCTATGTTGCACACTACCAATTGCTGCACAACTTGGAGAGAATATCCGATAATCCAAAAACTTCATTCTTTTGACGCCTGTTTCTAAATTGGCAGTTTTATGTCACTTAACTTGGAACATAGAACATTACAGCGCAGTACAGGCCCTTCGGCCCTCGATGTTGCGCCGGCCAGCGGACCCTCTAACCTAAACTATTCCAATATCATCCATATGCCTATCCACCAACCATTTGAATGCCCCCAAAGTAGGCGAGTCCACAACTGCTGCAGGCAGGGCATTCCACCCCCTCACCACCCTCTGTGTAAAGAATCTGCCTCTGACATCTGTCCTATAACTACCACCTCTTAATTTAAAGTTATGTCCCCTCGTGTTGGTCATCACCATCCAAGGACAAAGGCTCTCACTATCCACCCTATCCAGTCCTTTGATCATCTTGTACGCCTCAATTAGGTCACCGCGTAACCTTCTCTCTAATGAAAATAACCTCAGGTCCCTCAGCCTTTCCTCATAAGCCTTCCCACCATACCAGGCAACATCCTGGTAAACCTCCTCTGCACCCTTTCCAATGCTTCCACATCTTTCTTATAATGCGGTGACCAGAACTGTACGCAATACTCCAAGTGCGGCTGCACCAGAGTTTTGTACAGTTGTAACATAACCTCACGGCTCCTAAATTCAATCCCTCTACCAATAAAAGCTAACACACCGAACTGGGCCCGAATTCTCAAAATTGCCATGTGGGATTGAGCTTGCATTCCCTAAACCATTAGCTCAGGCTTTGGGCCTAGTTGTCCCATTGTAAGATTGCCACACTATGGTGCCCTTGTGAGGGGATTTCTAAAAACAAGCAGAATGAGCTTCCTGGTATTAGATTTTGGGGCGTTGGCTGCTCCTAATCACTGATGTGTGAAAACCACAACTGAAGACATGACGGGGAGTTTATTATTAGACAGAGTTGAAGATATCTGCTCTGAGTCAAGGTGGCTCGTGAAGGACTGGATAAAGATCACTAAAAGTAGGCAGATGTAACCTAGCCGATTGCTGCCCCATCAGACTGCTCTCAATCATCAGTAAAATGATGGAAGTGGCCATCCATCAGTGGTGCTGTGAAACAACACTTAGCAATAACATGACACTCAGTTTGGGTTTGCCAAGTTCACTCAGCTCCTGACCTCATTGCAGACCTGGTTCAAATATGGGCAAAAGAGCTGAATGCCAGAGGTACGATTGATTGACTTCTTTTGACATCAAGGCAGCATTTGACTGAATTGCATCAAGAAGCTCTAGCAAAACTGGGAGAAGTTGTCACCAATTGGTCACACCTGGCACAAAGGAATGGTGATTGTGGTGATTGAAGGTCAATCATCTCAGCTGCAGGACATTATAGAATCGTACAGCACAGAAGAGGCCCTTCAGCCCATTGAGTTTGTACCAACACATGAGAAACACCTGAGCTCCTACCTAATCCCATCTACTAACAGTTGGCCCATAGCCCTGAATGTTATGATGTATCATGTGCTTATCCACTTTAAAGGATAAGCAACTCACCTCCAACACCCTCCCAGGCAGTGAACACCAGACCTTCACCACCCTCTGGGTTAAAGTTTTTCCTCATGTTTCCCCTCCAAACTTCCTGCCCCTCACCTTGAATCTATGTCCCCTCATGACTGAACCTTCAACTAGGGAGAACTTATCCACTCGGTCCATGTCTCTCATAATCTTGTACACCTCGATCAGGTTGCCCCCTCAGTCTTCCAACAAAAACAACCCAAAGCTACTCAACTTCTCTTCATAACTTAAATGTTCCATCCCAGGCAGCGTCCTGGTGAATCTTCTCCATTGCAAACATATCCTTCCTATAATGTGGCGACTAGAACTGCACACTGTATGCTAGTTGTGGCCTCACCAAAGTTCTGTACAACTCCAACATGACTTCCCTGTTTTTGTAATCTATGTCTCTGTTGATAAAGGTAATTGTTTCATATGCCTTTTTCACTAACATGCCTTTCCACTTTCAGAGATCTGTGGATAAACATGCAAAGGTCCCTTTGTTCCACAGAACTTCCCAATGTTCTACCATTCATTGAGTACTTTATTTTTTTATTAAGCAACACAGCACGGGAAACAGGCCCTTCGGCCCAACGAGCCCGCGCCGCCGTCATACCAAATACATTATCCTATTTTAATATACCTATATAATAATATATATATTATTCCTAATATGGAAAATTTTCACCATAGGGACAATTTGTTACCCAATCAGCCTAAGAGCGAATTTTTGGGTTCGGTTAATCTTGTCAGATTACTCCTTCCAAAGTGCACCACCTCATACTCACTCGCCCATTTGACCATTCTATCTATACCTTCTTGTAGCCCAAGACACTCCACTTCAGTGTTAACCCCACCCAGCTGATTTGTGTCATTTGCAAACATACTACTCCTAGTCATCTATGTCATTTATATGAATAATGAGTAATATGAGACCCAGCAGATTCCTGTATGCTACTGATTGCTGGCTTCCAGTCACTAAAACAGCCTTCAGTCATCACCCTCTATTTCCAACAACTGAGCCAATTTTTAATCCACTTCATCAAATTATCCTCTGTCCCATGTGCATTTGCCCTTCTTTCTTAGTCTCCCATATGACTCTTTGTTAAAAGTTTTACTGAAATGCACGTGGATAACATCGATTGCACTACCCTCTTCTATACACTTGGTCACCTCCTCAAAATTCAATTAATTTGTTAAGCATGAGCTCCCTGTGCCAAAGCCAGGCTGACTATCCCTGATCAAACTTTGTCTCTCTAAGTGGAGATAGATTCTCTCCTTCAGAATTTTTTCCCAAACCTTCTCTACCAATGGCGTGAGACTGAATGGCCTGTAGATTCCTGGTTTATGTCTACAACCCTTCTTAAATTGTGGAACCACATTAGCTGTTCTCCAGTCACTTGGTAGCTCACCCCGTGGCCAGAGAGGAATTGAAAATTTGGGTCAGCACTCCTGCAATCTCCTCCCTTGCCTCCCACACCATTGCAGGAGTTCTTCAGAGCAATGTCCTAGGTATAACCATCTTCAGTGGTTTCATCAATGACCTTCCTTCCCTCAGAAGGTCAGCTATAGGGATGTTTGCTGCACCATTCATGACCTCTCTGATACTGAAGCAGTCCATGTCCAAATGCAGCAAGATCTGGTCAATATCCAGGCCTGGGCTGACAAGTGGCAAGTAACATTTATGCCTTGAGAGTATTAGACAATGACTGTCTCCAACAGAAAAGAACCTATCCGTCTGCCCTTGACATTCAGTGTCATTATTAACATCCTGGGGGTTATAATTGACCAGAAACTGAATTGCAGCAAATAACTAAACTTCCTGTTTCCCCAAAGCCTGGCCATCATTTACTAAGTAAGAATTTAGCAACACCAATTATTAATCCAACCGATTTATTTGATAGTAAAAAAGCGAGCTTTCAACACTCCCGTGTCTTCATCAGGCAAGTGCAGTGTTCTGGTCTGCAATAGCACACATCAGCACAGACAGTCAGAGATTGCTGATTAGAATGCGAATCCTTACATCTAACCTGCTATTCAAGTGTTAAAGTGGCTAACAATGTGTGTGAAGGGGATCCTGAGCATTGTTAGAGAATTGTGTATTTTCTCCAGACAGCACAGTAAGTGAGGTTTTTTGCTAACCCAGGCAAGTTACGGGGGTTACAGATAGTGTGTCATGAAGCCAAGATCCCTGTTAAGACCGTCCTCATGTGTGCGGAGCTTGGCTATCAGTCTCTGTTCAGCGACTCTGCGCTGTCGTGTATCACGAAAGCCCCCTTGAAGAACATTTACCCGCAGGTCGGAGGCCGAATGCCCATGACTGCTGAAGTGTTCGCCCACAGGAAGGGAACTGTTTTGCCTGGTGATTGTTGAGCGATGCTCATTCATCCGCTGTCGTAGTGTTTGCATGGTCTCCCCAATATACCATGCTTCGGGACATCCTTTCTTGCAACGTATTAGGTAGACAACGTTGGCCGAGTTGCAAGAGTATGTACCGTGCACCTGGTGAATGGTATCCTCACGTTTGATGATGTCGTCCATGTCTATGATCTGGCATGTCTTGCAGAGGTTGCTGTGGCAGGGTTGTGTGGTATTGTGGTCACTGTTCTCCTGAAGGTTGGGTAGTTTGCTGCGAACAATGATCTGTTTGAGGTTGTGCGGTTGTCTGAAAGCAAGAAGTGGGGGGGTGGGGATGGCCCTAGCGAGATGTTCATCATCATCAATGATATGTTGAAGACTCCCACCAAGAGGCCAATAGTGGACTCAATGAGATAGCGAATGAACCAGAACAGCCGACAGAGGGATCCGCAGTGCAGCAACCGAAGAGGAATGAATCCAATTGGACTCCTCCGGAAGGCCGCTGCCCCCGACTGGACATGTATGCCCAAGCCATCAGGGGGTGCGTGAACACCAGATTCATCAACCGCACTTACAAGACAGTCCCGAACATCACCCAAGTACAACGCAAGGCCATCCGTGCTCTCAAGACCAACCGCAACATTGTCATCAAACCAGCAGACAAAGGAGGCGCCACCGTCATACTGAACAGAACGGACTACTGTGAAGAAGTGTACCGACAACTAAACAATGAGAAACACTACAGACAGTTACCAGCAGATCCGACCAAAGAACACACTCGTCAACTCAACACTCTGATCGAAACCCTTGATCCGGACCTTCAGAACACCCTCCGGGCTCTCATTCCACGTACTCCCCGCATTGGAGATCTCTACTGCCTCCCAAAGATACACAAGGCAAACATACCCGGCCGTCCCATCGTATCGGGCAATGGGACCCTGTGTGAGAACCTCTCTGGCTATATCGAGGGCATCCTGAAACCCATTGTACAAAGAACCCCCAGCTTTTGTCTTGACACTACGGACTTCCTACAGAAACTCAGCACACATGGAGCAGTAGAACCAGGGACACTCCTTGTCACAATGGATGTCTCGGCGCTCTACACCAACATCCCCCACGACGATGGTATTGCTGCAACTGCCTCAGTACTCAATGCCAACAACTGCCAGTTTCCGGATGCAATTTTACAACTCATCCGCTTCATCTTGGACCACAATGTCTTCACCTTCAACAATCAGCTTTTCATCCAGACACACGGAACAGCCATGGGGACCAAATTCGCACCTCAGTATGCCAACATCTTCATGCACAGGTTCGAACAAGACTTCTTCACCACACAAGATCTCCAACCAAGGTTATATACTAGATACATTGATGACATCTTTTTCCTTTGGACTCATGGTGAACAATCATTGAAACAACTGTATGATGATATCAACAAGTTCCATCCCACCATCAGACTCACCATGGACTATTCTCCAGAATCAGTTGCATTCTTGGACACACGCATCTCCATCAAGGACGGTCACCTCAGCACCTCACTGTACCGCAAACCGACAGACAACCTCACAATGCTCCACTTCTCCAGCTTCCACCCTAGACACGTTAAAGAAGCCATTCCCTATGGACAAGCCCTCCGTATACACAGAATTTGCTCAGATGAGGAGGATCGTGACAGACACCTCCAGACACTGAAGGATGCACTCGTGAGAACAGGATATGGCGCTCGACTCATCGATCGACAGTTCCAACGTGCCACAACGATAAACCGCACTGATCTCCTCAGAAGACGAACACGGGACACGGTGGACAGAGTACCCTTTGTTGTCCAGTACTTCCCCGGAGCGGAGAAGCTACGACATCTTCTCCGGAGTCTTCAACATATCATTGATGACGATGAACATCTCGCTAGGGCCATCCCCACCCCCCCACTTCTTGCTTTCAGACAACCGCACAACCTCAAACAGATCATTGTTCGCAGCAAACTACCCAACCTTCAGGAGAACAGTGACCACAATACCACACAACCCTGCCACAGCAACCTCTGCAAGACATGCCAGATCATAGACATGGACGACATCATCAAACGTGAGGATACCATTCACCAGGTACACGGTACATACTCTTGCAACTCGGCCAACGTTGTCTACCTAATACGTTGCAAGAAAGGATGTCCCGAAGCATGGTACATTGGGGAGACCATGCAAACACTACGACAGCGGATGAATGAGCATCGCTCAACAATCACCAGGCAAAACAGTTCCCTTCCTGTGGGCGAACACTTCAGCAGTCATGGGCATTCGGCCTCCGACCTGCGGGTAAATGTTCTTCAAGGGGGCTTTCGTGATACACGACAGCGCAGAGTCGCTGAGCAGAGACTGATAGCCAAGCTCCGCACACATGAGGACGGTCTTAACAGGGATCTTGGCTTCATGACACACTATCTGTAACCCCCGTAACTTGCCTGGGTTAGCAAAAAACCTCACTTACTGTGCTGTCTGGAGAAAATACACAATTCTCTAACAATGCTCAGGATCCCCTTCACACACATTGTTAGCCACTTTAACACTTGAATAGCAGGTTAGATGTAAGGATTCGCATTCTAATCAGCAATCTCTGACTGTCTGTGCTGATGTGTGCTATTGCAGACCAGAACACTGCACTTGCCTGATGAAGACACGGGAGTGTTGAAAGCTCGCTTTTTTACTATCAAATAAATCGGTTGGATTAATAATTGGTGTTGCTAAATTCTTACTGAGTTCTTACCACTCCAATCCAACGCCGGCATCTTTACATCATCATTTACTAGGCAGAGGTTAGGAGAGGGATGGAATATTTCCTACTTTCCTGCAGCTCCAACAACACTCAAAGCTCAACACCATTCAGGGCAAAGCAACTCATTTGATTGGTTGTAAAAGGGCTGACAATCACTTTTTCTACCATCAACGCACAGTCGCAGCCCTGTGTACCGTCTATGTGTAGAGATGCTAGCGATGGACTGGGGTAAACTCAGTAAGAATCTGGCAACACCAATTTTAAATCCAGCCGATTTATTTGATAGTGAATCTGCTAGCTTTCAGCCTTTGTAGCCTTCGTCAGGCGAATGAGGTGTTCTGGTCTCCAAAAGCACACAATCTGTAAACAGTCTGTGCTGATATGTGTGCTTTTGGAGACTCCACCACCTCATTCGCCTGACAAAGGCTACAAAGGCCAAAAGCTAGCAGATTTACTATCAAATAAATCGGTTGGATTTAAAATTGGTGTTGCCAGATTCTTGCTGAGTTTACTGTCTACAAGCAGCTCTGCAGGAATGCACCAAGGCTTTTTGGATAGCACCTTCCAAAGCCACAATGTTGTCCTATTTGCCTGTATTGGGCCCAAATCCCGCTATGTCTTTCTTATCCATGTACCTGTCCGAATGTATTTTAAATGTTATAGTTGTATCTACCACTTCTGGCAGCTCATTTCATGTATGCAGCATCCTCTGTGAAAAGTTGCTCCTCAAGTCCCTTTTAAATCTTTCCTCTCTCATCTTAAACCTATGCCGTTTTAGTTTTGGATTCCCTCTATCCTGAGGAAAAGACTTTGGCTATTCACCTTATCTATGCCCTTCATGATTTTCAGAAGGCTTTTGATAAGGTTCCACACTGGAGCTTTAAGAAAAAAAAGCCTTGGGTTTGTGTATGGTAATACACTGGCATGGATTTGAGAATTGGTTAAAACAGGAAGGAATAGGACACAGAAATAAAGGGGCCATTCTCAGTTAGCAGGTTGCACTTAGGCTGGGGTCTCACAGATATCAGTGCTTGGACCACAGATATTCACAATATACATAGAACATAGAACAATACAGCACAGAACAGGCCCTTCGGCCTTCGATGTTGTGCCGACCAAAATAAAAAGCAAAGCCCCTCCAAACTAAACCATTCCCTTCTCTTCCATATACTTATCAACTAACCTCTTAAAACGCCACCAAACTTGGCACATCTACAACAGCTGCAGGCAGGGCATTCCACTCCCTAATCACTCTTTGAGTAAAGAACCTACCTCTGATATCCATCCTATAACTCATACCCCTTAATTTAAAGCTGTGTCCCCTCGTGCTAGCTTTCTCCATCCTAGGAAAAATACATTCATGATTTGGATGTGGGGGCCTATATAATATTACCAGGTTTGCTGATGTTGCAAAACTAGGGGGGAATAGGAATTGTGAAGAGGGTGAATAGAGACTAGAAGTAAAAAAACTCGTGTCAGTAAACGTGAAGCTGTCATAGAGGTTTACAGCAAGGAAACAGGTCCTTCAGTCCAACTTGTCCATGCTGCTCTTATTTTGGTTTTTAAAACTCTTAAACCAATCCCACATTTGGCGCATATCCTCTATACCCATTGTACCTATGTAACTATCTAAATGCTTTTTAAAAGATAAAATTGCAACCGTCTTTACTATTACCTCTGGGAGCTTGTTCCAGACACCACCCTCTGTGTGAAAAATTGCCCCTCTGGACTCTTTTGTATTTTTTCCCCTCTCACCTTAAACCTATGCCCTCTAGTTTTAGACTCCCCTACCTTTGGGAAAAGATATTGACTGTCAAGCTAATCTGTGCCCCTCATTGTTTTATAGACCTCTAAGGTCACACTCAGCCTCCTAGCTCCAGAGAAAAAATGTCCCAGTCTATCCAGCCTCTCCTTATAATTCAATCCATCAAGTCCCGGTAGCATCCTAATAAATCTTTTCTGCAGTCTTTCTAGTTTAATAATATCCTTTCTATAATAGGATAATCAGAATTGCACACAGAATTCCAAATGTGGCCTTTCCAGTGTTTTGTACAACTTTAGCAAGACGTCCCAGCTCCTGTATTCAGTGTTCTGCCCGATGAAATCAAGCATGCCGAATGCCTTCTTCACCACTCTCCACCTGTGACTCTACTTTCAAGGAGCTATGAACATGTGCCCCTAGATCTCTTTGTTCTATAACTCTCCTCAACGCCCTACCATTAATTGAGTAACTCTTGCCCTGATTCAATTTACCAAAATATATTACTTTGCATTTGTCTAAATTAAACTCCATCTGCCATTCGTCAGTCCACTGGCCCAATTGATCAAGATCCTGGTGCAATTGGAGATAACCTTCCTCACTGTCCACCATGTCACCAGTCTTGGTCTCATCTGTAAACTTATTAACCATGCCTCCTATATTCTCATCCAAATCATTAACATAAATAACACAGTGGAGCCAGCACTGATCCCAAGCAATGAATACCAGCAATGCCCAGATCCTCAGTGACTGTTTGGCTAGGTCATGCTTCAGATCAGACCTGAGAAGGGGAGCAATGCCTCATCTTGTCAGCTTCAATCCTGTTTGTCTCTCTTATGGGGACTATGCATTGGATACAATTTGAATTTGGTTTTTGGAGCAAGCAAAAAAATGAATTGGGCTTGCTTGGTCCATTTTGCACATTGGTTTTGTAACTTTCAGAACTTTCAAAATTTTAAAAAGAAGATAAAGTCTTTTATAAAGCCTTTCTGTCCATGCTCTGAAAAACTGTGAGTTCTTGACTGAGTGTGCTATTTTAAATTTAAGTTCATTTATAGTTGTCACAAGTGGGCTTACATTAACACTGTAATGAGGTTACTGTGAAAAGCCCCTAGTTGTCACAGTCTGGCACCTGTTCAGATATATTGAGGGAGAATTTAACATGGCCAGTTCACCAAACCAGCATGTTTGGAAACCCATGCAGACGCGGGGCGCAAGTGCAAACTCCACGCAGACAGTGACCTAAGCTGAGATTTGAACCCAGGTCCTAGTACTAACCATTGTGCCACTGTGCTGTTGAGTGCCTGGGATCTTTGAAGGTAGCATATAAAATTATTGTGCAAGTCCAAATAGTCATAGGCTGCCCTAATAATTTGTGTCAATTTGTACTATACAGCCCAGGGCCAACATATCCTTCCTGAGGTTTGTTGCATAAAATGGAATCCCAGATGGGATTTGATCAAAGCTCTTGTACAAATATACAGAAATCGTGCAGAATTTACAGCAGAAAAACAGAAGATTTTGGATCATGCCAGTGGTATACTCTTCAGCCAGCTTCATCCCATCCCTCTTCATCTAACCTAGGGGCAAACATCTTTACTGCAAGGGGAAATGGAGTATAAAAATAGGGAAGTCTTTGCTACATTGCACAGGACATTGGTAAGACTGCACTTCAGGTGCATGTATAGTTCTGCTGTCCTTACTCAAGGCAGGATATAATTGCATTGGAAGTAATTCAAAGGAATTCATGTGGCTGATTCATAGGATGAAGGGTTGTTAATGTTTTGAAGAGAAGTTGAAGATTCATTGGAGTTTGTAAGAACAAGAGGCAATCTTATTGAAACAAGTTCAGGGGTAGGTACTGAAAGGATGTTTCCTCAGAGAGGAAGCTAAAACAAGGGGGCATTTTAAAAATAAAGGGTGTCTCATTTAAGGTAGACATGGAAGTATTTTCTTCACTGAGGGTCATTAGTCTTTGGAGTTCTCTGACAGAGGCTGAGTTGGACAGATATTTGAGGGGCAAGGGAATTGAGGGTTATGAGGACATAGAACATAGAACATAGAACAATACAGCACAGAACAGGCCCTTCGGCCTTCGATGTTGTGCCGACCAAAATAAAAAGCAATGCCCCTCCTAACTAAACCATTCCCTTCTCATCCATATACTTATCAACTAACCTCTTAAACGCCACCAAACTTGGCGCATCTACAACAGCTGCAGGCAGGGCATTCCACTCCCTAATCACTCTTTGAGTAAAGAACCTACCTCTGATATCCGTCCTATAACTCATACCCCTTAATTTAAAGCTGTGTCCCCTCGTGCTAGCTTTCTCCATCCTAGGAAAAAGGCTATCACTGTCCACCCTATCCAAACCTCTAATTATCTTATATGTTTCAATAAGATCCCCCCTTAGCCGCCTCCTTTCTAACGAAAACAACCTCAAATCCTTCAACCTCTCTTCATAGGACCTGCCCTCCATACCAGGCAACATCCTAGTAAACCTCCTCTGTACCCTCTCCAATGCCTCCACATCTTTCTTATAATGTGGCGACCAGAACTGCACACAATACTCCAAGTGCGGCCGCACTAGAGTTTTGTACAGCTGCAACATGATGCTGCGGCTCCTAAATTCAATCCCCCTACCAATAAAAGCTAAGACTCCATATGCCTTCTTAACAACTTTATCCACTTGACTGCCTACTTTCAGGGATCTATTGACACATACACCAAGATCCTTCTGTTCCTCAACACTATTAAGAGCCCTACCATTAGCCCTATACTCTACACATTTATTGTTCCTGCCAAAGTGCATTACCTCACACTTTTCCACATTAAACTCCATTTGCCACCTCTCGGCCCAGCTCTGCAACTTGTCCAAGTCACTCTGTAAACTAAAACACCCCTCTTCACTATCTACCACACCACCAACTTTAGTATCATCTGCAAATTTACTGATCCATCCCTCAATACCCTCATCCAGATCATTTATAAAAATTACAAACAGCAGGGGCCCCAAAACAGACCCCTGAGGCACACCACTCGTCACCGAACTCCACGATGAATATCTCCCATCAACCACCACCCTCTGTCTTCTATCTGCCAGCCAATTTCTAATCCAATTAGCTAAATCACCCTCTATTCCACACATCTGCATTTTCTGTAGAAGTCTTCCATGGGCCACCTTATCAAACGCCTTACTAAAGTCCATATATACTACATCAACCGCCTTACCCCCATCCACCTCTCTGGTCACTTTCTCAAAAAACTCAATGAGGTTAGTAAGGCATGACCTACCCTTCACGAAACCATGCTGACTATCCCCAATCAATTCATTTCTCTCTAAATAACTATAAATCCTATCCCTAATAATTCTCTCCAATACCTTGCCCACCACAGAAGTAAGACTCACTGGCCTATAATTCCCAGGAAGGTCTCTCTTCCCCTTCTTAAACAATGGGACCACATTCGCTATCCTCCAGTCCTCCGGAACCACACCCGTAACCAACGAGGACCTGAAGATCAGAGCCAGAGGCTCTGCAATCTCCTCTCTTGCCTCCCAGAGAATCCTAGGGTAAATCCCGTCCGGCCCAGGGGACTTATCCAACTTCAAGGAAGTGAAGTTCCTTGACAGGCAAGGAAGTGGAGTTATCAGGTAAATCATGGGCAGGCTTGATGGGCTAAATTGTCTCCGTTTCTACTTTTTGTACCCTAATCTCTATTCACACATCTATCAGTTTCTCTTTCCCTCCTGTCTATCTAGCTTCCTGTTAAATGCATCAACATCCATGTGGTAGTAAGTTCCACATGTTGACCACTTTCTGGATTTATTAGTAATTATCTTTTATCTTTAAAATAGAAAATCCTGGTAAATACCTTTCTTTTCTGGCTCCTAGTTTTGGTCATCAGCCCTATAAGTAGAAACATCTTCCTGTCTACCCTATCAAATCCTAGAACCTCTATCATCAAAAGAACGTACAGCAGGACAGGTCAGAGGCCCTTGAGCGACTGTATTTTTCAAGAGAATCGAGGCTGAAGTCCAGCCGCAACACTTTACAAAAGAGAAAACGCAGGAAAATTTCAGGAAGTCTGACAGCATCTAAAAGGAGAGAAAAGATCTGACGTTTTGAGTCCAGATGACCTTGTCAAAGCTACGCTTTTCCTCCTGATCTCCATATCCCTCGATTCCCTTGGAGTTTACTCCTCTCAATTTTAAATTTATACACACTGACCATAGTTCAATATTTGTTTAATATAACTTTGATACCTCCCATTAATGACTCCCAATGTTTGGTTTTGGTTTTCTTTTTTATGGCTTTACTAAGTATTATTACAGCGCAGAGACTTTATGGCAACTCATTACCATATTAGTTAGCAGGAAGAAGTGACTTTTAAGACACAGTGGTTAGCATTGCTCTCTCAGCGCCAGGAACCTGGGTTCAATTCCGGCCTCAGATCACTCTGAGTGGAACTTGCACATTTTTCCCATGTCTGCATGGGTTTCTTTCAGGTGCTCCAGTTTACTCCTACAGTCCAAAGATGTTAGGTTGATCAGCGAGGCTGAATTGACCCTAGTGTCGGGGGGTTAGCAAGGTAAATACATGGGATGACAGGAAAAGAACCTGGGTGGGATTGTGGTGGGTGCAGACTCAATGGACTGAATGATTTCCTTCTGCATTATAGGGATTCTAAGTAGGCCACCTGACCCTTCGAGCTTGAACCATTATTTAATAAAATCATGGCTGATCTGATTGTAATCTCAACCCCACATTCCTGCCTATCCTCTAATAACCTTTCACTCCCTTGCTTACTAAAAATCTATCCAGCTCTGCCTTAAAACGACATTGAAGATTCACTCAGACTCGTAATATTGGCTCTGTCCTCTCTCTACAGATGCTGTCAGACCTGCTAGATCTTCCAGCATCTTTCTGTTTTTCATCTCCTTGAGGAAAAGACTTCCAAAGACCCATGTCCCTCTTAACACATGTCCTTCTATTGCACCTTGCCACATCCTGACTTGATTCCATTCAGTGGGGTATTTTAAAGGAAGATGGGGGTGGGGGAGGAGGAGAAGGAGGAAGTGGAAGCTGGCGGGAGGAAGAGGGAGGTGGGGGATAGAGGAGAGGTGTGTTGCACCATCTTTTCAATGAATTGTCAAACAGAAGCCCTGATTAACCTCCTGAGCAACTCCTACAGCCATTACTTTGAGGATGAAGCATGGGATATTTGCTGCTGTGATGAAGGCCATTTGGCCCCTCAGATCTGTTCCAGTGGAAAAGAACTATTCCATCTTGCAGGCTCCTGGTCTGTATCCCTGTGCAGATTCCCAAATTTCTATAATGAGCTTTCTAGTTGGAATGATCTGGCCAATATTCAACATCACTAAAACTGATATCTTGCCACTGTGTGGGAGCTGGCTGTGAGCAAATTGGCTACCCCGTTTCCTGTGTTATAGCACTTCAATAAGAACTTCCTTGGCCAAAAAGGGCTTTGAGGTTGTGCAAGGTGCTACATAAATGCAAGTTCCTTCTTTTGTGTTTAGCGACTTAGTTTGCTGCAGTGATGCATTAATCATGGACAATTTCACCAGACGCCTACACAATTTCCTCCATTTGTTTTAATTTTATTTAAACAGTAACCACTTCCCCTGAGGGGGTGAAACTGCTGCATGCTGTTCTCTTTTTCTTTCCTTCCTAATTTCTGCACTCTACACTGCAAACTTGCTGACTAATGATGGCATACATCATAAGCAAGTGACCATTGGTGGCACATCCATATATGGCAGAGGGCAGCTCAGGAGTTAATGTAGTGTAACTAATTGAAACACTCATTTAACAAGTGGTAAATAACCAGGTAATTTATTCTGGAGTTTGGGAAGGAATGTCATTGTGATATTTCATTTAAGCTTCAATCAGAATGAATTAGAGTGGAGAGAGTGGCAGGCATATCAAGCAAGTGAAAACCTGGAAGCAGTGATGAGATGAAGGGCTGGTTGATCTGGCGTTAGCTGCAAGGAAATTGCTTGGGACTCCCTGCTGTTTTGTGTGATGCTCCTGTTACAATCGAACAGCACTTCGATTTCACTTTGTAGGGTAGTGTCTCAGGAGGCAGTGACATAGTGGTATTGTCGCTGGACTAGTAGTCCAGAAATCCAGGGTTATGCTCTGGGGACCCGGGTTCGAATCTCACTATTTGAATTTGTGTTTTTTTTAAAAAGATCCAGAATTAAGAATCTACTGATGACCAGGAAACCACTGTCAATTGTTGGAAAAACCCATCTGGTTCACTAATGTCCTTTAGAGAAGAAAATCTGCTGTCCTTACCTGGCCTAATCTACGTGTGACTCCAGGCCCATAGTAAAGTGGTTGACTCTTAGATGCCCTCAAGGATGGACTGTAAATACTGGCCCAGCCAGTGAAGCCCACATCCTGTGAAATTTAATAAATTGCAGCATGGCCTTGAAATTTTACTTTCCCTCTCGAGCCATTCTTAGAATAGAATCGTAGATCCACAGCGTATGATTTCACCAGCAGAACTTGTAATTATTGTCCATCTGTAATTGCCTTTGAAGGTGTAGATGAGCTGCGTCTTGTGTGAAATTCAGAGGCTTGTTAGGCCATTTCAGAAGGCAGCCAAGAGTCACCCACATTGCTGTGAATCTGGAGTTACATGTAGGCTAGATTGGGTAAGGTTGGCAACTTTTCTTCCCTAAAGGACATTAGTCGACCAGATTTGGTCCTGACAGTCTAGTCGTTTGTAGTTACTATTAACTCATACTAGTTTTTAATTCTAGCTGCCATGGTGGGATTTGATCTACTCTCTCTTGATCCTTAGCCAATAGACTGCATTCCGCAGCCATTCAGTACAGCGGGATTCTCTTGTCTCGCTGCAGTGAACCGAGATTTAGGATTGCACCTGTAGTACTTCTCAATATGTCTTGGTAGCAAATTCCATTTTCTCTAAAGAAGTTTCTTCTTCTTAAGTTTATTTACTGCAGTTGTATCAGTATTGGGCATTGATGAGGCCACACCTGAAGTATTGTGTGCAGTTTTGGTGTCCTTATCTGAGGAAGGGCATCCTTGCTATGGAGGGAGTATAGCAAAGGTTTACCAGGCTGATACCTGGGATGGCAGGTCTGTCATTAAGTGGGCAGACTAAGTTGGTTAGGATTACATTCACTTGAGTTTAGAAGAGTGAGAAGAATTTCATAGAAACTTCAAACAGGGTAGACTGCAAAAGGATGTTCCCAATAATCCCAGAACTAGGGGCCATAGTTTGAGGAATAAGAGGTAAACATTTTAGAATTGAGGGGAGAAATCTCTTCACCCAGATGGTAGTGCTGTGTGGAATTCACCACCACAGAAAGTAGTTGAGGCCAAAACATTATCTAATTTCTTCTTGAAATCAGACATAGCATTTGAAGCTAAAGGGATCAAGGGATGGGGAGAATCAGGATATTGAATCTAATGGTCAAAATGAGTGCAGAGCAGGTTTGAAGGGCCAAATGGCCTACTCCTGCTTCTAGTTTCTGAATGGAATGTCTTTCACCAACTTGAAGTCTAAAGGTACTTCACAGCTGGTAAATTCTGTAATGTAATTTCCTCTCTTAGTATCTTCTCCTTTCACATGACATCAATTTCATTGAGTTCATTTGATTTACGCTGTGTTAAAGACGTAATGGAGTGTTGTCACTGTTAAAATTGAGTGTTACAGATGTCATGTAAATTGCTGATATTCACTGGGGGGAGGGAGGGAGACGGTGACACACAGTGTTGAGCATTATTGCTTCTCAGTGCCAGGGACCTGGGATTAATTCCTGGCTTGGATCATTGTTTGCACATTTGCCCCGTGCCTGCATGGGTTTCCTCTGAGTGCTCTGGTTTCTTCCCACAATCTGAAAGATGTGCTAGTTAGGTGCGTTGGCCATGCTAAATTCTCCCTCAGCGTACGCAAACTGGTGCCGAGTGTTGTGACTCAGAGATTTTCACAGTAACTTCATTGCAGTAATAATGTAAGTCTTGTGACTAATAAATAAACATTATTTATTTCAATTAAAGTTACTTAACTTTATTTCACAGGCCTGGTGTCCTAGCTGCTGCTGTGTTTTACCAAATAGTCAGCTGTTCTTTATTACATGTACGTGGGTGAATGAGGCCTGTATCCTGAAGCCCATTACAATATAAAAGTACCTTTTTAATTTGTCTTCTCCCGCGTTGGAATTTATACCTTTGCCTGGAGGGCGTGTGCTTTATTTTAAGGATATTATTGGATACAGATTACAAGAAACAATAGCCAGTTCTTAAGAGCTGAGTCACCTGAGACTTGCTATTTGTGCCAACCCTGACCCAACCAGTCCTTTGTAATGAAATATTGACACGTTAGTGTTTCTGAAGCTTAAGTCATCACCAAGCCCATACACTCCTAAGCCCCTGGGTGAGTTGACTCAAATGATACTCATAGGGTACGGTTCCATGGGTGTGCTCTTGAACTCTGCTTAACTGGCTCTTTCTACACATGCTAATGCCATCAACCTTCCCAACCTACATCAGATGGACGAGGGAAAATGATTTAGTTTAGACATCTGGGAATGACAGATGCTGAAACTTCCTGAAGTATTCCAAAGTTTTTGCCTCCATTCCACATGTGGATCACTCTGAGAGGTGGAAAATTTCCAGATATTGATTACAGTGCTCTCCCCTCTGAGACGGACGTTCTTGGTTCAAGTCCCATTTTAAGAAATTGGGAATAAAGAAATGGCCACGGAATTAAATTAGTACTTTATTCATATTTTCCTTTGTGAAGACCGAAGCAGTGTACCGGAAGTGCTGAGAGAAACAAGTTTTAGTGAGAAGCTGAAGGAAATCAGAATTAGTAGAGAAATGGTTTTGGGGAAATTAATGGGATTGAAGTTGGATAAATTTCCAGATCCTGATAATCTTCATCCCAGAGCACTTGAGGAAGTGGTTCTGGAAATAGTGTCAATTGGTGATTATTTTCCAAAATAGTTCTACAGATTGAAGAGTAGCTAATGTTAAAATTAGGGAACTATAGAACACTGATCTAACGTCAGTACTGGGGAAGTTGCTAGAATCTACTTTCAAGGATTCATAACACGGCATTTGGAAGGCAGTGGTACAATTGGACAAAGTCGGTATGGATTTACAAAAGGGAAGTCGTGTTTGATGAATTTATTGGAATTCTTTAAGAATGTAACCAATAGAATTGACTGAGGAGAACCAGTGGATGTGGTTTATTTAAACTTTCAGAAGGCTTCCAACAAGGTCTCACATAACAGATGACTATGTAAAGTTAAAGCACGTGGGATTGCAGGTAATGTCTTGAGATGGATAGAAAGCTGGTTAGCGGATAGGAAGCAAAGAGCTGGCATAAATGAATCTTTTTCTGATTGGCAGTCAGTGACTAGTGGTGTTCTAAAGGGATCTGTGCTCGGACCCCAACTGTTCACGTTATATATTAATGATTTTGGAAGGGGAGCTGAATGTATTAGCTCCAAATCTGCAATGAAACCAAGTTAGATGGGAGGATAAGCTGTAAGGAAGATGAAGAGATGCTTCAATGTGATTTGGACAGACTGAGTGTGTGGGCATCTGCATGGCAGATGCAATATAATGTGAATAAATGTGAGGTTATTCACTTTGGTAGCAACAATACGAATACAGATTATTACTTGAATGGGTGTAAGTTGAGAGAAGTGGATACTTAATGAGACCTTGGTATCCCTATACATCAGTTGCTGAATGTAAGCGTGCAGGTAGAGCAGGCAGTAAAGAAGGCAAATGGTACATTGGCCTTCATAAGAGGGGATTTGAGAACAGGATTAGAGATGTTTTGCTGCAATTGTATAGGATGGTGGTGAGGCCAGACCTGGAGTATTGTGGGACTTTTGGTGTCCTTTTGAGGATAAGGTGACCTTTTAGAATTGAGGTGAGGAGAAATTTGTTCATCCAGAGGATGGTGAATGTGGAATTTACTACCAAAGAATGTAGTTGAAGCCAAACGTTGTGTGATTTCAAGAAGAAATTAATTCCAACTCTTGGGGGGTAAAGGGATCAAAAGATATGGGGGAAATCAGGATTTTGAATTTGATTAGCCATGATCAAAATGAATGGTGGAACAGGCTTGAAGGGCTGAATGGCCTGCGCCTGCTTCTAGTTTCTGTGTTTGTAGTGCCTTGTGGATGCTTTGTCTGGGATGGTATCAAATTTCCTCAGTGTTGCTGGAGCTGAACCCATCCAGACAAATAGACAGCATTCTATCACAGTCCTGACTTGAGCCCTGTTGGTGGGGACAGGCTTTGGGGAGTTAAGATGGGGGAGGGTGAGTTACACAGTTCCAAGCACATAGTTACATAGCAGGTCCAGTTCAGTTTCTGATCAAATCTAACCCTTAGGATTTTGATGGTGGGGATTTAGTGATAGTGATGCCATTGAATATCGAAGGTCAATAGGTAAATGCTTTCCTGTTGGAGATGATTATAGCTTGGTGAATGTCATTTGCAGCTTATGAGCCCAAGTTAAGAAAGAGAGACCCAGCCAGAGGGAACGAGGGGGAGAGACCAGAGAGACAGCGAGGGGGAATGGTGACAATGATGGGAGAGGTGTTTGGAGGGGAGAGGCTGGGTGAGTTCAGTCTGTGGATTGACCATTTTCAAGAAAATCAAACTGTAGAAAAACAGGTAAGTATTTTGCTCATTCATCTGTGAAAAATTAATGTAATTTTATTAGTAATTGCAGTGTTTGATTAAGGTTTACTGGCTGAACCAAAGTTTATTGTGATTAATAAGATTTCTTAAATTAATTTAAGAAACAAATATTAATTTACTCACAATATAGAATTAGAGATTTACAGTATGGAAATAGGCCCTTTGGCCCAACTTGTCCATGCCGCCAATGGCTAAACTAATCCCAATTGTCTGCATTTGGCCCATATCCTTCTATACCCATTGTACTCATTGTAACTGTCTAAATGCTTTTTAAAAGACAAAATTGTACCTGACTCTACTACTACCTCTGACAGCTTGTTCCAGATACTCACCACCCTTTGTGTGAAAAAATCGTACCTCTGGGCACTTTTGTGTATCTCCCCTCTCACCTTAAACCTATGCCCTTATCAACGCAATAGCCTAATCCTGCTTTCTCTCCGTAACAAAGAATAAAGAAAATTACAGCACACAAACAGGCCCCCCAAGCCTGCATAAACCATGCTGCCAGACTGAACAAAAACCCCCTGTCCTTCCAGGGACCATATCCCTCTACTCCCATACTATTCATGTATTTGTCCAGATGCCCCTTAAAACTCACTATCATATCTGTTTGCACTATTTCCCCAGGCAGTGTAAATAAAAAAACTTGCTTGGTATATCTATAAGCTTTTGATCCCATTTGCCTCAAGTGCTATATCCAGCTGTCTCCTGAATACATTCAATGTTTTGGCATCAACTACTTCCTGTGGTAATGAATTCACACGCTCACCAGATGAAGAAATATCTCCTCTCCTCAGACTGTGATCACTGGTTCTGCACACACACACACACACACACACACACACACAAAATCCTTTCTTTGCATCTACCGTAACTATTCTTGTTAGATCTATCAGATACCCCTCCCCTACCCACCTCATTCTTCTGAACTCCAGCAAAGACAATACTAACCTAGTCAAATCTCTCCTCATACTTCAGTCCTGCCATCCCTGGAATTAGCCTGGTAAACTTTATGTGCTGAAGATAGGGGCACTGCAAAATGGATGAGCAAATTGATGGTGGTAAGGAAGCTACTCAGCCAGGGAGAGGGGGGTGGAATTAATAGGGATTTCATGGTAGTAAGGGACAGTATACTTGGGATCAAGATCTATAGCTGAGAACAAGAGTCCAGAGTGCTATGTTGCTTGTATGGTACAGGGCTACAAGATGACATTTCTTGGACAGAGCTAGGAAAAAGTAGAAAGAGCTCTGTTATTTAAGGATGGCATTAGTACGTTAGCAAGGAATGACCTTGCATCTAAAGATCAAGATTTAGAATCAGTATGGCTTGAGATGAGCAATAGTAAAGATAGGTCGTTACTTGTGGGAGCAGTTTATAGATTCCCCAACCGTAGGACAGGATGTGCTGGAAGAAATAATAGTCACAAGTAGGCTTACCTTGACACTGCAATAAAGTTTCTGTGAAAATCCCCTAATCGCCACACTCCAGAACCTGTTCAAGTACACTGTGGGAGAATTTAGCATGGCCAGTACACCCAACCAGCACATCTGAGAAGAAACCGAAGCACCCATAGGAAACCCACACAGACACAGGGAGAATATGCAAACTCCACACAGTCATCCAAGCTGGGAATTGAATCAGGGTCCTGGCACTGTGAGGCAGCAGTGCTAACTACTGTGTCACTATGCTGTCTTGGGAGTTCATGGCCATAATCATAGCTAATAGATTAGACTAATCAGATTGGCAAGGGTAGCCTGGAAAATACGCACATCCCGTGTCTTCAGGATGATTTCTTAGAGCAATATGTTCTCCAGCCCCAGAGAGCAAGCTCTGCTTAGTTTGGTAATATGCAACAAGACAGGATTGATGAAGGGATGCTGTAAACTGCTAGGTAATGATGATCATAACACACTTGAATTTCAACTTCAGTTTGAGGGACAGAAGAGTGTGTTTAAAACTTGTGAACTATTTCATAACCACAACATGATCAGCTCTTAACTGTCCCCCTGAAATGGCTGGGGGGCCAATTGGGATGGGCCTTGCCAGTGATGTCCACATCCCATGAAAGAATAAGCAGGATGTGATAATAGTCCTCTGATCAGGCCATATCTGGACAGTTTGAGCATTTAAATACTTTGTTTCGAGGTCAAAGCTGACATTTATTGCCAGTTGTGTAAATAAATGTTTTCTCAAGAGATCAGCCACAATGGATGTGGGGCTGGAGTCGAACATAGGCCCAGACCAGGTAAGGGTGGCTAATTTCCATTTCTAAAAGACACTAATAAATCACTTGAGATTTTGTGAGGGAAACATTGGTAGGAAGATCACACGCAGAGAATTTCCAGCTGGAACAATGGGAATAGCTTTTTCATGCAATAAATGACGATTTAGGAATTTTCTGAATGAAACATAAATAGAAGCAGGAAGAGGCCATTCATTCCCTTGAGCCTGCTCAGCCATTCATCATGATCATGGCTGATCATCCAACTCAACTGCACCCCCCCACCTCCCGGTTCCAATGGCCATTTGTTCTTAACCCAGTTTGCTCTTCCCCAGACACCTGAGCCAAATGCAAATATCTCAAACTGTCCACGATGGGATTTAATTGATCTCAGAGAGTTTCACATCAGGCTCCCAGACACATGAGTGGCTTCTTGTGCATTGCTGCTGGGGAGTTGAGCGAAGCAGTTCTTAATCCCTGAAAGTTGGCAATCGAGTCGAGAAGGTTGTTAAGAAGGCATATGGAGTCTTAGCTTTTATTGGTAGGGGGATTGAATTTCGGAGCCGCAACATCATGTTGCAACTGTACAAAACTCTGGTGTGGCCACACTTGGAGTATTGTGTGCAGTTCTGGTCCCCGCATTATAAGAAAGATGTGGAGACATTGGAGAGGGTGCAGAGGAGGTTTACCAGGATGTTGCCTGGTATGGAGGGCAGGTCTTATGAGAAGAGGCTGAGGGATTTGAGGTTGTTTTCGTTAGAAAGAAGGCGGCTAAGAGGAGACCTTATTGAAACACATAAGATGATTAGAGGTTTAGATAGGGTGGACAGTGATAACCTTTTTCCTAGGATGGAGAAAGCTAGCACGAGGGGACACAGCTTTAAATTAAGGGGTGGTAGTTATAGGATGGATGTCAGAGGTAGGCTCTTTACCCAGAGGGTGGTAAGGGTGTGGAATGCCCTGCCTGCTGCAGTTGTAGATGCGCCAAGTTTGGTGGAGTTTAAGAGGTTAGTAGATAGGTTTATGGATGAAAAGGGAATGGTTTAGTTTAGAGGGTCATTGCTTTTTCTTAATTGGTCGGCGCAACATCGAGGGCCGAAGGGCCTGTTCTGCGCTGTAATGTTATATGTTAACTGCACAGTGGCCCTGGTCGTTGTGGCTTGCAACCAAATGGTGTTTTCTGTGCCCCATGGTCTTCCCACTATTTGAAAGCATTTCACTTCTTTGCTGGTTGTAAGAATGACGATGTCAGGCCATGAAAACTTGTCCAGAAACACTAAACCCAGAGAGACTAAGATAAGGAGCAGCATGATGGCTCAGCGGTTAGCACTGATGCCTCATGGCGCTAGGGACTCTGGTTCAATTCCGGCCTTGGGTCACTGTCTGTCTGGAATTTGCTCATTCTCTCCATGTCTGCATGGGTTTCTTCCAGGTGCTCCAGTTTCCTGCCACAGTCCAAAAATGAATGGGTCAGGTGCATTGGACATACTAAATTAACCCTTAGTGTCAGGACAATTTAGCAGGGTAAATATGTGGGGTAATTGGTATAGGGCTTGGATGGGATTGTGGTCATTGCAGACTCGATGGACCAAATTTCCTCCTTTTGTATTGTAGGGATTTTATGTGGGAGGGATAAGTGGTGGGGGAGAGAAGTTGGACAAAGCAAGAGAGAGAATGTGACACGAACTGAACGAAGGAGGGAGAGAGAGAGAGAGAGACACAGATTGGCAATGGGACAGTTCATTTCAACCTCTGATGTTGGCTGTTCTACGACAGGGAATGGGATTATGGGGAAAAGGCAGGAGAATGAGGATGAGGGAAAAAAAATCAGCCATGATTGAAAAGCAGAGCAAACTCGATGGGCTGAGTGGCCTAATTCTGCTCCTATGTCTTATGGTTTAATGAGTTTGATTACAGTATTGGTCAGCATGTTACATGGTTGAAGTTTAGTTATGACTGTCATGAGTAGGCTTAGACTAACATTGCAATGAAGTTACTGTGAAATTCCCCACAGTGGGTTGTAGGAGTCAGTGAATTCAATCATATTTGGTTATTTTATTTTTATAACTTGTGAAAATTCTACAAAAACCTTAGTTTGAGGTTATTTTTGTCAGTGCCTTTGCTGAATCACTTGGATTTGTTTGTTCCATTGTGCTGTGCAGAAGTAGTTTTCTTTGAACCATTGGTTATCCTTAAATCTTTGTGTGCTAATGGTGCATATTCAGCCCATACTGGCTTAACTAGCTTCCCACCGAACACCTTTCCTTTATAACTCTGCAAATGGTTCTCTTCAGAACATGATTCTGTTCTGTTTTGAAATCTAGAATTGAATTAACCTTTATCGCACTCTCAGGCAGTGCATTCCGAATCCTAACCATTCACAGCAGAAATCCGTTTCTTCCTTGTGTTACTTTTTGATTCTTTTGCCAATTACCTTAAATCTGACTCTTTTATTTTCTTTCAATCAATTCACGGGACAGGGCATTGCTGGTTGGCCAGCATTTATTGCCCATCTCTAGTTGCCTGAGGGCAGTTGAGAGTCAACCACATTGCTGTGGATCTGGAGTCACATGTAGGCCAGACCGGGTAAAAATGGCGGATTTCCTTCCCTAAAGGACACTAGCAAGCCAGATGGGTTATTCCAACAATCAGCAATGGTTTCATAGTCATCAGTAAATTCTTAATTCCAGATTTTTTTTTACTGTATTCACATTCCATTATCTGCTGTGGCAGGATTTGAATGCGGGTCCTCAAAACATTAACTGAGTTTCTGGATTAATAGTCTAGTGATAATACTATTAGGCTATGGCCTACCCACCATCATCTGGCCCACCAATGGGGAATATTTCTCTCCTTTACTCTGTGCAGACCACTCATAATTTCGAAAACCTTCTCTTCCCCAAGGGACAACAATCCCAAGTTCTCTAATGTAACCACATAGGAGCATTTCCTCGTAACAGGGCCAATGTTTGTCAATCTTTTCTGCACCTTCTAAAGCCTTCACATCCTTCCTAAAGTGTTGTGTCCAGAGTTGCTCCTCTTGCAAAGCTTGTAATAGGCTTCTGGAGAAGGTGAGAGGGCATGGGATCCAAGGGGCTTTGGCCTCGTGGATCCAGAACTGGCTTGCCGACAGAAGGCAGAGAGTGGTTGTGGATGGGTCTTGTTCTGCATGGAGGTCGGTAACCAGTGGAGTGCCCCAGGGATCTGTTCTGGGACCCCTGCTGTTTCTCATTTTCATAAATGACCTGGATGAGGAAGTGGAGGGATGAGTCAGCAAGTTCGCTGACGATACAAAGATCGGTGGTGTTGTGGATGGTCTGGAGGGATGCCAAAAGTTGCAGCGGGACATAGACAGGATGCAAGACTGGGCGGAGAAGTGGCAGATGAACTTCAACGCAGATAAATGTGTAGTCGTCTATTTTGTCAGGAATAATGGGATGAAGGAGTACAATATAAGGGGTAGGAGTCTTAGCTGTGTTGTAGAGCAGAAGGATCTCGAGGTCCGGGTCCATAGGACTCTTAAATCGGCCTCGCAGGTGGAGGAAGTGGTCAAGAAGGCATACGGTCTACTGGCCTTCATTAATTGAGGAATAGAGTTTAAGAGTCAGGAGGTAATGATGCAGCTCTATAAGACTCTTGTCAGACCCCAGTTGGAATATTGTGCGCAGTTCTGGTCGCCTCATTATAGGAAGGATGTAGAGGCTATTGAGAGGGTTCAGAGGAGATTTACAAGGATGCTGCCTGGATTAGGAGGCAGGCCTTAGGTTGAGGGAGCTGGGACTCTTCTCACTGGAGAGACGTAGGTTGAGAGGCGACCTGATAGAGGTTATAAAATGTTGAGAGGAATAGATCGGATGGACTCTCAGAGACTATTTCCCCGAGCGGAAATGGTCAATACGAGAGGACACAGATTTAAGGTGCAGGGAAGCAAATACAAAGGAGATGTCAGGGGTAGGTTTTTCACTCAGAGGGTGGTGAGTGAATGGAACTGACTGCCGTTGGAGGTTGTTGAGGCAAACTCACTGGGGTCTTTTAAGAGACTTCTGGGTGAGTATATGGAAAAGAATAGGATAGGGGGTTATAGATAGGTCTGTGGATTGGTAGATGCGATCGGCGCAACTCGTGGGCTGAAGGGCCTGTTTGTGCTGTATTGTTCTATGTTCTAGAATCAAAGAACCATTACAGTGCAGAAGGAGGCCTTCGCCACATTGAGCCTACACCAACAACAACCTCATCCAGACATTATCCCTATAATTTCCCCCCATGTTTCCCCTGCTAATCCCCTTGACGCTAAGGGGCAAGTCAGCATGGCCAATCAACCTAATCTTTGGAGTGTTGGTGGAAACCAGAGTACCCGGAGGAAATCCATGCAGAGACGGGGACAACATGCAAACTCCTTACAAATACTGACCCAAGATTGGAATTGAATGCAAGCCCCTGGCACTGCGAGGCAGGAGTACTAACCCCTGTGCCACTGTGGAAGATTTTTGGATATTAAGTTTCTCAAGCCAGTCTCTTTCATCTTTGCTTCTCATAATTCTACACTCTCTGTATTGAGCTGGATTCCCACTGGATTATCAACTAGCCCTTGTACATTATTTTTCTTCTTGATCTTACACTTTTATCTCTTTTGCCATCTGGGGAATTCTGGGTTTATTTGACCAACCTTTCCCTCCTCGTGGGAATCTACCTCCTGTATTTTGTTCCATGTCTGACAATCATCTGGAAGAAGACTCGTGTTGGACTTGATGTTTCTTTATCTCTCCACAGCTGCTGCCAGACTTGCTGAGTTTATTCTGCATTTCTTGTTTTAGTTCAGATTTCTAGTGGTATTTGGTTTAGCTGGGACAGATTTGTTCTCATTCCATTGAAGGTGGCCCTACCATTAATTATTCTACATTACCCCGTGTCCTTTTCCATAATTAATCTAAACCTGATGCTACCGTGATTGCTTGCTCCCTCATGTTCTCCTCCTGACATCTGATCCACTTGACCCACTCATTCTCTTTGAACCTGATCTAGAAATGTTTGCATCCTCATTGGGTTGGAGACATACTGATCTAGAAAGTTCCTCTTAAATGTACTTCAGAAACTCTTGCCCTCCATTTCCCTGCCCTTGATAATGTTACTATCCCACTTACATTTGAATAATTTAATCATTTGCGAGATGTGGGTGTCACTGATTGGGCCAGCAATTCTTTCCCATCCTTAATTGCTCTCCATTTCAGAGGGCAGTTGAGAGTCAACCACATTGCTGTGGCTCTGGAGTCACATGTAGGTCAGGCCAGGTAAGGACAGCAAATTTCCTTCCCTAAAGGATAGTAGTGATGGGTTCTTTATGACAATGGTTGCAGGATCATGAAGTTTACTTATTAGTCACAAGTAAGGCTTACATTAACACTGCAATGAAATTACTGTGAAGTTCCTCTGGTCCCCACAGTCTGACTCCTGTTTGACTCAATGCACCTAACCAGCACGTCTTTCAGAATGCGGGAAGAAATCCGAGTACCTCGAGGAAAGCCATGTAGACAAGGGGAGATTCTGCAAACTCCATACATTCAGCAACCCAAGCTGGAAATTGAACCTGGGTCCCTGGCGCTGTTAACTACTGCTAACCACTCTGCCACTGTGCTAGTTCTATTTGATCTATTTGATTAGAGCTAAGAAACAATGGAGAAACCAAAGCATGGTCACTGTAATATTCTCCCAAATCAATATAACCACCAGATTTCCTTCCCTAAATAGCATTAGTGAACAGCCACCTTTTATTCCTTCCCTATCTTTGCGGAATATCTTATCTACGAGAATATTTAGTGCTCACTCCTTTCTTTTTGAGATGGATCTTTATTATTGCCATGGTGTCATATCCCTTCTTGTTTACTTATTCACCAACCTCTGCATGTTTGTGTGCACACGCTGTAAACTTACCTTAGACCTTATTGCATTTCCTCTTACTTGAAACCTAGCCAAAACTTTACTTATACTCTAGTGCTGAATCCTGTCCCAACCCTAGGGCAACATGCCACTTAATACTCTGTTGGTGTTGTTCCCATTCCCTCCCTGCCTAGCTTTAAACTGATAACACATTTTAGTCAGGAATTGGTGACTGTACAACAGTTGGTGTAGTAAAGTTTGAAAGCATTGGGGAAAATGTCGCTGATCAAATTCCATCTGATTTAAGCATACACAGAATCCTGTGGCAGAGGAGGAGGCCATTTTTATCTCATAGAGTCTGTGATAGTCTGGTAAAGAGTCATCCAGCCCAATCCCACTTTCCAGCTCTTGTAGATTATTTATTATGCTTGCATTAACACTGCAGTGAAGTTGCTGTGAAAATCTCCTAGTCTCCACATTCCAACGCCTGTTCAGATACACTGAGGGAGAACATAGCATGGCCAATATAACTAAATAGCATGTCTTTTTAGACTGTGGGAGGAAACCCACGCAGACATGGAGAGAATATACAAATTCCACACAGTGACCCAAGCCAGGAATTGAACCCGGGTCCCCGGTGCTGTGAGGCAGCAGCGCTAACCACTATGCCACTGTGCCGCCCACTTCACATGCATAATAACAAATAACATCTTAAAAGGCACATTTTAAAATGTCTGGGGGTTTCCTCATATAGTTCACTAGATTCATTTATTCACTGAAGTTTAGAAAAGTAAGGAGCTCACAGAAACTTATAAAATTCTAATAGGATTAGACAGTGTAGATTCAGAAACAATGGTGGGGGAGCCCAGAACTAGGGAATCTTAGTTTGAGGACGTTTTAGGACTGAGGTGAGGAAGAATTTCTTCACCCAGAAGATGATGAATGTGGCCACAGAATATAGTTGAAGCCAAAACTTTTCTCATCTAATTCAAGAAGGAGTTAGATAAAGCGCTTGGGACTAAAGGGATATAGTGGCGGGGGGAGATCAGGATATTGAATTTGATCAGTCGTGGTCGTGATGAATGGTGAAAGATAGAGCAGGCTCGAAGGGCCGAAAGGCCTACTCCCGCTTTTAGTTTCTACGTTTCCTCCCTTTGCCATCCTTCCAGGCAGTGGGTTCCAGATCCTCGCCATTTTCTGGGTGAAACAGTTTTCTCCTCAACTCCCCCCTAACCATAAGAAAGAGGAGGAGTGTTTAAAACTGTGCTGCCAATTAGTATGATCAAAGTGTCTTTCCACTGGTTAAATCAGGTTATTGACATGGGCAGTGTCACAATCAAATGTGATCACATATTTAGGACAAGGTCCAACCAGACTTGACAACTTTGGCTCTATATTATTAGTCTAGGCCAATGATGCTGGAAACTAACAATAGCAGCTTCCTATAGATTCAAATAGTGGTGTTGTGTATTCTTAACTGCAGATTCCAATTTTAGTTGCGTGGTGTCTTTAACCACTGCGGAGTGAAAGCAGACTCGAACTCAAGAATGAAGCATACAGTTCACTATTTGAATAGTAAAACTTTACACCAGAGGGGTTATACAATCTACGCATCGTTGTGTATTGGCTCTGTGAAGGAGCTACCCAAATGATGGCACCTCCAAAATTCTCTTTCTTCATAAACTCTGCAGCTATTTCCTTTACTGATGTGGATCCAGTCCCCTTTAAAAAGTTCCTGTTGAGTATTTCCATTATCCTGTCAAGCAATGCGTTTTAGAACATTGTAACACACTTTGTGAAGAAAACCCAGAATTTATTGCTCATCTCCTAGGGAGAAGCTGGTAGTGAAGGACCTTGTGCTTAATCTGCCACAGTCCATGTGTTGTGGGTGTATTTACAATTCTTTTCGTTTGGGAATTTTGAGTGGATGGTAATTATGGAATGGAGATAAATTCCTGGAGGGGCAGGTGGGTGTTGGTGGAAGGGATGTGCTTTCACACATCTGCTGTCATTGTCCTGCTCGATGGTTGATACTGCTGGTTTGGAAGATACTGTTTAAAAAATGGCTTAGGGAGTTGCTGCTACGAGGCTTATAGATCTTACACACCACTGCCACAATGTGTCACGGGTGCAGAGGATGGTATTTAGGCTGCTGGATAATTTGATGTGATTTATTATTGTCACGTGTATTAACATACAGTGAAAAATATTGTTTCTTGCGTGCTATACAGACAAAACATACCGTTCATAAAGAAGGAAAAGAGACAGTGCAGAATGTAGTGTTACAGTCATAGCTAGGGTGTAGAGAAAGTTCAGCTTAGTGCAAGAGATTTCCATTCAAAGATAGCAGCAGGAAGGAAGCTGTTCTTGAGTCGATCGGTGTGTGTTTTTGAACTCGTATACGATGCTAATTAAGTGGGTACCTTTGTCCTGAATGGTCTCAAACGTCTTGTTACAACTGCGCTGATTCAGAAAAGGGGAGAGTGCGCCTTTTTGAGTTGAAATGAGATGCCCCGTAAATCACCTGGAGGCTCAGTGATGACCTAAAATTGGGTAACAGACTTGTTAGCAACATTGGCTGGTTATTATCAGTGCTCCATGGTTATTATGGCATCACCCAGAATTAAAGTAGAACCCCCAGAATACTGTCAAAAATAATCCAAGGAGGGATAATCCCCAAGTGTCGTTAGTGGCGTTTAAGACTTCTCTGGACATGAACAGACAGGGAATAGAGGGATACAGATGGTTGGTCTAAATAGGACAATGTGATCAGCGCAGACTTGGAGGGCTGAAGGGCCTGTTCCTGTGTTTTGTATTTAAAAGTGGTATTTTTGTTTTCTTTTAAAGCTTCTGTGTAATATTATTGGTGATGGATAAAAAGGGTGTTTGTTTGACAGTCAGAAGCATCCAGTTGGGTAAAGAGGAAGTTTTATGCTTTATAATTGGCGGTGGGAAGGTGCAGTATGGATAGACCTGATGGATGGCAGGAGGATGGTATTGAGTCACAAAGCCTCCAGGAACATCACTCAGCTTGAGTTGTTAATCCCATTCTTTCAATATGAAAACTATCACATTGACCTCTCCAGGTACTGAAAAGATTGAGTTGTGGATGTTAAGAAAGAGAATGTGTTGGAAAGATAAATTGCTGGGAGCGGATGGGATGTACCCCAGGTTACTGTGGGAGGTGAGGGAAGAGATTGCAGAACCCTTGGCAATGATCTTTGCGCTACATCGATGGAGACGGGTTCCAGAAGATTGGAGGATTGCGGATGTGGTTCCTATTTTCAAGAAAGGGAACAGGGATAGCCCAGGAAATTACCAACCGGTTAGTCTGACCTCAGTAAGTTGATGGAGAGGATTCTGAGGGACAGGATTTATGAGCATTTAGAGAAGTTTAGTACGGCTTTGTCAAGGGCAGGTCGTGCCTTATGAGCCTAGTTGAGTTCTTTGAAAATGTGATTGAACACATTGCCGGAGGAAGAGCGATGGATGTGGTTTACATGGACTTCAGCAAGGCATTTGATAAGGTCCCGCATGCAATACTTCTTGAGAAGGTGAGAGGGCTTGGGATCCAAGGGGCTTTGGCCTTGTGGATCCAGAACTGGCTTGCCTGTAAAAGGCAGAGAGTGGTTGTGGATGGTTCTTTTTCTGCATGGAGGTCGGTCACCAGTGGAGTGCCCAGGGATCTGTTCTAGGACCCTTGCTGTTTGCTATTTTCATAAATAAAAATTTTCATAAATGCTTGAGAAGTGAAGGGATGGGTTAGTACGGTCACCGACGATACCAAGATTGGTGGCGTTCTGGATAGTCTGGAGGGATGTCAGAAGTTGCAGTGTGACATAGATAGGATGCAAGACTGGGTGGAGAAGTGGCAGATGGACTTCAAGTGGATAAAGATGTAGTGGTCCATTTTGGCAGGTCCAATGGGATGAAGAAGTATAATATCAAGGGTAAGACTTTTAGCAGTGTTGAGGAGCAGAAGGACCTTGGGGTCTGTATCCATAGGACTGTTAAATCGGCATTGCAGGCAGAGGATGTGGTCAAGAAGCATATGGTGTACTAGCCCTCATTAATTGAGCGATTGAGTTTAGGAGTCGAGAGGTAATGCTGCAATTTTGTAAGACCCTTGTCAGATCCCACTTGGAGTATTGTGCACAGTTCTGGTCGTCTCGCTACAGGAAGGATGTGGAAGCTATTGAGAGGGTGCAGAGGAGATTTACAAGGATGTTGCCTGGAGGCATGCCTTATGAAGATAAGTTGAGGGAGCTAGTCTGTTCTTCCTGGATAGACAAAAGTTGAGAGGTGACCTGATAGAGGTTTATAAAATGTTGAGAGGTATCGATAGGGTGGATTCTTGGAGGCTATTTCCCAGACTGAAATGGTCACTATGAGAGGACACAGATTTAAGGTGCTGGGGAGCAGGTACAGAGGAGATGTCAGGTATAAGTTTTTCACTCAGAGGGTGGTGAGTGAATAGAATCGGCTGTTGTCGCTAGTGGTAGAAGTGAACTCGCTGGATGTTTTTAAAAGACTTTTGGATGAGTACATGGGATTTAATGGGATTGGGAGTTATAGATAGTTCTATGGCCTGGTAGATATGGATATGATTGGCGCAACTTATGGGCCGAAGGGCCATTTTATGCTATAGTGTTCTATGTTCTATGAGGTAGAATGCCTAATTAACCAGCATCAACATCAGACTGTTAGCCTCGCTGGCAATGAATCGAAGGCCAGCCTTGAGGAAGGAGGACAGCTGATTGTGGACAGGTTCTGCTGAACTGGAAAGCCTTCTTTTGGTTCCATATCACATTTTGAAAGAGAAAACAAAGAGGGCTTCTTGCAATGAAAACTCAAAAGATGTCATTTTCCTGAAGCGTCCTGGAACAGGAATAAGTGAGGAGCCTCAAATATCTGCTCTAGGCATAACAGCCAAAAAAAAATGCAGTGATCTTGAGAGGTTTGTCCTTAAAGTAGACCTTTGTCTACACTCGTTTTATATCCTAGAAACATCGCCATACTTTGGCACTGTTGCCTCACTGTGCTAGGGACCCAGGTTTGATTCCCGGATCGGGCAACTGCGTGTGCAGAGTCTGCACGTTCTCATTTCTGGGTGCTCTGGTTTCCACCTAGTCTGAAAAATGTGCTGGTTAGTTGCATTGGCCATGTTAAATTCTCCCTCAGTGTACCCAAACAGGTGCCAGAGTGTGACAACTAGGGGATTTTCACATTAACTTCATTGCAGTGTTAATGTAAGACTATTTGTGACTAATAAATAAATTAAACCATCCCACTCCATGTTCCTTCTCCTTGTCAGTCTGATGGAGAAGGAATGTTATAGAAAGAAGTCCAGAGACGTTCTCATTACTGTGGAACAATTCGTCAGAAGAATGGGTAGAGGTCAGATGAATGCAGACAATCTGACACAGTTTGTCCTCAGTCTAACTGCTCCTCCACTCTGGAATTGACATTCTATCCCTGGAAAACTTCAGTTCATCCAAAGCGCTGCTGCCTGTATTGTAACTTATAGCCAGTCCTGTTCTCATTAAGGCTGTGCACAGCCAACACGCCAGTTTTAATATTCTCAGCTTTGTGCTCAGAACAGTTCCATAACCCCTCTCAGCCTGGTCTCTGTAAGCACTCCAGCCTTCAAATCCATGATTCTTCCAATCCTGGTCTTGCACATGCTCCATAACTGTTGATGGCTGTGCTTTTAACTGTTCACTCCCTGAACCCCTCAATTTCTCTGCTTCTGTCTTTTAACGTCCTCCTTTGATCAAGTTGCCTCCATTTGATGTCAAATTTTGATTAATCAAATTCCTGTGAAGTATTTGATTGTTCAAAAAATAATGTAGGAGTGGAATTAAGCCATTCGGCCCATCGTGTCTGCTCTGCCATTCAATTATGGCTATGTGATTCTCATCCCCGTTTTCTTGCCTTCTCACTGTAACCCTTGATCCCCTTATTGATCAAGAATCTATCTATGTCTGTCTTAAAAAGACATTCAATAACCTTTCCTCCAAAGCCCTTTGTGGCAATGAGTTCCACAGATTCATCATCCTCCGGCTGAAGAAATTCCTCCTCGTTTCTGTTTTGATGGAGTGTCCCTTCACTCTGAGGCTGTGCCCTCGAGTTCTAGTCTCTCCCACTAGAACTCTGCATCCAGTCTCTATCTAGGCTTCTCAGTATTATGTAAGTTTCAATTAAATCCTCCTTCCTTCCCAAGATACTTCCCAAGATACTGCTGCAGTGGATGGATATTTGGCCGAGCGCAGAGAGACAACCCACAGTAGTGGAAGTGGTCGTTAATATGGGCTAAATTGAGTTTTTACTGAACGGTTCTTGCCATTGCTGCAAAATCCCTGAAAATCCAAGCTGGTTTTGCATTGCTACTTCCGCTGCTTTCTTTCCATTAAATCTTTTCCAATTCCTGTGAAGGATTACTGTTGTGATAGCCAAGGGGGATGGTGAACAGATTTCCCTAGGAACCCTGTGGAAAATGAATTGTGCTATTGAGACTACCCCAATGGGAAAGGAGCAGTGGGAGTTTAAAACCAGCTATCTCTGCCTGAATCAGGAGCCAAAGGTCTTGGGGCTTTGACCCATGTAAGTAGCCCAAAGATGTGTTGATTAGATGGCCACACTAAATTGCCCCTTAGTGTTCAAAGATGTTACATTAGAGGGGATAGAATCATAGGGTCCCTGTAGTGCAGAAGGAAGCATTCAGCTCATAGAGTCTGAACCAACCATGTCCCACCCAAGCCCTATCCCTGTAACCCCAAACATTTACCCTAGCCAGTCCCCCTAACACTAGGGGGCAATTTACCATGGTCAATCCACATATCTTTGGATTGTGGGAGGAAACCCACAGACATGGGGAGAATGTGCAGACTCCACGCAGACAGTGACCCAAGCTGGGAATCAAACCCAGGTCCTTGCCTCTGTGAGGCAGCAGTGCTAACCACTGTGCCGCAAGATAAGTGAGAGAAATACACAGCTTTACAGGAGTTGGACCTGGGTAAGATGCTGTGTCAGATGGTCGGTGCAGACTTGATGGGCTGAATGGTGTCCAACTGTACTGCAGGATTCTATGATTCGATAAATTTCTTTACTGAGAGGGTGGTGAATCTTTGGAGAACTGTAGATGCCCAGTCATAGTGTGTGTTCAAGACAGATCAGTAGATTTCTGGAGACCAATGATGTAAAGGGATATGGGAATAGTACAGCAGGAAAGATACAAGCTGTGATCTGTTTGAATGGTGGAGCAGGCTCAATGGGCTGAATGGCCTACTTCTGTTTCTATGTTTGACAGGAGTTTATAAATGCAAATTCTCTTTTTGTTTTCCAGTGTTGCTGGAAGTTTTTATCTATAAGAGAGATGTTGAACAGCTGTGTACGCAGAGTTAAACAGAAATCCAGCGTTCTAGTGGATTTCTACACAATGGTATTTTTGAACAGTGTGTTCACTGTTTTGTTGACTCAGAGTTGAGACAATCCTGATGGATTATCATTTCTCCTGCAACTACTGTATAAATAGATGATGATATTGATGTACTTGTTTTTATCCTACAGGTGCTTTGGTCCACCTTGTTGTCTAACAAGGGGCATAGACGCGATGGGTCATGAGAGGGCTGCTGTTGGATTTTTTTCGAGAGTATCCTAGTGCTTCATGTTGGCAAAACAAATTCTCCCTTAATTGTCTCAAATTTGGTTTTTAATCCATAGATCTATAAACATAGACAGGGATCGCGGGTAGAGGTGGGAGCATTGGGGTGGCGGCGCGAGCTCGTTGGGCTGAAGGGCCTGTTTCCCGTGCTGTTTTGTTCTTTGTTCTTTGTTCTTTGTACCCTGTCCAGTCTGACATTCTTTTATTAATCACCAATGTTTTTATAACCAAATAAACAAAAGTGTTGAAAGGTAATGGATTTTCTTGAGGGGAAAAAACCTGCCTCCTCTCCCCCAGTGCCCCAGAGATGTTTGTCCTGGGTTTATATTTGTAACAATCTTAACTTGGTTAACCTTCATTATCCCTGGAGAGTCTTGAAGCTGTCAAGATTGTGATCATGTTGTGGCCCTGCCCCGGGTCGATGCGATCTGCTCGGATTCAATTCCGGCCTCGGCTCACTGTCTGTGTGGAGTTTGCACATTCTCCCCGTTTCTGCGTGGGTTTCCTCCCACAGTTCAGAGATGTGTGGGTTAGGTTGATTGGCCATGCTAAGCTGACCCTCAGTGTCACGGGAATTCGTGGGATAAATATGTATGGTTATGGCGATAAGGCCTGATTGTAGTCGGTGTAGACTCAATGGGCTGAATGGCTTCCTTCTGCACTGTGGAGATTCTATGATTCTGAGGAGAAGGGAATAGAAGGATTAGTTGATTGGGTCAAAGTTGGAGTATGCTTGTGTGAAGTATCAGCACAGAGCACTTAGGTTGGGTGGCCTTAATTTGCTGTAAATTCTGGGGTTAATTTGTTTTCTGATTTGGTAAATAAAAATGAGGAATAGACATTGTCTTTGGTATTGTAGACCCAACACTTGTATTTGGCTGACATCTGTGTTTGTAAGAGTTGACCTTGCATGGGTTTGATAAAATGCCAAGATGATTGAGGCACCAGTTGATTGGTGTGAGTGCTTGACTTCCTGAAGAGTGAAAGATGTTTGCTCAGTAAATAAGCAGTGTGTTTTGTGTGCATATGGTGTTTTCTACAACTCTTTCAGAGGAATCATTAACCTGATTGTCAGGTTATCTGCACAGCACAGCAATTGTCACTGAGGGGACATAGCTTTAAATTAAGGGGTGGTAGTTATAGGATGGATGTCAGAGGTAGGTTCTTTACCCAGAGGGTGGTAAGGGTATGGAATGCCCTGCCTGCGTTGTAGATGTGCCAAGTTTGGTGGCATTTAAGAGGTTAGTAGATAAGTTTATGGACGAAAAGGGAATGGTTAAGGTTAGAGGGTCATTGATTTTTCCTAATTGGTTGGTGCAACATCGAAGGCTGAAGGGCCTGTTCTGCGCTGTAATATTCTATGTTCTATGAGGTCCTCTTGAGTTAGGAAAGATCCGATGCTGTCATTTGGAAGAACAGGGGAGGCCTATTTGGCTTCTTGACTGATATTTCTTCCTTCATCACTGTTACACAAACAGATTATCCGGGCCATTGTCATGTTGCTCTTAGTGGGATCTTGCTGTGCACAATTATATAGAAATCATAGAAACCCTGCCGAAAGGGGCCATTTGGCCCATCGAGTCTGCACCAACGACAATTTCACCCAAGCACCACCCCCATATCCCTAGATATTTACCCGTTAATCCCTCTAACCTACACATCTCAGGATACTAACGGGCAATTTTAGCATAGCCAATCAACCTAACCCGCATGTTTTTGGACGGTGGGAGGAATCCAGAGCACCCGGAGGAAACCCACACAGTCACAAGGAGAATGTGCAAGCTCCACACAGACAGTGACCCAAGCCTGAAATCGAACCCAGGTCTCTAGAGCTGTGCTATCTTTTTCGCATTTCAACAGTGACTGTACTTCAAAAAGTAACTCACTGTGCATAAAGTATTTTGAAATTTCCACTGGTGATAAACTGTTTATTTAAATACAATACGTTTTCTTCTGAAGTGAAAGGGGGTGGCACGGTGGCACAGTGGTTAGCACTGCTGCTTCACAGCACCAGGGACCTGGGTTTGAATTCCAACTTGGGTCATTGTCTGCATGGCATTTGCAGGTTCTCTCTGTGTCTGCGTGGGTTTTCCTCTGGGTGCTTCAATTTCCTCCCACAGTCCGAAAAGATGTGCTGGTTAGGTGCATTGACCGGAACAGGTGCCTGTCTGCAGCATCTGGGGGAGTTTCACAGTAACTTCATTGTAGTGCTAGTATAAGCATTACTTGTGACACTAATAAACTTAAGCACGAGGTTCAAATTGGTCATTATGGTCACACCTGAGACAAGCCAGTAGTTTTTATTGAATAACACCAACGCTGACCTAGCCTATGGGATTGATGTAACACTGCTCAGAGTTTTCTGTAAAGTTCCCATTTGTTTATTTGGGGTTTCGAATTTTTTTGCCTCAGAATTAGAGGAAGTTATTGCAGACACACTCTGCATGTCCCATCATACCTTTCACAACCACATGTCCCAAAAAGGTTTCACAACCACTGAAATACTTCTGAAATAAAAACAGAAAATGTTGGAAAATGTCTGACAGTAATTGTGGTGCAAGAATCAGAGTTAAAGTTTCAAGGCTGTATGATTTCTACAGAGCTTCAGAGAGGTAGAAATAATATGGATGGTGAAGTGGTTAGCAGTGTTGCTTCACAGTGCCTGGGACCCAGGTTCTATTCCACCTTGGGTCACTGTCTGTGTAGAGTCTGCACGTTCTGCCTGTCTCTGTGTGGGTTTGCTCTAGGTGAACCATAGAATTCTACAGTTTGGAAGGAAGCCATTCAGCCCTTCGAGTCTGCATCAACCCCAATCCCACCCAGGCCCTATCCCCATAATCCCTTGCATTTACTCTAGTTAGTCTCCCTGTCACGAAGGAGCTATTAGCATGTTCAATTCACCTAACCTGTGCATCTTTGGACTGTGGGAGGAAATGGAAGTACCCAGAGGAATCCCATGTAGATGTATAGGTTAGGGGGATTAGTCATGGTAAAGGCATGAGGTTACAGAGAGGTAGGGCGAGGAGTGGACCTGCGCAAGATGCTCTGTCTGAATATCGGTGCAGAGCTTATGGGCTGAGTGGGTTCCTTCTGCACAGTAAGCATTCTATGAACTTGTATGAATTCTAGAGATTTCTATTAATAGAGGGGTGGAGCGAAATAGATATTCGAGGAGTTATAAAGTCTACGTTATTATCGTTAGTGCAGAGTAATTTGACACGCAGCAAGATCCCAGCAAGGCAATGTGATAAACATTGGGTGAGGGATAAATGTTGACCAGGACATTGGGGAGAATGGTCCACTTTGAATAGTGTTATCCACCTCAAGAGGATTTAAATGGCCCATCCAAAAGATGGTAATTGCAGCCATGTAGCTACCCTTCAATTCTTGCTTTGAGTAGTCAGCCTCGACTTTGGACAAAACCCCTAGGATGAGGCTTGAACCCTCCAACCTTCTGATTGTGCTGCGGCTCCTATCTATTGAGCCGTGACTGGCACTGCAGTGGGATGGCATCAGTGAACGGTAATGTGCAGGATAGCAGCGGGGAGTAATAGTGCCACTGAGATGAAAGAAATGGGCTGGACTGTGATTCCCTCTGCAGTTGAATAGCCAGCTGGCACTTGCTGTTGATCCTTGGCATTTAGCGTGTGGTGATTAGAAGGTGAAACTCTATTCGTGGATTAGCAGCCCCAGAAGAGAATGGAGAATGCTGTGATTTAAACTGAAGCTTTTCAATGTCACAAAAGGTTATTGGTAGCTAATGACTTAAGTCTAGTCATGATGGGACTTTGCTGAATAGAAATTTAGAAAAAATATTTTTGAGTATTTTTAATTTTTATATCCCGTATGATACGTACCAACTTCCCAGGATTCAGCTTGGTACAGGAAGATCATCATTGGTCACAGTCTGAGGATTCAGGGTAGACCATTTAGGACAGAGGTGAGGAGACATTTCTTCAGCCAAAGAGTGGTGAGCCTGTGGAATTCATTACCACAGAGAGTAGTTGATGCCAAAACATTGAATGTATTCAAGAGGTGGCTGGAGACAGCATTTGCGGAAATGGGATAAAGGATTATGGGGAGAAAGCAGGATTAGGCTTTATGGAACCTGCAATCGGAGATTGTTGAGGCAAACTCACTGGGGTCTTTTAAAAGACTTCTGGATGAGTATATGGAAAAGAATAGGATAGGGGGTTATAGATAGGTCTGTGGATTGGTAGATGTGATCGGCTCAACTCGTGGGCCGAAGGGCCTGTTTGTGCTGTATTATTCTACGTTCTATGAACAGTACGGGTTGGTTGCATTGCTGCCTCTCAGTGCCAGAGACCATGTTTGCTTCTGGCCTCAGGTGACTTGTCTGTGCAGAGTTTGCATATTTTCCCTGTCTCTGTGTGTGTTTCCTTCCGAAAGATGGATTGGCCATGCTAAATTGCCCCATCATGGGAGATTATTGGGGTAATATGTACAGTTATGGGGATAGGGCCTGGGTATGATGCAGTCACTGAAGGCTTGATGGACCTCTTTCTGTATGGCAGGGATTCTGTGATATACATGGAGAAGACCAGCAGAGATCAATACAAATAATTCAGAAAATCAAACATCATAATCTTTGCTGTTATAATCAGCGCTGCCTCCTGAATGGACATTGAAAGGACAACAGGGGGAAAAAAAATTGTGGAATCAGGATAAGGAAAACGTGGCACCATGGTGCGTTCTCTTTCACCAATCAACAAAATAGAAACTCAAAGACCCACCCACCAGGCATGGGCATCATCACCACACACACCTCCCCCACACTCCCAACCACCAGAATCACCAAAGGCAAGGAGAAGAAGTCTAATCCGTTGCAGGATACTTAGTCTGTCTGCATCACCACAGGACAAGCACAGGATTTCTTAGGCCCAAAATAACTAACAAAGAAACATCACACCAATAGCCCCAATGGGGGCTTTCCTCCGGTCTTTTAGTCATACCAACCACCTCTACATCTACCTGTCCGTCCACCACCTACTATCCTGCTACATGTTTCCTACAATTAAAACCGAGGGTTTTGTCCTGGCTGCTTTGTCCTGGATGGTGTCAAGCTTCTTGAGTGTTGGAGCTGCACCTATCCAGGAATTGGGGAGTATTCCATCACACTCCTGGCTTGTACTTTGTAGATGGTGGAGAGGCTTTGGGAAGTCAAGAGATGAGTTATTCATCACAGTATTCCTAGCCTCTGACCATTGTGACTGTATCATTCTGTCTGACTGACCAACCATCTCGAAAGATAAATATTGTGTTTGGGCCTGATCAAGTTTGGGTACTTGTTGAATCTTTCTACGAATATTGCTGCATTCCTGTGAGCATGCTGTGTTGTTGACTGATGGAATGCGAGAGGGCAGGGTGGTGCTCACATGTGTGGTCATGTTTCTATGAGTGAGGAATGACTGCCACAATGTGGTTTTGCAGAGAGAGGGAAATGAGTTGGAAATAAGAAATTAAAAGCAACTGTTCCACAAACAATTAGCATGTGCCATTTCACTAATCCCTTTTCTCTTTTAAAAGATTAGCACTTCATAGATGATGATTGTGTGGAGTTGGTATGCCTCAATGCAGTGGATGTGGGTATGTCAGGTTAGAACAGCGAACAGGGTCTCATTTGGACTCGGCCATTGTCGTTGGATAGATGTCTTGACAGAGCTAACATCACTGATCCCAGTTTCCATCGTGGCAATTTAAGAATTTAAAATCAATATAAAAAGACTTGCATTTTTTTAATATCATGTTTCTCCCATAGAATATGAGGCCATTCAGCCCATTGACTCTCTCAATCTTTGATGGCTCAAAGCACTTTGTAGGCAATGATGTACTTTTGAACAGTCGACACGGTCGTAACATCGGAAGCGCAGCAGCTAATCTGCGCACAGCAAGGTCCCATATACAACAATGTGATGCATCTGTTCTTTAGGATGGTGATTGAGGACCTGGATACTCAGGTAACTCGCCAAATTTCAAAATAATTTTCTTTTTCCAAAAAACCCTGCAGTAAGTTTCTACTCTTCAAGTGTCTAGCCTTTGAATTTGCAATTACCATGATATTTTCTTCTGCCAGACAGTGTATTTATTCTAGATCGCAGCAGCTTGCTGTTTTTTAAAAATTATTTGAATGCAACAATTATTCTCCCCTCTCTTCTTGGGCTCCACTTGGCAATTATCTTAAACTTGCATTATCTGATTAGCCACCCACCACTCTCTCAGTGCCAATGGAAACAGTTTCTTTTCTCAGTTTAGCCCTCTCTTTGTGGTCCCTGGAGTGAAAGAGAAGGGGTGGGGTAGAGAGAGAGAGACAGAGGGGCCTGGCTCAGTGAAGTACTGAGCCAGGTCATGCATAACGAACCATGTGATACTCTGCCATCTGTCTTGCTGAAAGTCGACTTCAGACATTAACAGGCTGACGAGTTCTGGTTTTGTGCCACTGACTTCTGCCTGGCACTGGATGGCTCCACATTCGGTGGTTTTGAATCACGGCACAGGCCTCCGTTTGTTCTTTTCCCATTTGCAGCAAAAACCACAAGCACTGGTTTGCTAAAGCTTATTTATTAGTGTCACAAGTAGGCTTACGTTAACATTGCAATGAAGTTACTGTAAAAATATCCTAGCCGCCACTCTCCAGTGTCTGTTCAATTACAGAGAGAGAGAATTTAGCAAGGCCAATGCACCTAACCAGCACATCTTTCAGACTGTTGGAAGGAAACTGGAGCACCCAAAGGAAACCCATGCAGACACAAGGAGAACACGCAGATTCTGCACAAACAGTGACCCAAGCTGGGAATCGAACCTGAGTCCTCACACTTATACTCTCCCCAACACTGTCTCTCCAACTGTGAGGAATCTCCGAGTGTGAGGATGTGACCTGAGCACGTGGGAGTAGTGCCTGGTTCTGGTGGCATCTGGCACTGGCTGCCATGGATGTTAGTTTATGATATCAAATACAAATGGGCCAGGCAAAAAGATCATTTCCTCGCACTTGTTAATGATACCCTGTCCGACATACAAAAAAGAAATGAAAGATTTGCATTTATCTTGTGTCTTTCACAATCTTAGGATGTCCCGAAGCACTTTACAACCAACTCGGGTCAGATAGCTCAATTGATTGGACGGCTGGTTTGTGACACAAAGCCGGGGTTCAATTCCCATACTGGATGAAGTCCCACCTTCTCACCCTTGCCTGAGGTGTGGTGACCCTCAGGTTAAATCACCACCAATCAGCTCTTCCCTTTGGGAGGGAGAGCAGCCTATGATCATCTGTGACTTTATCTTTGCAGCCAGTTAAATACTTTCTGAGATTTATTTACTGATGTGAGGAAGACGGCAGCAAATCTTCAGCCAACTACAGACTCTGCCAGTTTGTTAATGATCAGATCGTCGGTTGCTGCTGCTGATATCGGTTGAGCGATAAATATTGGCCAGGGCACCACAGAGAACTGTCCCTGTTCCGCTTTGAATAGCGCTTTGGAATCCTTTGCATCCACTTGAGACAGTAGGTGGGGCCCAAATTTAGGCCTGTTCTACTGTTTAATGCACCTCTGACAGTGCAGCACTCCCTCAGTTGTAATCTCGTCATGTCTCTTTTAGGTAGGCTTGTACGTACCGATCCAAGTACTACCCAGTGAGCCATAAGTCACAGCTAAAGCAGGTGAATCTGTTAGAAACGAGATTTGGCGTTGAGCAGAACGAGTAGAAACTTAATTTAACTTCCTGTTCAAAGACTGACTCACAATGTAAGCCTAGAGCACTTTATCTAATTTGTTTCTAATCAGGCAATCAATTAAAGCAAATCATTTCCTAAATGGAAAGTTGATTCAAAATGCATTTGGCAGTGGGATCTGGGTGTCTGTGTTCATGAATCACACCAAGTCCGTATGCAGATGCAGTAATTAATAAAAAAAAGACAAATAGAATGTTGGCATTTATTGCAAAAGGACTGAAGTATAAAAGTAGAGAAGTGTTGTTGCAATTGTATCAGGTGTTGGTGAGACCACATCTGGAGTATTGGGTCCAATTTTGGTCTCCTTATTTGAGAAAGGACATGGTGGCGTTGGAGGCAGTTCAGAGGAGGGTCATCAGATTGATTCTGGGGATGAAGGGGTTGACGTACAGGCCGAGATTAAACAGCTTATACTCGCTGGAGTTTCGAAGGACGAGAGGGGATTTAATTGAGATATATAAAATTCTAAAAGAGATTGATTGATAGGTAAATGGCGACCAAATGTTTCCTTTTAGGGGGCAAACTAGAACAAGAGGTTGCAGCTTCCTCCCACATGTTTAAAGAACAAAGAGAACAAAGAACAAGGAACTAAACAGCACAGGAAACAGGCCCTTCAGCCCAACGAGCTCTCGCCGCCTCCCCAGTGTTCCCACCTTTACCCGTGATCCCTGTGCATGTTTATAGATCTATGGATTAAAAACCAAATTTGAGACAATTTAGGGAGAATTTGTTTTGCCAATTAGCCTAAGGGCACATCTTTGGGATGTGGGAGGAAACCGGAGCTCCCGGAGAAAACCCACGCAAGCCCGGGGAGAATGCGCAAACTCCCACAGACACAGGCCCAAATCCATGTATCTGCACAGCACAGCGATAGTCACTGAGCTGTCGTGTTGCCCATCAAATGGTCCAGGTCAAGCGTACACTAACGACGTGAAGCACTAGGATACTCTCGAAAAAAATCCAAGAGCAGCCCTCTCACAACCCATCGCGTGTATGCCCCTTGTTAGACAACAAGGTGGACCAAAGCACCTGTAGGATAAAAACAAGTACATCAATATCATCATCTATTTACACACTTCCCAGGGACTCCCAAGGCTCATGATCCCTATTTTAAATCAGTTTTCTATACCCCTCCATTCCCATTCTGTTCATGTGCCCATCTAAGTATTTCTTAAATAACTCCAGAGTACCTGCCTCCACCACTTTACTTGGCAGCGCATTCCATACCCCCACCACCCTCTGTGTGAAAAAACTCCCTCTAGTATCTAAATTATACCTTACCCCCCTCACCCTAAGCCCGTGACCCCTCGTGCTATTAGAGTTCATCCTCGGAAAAAGCTTAACCCTGTTTACTCTATCTATACCCCTCGTAACCTTATACAGGTTTAGAGGCGCTTGATTTAAAACTGAGATAAGGAGGAGCTACTTCCCTCAAATCATGGTAAATTTGTGGAATTCGCTGCCCCCGTAGGGCGGTGGACTCTGAATCATTGGTTTCTAGAAGGAAATAGATATATTTTTAATAACAAAAAGGATGTGGGGACGTAGGCTTGAGAGCAGTGAGAGATCAGTCATGATCTGATTAAATTCTACAGAAAGCCTACAATATCATATACCTTTTTTAACCACCTTCTTGACCTGCCCTCTTACTTTAAACAATTTGTGTACTCTCTCGTCTCTCTATTCCTGCACCCATTTTGAAATTGTACCTTTTTATGTTGTCTCTCCCAACTTTTTTGTTATTCATTTGTGGGACATGGGCATCGCTGGCTGGCCAACATTTATTGCCTGCCCTAGTTGCCCTTGTTCAGAGGGCAGTTAAGGGTCAACTACATTGCTGTGACTCTAGAGTAGTGATGATGTGAGTGGTCTGGTGGTTGTGAGACTTTTTGCTCTGGAGTAGGCCAGACCTGGTACAGATTTGGACATGTCTGCCGTCCTTACCCTTCTGGGTCCCCAGGACATACGCTGAGTTTCTGGATTAATAGTCTAGCGATAACACCATTAGGCCGTCGCCTCCCCATAATTATTCACGGTTTGATGTATTTCTTCCTTTATTGAACGAAGTTTATAAAATTTATGAGCAGCATAGATAAGATGAACAGTGAGAAGCTTTTTCTCAGGGCAGAAATGACAATTACGGGGGGTGGGAGCACAAGTTCAAGATAAGGGACGAAAGGTTCGGTGGAGATGTGCAGGGTAAGTCTTTTACACAGAAGGTGGTGGGGGCCTGGAATACACTGCCAAGTGAGGAGGTTGAGACAGACATGTTGGTAACATTCAAGACCTATCTGAACAGACACATGAACAGACGGGGAATAGAGGGATATAAGCAGTTGTCCTAGATAGGACAACGTGATCGGCTCAGGCTTGGAGGCCTGAAGAACCTCTTCTTGTGCTGTTCTTTGTACTTTATACTTGTGCTAATATTCTGAAGACTTCTCTTCATGCATACCTCTATGGTTGTGTTGGGGTCGGGGGAACTACGAGAAGCATTTTCAGTTCCTTTTCAGCTGCTCAAGTCCAGATGTGAGACTTTTGGGCGCTCCAATGCAAACAAGTTAGGGGATTGAAAATGCTGGACATCCACTCCCAATCTGGATGGCTGATCAGTACATGGCCATTCAGCAATAACTTATTTTTAGTCACAACTGTTACTGTGTGTCCTTGAACTGAAAATATGTGGTAACGTTAGAAAAAATGTCTAAATCTGTAGGATTTTTTTTTGTCTTCCTCCTCCAGTGCAGGAAGATGTTAAAACATGAGCCTCTGTGACACAAACTCATTGCAAATAATGGTATTTCATAATCTGAAAGTATTGTGTATTTGGGAGAATTGGGTAGCTTTATAGTTTAGGCCCCAACGTCATGTTTTTTGTGATACAAAGCATTGTTGGAATAAGCATTTCCTCTCTGTAAACATTATATACAGAGTTGGCAAATCTCCCGCTCAAAGCTTTCCCTATGCTTGGAAATCTCGGTCCAAGATATTGTACTGAGTCAGAAATTCGTGCATTTTCTGTTTTAAGTATTTTAAGCATGAACTGCATGCTGACACTTAAGTGCGGTGCAGAGGTAGTGCAGCACTTCCGGAGGTGGCAAGTGTCAGGCAAGGTGTGAAACCAAGATTCTGTCTGCCCTCTCTAATGCTACGATATATCTAACCCCCAACATCAATGAGAGTGTGTCTCATGACTTCTCTCACTGGTGTTCATGGGATTTTGATGTTTTGCAAACTGGCTGCTGTGCTTCCTACATTATGTTAGTGATGGAGGTCGGTTTAGCTCAGTTGGCTGGATATAGAACATTACAGCCCAAACAGACCCTTCAGCCCACAAGTTGCGCTGATCATATCCCTCCCTACCAGGCCAATCTATAACCCTCAATCCCATTAAATCCCATGTAATCATCTAGAACTCTCTTAAAAGACCCCAACAAGTTTGTCTCCATCACCACTGACAGCAGCCGATTCCACTCACTCACCACCCTCTGAGTGATAACCTTACCCCTTGTCTCCTCTGTACCCACTCCCCAGCACCTTAAACCCGTGTCCTCTCGTAGCGACCATTTCAGCCCTGGGAAATAGCCTCCGAGTATCCACGGTTGGTTTGTGATGCAGGGCGCTGCCAACAATGCAGGTTCAATTCCTGTACTGGCTGAGGTTATTCATGGAGGCCCCGCCTTCTCAATCTTGCCCCTCATCCAAGGTGATCCTTGGGTTAAATCACTACCAGTGAGCTCTGCACCTCAAAGGACAGAGCAGGTCATTTGGGACAATGGTGACTTTACTTTTGCTAATAAATAGACTTCAAAAATATTTCATGGACTATAAAGGATTTGGGATGTCCTGAAGTGATGAGAGGTGCTATATGAATGCAAATCTATGGGCCAAGTGCTGGTAAATGGGATTAGATAGATAGGTCACATGATAGGTCTCGTGTGATCTCAGGTGCAGACTTGATGGACTGAAAGGCCTCTTCTGACTGAGATTCTGTGAAACCTGCCTTTTTGCTATCATGCAGACTCTGTTGGGGAAGAATGTGAAGATATCAGAATGGGGAAAGTTAAAGTGAGATACAATTAGTGAAGCCAATTTCTCTGTGGCTGTGAGAGAAACTGCTGGAAAATCTCAGAAGATCAGGCAGCGTCTGTAAATCACAATGTCGAGATGCCAGCGTTGGACTGGGGTAAACACAGTAAGAAGTCTCGCAACACCAGGTTAAAGTCCAAAAGCTTTATTTGGTAGCAAAAGCCACTTTTGGAGTGCTGTCCTTTCATCAGGTGAGTGGGAGTTCTAGTCACAAACAGAGCACATAAAGACACAAACTCAATTTATAAAATAATGATTGGAATGCGTCTTTACAGGTAATCAAGTCTTAAAGTTACAGACAATGTAAGTGGAGTGAGCATTAAGCACAGGTTAAAGAGATGTGTATTGTCTCCAGATAGGACAGTTAGTGAGATTTTGCAAGCCCAGGCAAGTCACGGTGATTACAGATAGTGTGACATGAACCCAAGATCCTAGGTGAGGCTGTCCTCGTGTTCTTATGTTCGTGACTTAGCTATAGTCTCTGCTCAGCGACTCTGCATTGTCATGTGTCGTGAAGGCTGCCTTGGAGAATATTTACCCGAAGATCAGAGGCTGAATGCGCATGACCGCTGAAGTATTCGTCAACAGGAAGAGAATACTGTTGCCTGGTGATTGTTGAGTGGTGTTCATTCACCTGTTGTTGTAGCATCTGCATGGTCTCCCCAGTGTATCAAGCCTCAGGACATACTTCCGTGCAGCATATCAGGTAGACCATGTTGGCTGAGTTGCAAGTGTATGTACCGTGTACCTGATGGATGGTATTCTCACGTGAGATGATGGCATCCGTATTGACAATATGGCACGTCTAGCAGAGGTTGCTGTGGCAGGGTTGTGTAGTGTCCTGGTCACTGTTCTCCTGAAGGTTGGGTAGTTTCCTGTGGACAATGGTCTGTTTGAGGTTGTGTGGTTGTTTGAAGGCAAGAAGTAGGCGTGTGATGATGGCCTTGGCGAGATGTTTGTCTTCATCAATGACATGTTGAAAGCTCTGAAGACAACGTCATAGCTTCTCTGCTCCGGGAAAGTACTAGACAACAAAGGGTACTCTGTCCACTGTGTCCTGTGTTTGTCTTCTGAGGAGGTCGGTGCAGTATTTCGCTGTAGTGAATTGGAACTGTCGATTGATGAGACGAGCATCATATCCTGCTCTTATGAGGGATCTTTCAGCTTCTGGAAGTGTCTATTGCGATCCTCCTCATCTGAGCACATCCTGCATATCAAAGGGCTTGCCAGTAGGGAATGGCTTCTTTTAATGTGTTTAGGGTAGAAGCTGGAGAAGTGGAGCACTGTGAAATTATCCGTGGGGTTGCGATACAGTGAAGTGCTGAGGTGACTGTCCTTAATGGAGACATACGTGTCCAAGAATGCATTCTGGAACAATTCTGGAGAATAGTACATGGTGAGTCTGATGGTGGGATGGAGCTTGTTGACATCATCATATAGTTGTTCCAATGATTGTTCACCATGAGTCCAAAGAAAGAATACATTGTCGATGTATCTAGTGTATAGCATCGGTTGAAGGTCCTGTGTGGTGTTTGAACCTGTGCATGAAGATGTTGACATATTGAGGTGCATATTTGGTCCCCATGCCTGTTCCATGTGTTTGGATGAAGAACTGGTTGTTGAAAGTGAAGGCATTGTGGTCCAGGATGAAGCAGATGAGTTGTAAAATTGCATCTGGAAACTGGCAGTTGTTGGTGTTGAGACGTACAACATGCGACAATGCAGAGTTGCTAGCAGAGACTGATAGGCAAGCTCAGCACACATGAGGACGGCCTCAAACAAGATCTTGGGTCTGTGTTACATTATCTGTAATCCCCATGATTTGCCTGGATTTGCAAAATCTTATTCTGTCCTGACTGGAGGCAATATACATCTCTTTAACCTGAGCTCTCCACTCACATTGTCTGTACCTTTTAAGACTTGATTACCTGAAAAGACTCGCATCCCAATCATTATTTTGTAAATTGTGTTTGTCTTTATATGCCCTGTTTGTGAATAGAACTCCCACCCACTTGATGAAGGAGCAGCAAGCGCTCCGAAAGCTAGTGGCTTTTGCTACCAAATAAACCTGTTGGACTTTAATCTGTTGTCAGACTTCTTACAACATCTGTAAAGAGAGAAAAGAATGGTTTTGAGAAAGCTGAAAGGTTATGGAAAGTGGGAGATGTTTATACTGTAGGATCTGGGAATGAAAGGTGAGTCATAGTCACATGTCTGTCCTTGCCCTGCTGCAACGTTCCAATGCAGCTCAACGCAAACTGAGGAACAGCATCTTATCTTCCAGCTAGACACTTTGTAGCCTTCCAGTCTCAACATCGAATTCAACAATTCAGATGATTACCCCACCTCAGCCCCCTTTTGTTTTTTTTCTATTTTATATAATTTTTAACTGTTCTCCACTTTTTTTATTTCTTTATTTTCTTCCTTTATTTTTTCTTCCCCACAACTCTATCCCCCTATTTTATCCCCCCATCTTTTCTTACCTTTTTTCCTCCTTCGCTTTCCTTTTCCCCCTCCTTTTTTCTCAATGCTACAACTCTCCCATCTATCTCTCCCCTCCCCCCACATATTCATCTGTCACGGCTTACCCTCTGATTTCAGCTTCTCTGCCGCTTGGCTGTTCAGGCCCTCTTTATGGACTGCCACGAGCAACCTTTCTCCTAGTTTTTAACTATGACTCACTTTTCATTCCATCACACTGCAGCATAAATATCTCCCACTTTCTACGCCTTTTAGCTTTGACAAAGGGTCATCTGGACATGAAACGTCAGCTCCTTTCTCTGCTTACAGATGCTGCCAGGCCTGCTGAGATTTTCCAGCATTTTCTCTTTTGGTTTCAGATTCCAGCATCCACAGTAAATTGCTTTAATCTCTGTAGCTGGGACTCAGTGTCTGACATATTTGAGTCCTGATGAAGCACCAAGGACAGCGAAATAAAAATTCCTCTTCTGATTTCTTATTTTGGGGATTAATTCTTTGTTGTATCCTGTTAGGAGAGGAATTTTTTCACTCAGAGGGTGGTGAGTGAATGGAATCGGTTGCCATCAATGGTGATAGAGGTGAACTCGTTGGGGTCTTTTAAGAGACTTCTGGATGAGTACATGGGATTTAATGGGATTGGGAGTTACAGATAGTTCTATGGCCTGCTAGGTATAGATATGATCGGCATAACTTGTGGGCCGAAGGGCCTGTTTGTGCTGTAGTGTTCTATGTTCTATGAATGTCAGGTATGGAAGTTTAGAAAAATGAGAGATGATGGTGATAAGATCAATAAAGTTTCGAGTGGTCTTAGCAGGGTTGATGTAGAGATTTTTAAAAGTTTATTTATTAGTGTCAAAAGTAGGCTTAAATAACACTACAATTAAGTTACTGTGAAAATGCCCTAGTTGCTACACGCCAGCGTCTGCTCAGGTACACTAAGGGCGAATTTACATGAGGCATGGCCTGTGCATCTAACCAGCACTTCTCTGTGCACTGTGGGAGGAAACTGGAGCACCACGAGGAAGCCCACACGTGTATCGGCAAACATACAAACCGCACAGACAGTGACCCAAGCCATGAATCAAACCCGGGCTCCTGGCGCTGTGAGGCAGCAGTGCTAGTCACCGTGCCACGTGCTGCCCACATGACTATTCCAGGCTTGAACAGTCTCGAAGCAGAAGGCTTGATAGCAGCCATTTAGGACTGGGGTGAAGAGAAATATCTTCACTTGTCCGGAACCTTTAGAATGCTTTGCTCCAAAAGGCTGTGGGTTCTCAGTCAAGGAGTATGTTTTTTGACTCTAGTGGAATCAGGTTAAATGGGAATAAGGGAAAAAAGTAGAGTTGAGGTCATTTGATGATCTAGCAAAACAGGGGAGGGGCGGGTGCGGAGTTGCTGCTATGTTGCCTATGTCTCCACATTCTTCAGTGTTAAATCACCAGAAACTTGTTTTTGGGTATTTAATTACCCAGCAAAGAGCAAGTGATTAAAAATATTGTTCAGTTGTAATAACTGGAATTTGCAGTTGTAAGGTTTCCCAGTATAACTTGTTTCTAGCCTGCGTGGTGCCTGGGAAATTTGCACGATCCCAAAGGATTTTCCATTTACTTTGATTTCTGAGAGCAGGAAATTAGATTGTCCATGAGAGATTCCTGTAACTCTGCTTTAACCACCTCTGTATTATTAATAGAAGAATCATAGAATCCACCTATTGCAGAATGAGGCCATTGAGCCTACACCGACAACAATCCAACCCAGGCCCGATCCCTGTAAGCCCGTGCATGTACCCTGTGAATCCCCTTGACTCTCAGGATTAATTTAGCATGGCCAATCCACCATGGCAAACAACCCACATCATTCAGTGCAGCAGGAGGCCATTCAGACCATCGAGTCTGTACCGGCTACAGCCCCACACAGGCTGACACTAAGAGGCAATTCAGCATGGCCAGTCCATTTAACCAGCACATCTTTGGACTGAAGGAGGAAACCTGAGCACCAGGAGGAAACCCAGTCAGGCAGGGGACAAATGTGCAAATTCCACATGTAGAGAATGACCAACTTCTGCACTTCAGGGATTTATGATTCATTTGAAAATATAAGGTACGTCCATTCAAAAGTCTGATGGCAGCAGGGAAGAAGCTGTTCATGAGTTAGTTGGTACGTGACCTCGGACTTTGATATCTTTTCCCCACAGAAGAAGGTGGAAGAGAGAATGTTCAGGGTAGGTGGGATCCTTAATTATGCTGACTATTTTTCCGAGGCTACAGGAAGTATAGACGGAGCCAATAGATGGGAGGTTGGTTTATGTGATAGCCTGGGCTTCATTCACGATCCTTCATAGTTTCTTGCAGTCTTAGTCAGAGCAGGAGCCATACCAAACTCAATATGTCCAGAAAGAATGCTTCCTGTGATGAAGTTGTAAAAGTTGGTGAGAGTCACAGTGGATATGCCAAACTTCCTTAGTCTTCTAAGAAAGTAGAGGCTTTGGTGGGCTTTCTTAACTATAGCATTGGAATTGGACGGAGTGATGAGGTGGAGGTATCAGACTGGAGTGGAAATCTTCATCATCCGCCTCCTCAGTGGAAGAATACCTCAGCACAACTGTAGCCTCAACAAGTAGTGCCCTAACTGGAATCTGCTTGCACAACCCAAGACCAGATGGGGTCGAACTTGCAGTAAGCACTTCTGATATCATGTGGAACAGTCAGTATGTGTCAAGATTGTGAGACTGTGGTTTCTGACTACCATGGGTTGGTAGGGGAACTCTTACTTGTATAGGATAGTTTTTTTTCCCCTGGTCATGGCTGGAATATGTATTTGCTTTCGAGGAGTAGGCCATTCAGCTCCTTGAGCCTGTTCTCACTATCATGACTGATTTGTATCTCCACTCCATTGACACAGTGTTGCTCCATATCTATTAATATCACAATCAAACAAAACATTTATTGATATCAGTTGTGGAATTTCATTTGATTCTCAGCATGTACCTTGAGAGGAGAGAGCTCCAGATTTCTTTTCCACTTCCTTTTTTGTGGAAGGAAAATGCTTCCTGATCTCACTCCTGAAATGGAATTGATTTTGATGTTATGTCCTCTTGATTCTGATTTCCCCACTAGAAAGGACAGTTTCTCTCACCATTATACCCCTTTTAGGTTTCAATTCAATCACCCCTCAATGCTCTAGCCTTGAGGGAATGTAAGCCAGATTCTCTTCACAAGCAATATTTTCAAATGAATCATAGAATCCCAACAGTGCAGAAGGAGGCCATTCGGCCCCTTAAGTCTGCTCCGGCAATAATCCCACCCAGGCCCCATTCGTGTAACCCCACGTATTTACCCTGCTAGTCCCCCTGACACTTGAAGACAATTTACCAATCTACCTAAGCTGCACATCTTTGTAGGAGGAAATAGAGGAAACCCTTGCAGACACAGGGAGAACATGCAGACTCTGCAGAGGCAGTGACCCAAATTAGGAATGGGTTCCTGGTGCTGTGAGACAGCACTGTGAAATGGCCTGACAAGTCACTCAGTTCCATCAAGATGAATGTCAGTAATGGGGCAGGAAGAATTTGACTGTTCAGTAAATAAATGAAGAAAGAAAGATTTGTATTTATATTGTATCTTTCATGATCTCAGGAAGTGCTGAGGTTACAAAACATTGCAGGTACTGTTTTGACATTAAGATCCCACAAATAGGATTATCTCTGTGAAGCAGTGCAACTAATGGAATGGGGGAAGGGAAGCAGAATGAGGAAAGAGTGGTGCGCCTCACAACAATAGTTAACAGTCAGCTCAGCTCTAAGTTCCCACTAAAACAAATCTGCATGGTTACAAATTGAATCAATTTTCCCAAAATTGGGAACGTATGAGGAACTTTCTGGCGTTGTTTGAAAGCAGTACGGAAAACAGCTGGTTAGTGACGAGCAATAACAAGCATGCTACATTGACACAGTAAACATCAAAATGTTAGCAGAGAAACACTCCACTGAACCAACATCCACATCCACAACTGCTCCTACGGGAGATCTGTGCAAACACGCCTCTACAAAATACATCACCGGCATTCTTGTTCTCTGAGTCATGTCCCCATTTTCATGCAATATTTTGACAGTGAGCATTCTAAAAGATACCACCTGCAGCATAACAACACTTTAGTGGTATTTTCCGTCTCCCTCTCTCTCTCTCTCTCTCACTCAGTCACTCATTTTTACATTTCACCTAACGATGGCAACGCGTGTGCAGTACATTTTATTTCTGAAGGGCAGAAGACCACTGATGTAATCAAACATTCAGGGCAGCACGGTGGCACAAAAAATAAAGTTTATTTATTAGTATCACAAGTAGGCTTACATTAACACTGCAATGAAGTCACTCCGATGCCTGCTCAGGTGCACTGAGGGAGAATTTAGTGTGTCCAGTGCATTTAACCAGCACATCTTTTGGACTTCGGAAGAAAACCCGGATAGACATGGGGAGAATGTGCAGACTGCACGCCATCTCAGCATAATGGTTAGCACTGTGTGTGGTTAAGAGTCAATAAAATTGGTGTGGGACTGGAATCATGTAAAGATCAGACTTGGTGAGCAAAGGCAGTAGGCTTGTTAACTTATACTGCCACTTTGTGCTTTTACCAAGATAGATTCAAATTGCTGCCTTATTCTTCCTACCAAAGTGAATGATATGACAGTCATCATCTATATTGAAATAAATTTGCCACTTACACAATACAACCTGCACGTTTGTTAACTTTGTCTTGTATTCTGTTGTAATCTCGCTCAGTGTTGATATACAGAGGATCTTGGGGTTCCGTGCTTCCCTTAAAGTATACTTGGAGTACTGTGCGCAGTTCTGGTCGCCTCACTATAGGAAGGACGTGGAAGCTATTGAAAGGGTGCAGAGGAGATTTACAAGGATGTTGCCTGGATTGGGAGGCATGCCTTATGAAGACAGGTTGAGGGAGCTGGGACTGTTCTCCCTGGAGAGACGAAGGTTGAGAGGCGACCTGATAGAGGTTTACAAGATGTTGAGAGGAATAGATAGGGTGGACTCTCAGAGACTATTTCCCAGGGCTGAAATGGTCGCGACGAGAGGGCACAGATTTAAGGTGCAGGGAAGCAAGTACAGAGGGGATACTAGGGGAAAGTTTTTCACTCAGAGGGTGGTGAGTGAATGGAATCGGCTGCCGTCGGTGGTGGTCGAGGCGAACTCGCTGGGGTCTTTTAAAAGACTTCTGGATGAGTATATGGGATCCAATGGGATTGGGGGTTATAGATAGGTCTATGGCTGGGTAGGTTTTGATGTGTTCGGCACAACTTGTGGGCCGAAGGGCCTATTTGTGCTGTAGTGTTCTATGTTCTAAAGTGGCCACACAAATAAATAGGGTGGTAAAGAAGCACGCTGCTTTTATTGGTCGGGGCATTGAGTACAAGAATGAGGATGTCATTGTTGCAGCTTTATAAAACTTTGGTTAGGCTACACTTAGAGTATCACATTCAATTCTGGTCGCAGGACATTACAGGGAGGATGTGGTGGCTTTGGACAAGGTGCAGAAGAGGTGTACTAGGATGCTGCTTGGATTAGTTATAAAGAGAAGCTGGATAAACTGGGTTTTTTTTTCTCTGGAGCGGCAGGGGCTGAGGGCAGACCTATCAAAAGTCTATAAAATGTTGAGATGCATAGATAGGGTTGATAGTCAGAATCCTTTCCTCCGTTGAAATGCCTAATATTAAGGGGCTTGTACTTAAGGTGAGAGGGGAAAAGTTCAAAGGAGATGTAAGTACCATAGAGAGTGGTAAGTGTCTGGAACACGCTGCCAGGGGTGATGGTGGAGGCAGATAAGATGATGTTGTCTGAGGGGCTTTTAAATAAGCATATGAATATACAAGGAATAGAGGGATATAGACCAAGGGCAGGCGAAAGGATTAGTTTAACTTGGCATTATGTCTGGCACACGATCATAGGCTGAAGGGCCAGTTGTTGTGCTTTACTGACCTCTATGCATAGGACATCACTGCAGGAGCTCCTCAGTTGGACTTAGGACACTATCCCATCTTCAGTTATTTCGTACAGGCAAGTCAGATGCTGGGACTTTTTGCTATTGGACAGATTTGGCTGCTGCTGGCTAAGCTAGCATTTATTCCCCAACCCTGACTATGACTGTAAAAAATGGGAACAGGATAGGCTGTTGGCCTCTCAACCCTGCTCTACCATTCAATAGGATCATGGCTGATGCAACAATATTCCACATGTCCACTTTCCTTCCTTTCCCTGTAACCCTTGATTCCCTTACTGATCAAAAATCTATGCATCTCAACTTTAAAAATACACAAGGACTCTGTCCCCACAGATCTCCCAAACACTCACAACCCTCAGAAGAAACTTCCCTTCATCATCTCAGTCTTAAATTGACGCCTCTTTATTCTGAGGCTCTACCTTCTGGTCGTAGACTCTCCCATGAGGGGAAACATCCTCAGCATTCATCTTGTCAAGCCCCTTAAGAACCCTATATGTTTTAATGAGGTCACCTGTCCTCCTTCTAAATTATAAAGAGTCAAGTCCCAACCAGTTTGACCTTTCCTCATAAGACAATCCTTCCATAGCTGGATCATCCTAGTGAACCTTCTCTGAACTGCCTCCAATGAAATATATCCCTTGAGAAGACAGTTTGTCTTGGAGCACTACAGTCTATACATGTAGGTACACCCCATGCTATTAGGAAAGAAATATTAGGATTTTGACCCAATGGCATTGAAAGAACAGTGAAATAAATAGTCATTTGGTAATGCACACGTGATTTGCTGAACAAAGACATTTACCAAAATTTTTCATTTTGTGCCCATCGGGACAATTGGCAAGAATACCACATTTAGAGGGAGCAATGGTTTACATTTCGTGAAGAGAGCGCTGATTGTTTGGCAAGTGGACTCTGGTAGCGGCATTGGCATGGAGAATGCACCGGCTAACTGATGACTGACAGTTAACTGCCAAGCTTTGTTTAGAATTAAACCAGGTAGTTGATTCTAATTGATCACAGCATTGCCTTAGGGAATGAACCAGAAAATGGCTGTCACCTGTGTTGTTAGTTGAAACTGGCACAATGTGTGTACGTTTTTTTTTCTGTCTGCAAAGATCAGGGCCGCGTATATTAACATATGTAGTCTCAGCATGCGCCACATTGTGAGCCAGACTGATGATGATAAATTTGGTTGTCAGCAAAATTCTTCGCACACTGAGAATGATTTGACAAATATTGTCCAATTGCAAAATCACATCTAATGTTAGATGCCATGTTTTGAGTTTTGTAAACAAAGGCTGGGTTGGATATAGTCAGTGTGATGCCCTTTGAAAACAGCTAAGGGGGCATCCTGTTTGATTTGATCTGCCAATCATTGGGAAGGATGGCCCATATACCTGGTGTCACACTGCTTTGAGATTCATGTATCACTTTACTCACTTGTGTGATGGGCAGAATATCCTTTTGGTTTGAGGCAGCATTCTGTTAGTGGTAAACTTATACTGCTGCTTCATAACAGTAATGTCAAGTGGATAGCTTTAGCTGTTGGTCATGTTTTTTAGGTACCTTACCCTTCCAGGGTAATCTGAGGACTGGGTAGCTTTTCAAGACACAAGGTAAAAACTGAGTAGCATGGACAGGTTGGGCTGAAGGTCCGGTTTCCATGCTGTAAACCTCCTATAAGGTAGTGATCCTTGGTCCATTCGTGAATTTGCGCACAATATATAGCGAGCGATGATTTGGTCAGGATAGCCATTATCCTGCAGGATGGTTTTGCCCAATTTCAGCATCAAGTCTACTTGGTGAGCAAATGTTTTGAGGCCTAGATCAGTAGATGCAAGACAAAAAACTTTGACAACCTGTGTCTTTTCTTTTGGCAGTGGTGATATATTTCCAAGTCAAGATTGTGTGTGGCTTGGAGGGGAGCTTGCAGGTGGTGGTGTTCACGTCAATCTGCATCCCTTGTGTTTCTAAATAAGAGGACACAGGTTTGAGAAGTGTTGTCAAAGGAGCCTTGGTCTTGTAGATGGTACACACTGCTGCCACTGCCCCCAGTGTTGGAGGGAATGAATATTGAAGGTGATAGATGGAACACCAATTAAATAGGCTGCTTTGTCCTGGATGGTGCTGACCTTCTTGAGTGTTGTTGGGGCAGCATTCGTTCAGACATGTGGAGAGTATTCCATCACAGTCCTTACTTGTATCTTGTAGATGGTAGGCATATTTTAGTAAGTCCTGAAGGTGAGTTATCACTGTAAATTTCTCAATAGTTTATATGTATGTATTTAAAAAAAAATTAAACCCTCCAATTTGCTGTCATTTGTAAATCTAGAATATAATACCTCTGATTCCTCAGCTCAAATCATTTACACAAATATTGAATGAAGTGTCTATTAATTTTCTTTTTAACTGATTATTCATAAGTGCCACATTTGGATTCCCCATTAGCCACATGAAAACATTTGCTCTGGAACCTTGCAAAGGAGTTACTAATACTTTGCCACATTGTAAATTAAACAGAACTGTTTGAAGTTTTGGCCATGATTAATGCATTCTATAGTCTTGCAACTTGCTGCTTCAGCCAGAGTGACTCAACTTTCTTATCACTATCATCTGTCCAAAAATTTTAATTCCTTTATGTGTGTCAAACAGGCTTGCTGCCAGAGCCACCTCTCAAGAGAGGGTGAGGATGTGAGGCTGACCTTTCAGGGGAAATAATATTTTATTATTCATTCTCCAGGAGAATGGGTACCTGTGGGATCTTTTATATGGTTTGCTTCAGTTAAAGACTTCATTTTAAGATATTTCTAATTACGTAAATCTAATTACTTCTAAACTTTAAAGCTATCTTGGCCACAGTTTAAATTCAGCTGGAAATTCTGGGATTAGCTTGGAAAGTTGACTGCATTTTTTAAAAAAAATCATCTTGCAAGCAAGGTTTTTTTCACAAATCCAAACAGAAGCTTTTCACAGCCACAACTGCCAATTGTTTATGAAAGTTAGGGACACAGTTTGTACCAGCAATTTCAGTAACACAGATAAGAATTCATGTAATTTTTTTATTCATTTGTGAGACATGGGCGTCGCTGGCTGGCCAACATTTATTGCCCATCCCTACTTCCCCTTGAGAAGATGGTGGTGAGCTGCCCTCTTGAATTGCTGCAGTCTATGCTCTGTGCGTTGACCCACAATACTGTTAGGGAGGGAATTCCAAGATTTTGAAGAAACGAAGAAACGGCAATATATTTCCAAGTCAGGATGGTCAGGATATTGTATAATAGTCTTTGATTTAGTCAATTCGGCCCTGTGCAAGATTTGGATTGAGTCTGGACTAGATTCTGCTGGTCCCTTTCTCTCTCATTTTCTTTCTGTCTCTTTTTCAAGTAATCCTTTTTCGCTTTCTGATGTGTTAATTTTAAATGATGCTCAATAAATGAAGTTCAACTTCAGACCAGTGCTGCCTACGTCTATTCTAAGAAATGAACAGACCCTACAGTGTGGCGCGGCATGGTAGCACAGTGGTCAGCACTGATGCCTCTCAGCACCAGCGACCCGGGTTCAATTCCGGCCTCGGATCACTATCTGTATGGAGTTTGCACATTCTCCCCATGTCTGCGAAGGTTTCCTATAAGTGTTCTGATTTCCTCCCACAGTCCAAAGATGTCCGGGTTAGGTTGATTGGCCATGCAAATTGCCCGAGTGTCGGGGATTAGCAGAGTAAATATGTGGCGGTTATGGGAAAAGGGCCTGGGTGATATTGTTGTCAGTGCAGACTTGATAAGACCAAATGGCCTCTTTCTGCACTGTAGGGGTTCTATGATAGTACCATTGGTAAAATTGACAATCCTTTACCCAGGGCAGAATGGATCAGTCCCCAGCATGGCTGAAATGTGAACAAAATCCAGCTTGTTTTAATTATAGTCTACATGATGGCACTGATTTAGACACATATCACAGGCATAACCACAGTGACATGTATTAACCTAATTCACTAACTTTAGTAGAAAACACTTTGGATAATGTGAGTAGGAATAAATTGGTCTTTTTTTTGGGTTGGCAAGCTGTAACTAGTGTAGTGTCACAGAGATCAGTTCCCAGAGCTCAGCTATTTTCAGCTGAATTGGCCGGATGATTGGTTTGTGGTGTGAACTGACACCTCAGGTTCAATTCCTGTATCGCCTGAGGTTGGGCTTTTTCAGTTTTGCCCATTATCTGAGATGTGGTGATCCACATGTTAAAATCACCACCACTCAGTTTGTCCCTCTTGAAGGAGAGAACAGCCTATGGTCATATAGGACTATGGTGACTTTCATATCAATTGCTTGGACGAGGTTACTGAATGAATCGTAAATAAATTTGTCAATGACCCCAAGATGGATAATAAACTTGGTGTTGAAGAACAAGTAAAGAATCTACCAGGGATATAGATAGGTTAAATAACTGGGCAAAGCTTGGATGTTGGAGTATAATGTGTGGAAAATCTGTATGTTATCCATTTTGGCAGGACTAATGGAAGTATAATTCACTGTTGTTGGGTCAAAATCCTGGAACTCACTCCCTAACAGCATTGTCAGTATACCTGTATTTAATGGACTTCAGCGTTTTGTGAAGGTGGCTCCCAGCCACCTTCTCCAGAACAGTTAGGAATTGGCAATGAATGCCAGCCTGGCCTGTAACGCTACATTCTGTGAATGAATAAATACAAAAAAAAAGAATTTGCAGAATTTGTGTAAATGATCCCAGTACCTGAATCACAAACATTAGTTATGAAGGGACAGAAATTGATTAGGATTAAGCTTTTTCCTAGGATGGACTCAAATAGCACGAGGGGTCACAGACTTAGGGTAAGGGGGGTAAAGTTTAATTTGGATGCTAGAGGGAGTTCTTTCATACAGAGGGTGGTGGGGTATGGAACGCGCTGCCAAGTGGTGGAGGCAGGCACTCTGGAGTTATTTAAGAAATACTTAGATGGGCACATGAACAGAATGAGAATGGAGGGATATAGGAAACCGATTTAAAATCGGGATCATGAGCTTTGGGAGTTCCTGGGAAGTGCAGTGGTGAGACCCTATCTGGATACCGTGTATAGTTTTGATTCTCTTACTAATTGGCTTAGAAATAGTTTACTTGAATAGTTCCTGGAATGACAGAGTTATCTTATGAAGAAAGATTGAACATGTTAGACCTGTATGCATTCATGTTTAGAATAATGAGAAGTCACCTTATTGAAACTTATGAGATCCTGTGGGAATTTGATAAGGTGGATACTGCAATGATGTTTTGTGGGAAGACAAGAACTACTGGACATAATTTAAGAAAAAGGGGCCTCCCTTTTAAGACTGATCTGAGGATAATTTTTTTTCCTCTCAAGAAGGTCGTTAGTGCATGGAATTTTCTTTTCCAACAAGCAGTGGAGGCCGGGTCATTATATTTATACATGGCTGAGTTAGATGGATTTCTAATAGTCAAAGGAGTTGAGGATTATGGGGAACAGGAAAGTGGAGTTGAAGCCTCATTCAGATCAGCTGTGATCTTATTGAATGGTGGAACAGCCCTGAAGGGCTGAACGGCCTACTCTTGTTCAATGCTCCTGTGTGTTCTCAATATCCAGCTATATTCATTTGTGTATTTTTTTTTATTCATTTGTGGGACATGGAAGTCATTGGCTGGCCAGCATTTATTGCCCATCCCTAATTGGCCTGGGAGAGCAGTTGAGAATTAACCACACTGCTGTGGATCTGAAGTCACATGTAGGCCAGATCAGATAAGGACAGCAGATTTCCTTTCCTAAAGGACATTAGTGAACCAGATGGGTTTTTCCGACAATTGACAATGGTTTCATGGTCATCAGTAGATTCTTAATTCCAGATTTTTTTTATTGAATTCAAATTTCAGCACCTACCATAGCAGGATTCTACCTTGGAACCCTGGCACCCCATTATCATTTGCTAAGTTTCTGGATTAATAATCTAACACTAGTTTATAATACCACTAGGCCATCGCTGACCCTGATTGCTTAACAAATATCTCTCGCCCTTTCACAACCAAGGAAGTTAAAGCACTCAGTGATTTTTAAAAAAAAGCACTCGCCTATCCTTCTTTTCGTCAGCATATCTGATATACTAATGCGCAAAGCGTAAATGCACAGTGATACAATAGCATTTAACTGACCCAGTAATCCAGAGAACAGCAGCTCCAATCCGACTGTGGCATGTGAAAATTGAATTCAGTTTTAAAACAAAAAATATGGAAGCAAGAAGTGACCACGGGAGCTGTTGGATTCTAGTGAAAACCCAACTGGTTCACTGACGTCCTGGTAAGTCAGTGAAATCCTTCCTTAAACATGAGCTAGTAAGAACTGTAACCCTAGAGTCACTTGCCCTCTAAAGACATTCAGATGTATCAAAGAAAAAATCCACCAGTCCTTCCTTGGGGAATGAGAACGATGCTGATTTTTTCCTGGAATGAATGAGTGAAAAAATGTGCACTGCAAAAGTCCATTTTTTTCATAAAATCATAGAAACCCTACAGTGCAGAAAGAAGCCATTTGGCCCATTGCATCTGCACTGACCACAACCCCACCGAGTCCCTACCCCCTTATCCCTACATATTTACCTGTTAATCTCCCGAACCTATGCATCTCAGGACACTAAGGGGCAATTTTAGCATGGCCAATCAACCTAACTGCACATCTCTGGATCCTTTGCTCTGCTTATTTATAAATTAGAAGGTCTGAAATTCCCTCCCAAATGCTCTCCCTCATTTCCTCCTCCTTTAAACTCTTCCTTTAAAGATGCTATTTAAAACCAACTAATTTCATCAGTGTGGAGATGCTGGTATTGGACTGAGGTGCACAAGATGAGAAGTCACATGAGACTAGGTTAATAGTCCAACAGTCTATATGGAACCATGAGCTTTTGCAGCACTGATTCTTCTTCAGGTGAAGTGTAGCAAGGTGCACAAGTACAGAACATATAGATAGAATGACCATAGTATGATACCCACAGGTGTCAACAGATAAGGATAGACGGTGTAGGCTGGCTGAATAACATAGAACATAGAACATTACAGCACAGAACAGGCCCTTCGGCCTTCGATGTTGCGCCGACCAAAATAAAAAGCAATATAAAAAGCAGCTATCACTGTCCAATAATCTTCGGATTACTCCTGGTACCATATTCCAGTGAGGATAGTAATAGGGGAATGGAATAGATGGTGCAGGAGAGCTGCCTTCAGATTCTTGGGATATTGGGATTAGTTCAGGGGAGACGGGACCTGTACAATCAAAGAACAAAGAACAAATAACAAAACAGCATGGGAAACAGGCCCTTCAGCCCAACGAGCCCGCGCCGCCACCTCGATGTTCCCACTTCTACCCATGATCCCTATCTATGTTTATAGATCTATGCATTGAAACCAAATTTAAGACAATTTAGGGAGAATTTGTTCTGCCAATTAGCCTAAGAGGACATCTTTGGGATGTGGGAGGAAACCAGAGCACCCGGAGAAAACCCACACAAGCACGGGGAGAATGCGCAAACTCCTACAGACACAGGCCCAAATCCATGTATCTGCACAGCACAGCGATAGTCAAAGCTGGGTCAAATATCCTCGTTAGGCAGTTTGCTGATAAGACTGTTTCAATACTCTGTAGCTCAATGAAATTCAAAATAACAAAAGACGTGGATGAGGGTTCCTGCTTAAACTGAGGCAATGATATAGACTGATGTAGTGACAGATCGGAATAGGCAGAACTGTTATGGAATTGATACCTGATCTTGGGTGAAATATGACACCAAGCTTGCAAATAGCTTCTGAGATCTGTCAGGAAGAACAATTTATTTGTGGGCATCACTGGCTGGGCCAGCATTTATTGCTCACACCTAATTACCCTTAAAAGGTTACATGCAGACCAAGTAAATATGGCAGATTTCCTTCCTTAAAGGGCATTAGTGAACCAGATGGGTTCTTACTACAATCGACAATGGTTTTGTGGTCATTAGACATTTAATTTGTAATTTTTTTTGTTTAATTATTGAATTCAATCTGTATAGTAGAATTGAACATGGGACCCCAGAACATTACTCTGGGTCACTAGCCCAGTGACAGTGCCATTACCTCACTTTTATAAGTTGAGATGGATAGCATGATAGCACAGTGATTAGCACTGCTGTTTCACACTGTCAGGGACCCAGGTTCAATTCTCAGTTGGATCACTGTATATGTGGAGTTTGTACGTTCTCCCTGTGTCTGCACGGATTTTCTCCAGGTGCTCAAGTTTCCCCTCTCATTCTGAGAGGCGTGCTGATTAGGTGCATTGACCCAAATGGGTGCCGGACTGTGGCAACTACGGGAATTTCCTGTAACTTCATTGCAGTGTTAGTGTAGGCCTGCCTTCTCACTAATAAATTCACTTTTGATAGCTGTAGAAGTGAACCTGTGCCAGGGACTGGTGGTGATAGTCTTGAGCTTCCCAATATTTAGATTGTATTTTAGGGCGGCACAGTGGCGTCATGGTTAGCACGGCTGCCTCACGGCGCCAGGGACCCAGGCTCGATTCTCAGCTCAGGTGACTGTGCACACTCTGCATAGACATTATCCCAATATCTGTGTGGGTTTTCTCCTGGTGCTCCAGTTTCCTCCCACACTCCAAAGAAGTGCGGGTTAGATGGATTGGTCATTCTTATTTGACTCTTTAGTGTCAGGGGGCCTAACAGGGTAAATGCATGGGGTTATGGGTATAGAGCCTGGGTGGGATTGTGGTCAGTGCAGACTCAATGGACCAAATGGCCACCTCCTGCACTACAGCGATTCTATAATACTAACGTTTATAAAGGGAGTCCAAAAAAAGTGTGTCAATCTGCTGCTTCAGCCAGAATGATTCAACTTCTTCATCATTTTGCAAAGGTTTAAATTGGTTAATGCGAGTCGCTTTTGGTAGCTGACCAGTTTGACCTGAGTGTGTGTTTGGGCGAAGCAGATCTATCACCTTTTTGTACTGAAACTGACACCAGGTTTCATTCTGGGTTTTTTCTCTTTTGCTACTTCTTTTTCAAGAAGTGGTGAAAAAGAAGTGAGAGACTGTTGTTTATATAGCAGCTTTCACAACCTCAGAATTTTTCAAAGCACTGACAGCTGAGGGAGTACTTTTGAAGTGTAGTGACTGTTGTAATGTAGGAAATGTGGTAGCCACAAAGTGAGCTCCCGCAAACAGCAACGTGGTAACGACCTGAAAACCTGTCTTTGTGAGGGCTCAGTATTGGGCAGGACATTGGGAATGATTCCCAGTGAGGGTGGAGCAATCTGTGTAAAGTCATCGCTGACAGCCAGCGCCTCCCACAATGCAGCACTTCCCCTCCAAAAACTGGAGTATTTTGCATTTATCCAAGCACAAGTTGTGTCAGTCAGCTGTTTACTAGAGATGCACATTAATCAATTTAAACCTTTGCAAAGATTGAAGTGTTGAGAAAGTTGAATCATTCTGGCTGAAGCAGCAGACCGAGACACCCTTCCTCAGTTGGCGAACTTTCGCCCATTTGAGTCCTGAACTTATGGCACTCTGTGGTTGGTAATTCTGTGCTTAATGAAGTAGTTGCATTCCTGCAAAGTGCAAATTTAAATGAAACCATGTTAAGAGAAACAAATTTTCTCATTATAACTGATTAAATGCTATACTTGGGGTCTGCAGGACACTCAGGTCAGGAAAAAAAACGCTACCTGTTAAAATTAAACTACTTTTATATTCATAATTAAATGATTTTTTTAAAAAAAAAGTGTTAAAATATAAAAGATATATGCAGCCTCTGCTACTCACCGACCCTCTGAATAGCTAACTCTGTAGCTCATTGCCTCTCTGGCTCGCTGGCCTTCTCATCTTCTAGCTCATAGAATCATTGAACCCTACATTGCAGAAAGAGGCTCTTCGGCCCATCGAGTCTGCACTGAACACAATCCCACCCGGACTCTACCCCCATATCCCTATGTATTATATCTATTAATCCCTCTAACCTATGCATCCCTGGACACTAAGGGGCAGTTCCTTAGCGTGGCCAATCAACCTAACCCGCACATCTTTGGACTGTGGCAGGAAACAGGAGCACCTGGAGGAAACCCATGCAGACATAAGGAGAATGCACAAACTCCACACAGACAGTGACCCAAGCCAGAAATTGAACCCAGGACCCTGGAGCTGTGAAGCAGCAGTGCTAACCACTGTGCTATCGTGCTCCCCATGAGCTTCTCTACTTCTTCCATGATTGAGAGAAGTAGAGAAGCTCGCTACTTCTCCCTGTCATTGGCCCTCTGGTTTGCCGCTGTCTCTCATTGCTGACCTTCCAGCTCGCTGACCGTCTGGCTTCGCATCCCTGCCACTCGCTCACCTGTCTCCCCTCCACCAGGCTGATTTGCTTGTTGGCTAGCCTCTCTGCCTCGCTATCTTTCTCACTCACTGACTCCTCCACCCTTGTAGTCACCGCTGATTGAGCTGGCCGAACATCCTACTAACCACACTTCCTGCTCCTTGATCCTCTTTCTCGCTCGCTGAGCTGCCGATTCTCCCTCTTGCAGAATATCCTGCTTCCCATCTCTTCCACACCTCTCTTTACCGAAAACCGTATCATGACTAAAGAGTTGGGAAATGAGTGGTGAGAGACACCAAGAAAATCTTCAGAGTAAGAGTAGTTTCAACCACCAAGGCCTCTTCTCGGAAGGCGAAGGAAATTTGGCATGTCAGCTACGGTTCTCATCAACTTTTATAGATGCACTAAGAAAGCATTCTTTCTGTTGTATCAAGACTGCTCTGACCAAGACTGCAAGAAACTACAAAATGTCGTGAATGTAGCCCAATCAATCATCAAATCGGCCTCCTATGCATTATTCTGTCTACATTTTCCACTGCCTCAGCAAAACAGCCAGCATAATTAAGAACCCCACACATTCCCTCTTCCATCTTCTTCCGACAGGAAAAAGATACAATAATCTGAGGTCATATACCACCCGACTCAAGAACAAGTTCTTCCCTGCTGCTATTAGACTTTTGAGTGGGACCTATTTCACCTTAAGTTGGTCTTTCGCTACACCCTAGCTATGAGTGTAACACTAGATTTTGCACTCTATCCTTTCCTTCTCTATGAACGGTATGCTTTGTCTGTATAGCGTGCAAGAAACAATACTTTTCACCATATATTAATACAGTGGGAGGGTCAGGGAGCAGTCAGATGAGGGGGAGAGCACTCCAAAATAACACTGATCAGGTCACGTGGGAATGTGTCAGACCCGGCACTAGAACATCATTAAAACAAAACTCTGAGTGCTAAATGCAAATGCCAACTAGTTAACTGCAGAGTCACTTAAAATCAGCCAACTTAGAACAGAGATTTGCTAACACTGCTGTTAGGTACTAAGTTCCAGCATTTTATTGTCCATCCCTACTTGCTCTGAATGGAGTGGCGTGCTGGGACCAATTCAGAGGAAAATTTGAGTCAATTGTATTGGTGTGGGACCGGAGTTATTTCCAATGCCAGACCAGGTGCAATTGGTCAAATTCCTTTCTCTGTTGAATTGGTGAATCAGTAGAAATCCTTTATTTTTATTACAAAGTTATAAAAAAAATCTGAACTTAAAATGTCTACTGCTATGGTAAGATTTGAACTGAGAATCTTACTAAACGCATCTGGACTATTAGGCCAGTAATGCAATTGCAGCAGTAAATTTAGCTGAGGGAATGGAATTCTCCTTTGCTTGGTAGCTAAGGGTTTGCACAAATTTGGGGAAATGCCATCTCTTTTGAATGTGTTGCCCACAACATTTTTAAAAAATATGTATTTCATAGGATGTGGGCTAGAAATTGTTAATTATTGTTGAGAAGGTTGTGGTGAGCTGCCTTGTTGAAGTGCTGCAGCTCATGTGGTGTAGCTACATTGACAGGGTCAGTAGGAACAATATCCAGGATTTTGACCTGGTGATATATTTCCAAAAAGAAATCCCACAACACCAGCTTAAAGTCAACAAGTTTATTTGTCGCAAAAGGTGCAAGTTTTTGGACAGGCTGTCCCTTCGTCAGATGGCTGGGAATTCTGATCGCAAACAGGGCACAAAGACAAACTTAATTTATAACATGCATAATGATTAGAATGCGAGTCTTTACAACTAATCAATTCTTAAAGGTACAGACAATGTGAGTGGAGAGAGCTTTAAGCACAGGGTTAAAGAGATGTGTATTGTTTCCAGATCAGAAAATTAGTGAGATTTTGCAAGCCAAGGCAAGCTGTGAGGTTACAGATAGTGTGACGTAAACCCAAGATCCCAGTTGAGGCTGTTCTCACGTGTGCGGAACTTGGCTGTCAGTTTTTGCTCAGCGACTCTATGCTGTCGTGTATCGTAAAGGCCCGAAGATCAGAGGCTGAATGCCCATGACCGCTGAAGTGTTCGCCAACAGAAAGAGAACAGTCTTGCTTGGTGATTGTTGAGTGGTCTTCATTCATCCGTTGTCATAACGTCTGCATAGTCTTCCCAATGTACCAAGCCTCGGGACATCCTTTCCTGCAGTGTATCAGTAGACAACATTGGCCAAATTGCAAGAGTATGTACCATGTACCTGGTGGATGGTGTTCTTGCGTGAAATGATCCAGCGCATCTTAGAGGTTGCTGTAGCAGGGTTGTGTGGTATTGTGGGATTTCTTTGTTTTATCCCAGTCCAACGCCGGCCTTCCACATCATGATATATTTCCAAGTCAGAATGGTGAGTAGCTTGAAGGGGAACCTCCAGGTGATGGTGTTCCCATGTATCTGCTGACCTTGCCTTTCTAGATAGTAACAGTCCTAGGTTTGGAAGGTGCTACCAAAGGAGCTTTGTAAGTTGCTGCTGTGCATCTTATAAATGGTATACAGTGCTGCTACTATGTGCAATAGTGGTAGAGAGAGTGAATGTTTAAGATGGTGGATGGAGCAGCAATCAAGTAGGTTGATTGTTGTTGAGCTTCTTGAGTGTTGTTGGAATTGCATTCATCCAGGCAAGTGGAGACTCCACCATATAGAGAGTGACAGACTTTTGGGAGTCAGGAGTTGAGTTACTCACTATAGGGTTCCCAGCATCTGACTGTAATTTTATGGCCGGTCCAGTTCAGTTTCTGGTCAACGGTAATTCCCAGGATGTTGATAGGGGGGGATTCAATGATGGTAGTGCCATTGAATATCAGGAAGAGATGTTAGTTTCTTTTACTGGAAGTGGTCATTGCTTGGCATTTTTGACACGTGCACTTATCAGCTCAGGTCTGAATGTTATTTTGTGAAGTATGACTTGGGATGTGCAATGTGTTAAACAGGGTCCACAATTGGCAGCTATAGGAAGGAATAGTATTTAATGAACCAGAGTGGCTTCCTTGTCTTCCGTAGTCCCTTACATTCTTGTACTGTTTTTTTTTGCAGAAACACTGGAAGAAGAATTGGTTTGTCTTGTATCCGGCTAGCCAGTATGGAATATCCCGGCTGGAATTCTACGACACCAAGGATGGGTCCAACATGTCAGAGAAGCAGGCCACCAAAAAAATGGACAAAAAGATTATCCGACTATCTGACTGCATCAGCATCACCCAATTACCGAATGAGGTGTGCCCAAAGGAATCCATGTCTGCTTTCACCATTGAAACACAAGAGAAACTGTACACCTTTGCCGCGGAAAAGCAGACCAGCGCAGAATGGGTTGAAAAGCTTTGCGAAACTGCATTCCCGGTGAGTCTAATGAATATCAGTGATGAGGGCATTTTACCAACAATCAAAATGATCCAGTTAGGAAGGGGACTTGATGTGCATGTACTGGCTATATGGTCGACCTATCTAATTAGCTGCCAAGGCTCCAGTTTATTTCCCATCACCTATCTATTCAATTCACTTTTGAATGTTACTGGCACGGTGGCACAGTGGGTTAGCACTGCTGCCTCACAATCCAGCGGATCTGGGTTCGATTCCCAGCTTGGGTTACTGTCTGTGTGGAATTCTCCCTGTGTCTGTGTGGGTTTCGTCCCACAGCGCAAAAATGTGCAGGTTAGGTGGATTTGTGCTAAATTGCCTCTTAATGCGTCCCTGGATTAGTGGGGTAAATTGTGGGGGTTACAGAATGGGGCCTGGATGGGATTGTTGTCAGTGCAGATTCGATGGGCCGAATGGTTCTTTCTGCACTGTAGGATTTCTATGTTGTATCTCCTTCCAACACCCTTTCAGCCAGAACGCAACATCTTTTGATGTTCTGTATTAAAATCTGTATCCAGTGGTTCCCAACCATCCTGCCACTGGTTTGTCTTTTATTCATTTGAGAGAGGAAGGCTTTGCTGGTTAGGCCAGAATTCACTGCCAATCCCAATTGGCCTTACTTACTGTGTCCAAACAATTCTTTTTCTTCTGCACATCGCCATGAAATCCCCTCTAAACCTCCTCTGTTCTTAGGAGAACAACTCTTTTTGGACTCTGCTAGCCCATTGCTTCCATATCAGCCGACCCAGAAAATGCTGTTCCTTTTTCGTACTTCTTAAGTATCTGAGAAGACCTAACACGTGCTGTAGAACTGGAAGCTGTAATAACACTTACATTGATGGGGAGAGGCATACGTTCTCGTTTTATTCATTGTCAGGATGCAGGAATTTATCACTGTTCCCTGGTTGCTTTGAGAAAGTGATGATGGGCTGCTTTCTCAACACAATGGAGTTATTCAATGGTGCTACTTCAGGGGATAGTCAAGAGGCAACTCATATGAAGTTGTAGTTACATGTAGGCCAAGTGGGGTAAAAACATTTGGATACAATCTCTCAATTCTGGGGAGGCAGCATATTGTTGCTGAATTTGTAATGCAGAGACTCTGGGTAATGTTCTGGGGACCTGGGGTTCAAATCTTGCCATGGCAGATGGTGAAATTTGAATTCAATTAAAAAAAAATTTTTAAAAAATGTGGAATTTAGAATCTGATGATGACCGTGAAAACTAATCTAATTCACTGATGCCTTTGAGGGATGGAAATCTGCCATTCTTACCTGGTCTGGCCTTCATGTGACACCAGAGTCACAGCTGACTCTCAACTGCCCTCTGAAATGGCCTAGCAAACCATTCCATTTCAAAGGGCAATTGGGGATGAGGAACAAATGCTGACCCAGCCAGCAAGACCCATGTCCAATGGAAGAGTAGAAAATTTGAACAGCAGGTTTCACCTGAGGCCATCCTTGAACTAGCTGGGATTTTCAGGAAATTAAACAGCTTCAAAATCATCATTACTAAGACCAGCTTTTCTTGGTTCCAAGGTGTTTTTTAAAAAAAAACTGAGTGCAAGTCTTGGTATTATAAATTCATAGAGGTTTACAGCATGGAAACAGGCCCTCCAGCCCAACTTATCCATGCTGCCTAGTTTTTAACCATTAAGCTAATCCCAATTGCCTGCATTTGGCCCATATCCCCCTCTATTCATTTTACTCATTTTACTGTCTAATTGCTTTTTAGAAGACAAAATTGTACCTGCCTCTATGACTACCCCTGGTAGCTCGTTCCAGACACTCGCCACCCTCTGTATGAAAAAAATTGCCTTTCTGGATCCTTTTGTATTTCTTCCCCTCTCACCATAAACCTATGCCTCTAGTTTTAGATTCTCCTATTTTTGGGAAAAGAAATTGACTATCTAGCTGATCTGTGTCCCTTATTATTTTGTTGACGTCTATAAGATCACACCTCAGCCTCCTACATTGCAGAGAAAAAAGTCCCAGTCTATCCAGCCCCTCCTTATAAACTCAAAACATCAAGTCCCGGTAGCATCCCAGTAAATCTTTTCCGCACTCTTTCTGGATTAATAATTTCCTTTCTATAATAGGGTGACCAGAACTGTACACAGTATTCCAAATGGTATTATGGGATTTGAATTCACATTCTTTAGATCATTAGTCCAGGGGATTACTAGGCCAGTAACATAACCACTCCATCGCCAAGGTACTTGCCATCTTGGACCTCAGGATGCTTTTGAGTGACCGTTTGAGAAGTTTGCGTCCGGACATTGACTCAGAGAATAACCAGGAACAGGACCTTTGGCCATCAAGTCTGTGCCAACACTCTCACTCTCTTTCATTGCAGACTCCTGTTCCTGAGTCCTGTTGTGGAACAAACTCCAAACCTCTGGAGATGGCAGAGAACAGTATCTACTATTCTCGATCAGAAGGTAAGTAGGGCAGATTGGCTAGCATTCAGTTGTAAAATATCATATTTTTCTTTCTCTCTCAGCTCAGAAAGCTATTTTGAGTGTGGAACCCACCATGACATTGAGCACATTTCAGTTCCAGCCATGTTCGAGATTGAGTACAGCCTTGTGCATCTGAAATTTTTGATATTATAAGTGACCTATCCATAAGTACATATGTTGACTCTCACCTGACAATTGTATATGTTGGTGCTTCATATGCAATTCATTTTGCTTATTCCTCTCCAGCTGCCCTTAACTTCCCCTTGAATGCAGTTATTCTATTTGCCTCAATTATTCCAGGTGGAAGTGATTTCCTTCCCTAAAGAACATTAGTAATCAGATGGATTTCTACAACAGTTGACTGGTTTCTTAGTTATAAGAACATAAGAAATAGGAGCAGGAGTAGGCCATCAATTCCCTCAAGCCTGTTCCACCATTCAATAAGATCATGGCTGATCTGATATGGGTTCAGTTCCACTTACCCAACTGCTCTCTATAAACCTTAATTCCCTTATTGGTTAAAAATCTAACTATCTGTGACTTAAACATGTTTAAGGAGCTAGCGTCCATCGTTTCAATGGGCAGAGAATTTCAAAGATTCACTACTCTCTGGAAGAAGAAGTTCCTCCTCAACTCTGTTCTAAATTGACTCCCCCATATTTTGAGGCTGTGCCCCCTAGTTCTTGTTCCCATTTTATTCCCAAGTGGGAATAACCTCACTGCTTCTACCCTGTCTAGCCCCTTCATTATTTTAAGTCTCTATAAGATCTCCCCTCAACCTTCTAAACTCCAATGAGTACAGGCTCTGTCTACTCAATCTCTCCTCATAAGCTAACCCCCTTATCTTCGGAGTTGCTTTCAACTAAGTAAGGGGATTTTAAACCTGAGACTGGAGGGCATTCCTCTGGGTGTCCACGTTACTTGTCCAGTACGAATATCAAAAACTCCCAGTAGCTGGAAATTCATTCATGGGACATGGGCGTCACTGCCTGGCTGGCATTTATTGGCCATCCCTAATTGCCATTGCTCAGAGGTCAGTTGAGAGTCAAGAGTGGCTTTGGAGTCACACATGGGCCACACTGAGTAAGGGCAGCAGATTTCCTTCCCTGAAGGACATTAGTGAACCAAATGGGTTTTTCCACAATTGACAATGGTTTCATGTCATCAATAGATTCTTAATTCTAGATATTTTTGATTATTGAATTCAAATTCCATCATTTGGTAAGATTTGAACCCAGATCCCCAGAACATTAGCGGACTTTCTGGATTAAAACTCTAGCGATAATATCATTTAGCCATTGCTTCCCCAGTTCTTCACATGATTAACGTAATATTTCTAGTTTTCATTGTATTTGTTCCAGAAATTAACCCCAGTATGTTGTTTACCCTTTTTTTTAATGCATTTGTTAACCTCCAGCGCTACTGTTACTGAATTAGGCATCTGCACCCTGAGATCCCCTGTTCCTCTATTCCATTACTTTGGGCGGCACAGCGGTTAGCATCACTGCCTCACAGCAGCAGGGACCCAGGTTCGATTCTGGCCTTAGGTCACTCCCTGTGAGGATTCTCCCCGTGTCTGCGTGGCTTTCTTCCTTGTGCTCTGGTTTCTTCCCACAGTCCAAAGATGTGTCTATTAGGTGGATTGGCCATGATAAATTGCCCCTTAGCATCCAAAGATGAGTAGGTTAGGTGGATTAGCTATGGTAAATGTGTGGGGTTACAAGGTTAGAATGGGCCTTGGTAAGATGCTCTTCAGAGAGTCAGTGCAGATTCGATGAGCCCCATGGCCTCTTCCTGCACTGTAGGGATTCTACCAAGGATGTGACCTTATTTTTCTAGCACTGTCCTTTCCAAGTTGTCCTTGAACTGAGAGCTTCGCTAGGCCACTTCAAAGGACATGTTAACCAATTCAGATTGGTCTGAAGACACGCTCAGGCTGTTTTGCCAGATCTTTTTTTAACCAAACAGCATTAGTGAGATAGGTGGGATTTTACAATGATCATTTCAATGGTTACAATTATTGATACTAGCTTTCAATTCCCAATTTTTATTAATTGAATTTAAACTTCATCAGTTGCTGTTTAAATTCCTGTCCCCAGGGTATTGGCCTGGACCTCTAGATTGCTATTCCATTGACACCATCATCTTCCACCTTCCTCTGCTTCATCTTGTAACACTGGCGATAAAATAAAGCATTTTGCATAAGGAAGCCATGTGATCTGTAATGCTTGTGAAGACAGCCTTCCAGTTAGTCCTGTCACTTGCTCTTTAACCACAGTCCTGCAAAAATGTCTGTTGTAATATCAAACTATCGTGTTGCTTAACTGTAAGGTGCTCAACTGGACACTTGTTACAGCTTTAAGAATATATTTGCTTATAAAGTAAAAAGAACAAGACAAATATGTGTTTCTTAAAATAAAAACGCACAAGAAACCAGATCCAGGCTTTAGAAATTAAAACAAATCCCTGGTTCCCAGAAGGTAGATGATATTGGGAAAGTGGACATTTGTTATCCATTGCTAGTTACTCTGACATTAAGTATTTTTCTTTCCTCCATTTTTTTTTTTTTGCTTGCTCTCTCTCCTTTTTCCCATCTCTCTTTCTCCTTTCTCCCATATCTCTCTCTCTCTCTCCTTTCTCCCATCTCTCTCTCAGCAAGGTAGCACAGTGGTTAGCACTGCTGCTTCACAGCTCCAGGAACCTGGGTTCGATTCCTGGCTCAGGTCGCTTCTGTGTGGAGTTTGCACATGCTCCTCGTGTCTGCTTGGGTTTCCTCTGGGTGCTCCGGTTTCCTCCCACAGTCCAAAGATGTGCAGGTTAGGTTGATTGGCTACGCTAAAAAAAATTGCCCCTTAGTGTCCTGGGATGCGTAGGTTAGAGGAATTAGTGGGTAAATGTGTAGGGATGTGGAGTAGGGCCTGGGTGGGATTGTGTTCGGTGCAGATTCGATGGGCCGAAGGGCTTCTTTCTGCACTGTAGGGTTCTGTGGTTTTCTATGGTTTGGTTTTCTCTCTCCTTCCTCCCATCTCTGTCTCTGTCTCTCTCTCCCTCGTTCTCCTCCCATTTCTCTCTCTCTCTCATGTTCTGCCTTATCCCCCCCATATCTCTCTCTTGCCTTTCTCTCTCTTTCTCTCTCTTTCTCTGTTTCTTACTCTCCTTCCTGTTGACTTCATGACTCAATCGTGTGATTGAACAGCTATGCTTTCCATTCACAGTAAACGAGTTCTGGGTGAATGTGCAGAAGACAGAAGCAGCAGAGAGGTGCAACCTCCACGGGACGTACATTCTTAAAGCAGACAAGGAAAACCTCCTCCTGAAAGATGGTAAAACCAATCAAGTTCTGTTCAACTGGCCGTATAAACTTCTGAGGCGATATGGCCGGGACAAGGTAATCTTAGTTGTGGTTAATGTTGTCCAGTCAGTGTATTTTGCACATTTGTTGTGTGCTGTGAAGCCATGTAAAGAACCTCATCACTGTGGTCCTATTAGTAAGATCATTCTGTGTTGATTCGCACAGATTTTAACTGCTCAACTATTGGCAGACATAACTTGGGCCCTACGCTGTCAAATTCCTCCCCTAAACCTGTCAGCCTCTCTGCCTCGCTCTTCTCCGATAATAGATAACAGGAAGAAATAACAGGAGTAGACCATTGGGCTCCTCAAACCTGCCCCGCCATTCAATCTGATCATGGCTCATGTCAGTGGCACCTTTTTTCACCAGCTCCCCACCTGCTGATTCCCTGAAAGATCAATAATCTTACCTATCTCTGCCTTGAATATATCCAATGATGGAGTATCCACAGTCCCTGTGTAGAAATTCACAGCCCTCTGAGTGAAGATACTTCCTCGCAGTCTCTACCCATTCAGAATCTTGTGCTTCAATGAAGGCAGCTCTGCCAGAGGGTTGAAACCCAATTTTAGAACAAAAAAGAGAACAAGCACAGCACAGGAACAGGCCTTCTGGCTTCCAAGCCTGTGCTGAACATGATACCGTAAACTTAAAAAAAAATCTTCTGCCCTTACTCATAAGACCATAGGACATTGGAACAGAATTCAGCCACTTGGCCCTAAGAGTCTGCTGCGCCATTCAATCATGGCTGATATTTTATTAATTCGCATCCTCCTGCCTTTTCCCCATAGCCCCTGATCTCCTTATTGATCAAGAACCTATCTCTGTCTTAAAGATACTCAATGATCTGGCCTTCACAGCCCTCTGCAGCAAAGAGTTCCACAGATTCACCACTTGAGAAATTCCTCCGCATCTTGGTTCACATCACCTCTATTTCCTCCATATTCATGTGCCCAATTAATTTCTAATTTTTTTCTACCTGCTGCCCCCTGCCTCCCCCTGCCCAAGGCCTATTGCCAATTCTATTAAATCTGTGTTCTTTTGGTTATTAAGCAAATTCTAAGGCATTTAACTTGTAAATGTTGGCAGCTGGCTCATAAGAAAATGCAGCTGCATAGGTCTAATCTTTAAATCACTTCAAATTATTCTGTTGGAAACTGTTTAAAATACCATAGGGAAAGCATATTCACTCTTCACGCCATTGGTTATCAACAAGCAACTTGAAAGCCTTTTGGTGCATCCTAAATATAATTTCACTGTGGTCGTGAAGTCGAAAGTAACAGATAACCTCCCACTCTTGATATCCTCCCAACTGCAACATTGCACATTTGTTTTCTGTTCCTTGGTGCAGGGCAATGTGATCTTTGACATTGTACGTCACCTGTCGCGTTTTTTTTCCAGCCCAAGGTATTAAGTTTTATTAAAGATTGCTGCATAAAGGAAGTGGCTCACCAGAGGAAATCCAGCTCAGCCACTCTTGACGCAGGCGCCACGTTTGTGTCATTCAGTACGAAACATTGACGGAGTGGCCCGGCTGCATCACAGAATGAAGCCTGACTCCCATTTTCTCCTCTGCTCTGTTTTGTTGTTGTGTACCAACTTTAGCCCAACTCCCTACCCTGCACAAGCCACCTCCCTGCTTCACTTAACCCCATCCATGGTACGATTCTGTCTCCTCCCGCAGGTATCTATCCAGCTTTGCCTTCAATGCTGTTCTTCACAACTGCTGCTTTGTGGTGGCGAGTTCCACACATGAGGTTTTCTCTTATCCCCTGACTAGGCACAGTGGCACAGTGATTAGCGCTGCTGCCTCAGGGTCAGGGACCCAGATTCGATTCCCAGCTTGGGTCGCTGTCTGTGTGGAGTCTGCATGTTCTCCCCATGCCTGTGTGGGTTTCTTCCATGTGCTCCAGTTTCCTCCCACAGTCCAAAAATATGCAGGTTAGGTAGATTGGCATGCTAAATTGCCCGTTAGAGTCAGGGCTGGCTAACTAGGGAAAATGCATGGGGTTATGGGGATAGGGTCTGAGAGGGATTGTAGTCAGTGCAGACTCAATGGGCTGAATGGCCTCCTGCACTGTAGGGTTCTGTGATTCTGTAGAATTATTCATGACCAACCTATTGTTTATTGCCCCTGGATTTAAGTTTAAAGTTTGTTTATTAGTATCACAAGTAGCTTACATTAGCACTGCAACGAAGTTATTGTGAAAATCCCCTAGTCACCATACTCCTGCGCCTATCTGGGTGCACTGAGGGAGAATTTAGCATGGCCATGCACCTAACCAGCACATCTTTCAGACTGTGTGAGGAAACCAGAGACCTGAAGAAAAACCATGCAGACATGGGGAGAATGTGCAAACTCTGCACAGTCAGTGACCCAAGCCGTGAATTGAACCCAGGTCCCTGGTGCTGTGGGGCAGCAGTGCTAACCACTGTCACCCCTCTCCTCCAATCAGCAACATTATCTCTAAATCTAGCCTTGCTAGCTTAAAGAGACTTTATCGTTTTCCATCTTCTGTTTGTAAGGCAGAGTGCAATGTGTTATGTTTTCTGGTATTTGCACAAATACATCTGCACAAATGTATGAATGCAGGTTTACATGAAATATTCATTGTTTTTAAATTAATGACTGTATAATTATACTGGAGGTGAAGGCAGAAACAAATTCTCCTTTTTTGATTGGATAATAAAGTTCTATATTCTGTTCTTTAGCATAGATGTCTTTCAGGGGAAGTTAGATAAGCAAATAAGGGCAAGGTGATGGGAGGACATGCAGGCTGCACGAAGGGAGGTGTGAGGAGGCTCATATACCATGGATCAATTATAATTTTGTGCTCTAGACCTGATTGAAACTTGAGATATGATGTTTGGTGCTTGTACATGAAGAGCAAAGAAAAATGTAGCACAGGAACAGGCCCTTTGTCCTTCCAAGCCTGTGCTGATCATGATGCCCTAACTAAAAAAAAACCTTACTCGATCCCTCTATTCCTTCCCTATTCCTGTACCCATCCAGATGCCTCTTAAATATTACTAATGTGCCTGCTTCCACCACCATCTCTGGCAGTGCATTCAAGGCACCCACCACTCTCTGTATGAAAAACATCTCCCTTAAACTTCCCCCTCTCACCATGAACCTATGCCCCCTTTTAAATGATACTTTCACCCTGGGAAAAAGCTTCTGACTATCCACCCTGTCTATGCCTCTCATAATTTTGATCTCTGTCGGGTCTTTGCCTCTCATAATGATAAAACTCTATGGGGTCTCCCCTCAGTCTCTGTCTTTCCATTGTAGCGAGGTGACTGAGATTCTGTATGAGTAAGATGTCATTGTATACGTGTGTATTTGTGATTGGGCTGCTTGTTGATGGTATGTTTACTGAGTAACTGAAATCCACGACTCCTCTTTTCATATCCAAGGAGAAAATGTAAAAGCAGCTAAAATGTTGCTGCGCATTACAAACGCAGAATGACTTGCATGAATCTCCCAACACCTCTAGGACATTGTGGTCTCAGCCACAGCTAAGCTAGTAACACTGTTGTCAATATGTCGAAAGGTTACTCAACACAGAAATCAAGGCTGACAGTCCAGTGCAGTGGTGCAAGCGTGCTGCATTGTCAGCATGGTAGCACAGTGGTTAGCACTGCTGCTTCACAGCTCCAGGGTTCGATATCTGGCTCAGGTCACTTCTGTGTGGAGTTTGCACACAGAGTCATGGATTTCAATTACTCTGTAAACATTATCAGATGAGTTCCCACCAGATGCAATGCGTCATGTTGGCACAGTAGCTAACACTGCTGCCTCACAGTTCCAGGGGCCTGAGTTCGATTCCAGCTTGAGTTTCTGTGTGGAGTTTGTTTATTAGTCACACAAAGGCTTACATTAACATTGGAATGAATTACATCACCATGCAATACTAAATTGCTCCTCAATATCCTGAGTTGCAATACATTGAGTTGCAAGGATAGGGCTTAAGTGGGATTATTGTTGGTGCAGACTTGATGGGATGAATGGCCTCCTTCTGCCCTGTAGGGATTTTATGGTTCTATTCTATGACAGTGTTTAAAATAAGGAACAGCAAAGGTTTGCCCAGCATTCTAGCTGATCCCTCAATCGATGTCATTATAAAGTATTATCTTGTTGCTATCATTTGGATATTGTGGATCTTGCTATGCACAGATTTGCTGCCAGTTTCCAACACAAAGAACAAAACAGCATGGGAAACAGGCCCTTCGGCCCAACGAGCACGCGCCGCCACCCCGATGTTCCCACGTCTACCTGTGATCCCTGTCCATGTTTATAGATCTATGGATTAAAAACCAAATTTGAGACAATTTAGGGAGAATTTGTTTTGCCAGTTAGCCTAAGGGCACATCTTTGGGATGTGGAAGGAAACCGGAGCACCCGGAGAAAACCCACGCAAGCACGGGGAGAATGCGCAAACTCCCACAGTCACAGGCCCAAATCCATGTATCTGCACAGCACAGTGATAGTCACTGAGCTGTCGTGTTACCCCTCAAATAGTCCAGGTCAAGCGTACACTAACAACGTGAAGCACTAGGATACTCTCAAAAAAAATCCAAGAGCAGCCCTCTCACAACCCATCGCATGTATGCCCCTCGTTAGACAACAAGGTGGACCAAAGCACCTGTAGGATAAAAACAAGTACATCAATATCATTGACTATTTACACTTCCCAGGAACTCCCAAGGCTCATGATCCCTATTTTAAATCAGTTTTCTATACCCCTCCATTCCCATTCTGTTCACATGCCCATCTAAGTATTTCTTAAATAACTCCAGTACCTGCCTCCACCACTTTACTTGGCAGCGCATCCCACTACCCTCTGTGTGAAAAAACTCCCCCTAGCATCCAAATTATACCTTACCCCCCTCACCCTAAGCCCGTGACCCGTCGTGCTATTTGAGTCCATCCTAGGAAAAAGCTTAACCTGTTTACTCTATCTATCCCCTTCATAATCTTGTACACCTCTATTAGATCTCCTCTAAGTCTACGTCTTTCTAAGGAAAACAGTCCCAATTTGCCTAACCTCTCCTCGTAACTCAGACCTTCCATACCAGGCAGCACCCTCTCCAGAGACTCCACGTCCTTCCGGTAGTAAGGCGACCAGAACTGGAGGCAGTGTTCCAAATGAGGTCTAACCAGCGTTTTATACAACTGCAACATTAAAAGCCAGCTCTTGTACTCTATACCCCTTCCAAGTGACTGTAAGGCCTTTGGACGTCTTGGGGTTGGGAAAGATGTTATGGAAGTGCGGGTTTTTATTCTTCTTTCCATTCTGAACTTTGATGTGATTTCTTTGTTCTTGCAGAAGCCTTGAATGTCTCCTTTTAACGCCAATCTTCCTTTTGCTCACAGGTCATGTTTTCGTTCGAGGCTGGGCGCAGGTGTGAATCTGGTCCGGGGAACTTTACCTTTGAGACAAAGCATGGTAATGACATCTTCCTGCTGGTGGAAAGTAGCATCCTGGAGCAGAAGGCCCAGGTTGAGAACAGTCGTCGCAGCTTTCCGCCATCAGACGCTAGTGACAACCCAGCTTCGTCGGAGCGGACCACTGAATGTCCATCTGACGATTCAACACCCCCTAGCTCGGTGGAGGCATTAGTGAACAGCAGTAATGGAGGGGCGATGGGCAGCCCTGTCAACAAATCTAGCACATCCGAAGGGTCAACAGCTGCCAAGAAGGAGCAAACCCTGCTACGCGCCTCGGAGGAGAAAGACTTGTCCAAACTCCTCAAAACCCGTAGCCTGCCAGATCCCCCCACCTCGGGGCCACCCACACCGCCAAGATCTCCCAAGCTGCCCATATTAAACACAGATCCCGCCTCCATCTATTCCGACCCTCTTGATGCCCTCACCTATGACAAGCGCAACTCAGAGTGCCTATACTCTGACCCTGTTGACAGTGTCCCCAAGGGCTTGCAGCCCAAAGCCCTGAGTGCCCAAGAACAAGTGCGCAAGGGTTTAAGGGACAGGAAGACCCCAGGGCAGAAGGCGGAACCTCTGTACGCGGACATTTACGAGCGGGTGAACTATGAGTTTTCTCGGGTGTCCGTCACTCCTCGGACAGAAGAGCATATTTATGATGAGCCAGAGGGAAGGGCGTTCCACCCTTCCCCTGAGGGCAGAGCTCCCCATCCCCTGCCCATGCCCGCTGCCATCTACGATGAAGCCCAAGCAGGAGATCGTGGCGCTTGGAAACAAAAAGGTTTGGATAGCGTGGTGGGGCATGAGATTCCGTACGATCCCAACAAGGACGAGTACTCGATGCCAGCTCCCTCGAGGGGTGGCGACACGCCAGCTATCAAACCAAAGAAGCCCAAGCCCTTGCCGGCACCAAAACCAACCAACAGGCCCTTGGGGAAAGGCAAGGAGAAGGAGCTGAACAACTCCACGTCAGAAAGGCCAGCACTCAAAGGTAATTTCAACAGCTCAAATAACTGCATTTATAGTAAGGTTGTGAAGACCAGGAAAGTAGAGAAGGAAGCATCGGTCGATGACTTCAGCATTAACCCGGAATCTATCTACGAAGATCTTGGGAACCTTTGATCGGCTCTTCAGAAGAGATGTGCTTCTTCCACTGGTGTTTTTTTTCCCCCAATCAGCTGTGGTGCTGTCTTCAGCAGACACAGAATATTACCTCATTATATGAACAACAAACGTTAAATGCTCATTGTTCTTGGTATTTCCTTGTGTTCAGCTAAGCTGTGAAATGGAGATACAATGGCTGCAGTTTGAGAAATATTATGAAGGAACCAGGTACCAAAATTGACAAATGTGTTTTTCTGTTTATTGTAAGTGTGGAAATGGCCCTGATTTGATTTTCTTTGACATGTTCCAGCTCAGTTCCTCTCTGGCCAGCAGTGCTACTTGTGCCAGGGAATGAGCGATCCACACTTTTTATTTTAACCACCCATTCGGCCCTTCCTACCTGCTTTTGCAACTTCACGGAACGGGTCTTTCTGCCTCTGGAAACCTCCTGTGTTGAAACTTGAAGCCACCCTGGATTACACCACTCCACCTGTCTTGTGTTGCGGTGAACAAGGAACAAGTTGTCATGCTCAAGTTGAGGTGGGGGGGAGTGGGTTAGGGAGAGGAGGGCAAGTAGGGAACCCTCTGGCAGAAGACGGATGAGGGGACTATGACACAGAAATGGATGCTGTGGCCAAGTGGGACATTGTGTAGATGGTGATGCTGATTCTGGCTAGAATGCTTTTCCCACTAACTGCAAAGTGAGAGCAGAGAGGTCACCAAATTATGTGGGGATGTTTAATTTTGTTGATCAAAACTATTAACTTTTGACAGACTTGTTTTGAGCCTTTTTTTAACACTGTAGAGTCTTTTCCTATATGTAAGAGTATTTTGTATTCCAGAATCCTGTTTTGTTTTCTGTTATAATAATCTATTGCGAGTGCTGTAGTATAAAAATGTTTGGATACCTTTTACCCTGCTTTATTGTGTCTTTTTTTTGTGATGCTGCTTCAGAGTGACTGCTCACAGACATAACTCAGACTTTTGTATTTTGAAGTATAAATGTGATGTGGGACAATGAAGGTTCAGTTTACATACAAAAACTACATTCCATTCCCTCTTGCATTGTTGGCTCTTTATCTAAGCTGTTTCAGGTGGGAAATTAGAATGTGAGCCACATATCAATATCCTAATCGCTCACTTGTGTTGAAAGGTTTTTCCTCCCATTGCTTTTTGCTGTTTACCTTAAGTCGGTATCCTCTGGTTCTTAACTTTTCAGCCAATGGAAACAGCTTCTCTCTAGCCACTCTGTCTAGACCTCTCGTGATTTTGAATGCCTCTGTCAAATGATTCTCAACCTGCTTTCCTGTCTAGAAGAACTGCAGCTCATTAGGTCAGGTGCGTTGACTCAAACAGGCATCGATCGGATTGCGGTGACTCGAGGAATTTCGTAGTAACTTCATTGTAATGTTGATGTGAGCCTTACTTGTGATAGTAAATAAATTTGTTTAACTTAATTCCTGCTGAGACAAGGATCAGTTTCCATTATTGCCACAGGAGATGGTAATTCATGTTTGCAAGGCTTCTTCCTTTCCAATGTTTGTCTGAGACAAAGGGTATGATGTTTTATTTTTTTTCTCTCTTTCAACCACACCAGCGCAATTCAGTCAGTGGCTGAATTTACATTCTCAAGATTTACATCCTGAACCACCCTTGGATTGTATGTACAGTTTTAAAAATTCAATATGTTCACATGTAATTCAAGGTTTTTTTTCCATCATCATGACCACATTCACCTTTAAATGGACACAGTACTCCTCCAATTGTGTCTGAAGCAGTGCTTTACATCATATCCTCTTTGCTTTTATACTCTATGCCCCGGTTTATAAAATCAAACAGGTTTATTTGATGAAGGGACAGTGCTCTGAAAGCTCATGATTGGAACTTTAACCTGATGTTACGAGACTTCTTAGTGTGCCTACCGCAGTGTAATGCCGGCATCTCCATATCCCGTTTATAAAATCCAGGATCTGATATCATTTTTCAACTTGTCACCTTCAACAATATGTATGTGTACTCCCAGGTGTCTCTGTTCCTGCGTGCCCACCCCCATTATTTTATACCCCTTCTGTAATTTTTATACTGTTTGTTTTGTATTGGCTCTCCTTATCCCTCCTACAAAACTATCGTTCATTTTTTTTTGCTTCTGTGCATTAGATTTAATGTGTGCACTTGTTCTACCAATTCTGAAGTGCTCACAGCTCACGATATATCACAAATTTGAAACTAAGACTGAGCTTCAAAACTTGGAGAGCCACTATACTTGATTGATGAAGCATTGACACTATTCATCCAAAAATAGAAGAACCCCAGCTAATTCAATACCAGTGTCTTGTGCTTAAACAAAGGAGACTACAAAGCAATGAGGGAGCAGTTGGCTAAGGTAGACTGGGGAGCAAAAAAACTTTATGGTGGGACAATTGAGGAACAGTGGAGGACTTTCAAAGCGATTTTTCACAGTGCTCAGCAAAAGTATATTCCAGTGGTAAGGAAGGACTGTAGAAAAAGTACATGATGAGTGCATGGGATTTAATGGGATTGGGAGTTACAGATAGTTCTATGGCCTGGTGGGTATAGATATGATCGGCACAGCTTGTGGGCCAAAGGGCCTGTTTGTGCTGTAGTGTTCTATAAAAAGAGATAATCAGCCATGGATATCTAAGGAAATAAAGAACGGTATCAAATTAAAAGAAACTGCATACAAAGTGGCAAAGATTCGTGGGAACCTAGAGGATTGGGAAACCTTTAAAGGTCAACAGAAAACCATGAAGGAAGCGATAAAGAAAAGTAAAATGGATTATGAGAGTAAACTAGCTCAGAATATAAAAACAGATAACAAAAGTTTCTACAAGTATATACAAAGAAAAAGAGTGGCTAAAGTAAATATTGGTCCTTTAGAGGATGAGAAGGGGAATGTAATAACTGAAAATGAGAAAATGGCTGAGGCATTGAATAGGTATTTTGTGTCGGTCTTCGCAGTGGAAGACACAAATAACGTATCAAAAATTGATCTTGGAAAGCTATGGCAGATTAGGACTAAGAAACTATCATTATGAAACAAGTAATGTTGGGTAAGTTAATGGGGTTAAAGGCCTGGCCTTGATGGAATGCATACCAGGGTACTAAAAGAGATGGCAGGAGAAATAGCAAATGCACTAGTGGTAATTTACCAAAATTCACTGGAGTCTGGGGTGATTCCCGCAAATTGGAAAACAGCAAATGCGACGCCACTGTTTAAAAAAGGAGGTAAACAAAAGGTGGGTAAACTTTTGTAGATTCAAGCATTTTCCCTATCATCAAGGAAGAAATAGTGAGATCTCTGGATATAAATTGTCCTATTGGTAAGATGCAGCATGGGTTCATGAAGGGAAGATCATGTTTGACTAATCTGTTGGAATTCTTTGAGAACGTTACATTTGCAGTGGACATTGGGGAACCTGTGGATGTGTTGTATCTGGATTTCCAGAAGACATTTGACAAAGTGCTGCACCAAAGACTGCTACATAAGACAAAGGTGTTAGGGGTAATGTATTAGCATGGATAGAGGATTAGTTAACTAACAGAAAGCAAGAATGGGGGTAAATGGGTGTTTTTCTGGTCGGGTGATCAGTGACTAGTGGTGTGCCTCAGGGATCAGTGTTGGGACTGCAATTGTTTACAATTTACACAGATAATTTGGAGTTGGGGATCAAGTGTAATGTGTCAAAATTTGCACATGACACTAAGATGATGCACAGCAATGTGTGCAGAGGATGCTGAAAGTCTGCAAAGGGATATAGACAGTCTATGTGAGTAGGCAAGGGTCTGGCAGACGGAGTATAATGTTGGTAAATGTGAGGTCATCATTTTGGTAGGAATAATAGTAAAATGGACTATTATTTAAATGGTGAAAATTTGCAGCATGCTGTTGTGCAGTGGGACCTGGTATTCCTTGTGCAGGAATCTCAAGGAGTTGGTTTGCAGGTGCAGCAGGTAATTAAGAAGATATAATGGACAAAATTCCATTTTGCTAGAGGATGAAGTTTAAAAATTGAGAGATAATGTTGCAACCGTATAAAGAACAAAGAAGATTACAGCACAGCAACAAACCCTTTGGCCCTTCAAGTCTGCACCGACCATGCTGCCCAACGTAACTAAAACCCTCTATCCTCTGGGGACCATATCCCTCTATTCATATTCCCATCCTATTCATGTACTTGTCAATATGCCCCTTTAAGGTCACAACATATCCGCTTCCACTATTTCCCCTGGCAACGAGTTTCAGGCACTCACTACTTAATGTGTTTAAAAAAAAATCTGCTTTGTACATCTCCTTAAACCTTATCCATTGCACCTTAAACCTATGCCCCCTAGTAATGGACTCTTCCACTCTGGGAAAAAGCTTCTGACTATCCATAAGGTGTTGGTGAGGCTATACTGTGTACAGTTTTGGTCTCCTTACATGAGAAAAGACATACTGGCATTGGAGTGGGTGCACAGGAGATTCACTAGGTTGACACCGGAGTTGAGAGGGTTGACTTATGAGGAAATACTGAGTAGATTGGGGTCATACTCATTGGCATTCAGAAGAATGAGGAGAGATCTTATAGAAACATAAGATTACAAAGGAACTAATAAGATGGATGCAGGCAAGTTGTTTCCACTAGCAGGTGAAACTAGAAGTAGGGGGCATCGCCTCAAAATAAGGGGGAGCAGATTTAGGACTGAGTTGAGGAGGAACTTCTTTACACAAATGGTTGTGAGTCTGTGGAATTCCCTGCCCAGTAAAGCTTTTGAGGCTACCTCATTGAAGGTAAGGATAGATAAATATTTGAAAAGTGAAGGAATTAAGGGTTACGATGAGTGGATGGATAGGTGGAACTAAGTCCACGAAAATATCAGCCATGATCTTATTGAATGGTGGAGCAGGCTCAGTGGTCCAGATGGTCCACTCCTCCTCCTAGTCTTATGTACGTATAATTCCTAGTGCGATGAAGATCAGTTTCCATTATCTCCACAGGAGCTAGCAATTCATGTTTGCATAGCTTCTTTCTTTCCAAGTCTGTCTGAGACAATTCTCTCTCATAGTATCATCCACACCAGAGCAATTCAGATATGGGACACAATCTTACAACATTCTTTTGTAATTTATCCAGAGATTGGTTAGAATGTGGAAATTACTGCTTCAGTGGATAGTTAAGGTAAATTACACAGATGCATTTCAGGGGAAACAAGAGGAGTTCCCACAACACAAAGATAGGAAGCAACAAAGAACTGATAAATCTACCTTGATGAATCCTGGCAAACAACAACAGTTTATAGTTTCATATTGTCTTTAACGTAACAATTAAAGTCTGTAGCTAGGAAAACATAATTAATACAGGTGCCAAAATAAATACAAATACAGCAAAACAAATTATTAGAGGGAACTACTTCAGATCTTATTGAAATATTGAGATATTTTAAACAGAAAATAGGAGGAGGAGGCGGCCACTTGGTCTTTCTAGCCCGCTCTGCCATTCATTATTGTCATTGTTGATCATCCAAGTCTGTCATCTGATTCTCCACCCCCCCCCCCCCCCCCCCCGCCCCCCGCGCCATATCCTTCAATCCCTATCGCCCCAAGAGCTATATCTAACTCCTTCTTGAAAACTTTCAAAGCTTTAGTCTCAATTACATTCTATGGTAGGGAATTTCACATACTCACGCTCTCTGGGTGAATAAATCTCACCTCAGGCTAAGGATAGAGGGTAGATGTTTTAGATAGTGACCTGGTTCATGACACCACTATCATTGGGAACATCCTTCTTGCATCTACCCTATCAAGTCTTGTTAGAATTTTAAAGGTTTCTATAAGCTTCTCCCCTTCATTCCTCTGAATTCCATCTCTCATTACTCAGTCCCACTATCCCAGAAATCAGCCTGGTAAATCTTCTCTGCACTCCCTGAAGATCAAGAACAGCCTTTCTCAGATAAGGAGACCAAAACTGCACACACTACTCCAGACGTGGCCTCACCAAGGCCCTGCATAATTACATTAAGAAATCCCTGTTGTGCTCTAATCCTCTTGATATGAAGACTAGCATACTGTTTGCTTTTTTACTATCTGCTGCACCTGCATGCTTACATCGACTAGTGTACTAGGATTGGGAGTTACAGATAGTTTTATGGCCTGGTAGGTACTGATATGATTGGCACAACTTGTGGGCTGAAGGGCCTGTTTGTGCTGTAGTGTTCTATGTTCTATGACACTCAGGTCCTGTTGCTTACTCCTTCTCCCAATTTATGGCCATTCAGGTGGTAATCTGCTTTCATGTTTTTGCTGCCAAACTGGATAACCTCACATTTATCCATATTATACTGTATCTGCCAATCATTTGCCCACACACTCCAAATCACACTGTAGGATCTCTGCCTCCTCCTCACAGCTCACCCTCCCACTCAATTTTGTGTCATTTGCAAATTTGGAGATGTTACATTTGGTTCCCTTATCTAACTCATAGTGGGTGGCATGGTGTCACAGTGGTTAGCACTGCTGTCTTTCAATATCAGGGACCCAGGTTCATGGCTTGTGTCACTGTCTGTGTGAAGTCTGCAAATTCTCCCCATGTCTGTGTGGATTTCCTCAGGGTGCTCTGGTTTCCTCCCACAGTCCAAAAGATGTGCTAGGTAGGTGTATTGGCCATGCTAAATTTTCCCTCAGTGTACTGAAAGACACTAGAATGTGGCAACAAGAGGATTTTCACAGTAACTTCATTGCAGTGTGAATGTAAACCTACTTGTAACATTCATAAATAAACTTCAAACTTTAGTAAGTATTGTGCATAGCTGGAATTCCAGCACTGATTCCTGAGGCATCCTACAAGTCACTGCCTACCAATACTTGGAGAAAATATCTGTTTATTTCTGTTTGTTTCCTGTCTGCCAACCAGTTTTCTATCCATCACAATACACTCCCCCCAATCTAATGCACTTTAACTTTGCATCTCTCATGTGGGACCTGTCAAAAGACATCTAAAAGTCCAAATAAACCACATCCACTGACTCCCACTGGTTAACTCTATTAGTTACATCCGTTGATTTTTCAAGCATGATTTCCCTTCCGTAAATCTATGCTGACTCTGTCTGATAATTGTACCTTTTTTCAAGTGTTTTGCTTTAAATTTTGGATAATGGACTCTAAAATTGTCCCTGTTATTTATGTCAGGCTGACTGGTCTCTTGTCCCAGATTTTCTCTCTACCTCCCCTTTTAAATAGTGGGGTTATGTTAATTACTCTCCAATCTGTAGAATCTTGGAAGATGCATCCACTATTTCTCAGGCCACTTAAGTACTCTGGAATGTACTCTGGGATTATCAGAATTTGGGGATTTGTCAGCCTTCAATCTCATCATCTTCTCCAATGCCATTTCTTACTAATATTTATTTCCTTCAATTCCTCCCTCCCTCACTAAACGCTGTGTCTCCCCAACATTTCTGGTATATTATTTGTGTCCTCTTTGTGAAGACAGGGCCAAAGTATGTTTTCGATTGGTCAGCCATTTCTCTGTTCCCTGTTATAATCTCTCCTGTTTCTGACGTAAGGGACCTACATCAGTCTTTTTCTCCTCACCTATCTGACTTTTGCAGTCAGTTTTTATGTTCCCTGCTAGCTTACTCTTGTATTCCACCTTTCCCTTCTGAATCAGTCCTTCGGTCTTCCTTTGCTGAATTCTAAATTGCTCCCAATCCTCAGGTCCATTGTTTTTCTTCTTAGCCAATTTGAATGCCTCTTCCTCAGATCTAATACTGTCTCTAATTTCTCTTGTATGCTGTGGTTTGGTCATCTTTCCAGCTTTACATTTTCACCAGACGGGCAGCCAAATAAGCACATGAGGGAGAAGGAAATGAAATGATAATGAGTTGACGGGGTTGGATAAAGAGGGCTTAAGAGGCTTGTGTGGAATATAAACATCAGCGTAGACCTGTTGGAGTGAACGGTCTGTTGTTGTGCTGACAAGGGCAGCTACGCCTGTGCTCTTGCCACTTGCTTGGCCACTAGGAGAGAGAAACTCCCCAAAGGCAACACACTCCCAACTTGTATTTCTCTTCCCGGCTAACATAGGCTCAGGGACAGTGTTCCCATCATGAGAGTGAGAATTTTAAAACCACTTCAGCTATGGAAATCAGTTCTGGCTCTGAATTTTGAGTTGACAGCCAGTGTGAACTCCCATCACTGTATGGGTTGTGGGAGCTCAAAAATTCCTGGTACTATCTCGGACTTGCATTTGACTACTCGCCGGCCCAAAAATAGCAACTATTTGTGAAGTGAAAGAAGCTATTACGTTATCACAAAGAATATTGCATGACTTGCATGGCCTCAAACACCTCCGGAGTTTTGTGGTTTCAGCGTTCCTTGTTATTCCTCGAAATCCTAAATATTGCAGGGCTGAATATAGTCTTGAATGCTAGTGAATCAGCCTCCCATTTTATACCATGCCCTGGTTTCACTTTAAGTCAAGGAAAGCAAGCGATCAAGAATGGCTCCTGATTTGCTACTATTCCGTTTTATTCCTGAAGACCCAGTTTCAACACAGTCCTGGTCACCTGCAGATGTGCCTCTGTCACCTGTGATAGTCAAAGTCTGAATGAGTTTAGACCTCTACCCAGCCTAGATGTGGATGCATTATCCGGATGTCTGGTTTGCTGACGAGATGCCTTTGTGATAGTACAGCAGGGCACAGTCACACACGGAGGCTTGTTGCAATGCCTGCTTGGTGTTGTCCAGCAGAAACTGCTGCTGAGCCATGGCTACGGCTGCACCATAACAGAATATACGCATGCTCACACAGCTGGGATAAATGCACTCACGTGTTTTTACTTCACAAACATCTCCCACCATTCTATAACCAGAGACATAAAGCATCACAGTGATCAAAAAACACCCAGTCTTTTTCTTATTTCACCATATTAAAAACAAGAGCTCAACCAACTCTTCACCCATTTCCCCCCTATTTTATCCCCTCTTTCTTGCATATTCTCCTCCTTTTCTTCCCCTTTCACCCTCTTCTTAATTTTTACCTCTTTTCCCACCCATCTCCTCCCTTCCCCCACATCTTCATCTATCACACTTTACCCTCTGATTCCAGCTTCTCTGTCATTTGGCTTTCTATTCTCTTTGTGGACTGCCATTAGCAGCCTTTCCCCTTGTCTCTGTGGCTGTGACTCATCTTTCATTCCCTCACCCTGCAGTATAAACACCTCCCACTTTCTATGCTTTTAGCTTTGACAAAGGGTCATCTGAACTCAGAATGTCAGCTTTTTTTCTCTCTACTGATGCTGCAGACCTGCTGAGATTTTCCAGCATTTTTTTCTTTTGGTTAACGTTCACCTAAATGTGCCATACAAATTGTTATTGAGATCATATGCCCAAGGACAATGTCTATTAATCATTTTTTTATTAATTAATGAGTGTACTTGTGGCTGATTTATTGGACAAGCATGAAACTACTTCCCAAAAAAAATGTCTTACTGCTTAAATTAATTCTTTAATGCTGGGAGGACTCACTTTGCCCTATATGTAACTTCCTTCAGTCTTAAACTCCGAGATACCCGCGCTGTGCCAATTTAGCCTTCTTGCAGATTTTCCTGATGTTAATCACTTGACCACTGATGGTCATATCTTCAGCTGACAATGCCCAGTGACCTGGAATTACTTCCCCAAACTTCTGCCTCTGAGCAACTATTAAGGTGCTTCTTCAAACCTGCTTCTTTGACCGAGCTACACTAATACCTCTTTTTGTGACACAGTGTCGATCCTTGTGTGAAAACATTCCTATAAATTATCTTTGAGATGGTTTCAATGATGGATAAATGAAAGGTGTTTCACTTCTTGGTTCTCTTGGGCACCTCCTACATTCTTGGATATTTTGTGATCCTTGCAGTCAAAGGTTTAAAACTAATTTGTATACTATATTTGTGGGACAAAGGTGGGAAGGAAAACAAAGGAGATTGGAACAATACTGTAATATCAGTAAATTTCTTTCGTTTGTTACTTAAATAAAGCTAGTTCCAAGGCTCACAACAACAAACTTGCTGAAGATTTTCACTATCATTGAAGTCTCTTGTAGCAACTTTTGTCACTCTAAGCTCATAGAATCATAGACATTTTCAGCATGGAAACAGGCCCTTTGGCCCAACTTTTAATTTTTTGTCCCCAAACCAGTTCCAATTGCCTGCATTTGGCCCATATTCTTCCATATCTGTCTTACCCATGTAACTGTCTAAGTGCTTTTTAAAAGACAAAATTGTACCTGCCTTTATTACTACCTCTGGCAGCTTGTTCCAGATACTCACCTTCGTCTGTGAAAAAATTGTCCCTTTTGTATCTCTCCCCTCTCACCTTAAACCTATACCCTCTAGTTTTAGACCCCTACATTTGGGAAAGGATATTGACTATCAAGCTGATCTGTGCCCCTCATTATTTTCTACAGGATCACCCCTCAGCCTTCTACGCTCCAGAGAAAAAAGTCCCAGTCTATCCAGCTTGTCCTTATAACTTAAACCATCAATCCCGGTAGTATCCTAGTAAATCTCTTCTGCACTCTTTCTAGTTTAATAATATCCTGACTATAATAGGGTGACCAGAACTATACACAGTATTCCAAGTGTGGCCTTACCAATGTCATATACAACTTCAACAAGACGTCCCACATCCTGTATTCAATGTTCTGACCAATGAAACCAAGCATGCCGAATGCCTTCTTCACCACTCTGTCCACTTGTGACTCCACTTTCAAGGAGCTATGGACTTGTACTCCTATATCTCTTTGTTCTGTAACTCTCCCTATTGCCCTACCATTAACTGAGTAAGTCCTGGCCTGGTTCAATCTACCAAAGTGAGCTAGTATTGAATTATCTTTAAAAAAAATAAACTGGAAAATCCCCAGGAAATCTCAGATGTGGAATTTTCCTTTAAAAAAATCTAGTTTGTCAAAGGTCAGTTTGTTTTCGAAACAATAGTGCACTGAACTTATCAGGTTTACACTCCCATAGGTAGATGCCAGCTGGTGGGACTGTAGCTCATTTGGCAGTACTCTTGTTTCTCATGTTTCACTCCTTAATCCCATGATTGAGGCTGACATTCCAGATCACTGTAGAGGTTGTTGTCTTTGATGACATGATAAAGCCGTGTGTGATTACATTTTCCAATGTTATTTTGAATGTTATGTGGCACAGTGGTTACCACACAGTGGAAGGGACGCAGGTTCAATTCGCAGGCTTGAGTCACTGTCTAAATGGAGTTTATATGTTCTCCCTGTTCTGCGTTGGTTTCCGCTGGGTGGTCCGATTTCCTCCCACAATCTGAAAGATGTGCTGGTTCAATGCATTGACCAGAACAGGTGCCAGAGTGTGGCAATTAGGGGAATTTCATAGCAACTTCATTGCAGTATTAATGTAAGCATTACTTGTGACTAATAAATCAACTTTAACTTAAGTATGTGTCACAGTGGTTAGCACTGCTGCCACACGGCGCAATGGACCTGGGTTCGATTACCAGGCTTAAATCACTATCTGTACGGAGTCTGCATGTGGTTTCTTCGGGGCTCAAGTTTCCTCCCACAGTCTAAAAGACATGCTGATTAGGTGCATTAGCCATGCTAAATTCTCCGTCAGTGTACCTGAGCAGGTGCCAGAGTGTGATGACTAGGGGCTTTTCGCAGTAACTTCATTGCAGTGTTGATGTAAGCCTACATGTGACACTAATAAATAAACTTTAATGGTTTCAAATTACTTTGGGAGATGCTGACGTAATAGAAGAGGCATTTAGTGGGCCAGCATTTATTGCCCATACCTAGTTACCCCGTGAAGGTGGTGGTGAGTTGTCTTCTTGAACCGTTGCAGTCAATGTAGAGACACACATAATGTTGTTACGGAGGGAATTGCAGATTTTTGACCCAGCAACAGTGAAGGAATGATGATATACTTCCAAGGCAGGATGGTGAGTGGCTGGGAGGGGAACTTGCAGGTGATAGTGTTCCCAGGTAACTGCTACCCTTGCCTTTCTAGGTTCACGAATTTGGAAGACATTGTCAAAGGAACCTTGATGAGTTTCTGACATTCAGACTGCTTGGCTAGAAATCTATGAATCAATGAAAGGATATAAGATTTACCAGTGTGAGGCTAAAAGGCAAAAAGACGTTTTTCTTCAATTTGGATAACGTTCCATGAATTGATTCTAAATGTACTGCGCAATCATTTCATTCAGCCCTTCTTCGCCAACTCCTATGCATCTTCTCCCATCTAATCCCATCAGCCTATCCGTTCTCCTTTTGTACCTGGTCAGCCTTTGCTTAAGCACAATCATGACTTTTATCTTAACTACTGCAATGTAAAATCGATTTCCAACATTCGGGCAGCACAGTGAACAGCGGTTAGCACTTCTGCCTCACGTCGTCAAAGACCTGGTTCAATTCTGGCCTCGGGTCACTGTCTGTGTGGAGACTGCACATCCTCCCCATATCTGTGTGGGTTTCCTCTGGGTGCTCTGGTTTCCTCCCGCAATCCGAAGATGTGCGGGTTAGGTTGATCGGCCATGCTAAATTGCCCCTTAGTGTCAGAGAAATTAGCAGAATAAATGTGTGGGATTATGGGAATAGAGTCTGGTTGGGATGTGGTCAGTATAGACCTGACAGGCTAAATGGCCTCCTTCATTTCTATAGTAATTCTATGATCCGCACCACTTTTTGGCTAAAGGTGTTCCTCCTGAGATCTTCATTGGGTTTATTGGTCACGCGCTCAGTAATATGTTGGCAGATTTTACTGAACTAGTTATGTATCATGGTGGAAATACAAAATGGTTCCAGCGATTCTATAAATAGTGGATGCCACTCCTTCAGCAAGTGTGTGTGTGTGTTTCAGTTCTCTTTGTTGACTTCCTTGTTTCTTTTTAAAAGGTCGACCTACGTCAATTTCAGATTTTTTTGCTCATTTTTTTCTTGTTTTACTTCTCTATTTTAATTGTCAGCTGATTTTTTTTTTGTCAGTTTGATTACTGATGCATGTAGAAATCTATAGTTAAGCTTGAGCTCCCAACACAGACAGACAGATCTACAGAAATAGAGTTTCTGTTCGCCTGAAAAAGAAATATTTTCTTTGAACTGTTTTGATTCTGTTGGGGTGTGAGACTAAACCGCATTGGCATGGGACTGAAGTCACATATAGACTAGAGTTCTTTTTCATTCCCCAGGCACTCCACTGGAAGCTATCAACATTCATTTAAAAAGAGGAAATAATTTTAGAAACATTTGGTGGTTCAAGTGTTTGCAAAAATCTAACTTAGTGAGTGTTTGTGGCTGAGTGGTATTATTGCTAGACTATTAATCCAGAAACTCAGTTGATGTTTTGGGGACCCAGGTTCGAATGCTGTCACAGCAGATAGTGTAATTGGAATTCAATATATTAAAAAAAGCTGGAATTGAGGATATACTGATGATCAGGAACCCATTGTCGATTATTGTAAAAACCCATCTGGTTCACTAATGTCTTTTAGGAAAGGAAATTGCTGTTGTTACTTGGTCTGGCTTACATATGATTCCAAAGCCACAGCAATGTGGTTGACACTCAACTGCCCTCTGAAATGGTCTAGCAAGCTATTCAGTTCTAGAGCAACTAGGGTGGGCAAAAAATGCTGGCTAGCCAGTAATGCCCATGTCCAATGAATGAAAAAAAAATACAAGAACAGAGAACAAAGAAAATAAAATTACATACAGGTATAGGCCCTTTGGCTCTCCAAGCCTGCACAACCACGCTGTCCAACTAAACTAAAATCCCCTATCCTTCTGGGGACCATATCCATTATTACTATTCTATCCACGTATTTGCCCAAATTTATCTGCTTTATCATTATTTATCTGCTTTCATCACTTACCGTGGCAGCAGATTCCAGGCACCTGCAACTCCCTGTGTAAAAAAAAACTTGCCTTGTACATCTCCTTTAAACCTTGTCTCTCACACCTTAAACCTATGCCCCCTAATAACTGACTCTTCCACCCTGGGAAAAAGCTTCTGACTATCCACTCTGTCCATGCCCCTCATTATCTTGTAGACTTCTATCAAGTCGTTCCTCAATCTCGTCGCTTTAGTGAGAACAAACCAAGTTTCTCTAACCTCTCCTTATAGTTAATACCCTCCAAGTCAGACAACATCCTGGTAAATTTTTCCTATACCCTCTCCAAAGTCTCCACATCCTTCTGGTAGTGTGGCGACCAGAGTTGAACACTATATTTCAAGTACAGCCTAACAGTAAAGTTCTGTAAAGGTGTAACGTAACTTGCTAATTTTTAAACTCAATGCCTCAGCCGATGAAGGCAAGCATACCATATGCCTTCTTGACCACCTTCTCAACCTGCATTGTCACTTTCAGTGACCTATGTATCTGTACGCCCAGGTCCCTTTGCCTATCAATACTCTTAAGGGTTCTGTCATTTACTGTATATTTCCTATCTTTATTATTATTTCCAAAATATATTATCTCACATTTGTCTGGATTAAATTTCACCTGCCATCTCTGCACCCAAGCCTCCAACTGATCTATGCTGTATCCTCTAATAGTTCTCATCACTATCTGCAAATCCACTAACCATTGTGTCGTCTGTAAACTTGCTAATCAAACCAGTTATATTTTCCTCCAAATCATTTATATATATTATGAACAGCAAAGTTCCAGCACTGATCTCTGAGGAACGCCACTTGTCACACCTCTCCATTAGAAACATATCCTTCCAGCGATATCCTTTGTCTTGATCAAGCCAGTTCTGTACTCAACTTGCCAGCTCACCTATAATCCCATGTGACTTCCCCTTCTGCACTAGTCTGCCACAAAGAACTTGTCAAAGGCCTTACTAAAATCCATGTAGACAACATCCACTGCCTTACACACATCAATCATGTTTGTCACTTCCTCAAAAAACTCGATCAAGTTTGTGAGACATGACCTCTCCTTCACAAATCATGTTGTCTCTTGATAATACGTCCACTTATTTCCAAGGGAGTAAATCCTGTCCCGAAGAATCTTCTCCAACAATTTCCCTACCACTAATGTAAGGCTCACTGGCCTATAAATACCTGGATTATTCTTGCAACACTTCTTAAACAAAAGGAAAACGTTGGCTATTCTCCAAACGTCTGGGACCTTCCCTGTAGCCAGTGAGGATACAAAAATTTCTCTCAAGGCTCCAGCAATTTCCTCCCTTGTCTCTCTTAGTATTTTGACATATATCTCATCAGGTCCTGGGGACTTGTTTACCAATATCTCCTCCTTTTTGTTCTTAACATGACTCAATCTATCTACAAACCCTTTTCCAGATTCATCATCCACCAAGTCCTTCTCTTTGGTGAATACTGACACAAAGTATTCATTTAATACTTTGCCCATTTCCTCTGGCTCCATGCATAGACTCCCTCCTCTGTCTTTAAGTGGGCCAAACGCCTCCCTAACTATCTCTTGCTCATTATATATGTATAAAAAGCCTTGGGATTTTCCTCAATCTTGCTGGCCAATGATTTTTTGTGACCCCTTTTAGCTCTCCTTACTCCTTGCTTAAATTTCTTTCTACTTTCCTTGCTTCGTATGTTCCCAGCTTCCTAGCCTTGACAACTACTTCCCCTTAGCACAAAGAACAAAGAACAAAACAGCACGGGAAACAGGCCCTTCGGCCCAGTGAGCCTGGCCGCCACTCCGATGTTCTCACCTCTATCCATAATCCCTGTATATGTTTATAGATCTATGGATTAAAAACCAAATTTGAGACAATTTAGGGAGAATTTGTGGGCTCACAATATCTCTCATTATCCAAGGTTCTCAAAACTTGCCATACTTATTTTTCATCCTTACAGGAACATTTCGGTCCTGAATCCCTATCAACTTACACTTGAAAGCCTCCCACATGCCACATGATGATTTGCTCTCAAAAATTTGCCCCCAATCTACATTCTTCAGTTCCTGCCTAATATTGTTATAATTAGCCTTCCCCCAATTTAACACCTTAACTTGAGGACTGCACTTCTCCTTATCTATCATTACCTTAAAGTTTAATGAATTGTCGTCACTGTTCCCAAACTGTCTTCCCACTGAAACATCGACCACCTGGCTGAGCTCATTCCCCAATACCAGGTCCAGTACGGCCCCTTCCCTAGTTGGACAATCTATATACTCTTTTAAGAATCCCTCCTGGATGCTCCTTACAAACTCTGCCCCATCCACTAAGTGAGTCCCAGTCAATGTAGGGAAAGTTTAATTTAGACAAACGCAAGGTGATGCATTTTGGTGGATTGAACCAGGGCAGGACTTATTCAGTTAATGGTAGGGTGCTGGGAGGGAATTCCAGAACAAAGAGATCGAGGGGTACATATTCATAGCTCCATGAAAGTGAAGTCACAGATGGACGGAATGGTGAAGAAGGCATTCAGCATGCTTGATTTTATCGATCAGAACATTGAATACAGGAGTTGAGAACACTTTTTGTTGAAGTTGTACAAGACATTGGTAAGGCCACACTTGGAATACAGTGTACAGTTTTGGTCACCCTATTGTAGAAAGGATATTATTAAACTAGAAAAAGTGCAGAAAACATTTACTAGGATGCTACCGGGACTTGATGGTTTGAGTTGTAAGGAGAGGCTGGATAGACTGGGACATTTTTCTCTGGAGCATAGAAGGCTGAGGGTGATCTTATAGAGGTCTATAAAATAATGAGAGGCACAGATCAGCTTGATAGTCAATATCTTTTCCCAAAGATAGGGAAGTCTAAAAACTAGATGGCTAGTTTAAAGTGAGAGGGGACAGATACATAAGTGTCCAGAGGGGCAATTGTTTCACACAGAGGGTGGTGAGTGTCTGGAACAAGTTGCAAGAGGTAGTAGTAGAGGCAGGTACAATTTTGTCCTTTAAAAAGCGTTTATACAGTTACATGGATAAGATGGGTGTAGAGAGATATGGGCCAAATGCAGGCAATTGGGATTAGCTTAAGAGTTTAAAAAAAAGAGCAGCATGGACAAGTTGGGCTGAAGGGTCTGTTTCCATGCTGTAAACCTCTATGACTCTAAGTTAAACTCTCACACCACAACAACCCTGTCACTTCAACACCTTGCCAAAATCTACCTACGTATCTGTTCGTCTATCTCCCATTGATAGCTTGGTGGCCAATAATAAAATCCCAATACTGTAACTGCATCTTTCTTATTCCTGAGCTCTACCCATACTGTCTTGTTGTATGAGCTCTCTGAGGTGCCCTCCTGCAGTACAGCTGGGTTATTTTCCTTAACCAGTAGTGCAATTCCCCCCACCCCTTTTACATCCCCCTCTGCCCTGCCTGAAATATCTGTATCCTGGAATGTTAAGCTGCCAAAGCTGTCCTCCCCTTAACCAAGTCTCTGTAGAAGCATTAACATCACAGTTCCTAGTGCTAATCCAAGCTCTAAATTCATCTGCCTTATCTGTTACACTTACTCACATTGAAACAAATGCACTGCAGTCACCAGACCCTCTTTGATTAGCATCCAGAACCTTTCTGCTCTTTCTCTGAGTCTTACTGGTCCTACTGTGCAGATACATGGATTTGGGCCTGTGTCTGTGGGAGTTTGCGCATTCTCCCCGTGCTTGCGTGAGTTTTCTCCGGGTGCTCCGGTTGCCTCCCACATCCCAAAGATGTGCTCTTAGGCTAATTGGCAAAACAAATTCTCCATAAATTGTCTCAAATTTGGTTTTTAAACCATAGATCTATAAACGCGGACAGGGATCGCGGGTAGAGGTGGGAACATTGGGGTGGTGGCGCGTGCTCATTGGGCCGAAGGGCCTGTTCCCATGCTGTTTTGTTCTTTGTTCTTTGTACTCTCTGGTTCCCCTTCAGTTAATTCACTTTTGGTTTGGTTCCCACTCCTCTGCCAAACTAGTTTAAATCCTCCCATTTGACATGAGCAAATCCTCCACCTAGAATACTTATGCCTTTGCAGTTTAGATGCAATCCATCCCTCTTGTACAGGTCCCACCCTGAAAAAGTTGCACAATGAAAATAATCTACTTTTATTCTACTGGATAACACGGGTAAATAGGAGGAGATTATCCAACCCATCATGCCTGTGCCTGTCCTTCCAAAAGAGCTACCCAATTAACCCCACTCACTCCTTCCCCCAAGTCCTGTAAGTTTTGCCCCTCAGAAATGGATCAAATTCTCCTCTTAATTACAGGGTATTAGTAACAGGAAAGTTGTAAGAATTTCTAGCCTGGCCTGTGACTGTGTGAACATGAAATAGCTACAGAAACCTCTCTGCATTCTGACCCATGTGTTAAAACGACAAAGGCGTCACGGTGGCACAGTGGTTAGTACTACTGCCTCACAGCTTCAGGGATTTAGATTTGATTCCTGGCTCGGGTCACTGTCTGTGTGGAGTTTGCATGTTCTCCTCATGTCTGCATGGGTTTCCTCCAGGTGTTCCGTTCTCCTCCCACAATCCAAAACACACGCTTGTTAGGTGGATTAGCCACGTTAAATTGCCTGTTAGTGTTAGGGGGACTAGCTAGGGTAAAGGCATGAGGATAGGGCCTGGATGGGATTGTGGTCGGTTCAGATTCGATGGACTGAATGCACTATACGATTCTATGATTTATATGCTGACTCTCTCCTCAGGATATTTCTAAATCACATCATAGCTTTTTTAATTATAATCCCTATTTCATTATAGAAAGATTTCACTTGCTAGGAAGATTTCATTCGCTCTCCTGTATGTACCTTTCTCTTTGTCAAACATTCTGTTTGGTCAAATTTTCACCTTTTCTGTTACTAATTATTCCTGGAGCAAGTGGCTAGTCTGTCGCAAAGGGCAATACACCACTTCAAGCATAGCCACAGTCTCACAGACATGAACTAAGGAGCAATTTAACATGGTTAATCTCCCCAACCTTCACATCTTTGGACTGTAAGAGGAAACCCACAGACACAGAAAGAATGTGCAAACTCCACAGAGTCAGTGACCTCAAACCTGGATTGAACATGGGTCCCTGCTGCTATGAGGTAGCAGTGTTAATCACTGTGCCACTGTGTACAAATGTAAATAGTAAAATAAAACTAGTAAAAGGAGAAAACTAATTAGACACAAAGGTGATTTATACATATTGGTGGAGGGATATCAAACTCATAGTGATAGAGAAGCAGGTTAAGATACTAAATGGGCAAAAAATTGATAGAGGAAGCATTAGAAAGGCTGGCTGTCAGCAGTGAAAGTTGATAAGTCATCAGGATCAGATGGGTTTTATTAGATACGGAGGGAATGGTTGCTTGGTAATACGGAAGTTGTATTGCTGAAAAAAAGAGACATGCCATTAACTCTTTTCTTTTTGCAATCATTGGGACAGATGCAAGAATACTAAATTTCAAAGAGAGCAACAAATTGTACTAAAATAATCAGCATTCTCTCCTCATGCAGTGTAAAAATCCAACATGGATTGTGTTTAATTAACTTGATAGAATTTAAATAGAGTTTTTTGATCAGGTAGCAGAAAGAGTTGAGAGTAAACTGTATGTGGATTTTCAAATGCATTGTGCTATAAAAGTGTCAAATAATAAGTTTCTTAGCAAAGTTAAAGCCCACGCAATAAAAGGCAGTATAGGTATGAAGTTGACCAAGTAACAGGAAACAAAGATGAATGGTGCATGGTTGTTTTTTGGAACACAATATAATGTGGGGTTCTGTGGAGATTGGGACTGGAATCACTACTGATCTTGGTCAATGTTAATGACCTGGAGTTGGGTGTGCATTTCAAATCTATGGATGACATGAAACGTGGAAGTGTACTGAATGGCAGGGACTGTGAGACTTCAAAAGGACATAGGTAAGCTCATAGAAGATGAAAATTAATGGAGCAAATCATAGAATCATAGAACCCCTACAATACAAAAGGAGGCCAAGTGGCCCATCAAGCCTGTACCATCCACATCCCACCTGAGCTCTACTCCCATAACTCTACACATTTATTCTGATAATCTCCCTGACACTGGGATCAATTTAGTGTGGGCAATCAAGCTAACCTGCACATCTTTGGACTGTGGGAGGAAACCCATTCAGACAAACTTCACACAGGTAGTGACCCAAGGCCAGAACTGAATTGGATGCCTGGTGCTGTAAGGTAGCAGTGCTAACCAGTGCTGATTTGCAAAGTATGAAGTGATGCATTTTAATAGGTCAAACAAAGGCAAATGTTAAAGAAAGGGTGCAGAAGGGAAGGAGGGATGTGAGTTTATCCATACAAATTGTTGAAGATGGAAGAGCAGGTTGAGATGTACGGGATCCAGGTTTATAAACTATAAACAGAGAGGTGGAATACAAAAGCAAAGAAGTTGTGGTGAGCCTTTAGAAAACACTGGCCTTAACTAGTCTTGTGTCCAATGCAGGATACCATACTATTTCTGAAGTAAAGACATTGAAGAGGATGTAGAACTGATATTCAAGAATGGTTCCAAGAATGAGGAACTTCAGCGAAATGGTTGGAAAAGCTGCAGCTGTTCTTCTTGGAGAAGAGAAGGTTGAATTGAGATTTTACAGAAATACACAAAATCCTAGGGTATCTGGACAGAGTAGGGAGAGGAAAACTGTCTTTCCACTGGCGGATGGAGTCAGACTCAGGGAACACTCAGTTAAGGTGAATGGAGAAAGAACCAAAGGGTGGCTTGCAGAAAAATATTTAATGCAGAAAACAATTTGGATCTGGAATATACCATCTGAGAGTATGGTGGCAGCAGAGTCAATTGTAGCTTTCAAAATGGATTTGCATAATTATCTAAAGAGTCATTGCAGGGTCATGGGGAAATGAAGAGCGGAATGGAACTGGCTTAGTTACTGTTGAAGCGATGGCCCTGAGTCATAGTCATAGATTCAGAAAGCACAAGAAAGGCCTTTCAGCCTGTCGAGTCTGCACTGACAATAAGGTCACTCATCCCATTTCCCAGCACTTGTCCCATATCCTTGAATTTTTTGGATATTTCAATTGCTCATCCAAATATTTTTTAAACTTTGTCTGGTTTCTGGTCTCAACTATCTTTACAGGCAGTTCCAGATTCCCAACACCTTTTCAGTGATTTTCTTTTCTCAAATCCCCTCTGAATCTCCTGCCCCTCACCCTAAAGCAATGCCCTCATGTGAATGACCCCTCAACCAAGGGGAACAGTTGCTTCCCATTCACCCTTTTCATACTCCTCATAATCTTATACTCTTCAATCATGTCCCCCCCTCAGCCTTCTCTGCTCTAGAAAAGAACAACCCAAGCCTATTGCTCTCCTTATTGCTCAAAAGCTCCATCCCAGGCAACATCCTGGTGAATCTCCTCTGTACCTCTTCTACTGCAATCACATCCTCTCTGTAATGAGGTGGCCTGAACAGTACACAGTACTCCAGTTGTAGCCTAAGCAACACTCTGTACAACTCCAACGTTATCTCCTTGCTCTTACTACGAATAAAAGCAAGGGCCTATATACATTCTTAATTATGATATTCACATGCTCTGTCTCCTTCAGAGATCTATGAATAAGTACCCAAGATCCACCTGTTCCTTGGAGCTTCCTAATGGCCTGCCATTCATTAGATACTCCCTGTCTTGTTCCTTCTTCCCAAAATGCATCATCTTGAACTTATCAGGGTTCAATACCATCTGCGACTACTCTGCGCATCTAACCAACTCTATATTTTCCTGTATAAAAGTAAATTACTGTGAATGCTGGAATCTGAAACCAGAAGAGAAAGTGCTGGAAAATTTCAGGTCTAGCAGCACTTGTACAGAGAGATCTTTATTTTCTCTCCTTGTGGATGCTGTCAGACCTGCTGAGATTTTCCAGCATTTTCTCTTTTGGGTTTATATCTTCCTGCAATCTTCTTCACTATTAACCACCGTAGCAATCTTGGTGTCATCTGCAAACTTACTTATCATCACCCCCACATTATCATGGGTCTTTATAATTCTATGAATAATGCTGTGGGATCATTTACCTGTAGTGGAAAGGCAGGGATCTTGGTTTAAACGTTTTATTCAGAAAATGGCACTTCCAATGGCGCAGCACTTTTTCAGTACTGCACTGAAATGTCAACTATGTGGTCAAACCTTTGGAGTGAGGCAATGAACTTCTGACTCAGAACAGAAAGCAGAGCCACAACTGATACTAATGAAGCTGTTGTAGCGAAGGCTTTTTCCTTCCTTCTAATTTCTCATCATAAGTTCCTCTTTTTACAATTATTAACATCAACTGTCTGATCTGCATTTCCTTTAATGTGTCTGCAAAGTTTTCAAAATTAAAACTATGGATGATTTAACTTTTTGTTCAAGGCAGAGAACTAGTTTTACTGACCTGGTCCTCAGCCAGTCCCTCCACGTGTGTTTTCCAATCGGAAAGCCCTGGACAGTGATCAAGAAGAAGTTTATTGCCCAGCTGGGGTGTCACTCAAAATAAGAGATGCCCATGCCAGATATCAAGGCCTAACATATACCTTGGTTTATCAAACTTGCAAAGGCTTAACAACAGTCTGTATTGACATAATCTACCATAGATTACCTGGCTACCATAACGATGCCATTTGTGAAATTTTACTGTGTCAGTAAAATTGATTCATATGGTGGCACAATGATTAGCGCTGCTGCATCACAGCGCCAGAGATGTGGATTCAGTTCTCTGGGTCACTATTTGTGCGGAATCTGCATCTTCTCCCTGTGTTCCCAGGGTGCTCGGGTTTCCTCCCACAGTCCAAAAGTGTGCAGCTTATGTGGACTGGTTATGGTAAATTGCCCTTTAGTGTCAAGGGATTAGAAGGGTAAATATATGGGGTTACAGGGGTAGATCTTGGGTGGGATTGTTGTTGGTGGACCGAATGGCCTTCTTCTGTACTAGAGGGATTCTATGTTCCACATTATGACAGAGATTACACTTAAAAAGCAGTAACTTCAAATCATTCTGAAATTGTGACAAATGTTACAGAACGTCATTCATTCTTCTTTCTAGCAGAAGTCCATACTGATAATATTGGCACTTGGTTGGGATCCGTCAAAATAAAAAGATCAAGTCACCATAGTCACAGATGACTCTTTGAGTGGAGAGCTGGCTGGTAGTGATTTAACCTGAGGATCACTACACCTCAGGTGAGGGGTAAAAATTGAGAAGGTTATTCATGAATAACCTCAGCTGATACAGCAATTGAACCAATGCTGTTGCTGTTGCTCTGCATCACAAGTCAGCCATCAAGCCAATGGAGCTAAACTGAACCCCAATCTATCACTGCAGTGACAAATATTCACCAGCATAAAATGCAAAATCAAAATTTTTTATCACAATTCCCTTCCCTTGATCCTCAAGTAATTTCTGTTATGGCACTCAGCACTGTTCCAGAGTTGTTAGTAAGACCTACTCAAATAGCTGATCCCCATGTTGCTCCTGGCATTGTCAGTGGCTGTGTTGAATATCACTGGATGTCACTGACCACAAATGCATTATTCATAGGAATGACAAGAAAGAACTTTTATTTATATGGCACCTTTCATAACCTCAGCCTTTTCCAAAACACCTTACCACTTTGAAATGTTGTAATGTGAGCAAATACCATAGTCAATTTATACATAGTAAGGGCCAACAAGCTGCAATAAGTGACCAGATAATTGGAAGGGGAAAGTCAATCTGATATCCAGTGACCTCTGCTGGAAAGTACATGTGGAGAGCCAATAAAATGCTTGGCCGTGATCCACCTCATGGTGCCTGCTGTTGTTTGGAGGTCTTTAGAAGAAATGGATTTAATTGAGTGAGATATCAGGGGATATTTCTGGACCCATGACCCTGCAAGGATTACTGTAAGAGAGTGCAGTGAATTGAGGTAGTGTAAGTATAGTCTATTGTAGATTTATTTAATCAACTAAGGTATGTTTCTCTCACTGCAGATGGTGCCTGACCTCCTGAGTATTTCCAGCATTATTTTATTCAGATTTCCAATTCCCAGCATCAGCAATTTGTATTTATAACCTCCAGCTGTACTCATCCAGAGTATATTTTAATTTGAAATAAAAATTGCTCTGATTCCTGAATTGAAATATTGGATGGTATTTTCTACCTGTTTCCCGTGACGTGTTTCGCAGCAGCAGACGCAGCCTGCCATTGGAAAATTCCAGCCATTAACTCTACTTCTCTCCACAGATCATGCTGAGTATTTCCAGCAGCTGTTGCATTTTACTTCTGTGTTTGAGTCAGAATTTACTATCACACGGAATTGAGGTGAATCGATTCCTTTAAGGGGGAATTAGCTAAATACACAACGGAGAATGAAATTGAGGGTTATAGGCTCATTAACACAGGCAGGATGAACCAATTTCTGTGCTATATCTGCTATGTTATGTAAAATATATTTTAGGGATGGCATTTGAGAGATAGATGCAGGGTGTAAAATAGATTTTGTAAAAATTAATCCAAAGGATGTGGGTGTTTATTGCCCTTAAATTGGGTGGTTTGCTAGGGCATTTAAAACTCAAACATATTCCATACCTAACCAGTCACAAACCCCTTCTAATTTTAATTATCTGTACAATGTCTCTCCAAAGTCTTCCCTTTTCTAGAGAAGAGTCTCAGCCTGATCAGGATGGATGTACAAAATCACAAAGTCTGGAGTCTCATCTGCCCACTGATGTGATCCCATAGCTCCTCGTAGGAAGGCCTACCATACTAAGTGCAGACTCCACACAAACAATTCACCCAAGGCCGGAATCAAACTCAGGTCCATGGTGCTCTGAGGCAGCAGTGCTATCCACTGTGACATTGTGTCACCCAAGTTAGGGTTCAGAGGAAATGTTCTGAGCCATTTACAGCTTGATGGAATCAAGAGATAGATTTCTGAGAAACCTGGGCAGTGCCAGCTTAATAAAGCCAGCAGAAAGAATTGGAAACATGCTGGTAATTACAGGTGGGAGTGCAGCTGTGTGAATCCCAAAGAACACAGTCTCAGGAGAAGAGATTGAGCCACAAGAAGATAAGCAGTCATTAAAATAGTCTCAATTGGAGTGGCTTTTGAGGGAATTCAAAAGCTAGATCTTTGAAAGTAAGAGGTTGAAACCCCAAGGCAAAGAAAAATACAGTGCAGGAAGAGGCCCTTTGGCCTTCTAGCCCATGCTGATTATAATGCCTTAAATAAACACCTTCTGTCCTTATTCAGTCTGTATCCCTCTATTTCCTTTCTAGTTATGTACCCATCCAAATGCCTCTTAAAAGTTGCCAATGTGCCTGCTTCCACCACCTCCTCTGGCAGCACATTCCAGGTACTCACCATCCTCTGCATGAAATTTCCCCCCCTCCCCTCCCCACCGCCCCTCACATCTCCCTTAAGCCTTCACATTGAACCTGGGTTCCCTTGTAATTGAGACTTCCACCCTGGGAAAAAGCCTCTGACTATCCATCCTATCTATGCTTCTCATAATTTTGTAGACCTCTAACAGATCTCCCCTCAGCCTCCGTCTTTCCATTGAAAACAATCCTAGTTTATTCAACCGTTTCTCATACGGTTGACAACATACTGGTGAACCCTCTTTGCATGCTCTCCAGAACTTCTACATCCTTCTGATTATGCAATGACTAGAACTGCATGCAATACTCTGTTGTTTGTAATATATAAATGATTTGGAAGAAAACATAACTAATCTGATTAGCAAGTTTGCAGATGATACTAATTGCTGGAGTTGCAGATAGTAGCGGATAATTGATGAAGATTGTCAGAGGTTATAGCAGAATATAGATAGGCTTGGAAAATTGGGTGGAGAAATTTAATCCGGACAAATGCAAGGTGATGCATTTTGGTAGGTCCAATTTAGGTGTGAGCTAAAAAATAAGTGGCAGAACCATAAGGAGCATAAATACACAGAGAAATAAATATGGGCTTGCAGGTCCACAGATCTTTAAAAGTGGCAGCATGGGTGGAAAAGGTGTTGGAGAAAGCATGTAGCCTACTTGCCTTCATTGGGGCATCGAATACAGAAGTTGCAAATTACGTTACAATTGTATAAAACACTGATTATGCCACATATTGTGTCCAATTTTGGTCACCACACTACCAGAGGATGTGGAAGCTTTGGAGACAGTACAGAAAAAGTTTACCAGGATTTTGCCTGGTATGGAAAATATTAGCTATGAGGAGTAATTGAATAAACTAGAATTGTTCTCCTTGGAAAGACGGAGACTGAGGGGCAACCTGATAGAAGTTTATAAAGTTATAAGGGGTATACATAGGATGAACAGTTGGAAGCTTTCTGCCAGGGCAGAAATGACAATTACAAGGGGTACGAGTTCAAGATAAGTTGGGCGGGGAGGGAGGGTAGTTTTTTACTCAGAGAGTAGTGGGGGCCTGGAATGCACTGCCAAATGAGGTAGCTAAGGCAGACACGTTAGTAATACTTAAGACTTATCTGGACAGACACATGAAGAAACAGGGAATAGAGGGCTACAGGCAATTGGTCTAGATAGGACAATGTGAATTGTGCAGGCTTGGACAGCCGAAGGGCCTATTCCTGTGCTGTATTGTTCTTTGTAAATGCATCTTTGAATTAGATTTTGTGGCACACCATGATCATTGACATTTGGGTAGGATTTTGAGAAATCCATGGGATTTCTCTTGGTTATGTTTGCTATTTAATGTGCAGAGTAGTGTGTTCGACCACAATTTGTATGCCGAATCATATTTACTTGATGTTAATTCTCAATGAAAAATATATATAGTAAATTATTTTATAAAGTTTATTTTATTTTTCAAAACTATGGAACCTTATGACTTTATTTTCCTAGTAAGTAAGATTTCAAACTCTGTCTACTTTAAACAAAAAGTTACTTGTCCTTAATCAGATTGTAACAATAGAGTCTATAATTTCCAAATGAACACTTGTGTGGTGCAGCAGTGCACTGTTAATTGTTAACTTTTTTAATGGCTCTTTCCATCAGGCTTAAGAGTATTACAGCTGTTCAAAATATTTTCAACTGTTGCAAGAAACTTATTGCAGTATTTTACCAACTATCAAAAGTAATAAAGTTTTACAATGATAAAAATCTCTCAGTATAATTGAAAGTATTCATAAAATCGCACAGCCGAACTTCTTTAAATAATATTTCACAGTAAATCATCAGAGGGCAAATGCTCCTATACAAGCAATATAAAAAATTACTCACTTAACCAGAACTGTAAATAATTGATTCAAGTTAAAATTAGGAATGTAGAGAAGAAGATTATGTTTACTGCAATGATAATAATATTCCGATTTACCCAGTGTGAGTGGTAGAAATGCACAACATATATATCTCCATCTTCTATTTTTCAAAGTCGCCCTCCAATTGTAATTTTTACATGCTCCCTTTATACTTTCATCCCAATTTTAACTTCTCATAACACACACAATTCCCATCAGTGAAAAGCTGAGTTTCCTACAAGATTCTCCCAACTACAATTTTGAGCCATTCAAGGAGACAAGTAAGATGATGGTCTCTTTTTGAAGGTAGCGCACTGACATAAGGAATTCAAATTCTCATCATGCATCCTGTTTTTTGTATTACTAGTTATTCTTTCTCATATAGGTATTGTATGCATGAAAACGTGTTGCTGTTCATCAAGGCAGCAATGTTAGTATAGTAAATGGACAGTTTATATTTTGCACAACCGGTTAGCACTCAGTCGGGCTTTGGACAGGTTACATGAAGAGTAAAACTCTACTCTGCACCAAGTGGGTGCTTCGATCAAACTTCAAAAGAACATCTTTTCTCAAATCATCATAAAATTTTTCAGGTTGTTCACAGTGGGACTGTCAATTTAATCAGTGTATTCCATACCCTATTGGCACTAGACTAAATTAGCAAAAGGTTGAGGGACTGAATGGTCTACTCATGTTTATGTATTCTCAAAATTCACCTCACTGAGAATCCTTGTAGCTAGCGAACAGTGGCGATTCCTTTTCCTCTTTCGTCTCAGTAGATTTGAATTTGGGTTTCTGTGTTAACCAATAATTTCTTGCAAGGTCAAGAACTAGGCAATGAAAATTTGATCAGTAAATAAATCAAGGAGAAACCCATGTCTACAACAGGCAGCAGTAACAAGAGATGTAAACAGGAAGTCTTACCAGAAACTTGGTAACCCACCGTCAAGAAAATGCTACTGTGCTACTTTTCTGACCATGAATGTAACACTCCCAGTTTCTCCAGTCTTGCACATGCGTAATTTCCAACCCCTGTCTCACAATAGCTACAGATGCCACAAAAAAAAAATGCCCTCCGTCTTCAACACTAGAATGTGGAAATTTAAAATTGAAAGAAGTATCAGAAACCTGACATAAATTCATCATCATCATCTGGAAACTGGACTCTTCTATAGGAGCAAGTGCTCATTGGCAATGCAGGCCTTTTAAGCTGATTGGTGGACTGACGGGCTAATGGGAGGGGGGCCACAGTAGCTTTTATTTTACTTTGGTACGGTCTGTTTTGTTGCTGGAAGAGAAACAAAAAGAGATGAATAATAGTATAGTGTCATAACAAAATGATAACATTTTCTGTTGATACCTATGCAGTGACTTTCCCATTGGCTGACAGGGTGCAAGATTGAATTTGCAATCTGTGCTGTGTTAGCTGGTCCAAGCCAGGGCTACCATTGAAGCAAAGTTAATATCCTTGCTAATGGGCTGGATTGGAAGGCACTGAGCATCAACAACTCAATCACTATCCAGAAGCCACTCCCCTCTCCATCAGCCTCCCATACATTAACTCGATCTACATTTCCAGCTGCCTCAGCAAAGTAGCCAGCATAATCAAGGGCCCCACACACCCAGACATTCTCTCTTCTACCTCCTTCCTCAGGGAAAAGGTATAAAAGTCTGAGGTCACGGACCAACTGACTCAAGGACAACTTCTTCCCTGCTGTCATCAGACCTTTGAATGGACCTACCTCGCACTACATTAATCTTTCTCTACATCATAGCTATAACTGTAACACTACATTCTGCACTCTCTTGTTTCCTTCTCTATGAACAGTATGTTTTGTCTCTATAGTACACAAGAAAGAATACTTTTCACTGTATATTAATATGTATGACAATAATAAATCAAATCAAATCATTGCCATCTGGAAAACAAGAGTGCTCTGACATCGCGTGAGGTTTGACTTTGGTTTATTAGCCTGCCCAGAAAAAACAACTTACACTTATACAGTCCCTCTAATGTCCCAACACACTTCAGAAGAAATAGTCTTTGATATTTAGCCATGGCTGATGAAAATAGGGCAAGTGATAAAAAGCTTGGTTTTCAGGAATGTTTAAAATAGCAGCAACAGGCAAAGAGGCAGGGAGGTTTGGGGAGGAATTTCCATAGCTTACTGAAGGCAGGGACACTGAGGGTAGAATTTAATATAGAGAATAGGGGTCTCGCCCACTGGTTGAACACCCAGAGAGACAGCCCTTGTTGTCTCTTGAGAAGGTCTGATTGTCACATTGTATGCCAATCAGGCATTTAACTTGGCAGCAATTGGCTTTCCTCAGAAACAAAGACTTTGGGATGGAAGTTCACCTGTCAAGAGCTGCCAGCCAATCAGAAACTGGCACCTCTTCATTGTAGGGAAATTTTGCTGCAACTGGTGAGACCATATCTGAATCACTTTTGGTCCCTTTATTTAAGGAAAGGTATTATTTCATTTGAAACAGTTCAGAGAAGGTTCACTGGGATGATCCCCAGAATGTAGGGATTTTCTTGTGAGGAAAGGTTAAGCAGATTGAGACTCTAACTCATTGTGATTTACAAGAATGAGAGGTGAATCTCATTGATTCAAATAGGATTCTTAAGGAGTTTGACAGGGTAAATGCTGAGAGGATGCTCCCCCTCAAGGGAGAGTCTAGGACCAGACAGCACAGTCTCAGAATAAACCAGTGCCAAGTTAAGACTGATGAGAAGGAATTTCTTCTCCCTGAGGGTTGTGGCTCTTTGGAACTCCTTGCCACAGAGATTTGTGGGGGCAGAGTCCTTGTGTATATTTAAGGCTGAAATGCATGGATTTTTGATCAATAAGCGAATCAAGGAAAAAGCACAGGGAAGTGGATTTGAGGAATGTCAGATCAGGCATGATCCTATTGAATGGCGAAGCAGATTCAAGGGGCTGAGGGGTCTATTCCTAATCCTATTTCCGATGGCCTAATGGTATATAGCAGCACCACTGGGGAAGCAGGTGACCTGCTTCATAATTACTTCACTAGAGGCTCAGAATCATCATGAGATCCAGGCTACAGAATTTATAAAGACTATCAAAAAGCTTTTTTTTGTTTTAGCTTTAAAGTTCAGTCATAACACAAAGAGACTAGAAGCTTTTTTGAGCCATCACAAACCTATGAAATCCTGGTAACTCTTTGGGATATTAAAGTTCCGATCAGTAGGCCAAGTTCAGATTTTAAGCTATTAATTACTGTTTTAATTGTCACAAAGAGGTTACTGAAAGCTTGGAAATAAAACAAAAGATTCAAAAACATGAAATTTATAAATTATAAATGCAGCACTTAAATTTATTTACATGTAATTATTAAAAAATCTCATATAATAATATTCTCTCTTGAAGACCTGTCATTCCTGCACATGTGCCTGCACAAGGTATGTCAGTGTGATTTGGACAAGCTGAGTGAATGGGCAAATGCGTGGCAGACGCAGTATAATTTGGATAAGTGTGAGGTTATCCACTTTGGTAGCAAAAACAGTAAGTCTATCTGAATGTCTATAAATTAAAAGAGAGGAATGAGACCTGGGTGTTCTGGTTCACCAGTCCCTGAAGTAAGCATGCAGGTTCAGCAAGCAGTAAAGAAGACAAATGGTGTATTGCCCTTCATAAGAGAGGATTCAAGTACAAGAGCAGGGATATCTTGCTGCAATTAATACAGGACTTTGGTGAGGTAGAAGCAGTTGGACTGCAATTCCTGTCAGTTTCATTGGTGACGGTGCCAGAGACCCTTTGAAGTTAAGTTTTTAATTATTTTTGTGGAGACAGCAGGAGCTTTCCTCTGGTCCTTGCGAAAATAATCAGGGTTGGTCATGTCTTAGCTCTACCCTAGCCACTTCCTCAATTGTTAATTGGGATCTGTTCCAAGGTGTAACTGGCTGGGTGATTTCTTGTCATTTTTCTTTTTACTTGTTAGTTCCCTGGTTGAATTTAAATGAGGCCCGAGCCTGGCCTTATTGTGAGTTGCTGACATGCATCATTGATCAGCTGCACAAAAGTTAAAGTCAACCTCTCCTTTTTGTTTTCAACTTTTTACAGTGCAATGTAATCTTGAATATTTTAGTGCTTTGCCATTCCTTGCCAGAATGCAATTACAGCATAACAAGCTTATACATAGAACATAGAACATAGAACAATACAGCACAGAACAGGCCCTTCGGCCTTCGATGTTGTGCCGACCAAAATAAAAAGCAATGCCCCTCCAAACTAAACCATTCCCTTCTCTTCCATATACTTATCAATTAACCTCTTAAACGCCACCAAACTTGGCGCATCTACAACAGCTGCAGGCAGGGCATTCCACTCCCTAATCACTCTTTGAGTAAAGAACCTACCTCTGATATCCGTCCTATAACTCATACCCCTTAATTTAAAGCTGTGTCCCCTCGTGCTAGCTTTCTCCATCCTAGGAAAAAGGCTATCACTGTCCACCCTATCTAAACCTCTAATCATCTTATATGCTTCAATAAGATCCCCTCTTAGCCGCCTCCTTTCTAACGAAAACAACCTCAAATCCTTCAACCTCTCTTCATAGGACCTGCCCTCCATACCAGGCAACATCCTGGTAAACCTCCTCTGTACCCTCTCCAATGCCTCCACATCTTTCTTATAATGTGGGGACCAGAACTGCACACAATACTCCAAGTGCGGCCGCACTAGAGTTTTGTACAGTTGCAACATGATGCTGCGGCTCCTAAATTCAATCCCCCAGGTAATACAGGTAATTGGCATTGTAAATGCAAGCATAGGAATCTGTTACAAAACTGAAGAGAGAATCTATATAAAATGAGGACTGAATTATGTCCAATTTTGCCCTCCAACCTTGGTCCAGTTCTGCTTTACCTGAAGAGTACATTTGTTTATAATTCAGTGTTTATAATATCATGACAAAATTCCTTGTTGTAATAAAATGGTCGCAATTTCCATTCAATTTTCTTGTGATTCCCCTGTAAACCCAGAATGCAGCAGACCAGCTGAAATCTGCTATGTTAGCACAGACCTTAGATCAAATCTGAGAATTTCCAGGGCAGATGCTTGTGTGCTTCCTGGGTTTATTGAAATTAACTCTAAATATTCCAGTTTCCTTCCCAGTGCTGTATTCTAATTCCATCCCCATTCTCAGGATGCAGAAGCTGAGGATATTGCTCAATTTCATTACTGTTCAAGAGCAATAAAAGAACAAAATTAATAAAAGGTGTATCAATAAATGATGATGAGAACATTTTGCCGGGGTCATTTTATCTTCTAAATGCCACAATATGTGAATCTATGCTTTGACATCTACACCAAGAGACTGAGTGCCTTTTGTGTTCTTGGGATGCTTCAAAAGCTATCTTGTTCAGCAGTGGCTTTTTGCACTTCTTGTTAAATGTTAAATTTAAAATATGACTTATCTAGCAAAGGAGATTGCATCATAATGAAGACTCCAATATCATTTGTGATAAAGAAAGTAGGGATTGAAATGAATATTTTTCATCTAAGGAGAATTCATTTCGGAGAAAGACATTGTAATTGAACATTTCAGTTGGGACAGTGAAGTTCTAGAACATGTTAAGATTAATAAGAAAGCAGTATTAGATATTTTAGCAGGCATAAGGTGCATAAATCCTTAGGGCCTGATGAGGTGGATCACAGGCTGCTATGGGAGGCAAGGGAGGAGATTGCAGAAGCCATGACGGAGATATTTAAATTTTCCCTAGCCAAAGGTGAAGTGCCAGATGACAGGAGGATAGCTAATATGATACTTCTTTTTGGGTACCAACCAAATAAACAAAATTAAATTAACTCAGGGACAACTTAAAAAGAGCAGGTCTTAGAGGATCAGAAGGACTTTGGGGTCTGGGTCCATAGGACTCTTAAATCGGCCTCGCAGGTGGAAGAGGTAGTCAAGAAGGCATATGGTGTTCTAGCCTTCATTAATCGTGGGATTGAGATTAGGAGTCAGGAAATAGTGCTGCAGCTTTATAAGACCCTTGCCAGGCCCCACTTGGAGTACTATGTGCAGTTTTGATCATCTCATAACAAGAAAGATGTAGAAGCTATTGAAAAGGTGCAGAGGAGATTTACAAGGATGATCCCCGGATTGGGTGGAATGCCTTATGAGGATAGGTTGAGGGAACTCAATCTTTTCTCCCTGGAGCCTCGAAGGATGAGAGGTGACCAGATAGAAGTTTATAAGATGTTGAGAGGTATCAATTGAGTGGATCCTCAGAGTCTATTTCCCAGGGCTGAAATGGTTGCTACGAGAGGACACAGGTTTAAGGTTCTGGGGAGTAGGTACAGAGGAAATGTCAGGGGTAAGTTTTTCAAACAGAGGGTGATGGGTGAGTGAGATCAGCTGCTGGCGGTGGTGGTGGAGGTGAACTCGTTGAGGTCTTTTAAGAGACTTCTGGATGAGTACATGGGATTTAATGGGATTGAGGGTTATAGATAGGCCTAGCAGGTAGGGATATGATCGGCGCAACTTGTGGGCCGAAGGGCCTGTTTGTAATATAGTGTTCTTTGTTCTAAGTTCTATTAAAGGAGGAGGAATCATCCAAACAAAACAGCAAAGCAGAAAGAAAATTTAAAATGTCAAATCAAAATGTGATTATCGGGGTCGATAATATACCCTAGCCCCTGTGGTGCTCAGTGGGCATGGAAAGCATCAATTGTGCCCCCAGACACCACATGCTCCCTTTCTAGGGACACAGCCATGAATATAGCCATGATAGGGGGGTAGATATTCAGGGTGGGCAACCCATCAATCGCCCACTGTCTGGACCTATTTATGGTTCAAATAGCTAATTTATTAAAGTCAGGCAGTAGGGATAAGCCAGGTAATATGAGGTCAGTTAGTCTAACATCAGTGAGAGGGAAAAAAATTGAGGGTTAGGATTAATCAATGTTTGGAAAGACATGAATTGATCATGGATAGTCAGTACAGATTTGTTGGCGAGGGATCTTGCTTAACTAATTTAACTGAGTTTTTTTGAAAAGTTATTTAATTGCATTAATGCGGTGGTGCAGTTGATATGGATAACAAGGACTAAGGCTATTAACAAGGTCCCACATGGAAGGCCAGACCAAAAAGTTAGAGCCCACAAGATTCAAGGCAAGTTGGCAAATTGGATCCAAAACTGGCTTGTTGATAGGAGGCAAAGGGTGATGGTGGATGGTTGCTTTAGTGATTGGAAACCTGTGACCAGTGACATATCACAGCGATCAGTGCTAGGACCCTTGCTGTTTCATATACATTAATGAATTGGATGTGAATGTAGAAGGTACAGATTGTAAGTTTACAGATGACATAAAAATTGGTGGTGTTGTTGATAGTGAAAAATTGTTGATAGCCTGAGACTACAGACTGACATTGATAAGCTGGTAAATTGGGGAGAGCAATGGCAAATGGAATTTAATTCTGATAAGTGTGAGGTGATGCGTTTTGAGAGGTATAATAAAAATAGGATATACCCTATGAACGGTAGGTTCCTAGGAAGTACTGAGGAACAATGGAACCTTGGGGTACAAGTTTATAGATCCCTGCAGCACAAGTAGATAGGATGATGAAGAAGGTATACAGAATGTTTGCATTCATTAGCCAGGACATAGAGTATAGGAACAAGGTGGTCTGATACAACTTCATAAACATTAGTTAGGCCATAGGTGGAATATTGTGTGCAGTTCTGTTCGCCACGCTATCGGAAGGATGTGATTGCACTGGGGAGGGTGCAGAGGAAATTCACCAGGATGTTGCCTGGAATAAAAGTTTCTTCTATGAGGAGAGACTGGATAGGCTGGGGCTGTGAGCGGGGGGGGGGGGGGGGGGGGGGGGGGGGGGGGGGGAGGTGATATGATAGAGGTATACAAAATGATGAGAGGCATACATAGAGTAGATCATAAGAATGCTTTCCCTATGGCAGAAGTGTCTTAGACCAGAAAGCATAGGTTTAAGATGAGGAGTAAGTGGTTTAGATGGGGTCTGAGAAAAATAATTTTCACTCACAAGACTTAACACCATCCAGGACAAAGCAGCCCGCTTGACTGGCACCAAATTTACAACATTAAATCCCTCCACACTGATGCTCAGTAGCAGCAGTGTATACTATCTACAAGGTGCAGGACAGCGATCATCAAAGATTCTTAGACAACACCTTCCAAACCCATAACCACTTCTAGCTAGAAAGACAAAGGCAGCAGATACATGAAAAGGCCATTCACCATCCTGACTTGGAAATATATCGCCATTCCTTCATAGTCGCTGGGTCAAAATGCTGGAATTCCCTCCCTAATGGCATTGTTGGTCAACCCACAGACCATGGACTGCAACGATTCAAGAAGGCTGCTCGCCATCATCTTCTCAAGGGCAAATAGGGATGGGCAATAAATGCTGGCCAGCCAGCGACACCCATGTACATAAGAACATAATTGATATTGATAATTGTTTAATAGTTGATATTCTATAGCATTTCAAAGAATGAGAAGCTGATGTCATTCAAACTTAAAAAGTTCTTACAGGATGCAAAAGAATAGATGCAGATAGATAGTTCCTCCTGAGTCATGTGTCTGGAATCAGGGAACACAGTCTCAGAATAAGGGGCAGTCCATTTAGGACACAGAAATTACCACAAAATGTACCACAAATGAATAAAAAAATACAATACCCAGAGGGTGGTGGAAATATTGAATGGGCTGCCTGAAAAGGTGATGGGATAGGTACGTTTGCAATATTTAAGAAGCACTTGGATGAGCACTTAAATCACCAAGGCATAGTACACTATCGACAAAGTGCTGGTAAAGGGATTAGTATAGATTGGAATTTGATAATTGGCATAGACATGATGGGTCAAAGCACTTGTGGTCCAAGTAGGTATTTAATATCTGTATAAATCCAAACATTCTGCATAAATATTTTGTTCATGCCATTGAGAAGTTCGTACAGAATTACTTGCATGGTTTTCAGAATTTTCACTAATATCATTCTGCGTTGTATAATCTGCATCTTTCAATAGGGGTCTATTTACTTTCATCTTTAAAGTTCATCTTTGACAAGTGAAGTGAGCAAATTGTTCAACTAACTTTTAATTTTATTTCTCTGGTTTTTATCACATAATTCTATTAGTACTTACTACATTAAAGATGCTCTATAAATATAAGTTATTGCTGTTGGAAATTACTGCATTATCCTGAAACCACTGCAAATTGGAATATCATTTCATAGGCATCTTTTTCATGTAGGAATTGAATCAGTGAGTGTAAGCAGCCAATTCTACTGTGAAGAGCATCACAAGCAAGTGTAATGGTCATCACCAGATATCCTCAAGTCAATTCCACAGCTGGATAGCAAGCAAGAAGCTGACACCCCAGCTGCTGGCTCAGCCAAAGTCAGTTAACTCAGCACAGTACAGGGGAGGAGGGGTGTTGAGTTTGAAAAATTTCTAGTTTATATTGCTGAGTACAATACTATTTGGTTATCAGTGATTGTATAACAATTGCTTCACAAGCATAACTTTTTGGTTAGAATTGCAATCAATCATCACATTGATTAAATATCTGATCCTGCCTAAACATAAATTCCTCCTATTTTGACTACCAGATGCTAATGTTATATTGGGCACTATTTCCTTGATAAAAATGCGTGCTGTTTAAAACCACAAACCATGTAATCAATGCTGTACTTTGAATAAATGCTGCTCATTCAGGTGAAGAAAACAAAGAAGAAGTGGCTGAGACAACATCTGTGGACATGCTCACAAATAGATTGAGCTCCTCATTTCTGCCTAATAATAGACATTAATCTGAGACAAAATTAATTTGCATTTGGAGAAGTGTTGGCTAATAAATGAACAGCAGATTTGCTAAAGGAAAATTGTATTTGATTAACTTAATCAAGTGTTTAATGAAGTATTACGAACATATAGATAAGGTGCAGAAGTAGGCCATTTGGCCCTTTAGCCTGCTGCACCATTTAATCAGACCATGGTGTACCTCTCCTCACCCCTCACCCTGGTAACCATCAAACTTCCTTAATCATCAAGAATATATCTACCGCTGCCTTGAAAATATTCAAAGAATTTGCTTCCACTGCCTTTTGAGAAAGGAACACCCTCTGAGGGAAAAAATTCTAATTTCTGTCTTAAATGGGTGGCCTTACTCTTAGCAGTGATACTAGTTCTAGATTTTTCCATAGGAGGAAACATCTTTCCTACATCCATCCTGTCAAGACCCCTCAAGATCTCAAATGTTTCAATCAAATGATCTTCTAAGCTCCACCAGAATCAAATCTAGCCAATCCAATCTTTTCTTATAAACTTATCTGCCCATTTCTGGTATGCGTTTAGTAAACATTTTCTGAACTGCTTCTAATGCATAAACATACTTCCTTAAATAAGGACACAAAATGTACAGAGTATTCAAGATGGGGTGATGGTGCACAGTGGTTAACTCCCACACAGCGCCAGGGACCCAGGTTCAATTCCAGCTTCAGATCACTGTCTGTGTGGAGTTTGCATGTCCTCCCCATGTGTCCGTAGGTTTCGTCTGAGTGCTCTGGTTTCTTCCTGCACTCCAAATATGTGCAGATTAGATTGATTGGCCATTTTAAATTGCCTTATTGTCAGGGGGATTAGCAGGTTAAATGCAGGGGTTACTGGGGTAGGGCCTGGGCGGGATTGTTGTCAGTGCAGGCTCAATGAACGAAATGGCCTCCTTCTCCACTGTTGAATTCTATGATTCTGTGTGACCTCCCCAGTATCCTGCACAACTGAAGCATAATCTTCCTAATTTTGTATTCAAAACGGGTGGCACAGTGGATGGGCAGCACAATGGCATAGTGGTTAGCACTGCTACCTCACAGCATCAGGGTTCAATTCCCGGCTTGGGTCACTGTCAGTGTGGATTTTGCCCATTTTCCCTGTGTCTGTGTGGGGTTCCTCCGGGTGCTCTGGTTTCCTCTCACAGTCCAAAGATGTGTTGGTTAAAGATGTGCATGTTAAATTCAGTTTACCCAAACAGGTGCTGGAGTGTGGCGACTGAGGGATTTTCACAGTAACTTCATTATAGTGTGAACGTAAGCCTACTTGTGACTTACAAATAAACTTTTTTACTTTATTTTTCAATTCCCCTCACAATAAATGATAACATTCTATTAGTTTTCTGAATTACTTGCTGTACTTTATACTAGCCTTTTGTGAGTCATTAACTCAGACACTCAGATCCCCCCTGTTGCTCAGAACTCTGTCATTTCTCACCATTTACAAAATCTGCTTGTTTTTATTTTTCCTGCCAAAATAGACTATTGCACACTTTCTCACATTATACTCCATTTGTAAGATCTTTACCCAATCATTTAACTGATCTATGAGCCTTCGTAGCCTCCTAATGGAGACTGTTGGTGAAGATATTGCAGTTGACGTGTATATGGACATTCAAAGTGCATTTTAAAAAATCATATAATAAATAATAGACCACTGTCCACAAACAGCCAGAGTTATATCTCTCAATCAGCAAGAAAAACAATTGGTTAGACATAGCTAGAGAGGCTCAACTCTACAAGTATGGGGCCAGGCAAGTAGGCAGGTACTTATAAGCTACTACAGCTGGTATAGGGATTGAATCTGTGCTGTCGGCATAATTCCAGATCACACTTTGACTGCGAATTTCCAGGAATTACCCATCTGAGATTTCTTAAAAGAATTTAATTCACCACTAACGCTTCCAGAAGGAAAGCCAAATAAATTATCTACATCTGTAAATTGGAAGTTTTGGGGCGACTGAGGGGAAGTCGCAAGATAGGTCATTCAGCCTGAAGCTCAGCTGAGTCATCCATCTCAGACTATATACCCTTTTACTTCTCTGGAAACTAATTTGATTAATCTATCCTTATAGCCACCCCTCTGCCCAATGCCGACAACTCAGTAAGGCAAAGAGTACTTGATTACAAGGATTCACACCCTGAAAGGCTACTGTTCAACAAAATTTGTTGGGTAGTCTTTCAAGGGCATGGGAAAGCCATATAGTTCTTGTTAAATCTCTAAATTATGGTAGTTTTAGGGATAACAGCTGGTTTGTTTGTGAACCTGACATCCCATCACCACTGGCTAAGAATCCAACATTAGTCCCTTCCAGTTTGGGGGAGGTCTCCATCGCTAGGAGACTGATGTGGGGCCTCTTCCAAGGTCACATGGACAATTGGTCGCACTAACCCTGTTACGAACCTGCACATCTCTAAGAGATGTGACCAAAGTGTGGTACAAAGTACTAAGATATTGTTCCTCCTCTTTTATGTGTTCAAAGTGTTTCCAACTTGCACTCCAGAAAAATGACTCTGAGTCTGATGATGGTAGATACTTGCAAATGTGTTCAATCCGGATAGTTGTGCTGACAACAAACTCCAACATACTGCTATCCAGACACAACCTGCTTTGCACTAAGCATTAAAACATGAGGCAAAAATTTTAAATATTTACTGCTTTAGATTTACACAGACCACTACAAGTATTAACACGGAACAAGGTCTGTACATAGCTACTGTATGGCTGCACACCTGTGCAACTTAGAGGGAACAGTGTGGGAAATCCTGAATATAAATACCTGTCTGCATGGCTGCTCAGGATGATTTTGTTCTTTACGTTGTATTTGTTTTGGTTGCTGACGATAAGGAGTTCTGACCAAAGTTCCTCTGAGATGCTTATATAGATTACTTCTCAGATTCAGTGGGTTAAATGTTGACTCTACATCTAGCCCATCCAATATGTCCTACAAAAGTTCAAAACAAAAGTGCCTTTTTTTAAATTTGTAGTCACCAAGAACATTTGATGCTCTTGTACCCCTTACAAGACCCCCTCCAGTCACCTAATTTGGTTTGATTTTTATTGTATTAGTATACAGTGAAAAGATTTGTTTCTTCTGTGCTATTTAGACAAAGCATGCCATTCACAGAGAAGAAAATGAGAGAGTGCAGAATGTAGTGTTATATAGCTAGATATAGAGAAAGATTAACTTAATCCAAGATAAGTCCATTCAAAAGTCTGACAGCAGCAAGGAAGAAGCTGTTCTTGAGTCAGTTGATATGTGATCTCAGACTTTTGTATCTTTTTCCCAATGGAAGAAAGTATAAAAGAAAATATCCAGGGTGTGTGAGGCTCTTAATTATTCTGGCTGTTTTGCTGAGGTAGCGGAAGTGTAGACAGAGTCAACGGATGGAGGCTGGTTTGCGTGATGGATTGGGCTACATTCACCTTCTGTAGTTCCTTAATTATTGGTAAAATAAATGAAGAAATAGGCTGTAACATATTTACACATTGCATTAATAACAGAGCAAATCATACCTGATTTAAATGAAACTGCTCAATTTTGCAATAAACATTGCAATGAATCTGCTGACTGTGATTCACCCCTTTTTGACAGTACCTTTAAATACATAGAACATAGAACATTACAGCACAGAACAGGCCCTTCGGCCCTCGATGTTGCGCCGACCAATTATGAAAAAAAAGCAATGACCCTCCAAACTAAACCATTCCCTTCTCTTCCATAAACTTATCAACTAACCTCTTAAACGCCACCAAACTTGGCGCATCTACAACTGCCGCAGGCAGGGCATTCCACTCCCTAACAACCCTTTGGGTAAAGAACCTACCTCTGATATCCGTCCTATAACTATCACCCCTTAATTTAAAGCTGTGTCCCCTCGTGCTAGCTTCTCCATCCTAGGAAAAAGGCTATCACTGTCCACCCTATCTAAACCTCTAATCATCTTATATGTTTCGATTAGGTCCCCTCTTAGACGCCTCCTTTCTAACGAAAACAACCTCAAATCCCTCAGCCTCTCTTCATAAGACCTGCCCTCCATACCAGGCAACATCCTGGTAAACCTCCTCTGTACCTTCTCCAATGCCTCCACATCTTCCTTATAATGTGGGGACCAGAACTGCACACAATACTCCAAGTGCGGCCGCACTAGAGTTTTGTATAGTTGCAACATGATGTTGCGGCTCCAAAATTCAATCCCCCTACCAATAAAAGCTAAGACTCCGTATGCCTTCTTGACAACCTTATCGACTTGACTGCCTACTTTCAGGGATCTATGCACATATACACCAAGATCCCTCTGTTCAGTGTGCAGGAAGGTTTTTTGACTCAGTATGTAGATAGGCCAACTAGAGGTGAGGCTACATTGGATTTGGTGGTGGGCAATGAGCCAGACCAGGTGTTACGCTTGGAAGTTGGTGAACATTTTGGTGATAGTGACCACAATTCGGTTACGTTCACCTTAGTGATGGATAGGGATAGGCATGAAGCTGGGGGCAGTAGTTATAGCTACTATTAAGTAGCTATAACTACTTAATAGTAGCTATCAACACTATTAAGAATCCTACCATTAGCCGTATACTCTACACATTTATTATTCCTGCCATAGTGCATTACCTCACACTTTTCCACATTAAACTCCATTTGCCACCTCTCGGCCCAGCTCTGCAACTTGTCCAAGTCTCTCTGCAACCTATAACACCCCTCTTCACTATCTACCACTCCACCGACTTTAGTGTCATCTGCAAATTTACTAATCCATCCTTCAATACCCTCATCCAGATCATTTATAAAAATTACAAACAGCAGGGGCCCCAAAACAGACCCTGAGGTACACCACTTGTAACCGAACTCCACGATGAATATCTCCCATCAACCACCACCCTCTGTCTTCTATCCGCTAGCCAATTCCTAATCCAATTAGCTAAATCACCCTCTATCCCATACATCTGCATTTTCTGCAGAAGCCTTCCATGGGACACCTTATCGAACGCCTCACTAAAGTCCATATATACCACATCAACTGCCTTACCCCCATCCACCTCTTTGGTCACTTTTTCAAAAAACTCAATAAGGTTAGTAAGGCACGACCTACCGTTCACAAAACCATGCTGACTATCCCCAATCAATTCATTCCTCTCTAAATAACTATAAATCCTATCCCTAATAATTCTCTCCAATACTTTGCCCACAACAGAAGTAAGACTCACTGGCCTATAATTCCCTGAAGGTCTCTCTTCCCCTTCTTGAACAATGGGACCACATTCGCTATCCTCCAGTCCTCCGGAACCACACCTGTAACCAACGACGACCTGAAGATCAGAGCCAGAGGCTCTGCAATCGCCTCTCTTGCCTTCCAGAGAATCCTAGGGTAAATCCCGTCCGGCCCAGGGGACTTATCCAACTTCAAACCCTCAAGAATATCTAGCACATCCTCCCTATATACTTCAATACTTTCCAGTTTGCAACCCTGTACCTCAGTGTTCTCCACAACTACATTTACATCTCCTTGCGTGAATACCGAAGAGAAATATTTATTCAGTGCCTCTCCAATCTCTTCAGGCTCCATGCACAACTTCCCACTGCTGTCTATGACTGGCCCTAATCTTGCCCTAACCAATCTTCTATTCTTAACATAACTAAAGAAAACTTTAAGATTCTCCTTAATCCTATCAGCCAGTCTTCTCGTGTCCACTCTTAGCTCTCCTCAACTCACTCTTTAGCTCCCTCCTGGCTAATCTTTAGCTATCCATTGCACTAACTGAGCCTTCAAGCCTCATCCTGACATAAGCCTCCTTCTTCCTTTTAACCAGCAAATCAACTTTTTTTGTACACCAAGGTTCTCTTACTCGACCATTTCCTCCTCGCCTGACAGGGACATACTTATCAAGGACTCGCAGCAGCTGCTCCTTGAATAAGCTCCACATCTCAGATGTTCCCAGTCCCTGTAGTTTACTCCTCCAACCTATGCACCCTAATTCTCTCCTTATGGCCTCATAATTACCATTCCCCCAGCTATAACTACTGCCCCCAGCTTCATGCCTATCCCTATCCATCACTAAGGTGAACGTAACCGAATTGTGGTCACTATCACCAAAATGTTCACCAACTTCCAAGCCTAACACCTGGTCTGGCTCATTGCCCAGCACCAAATCCAATGTAGCCTCACCTCTAGTTGGCCTATCTACATACTGAGTCAAAAAACCTTCCTGCACACTTTGTACAAAAACTGACCCCTCTAACGAGCTAGAGCTATAGCTATTCCAATCAATATTAGTAAAGTTAAAGTCCCCCATAACAATTACCCTATTACTTTCACTCCTGTCCAGAATCGACTTTGCAATCCTTTCCTCTACCTCTCTAGAGCTTTTGGGAGGAAAATACAAGAGTATTTTCTTTATATGCAGTTCTTCTCTAATAGTGATTTTTAACAAGTCCCCGATTTGAGACTCTCAAGTTTTTAGGTGTCCAGATCACAACAACCTGTCCTGGTTCTCCCCATGCTGACATTATAATTAAGAAAGCCCACCAATGCTTCTACTTTCTCAGAATACTAAGGAAATTTGGCATGTCAGCTATGATTCTCACCAACTTTTACAGATGTACCATAGAAAAGTATTCATTCTATTTATATCATAGCTTGGTATAGCTCCTACTCTGTCCAAGACCACAAGAAACTACAAAGGAGTGTGAACAAAGCCAATTTCACATCCACTGACTCTCTCTATACTTCCTGCTGCCTGGGAAAAGCAACCAGCATAATCAAAGATGCCACACATTCCGGATATACTTTCTTCCACCTTCTTCCATTGCGAAAAAGATACGAAAGTCTGAGGTCACAGAACAGCTTCTTCCCTGCTGCTGTCAGACTTTCAACTAGACCTATCTCACATTAAGCTGACCTTTCCCTCCATCCTAGCTATGATTATAACACTATATTCTGAACTGCCTCCTTCCCTTCTGCATGAATGGTATGCTTTGTCTGTAAAGCATGCAAGAAACAATGCTTTTCACTGTATACCAATACATGTGACAACAATAAATCAAATTAGATGAAATCAAATCGTTTGTATAGAACATGTTAGCGTGAGCCTCAAAGGCTTGTGCATTAATCTGCCTATCTAGTTCAGCTAATCATTGGATAAATTTGCTTTACAAGGAAACGGTTACTTTTTATTTTGTAGTAATGCTAGATTTTGGAGAAGTATGATTCTTAAATTATTACTACCTTAAAAGGTGGTGGAAAAGCTCAGCAGGTCTGGCAGCATCTGTGGAGATAGAAAGAGAGTTAATGTTTCAAGTCCAATATGATTTCTTTGGAACAAAATAGCAGCAGAAAGCTTTTATGGTGTTGAAAAAGCAGGGAGGGTCAGGAAGAACAAAAGGGAAGGTCATGGATAGGTTAGAGAGAGAAGATAAAATTACAATGTTCTCAAGGAACAAAACACAAAGGGACTGGGGATGGTTTCTGTAAAGAAACAAAGTATTTATACAAAGTAGGTATTAATAACAGAATAAAGATCAGTGCTGTCTAGGACAAGAAATGAGAATAAGGTAGTGACTGAGCAAGATGGTGACATAAAATGGCAAGACATCAGGAGGTCAGGGTCATGCTCGTGGATTAAACACAGTTTTTCTGCAAAGCCGTAATGTAGCTTGTGTTTGGTCTTCCCAATGTAGAAAAGACCACACCATGAGCAGTGATTACAATAGACTAACTTGAAAAACACAAAAGTAAACTGCTACTTCATCTGGAAGCAGTGTTTGGACACTTGGACAGTGAAGAAAGGGGAGGTAAAGAGGCAGGTGTTATACCTTCTCCAATTGCATGGGCAGGTACTATGGCAAGGGGGTGAGGTTTTGGGATTTATTGAGGAGTGGACTGGAGTATTGTGATGCGAACTGTCTCTGTAGAATGCTGACAGTGGAGGGGAAGATATGTTTGATGATGGCACCATGGAGTTGATAGAAGTGGCGGAGGCTGGCGAGGTGGTAAGTGAGGACAAGGGAAACTCTATCATGGTTCTAGGGGAGATGGGGAGGGATATGGGCAGACGTGTGGGCAATGGGTCACACATGGTTGAGGGCATGTCAACCACAGTGGGGAAAATCCTTGGTGAGGAAAGAGGATGACATGTTGAAAGTACTGCTGTAAAAGTAGCATAATCAGGACAAATATGACAAACGCACAAGGGGTGTAACACTTGCCTGTCCTCCAACCTCACTATTCAAGGCCCTAAACATGTTTCCAGGTGAATCTGTGATTTTACTTCTATGTCTTTCAACTGCTCACAATGAGATTAACTCAATTTTGGGGTAACCAAACACAGACTTCATGACCACTTTGTAGAATACCCCTGTTCAGACCACAAACATAACCCCGACCTCCCAGTTTTTTGCTATTCTAATTCACCATCTTGCTCTCATGCTCACATTTCTATCCTTGGTCTGCTGCAATAGTCCAATTCAGTGCAATAATAGTACCTCATCTTTTAATGAGTCACTCTGCAGCCTTCTGGATTCAACATTGAATTCAACAATTTCTATCCTCCATTTTATATGATTCCACTCCTTAACATCACTGTACCTTGTTCCTATGTTGTATCTTCAGGCAGCGCTGACCTTTATTCTGATATTAACACCTAATCTGGACCAATGCTTTGTTCTTTGCCTTTTGGTCCATGACAGTTCTGTAATCAATCACCCCAGCCTTCAAATCTATCATAGAATCATACAGTGCAGAAGGAGGCCATTAGGCCCATCAAGTCTACACCAACCACAATCCTCATAACCCCATGCATTTACCCTAGCTAGTCCCCCTGACACTAAGGAACAATTTAGCATGGCCAATCCACGTAACTTTGGACTGTGGGAGGAAATTGTGCAAGCTCCACACAGAGAGTGATCAAAGTTGTGAATCGAACCCAGGGCCTTGGCACTATGAGCCAGCAATGCTAACTACAGGGCCACCATGCTGCCATTTTGATCTTCCCTTTTGTTCTACCTGACTCTCTCATTTCTTCAATAACATAAAACCCATCATAGTGGGTCAGATCTCAAACAATGACGAGACAGAGTATAGGAATGAGATAGAGAATCTGGTGAACTGATGCGACAACAATAATATCTCCCTCAATGTCAAAAAACGAAGGAGATTGTCATTGACTTCAGGAAGCATAAAGGAGAACATCCCCCTGTCTACATTAATGGGGATGAAGTAGAAAGGGTCGAGAACTTCAAGATTTTAGAGTCCAGATCACCAACAACCTGTCCTGGTCTCTCCTCACTGATACTATAGTTAAGAAAGCCCACCACCGCTTTCTCAGAAGTCTAAGGAAATTTGGCATGTCACCAACATTTACAGATGCACTATAGAAAGCATTCTTTCTGGTTGTACCACATCTTGGTATGGTCCTGCTCTGCCCAAGACTGCATGAGACTACAAAAGTTGTGAATGTAATCCAATTCATCACACAAACCAGCTTCCCATCCATTGACTCTGTCTACACTTCTCACTGCCTTGGCAAAGCAGCCAGCATAATTAAGAACCCCATGCATCCTGGACATTCTCTCTTCCACCTTCTTCCTTCAGGAAAAAGGTACAAAAGTCTGAAGTCACATACCAACTGACTCAAGAACAGCTTCTTCCCTACTGCTGTCAGACTTTTGAATGGACTCACCTTGCGTTAAGTTGACTTTCCTCTACACTCTAGCTATGATTGTAACATTATATTCTGCACTCTCTCGTTGCCTTCTCTATAAACGGTATGTTTTGGTTGTACAGCGCGCAAGAAGCAATACTTTTCACTGTATGTTAATACATGTGAAAATAATAAATCAAATCCAATCAAATCAAAAAAATATTTCCACCTCTCTTCAGTTGCAAAGAAAAGTCATATTGAACTCGAAATGTCCCTCCTCACAGATGCTGCAAGCATTTCTCTACCACTTTCTGATTTTATTTTGGATCTCCAGCATTCGGAACATTTTATCCTTATGGCTGAGAAAGATCTGGATTCTAGAATATTCGGAACTACAGCCAACTTAAAGAATTATTTATCTATGTCTGAAAGTATAGGACATAGTCAAATCAGTATTGAATGATAACTACAATTTAATTAGGAAGCATACATAAGGCTAACTAGAGGTGAGGCTACATTGGATTTGGTACTGGGCAATGAGCCAGACCAGGTGTTAGGCTTGGAAGTAGGTGAACATTTTGGTGATAGTGACCACAATTCGGTTACGTTCACCTTAGTGATGGAAAGGGATAGGCATGAACCTGGGAGCAGTAGTTATAGCTGGGGGAATGGTAATTATGAGGCTATTAGGAGAGACTTGGGGTGCATTGGTTGGACTAGGAAACTGCAGGGGCTGGGAACATCTGAAATGTGGAGCTTATTCAAGGAACAGCTACTGTGAGTCCTTGATAAGTATGTCCCTGTCAGGCAAGGAGGAAATGGTCGAGTAAGGGAACCATGGTGTACAAAAAAAGTCGATTCGCTGGTGAAAAGGAAAAAGGAGGCTTATGTCAAGATGAGGCATGAGGGCCCAGTTAGTGCACTGGAAAGTTATAGATTAGCCAGGAGGGAGCTAAAGAGTGAGTTAAGAAGAGCTAAAAGAGGACACGAGAAGACTTTGGCTGATAGGATCAAGGAGAATCCTAAAGCTTTCTTTAGATATGTTAAGAATAGAAGATTGGTTAGGGCAAGATTAGGGCCAGTCAGAGACAGCAGTGGGAAGTTGTGCGTGGAGCCTGAAGAGATTGGAGAGGCACTGAACAAATATTTCTCTTCGGTATTCACGCAGGGAGATGTAAATGTAGTTGTGGAGAACCCTGGAGTATAGGGTTGTAAACTGGAAAGTATTGAAGTAGATAAGGAGGAGGTGTTAGATATTCTTGAGGGTTTGAAAATAGATAAGACCCCTGGGCTGGACGGGATTTACCCTAGAATTCTCTGGAAGGCGAGAGAGGCGATTACAGAGCCTTTGGCTCTGATCTTCAGGTTGTTGTTGGTTACAGGTATAGTGCCGGAAGACTGGAGGATAGCAAATGTTGTCCCATTGTTCAAGAAGGGGAATAGAGACTATCCTGGGAATTATAGACCGGTCAGTCTTACTTCTGTTGTGGGCAAAGTTTTGGAAAGAATTATTAGGGATAGGATTTATAGTTATTTAGAGAGAAATGAATTGATTGGGGATAGTCAGCATGGTTTTGTGAAGGGTAGGTCGTGCCTTACTAACCTTATTGAGTTTTTTGAAAAAGTGACCAAAGAGGTGGATGGGGGTAAGGCAGTTGATGTGGTATATATGGACTTTAGTAAGGCGTTCGATAAGGTGCCCCATGGAAGGCTTCTGCAGAAAATGCAGATGTATGGGATTGAGGGTGATTTAGCTAATTGGATTAGGAATTGGCTAGCTGATAGAAGACAGAGGGTGGTGGTTGATGGGAATTATTCATCATGGAGTTCAGTTACAAGTGGTGTACCTCAGGGGTCTGTTTTGGGGCCTCTGCTGTTTGTAATTTTTATAAATGATCTGGATGAGGGTATTGAAGGATGGATTAGTAAATTTGCTGATGACACCAAAGTTGGAGGAGTGGTAGATAGTGAAGAGGGGTGTTATAGTTTGCAGAGAGACTTGGACAAGTTGCAGAGCTGGACCGAGAGGTGGCAAATGGAGTTTAATGTGGAAAAGTGTGAGGTAATTCACTTTGGCAGAAATAACAAATGTGTAGAGTATAGGGCTAATGGTAGGACTCTTAATAGTGTTGATGAACAGAGGGATCTTGGTGTATATGTGCATAGATCCCTGAAAGTTGGCAATCAAGTCGATAAGGTTGTTAAGAAGGCATATGGAGTCTTAGCTTTTATTGGTAGGGGGATTGAATTTCGGAGCCGCAACGTCATGTTGCAACTGTACAAAACTCTAGTGCGGCCGCACTTGGAGTATTGTGTGCAGTTCTGGTCCCCACATTATAAGAAAGATGTGGAGGCATTGGAGAGGGTACAGAGGAGGTTTACCAGGATGTTGCCTGGTATGGAGGGCATATCTTATGAGGAGAGGCTGAGGGATTTGAGGTTGTTTTCGTTAGAAAGGAGGCGGCTAAGAGGGGACCTTATCGAAACATATAAGATGATTAGAGGTTTAGATAGGGTGGACAGTGATAGCCTTTTTCCTAGGATGGAGAAAGCTAGCACGAGGGGACATAGCTTTAAATTAAGGGGTGGTAGTTATAGGACGGATGTCAGAGGTAGGTTCTTTACCCAGAGGGTGGTAAGGGTATGGAATGCCCTGCCTGCAGCAGTTGTAGATGCGCCAAGTTTGGGGGCGTTTAAGTGGTCAGTGGATAGATTTATGGATGAAAAGGGAATGGTTTAGGTTAGAGGGTCATTGCTTTTTCTCAATTGGTCGGCGCAACATCGAGGGCCGAAGGGCCTGTTCTGCGCTGTAATGTTCTATGTTCTATAAGGGATGCAAAAGGCATAAAAATTGGAACAAATTGTTTAGAATTCACTTGTGGGCAATTTTTATACTAATATTGAAATTGCAACTAGTTGAACTTTCTGGTGAAAGATTTTTGTCATAAGCACAGCTGTCATTGTTTCATGCTTCTTAATCAATTTGTGATGCATGACATACTAATTCATGAAATCTGTTAATAGATTACAAGAAGAAGACAAATAATTAAAAGTTCTCTAACAGCGGAGTAAATTCTACTTGAATGAGAGTGGTCGCTCACTTCATCCCATTACCTCCTCTCTTTCCAAGTCAACATCCATGACCAGCCCAGCTGCTCACCTCTATCCTATTTAGAGCTGTTTCAGGTGGTTCATCAGACCTATAAGGAAGGTCACAGGGCAAAAGGAGCTCTTGCACCACTACGGGCTTCACCAGCAGTGTCAGTGTGTTGGAAGGCAGTATGATGTAATAGGAGTCAACATGAACAGACCAAGTGGGTCCCGTGACCTGAGGTTCAGATCGAGCCAGAAGCATCCAGTCTCTTTTCTGTGAAATGAAAAGAAGAAAACGGGCAAAGCACTTTGCTGCCAATTCAATACTTCTCAAAATATAGTCATTGTTGCAATAAGGAAAATACGACAGACAGTTTGCACACAGCAATATTCCACATACAACAATGCATTGAAGAGCAGATAATTTGATTTTAATGATGTTTGTTGAGGGTTAAATATTGCCAAGACTTTGGGGAGAACTAGCCAGCTCCTCTGTGAAATACTGACACGGAATTTTTTACATCCAGTTGAAAGGGTAAATGTAACTTTGATTTAATGCCTCATTTAAAAAAACGGTGCCTTCACAGTATGGCACTCCTAATCAAGATAGAGGTTTACAGCATGGAAACAGGCTCTTTGGCCCAACTTGTCCATGCTGCCCATTTTTTTTTAAAACCTCTGAACTAATCCCAACTGTCTGCATTTGGCCATATCTCTCTATACCCATCATATCCATGTAATTAGCTGAATGTTTTTTAAAAGATAAAATTGGACCTACCTCTGGCAGCTTGTTCCAGACACTCACCACCCTCTGTGTGAAAAAATTGCCCCTTTGGACACTTTTGTACCTCTCCCCTCTCACCTTAAACCTATGCCGTCTAGTTTTAGATTCCCCTATAGAGTCATAGAGGTTTACAGCATGGAAACAGGCCCTTCAGCCTAACTTGTCCATGCTGCCTTAGATTACTTATTCAAATTCCTGGAGTGGAGCATGAGCCTGCGACTTCCTGATGCAGAGGAGAGAATGCTAGCATTGAAATATGGATAAGAAGTTTGAGGTTTCAAGTTACACTAACAATGTTATTTCCCACTTATCCAATGTTGCCTCATAGAAGTTGTTGACTATTTACAGGTGAGTCTTCGGTCACACTTTTTCACTCACATGCATTAACTTTCGTAGAAAACATTTTACATGTGATATGGGTAAATGTACAGTAACTTACTGTACACTAAATGACTTCAAAATTGCTACCTTGCCTGTAGTCTTCTTGCTTGCAGAGCACGCTTTAAAATACCAAGTTTACATCAGATAAAGTGTTTGATAAGGTTCCCCAAGGTAAGCTATTGCAGAAAATACAGAGGCTTGGGATTGAAGGTGATTTGGCAGTTTGGATCAGAAATTGGCTAGCTGCAGGTGGTGGTTGATGGGAAATGTTCATTTCGGAGTTCAGTTACGTAGTGTACCGCAAGGATCTGTTTTGGGGCCACTGCTGATAGTCATTTTTATAAATGACCTGGATGAGGGCGTAGAAGGATGGGTTAGTAAATTTGTGGATGACACTAAAGTCAGTGGAGCTGTGGACAGTGCAGAAGGATGTTGCAGGTTACAGAGAGACATAGATAAGCTGCAGAGCTGGGCTGAGAGGTGGCAAAAGGAGTTTAACGCAGGAAAGTGTGAAGTGATTCACTTTGGAAGGAGTAACAGGAATACAGAGTACTGAGCTAATGGTAAGATACTTCGTTGTGTGGTTGAGCAGAGAAAACTCAGCGTCCATGTGCATAGATCCCTGAAAGTTGGCAGCCAGGTCGATAGGGTTGTTAAGAAGGTGTAAAGGGTGTTAGCTTTTATTGGTAGAGGGATTGAGTTTAGGAGCCATGAGGTCATGTTGCAGCTGTACAAAACTCTGGTGCGGCCACACTTGGAGTATCGTGTACAGTTCTGCTCACTGCATTGTTGAAAGTATGTGGAAGCATGGAAAGGGTGCAGAAGAGACTTACCAGGATGTTGCCGGTATGGTGGGAAAGACAAGAGGAAAGCCTGAGGGACATGAGGCTGTTTTTGTTAGAGAGAAGAAGGTTAAGAGTTGACTTAATAGAAGCGTATAAGATGATCAAAGGATTAGATAAAATGGGCAGTAGAAGCCTTTTTCCTTGGATGGAGATGGCTAGCACAAGGCAACATAGCTTTAAATTAAGGGTGATAGATACAGGACAGATGTCGGAGGTAGGACAGAAAAGATTTACCAGAATGTTTCCCGGTATGGAGGGTATTAGCTACGAGGAGAGATTGGGAAGCTTGGTTTGTTCTCACTGGAATGACAGAGGTTGAGGGGACACCTTATATAAGTTTAGAAAATTATGAGAGGCATGGACAGAGTGGATAGTCAGCAGCTTTTTCCAAGGGTGGAAGAGTCAAGTACTGGGAAGCATAGGTTTAAGGTGCGAGGGGTAAGATTTAAAGGAGATGTGCGAGGCAGGATTTTTACACAGAGGGTGATGAGTGCCAGGGGAGGTAATGGAAACAAATACAATAATGAGTTTAAAGGACATCTTGACAAATACATGGGATGGGATGGGAAGGGAGGCATATGATACCTGGAAGGGAAGGGGGCTTTAGTTAAGCCAGGCAGCATGGTCGGTGCAGGCTTGGAGGGCCAAAAGGCCTGTTCCTGTGCTTTAATTTTCTTTGTTTTTTTGTTCTTTGTTTTTAGTACAGTATTTGTACTGAAGCAATACTGCACAGTACGCCAGATACTTTGTTACGGTAGCATGCCTCTTTAAGAGAGCGATCCCTAAAGATTATGTGATTGGGCCATCTGGAGAGACAGCGTGGGAAGGTGAGTCAATCAGAAGTAAGGGCCAGATCGAGGAGGGACCTCAGTTGGAGACAGGAAGGAGAAGAGAGTAGCCATGTATTGCAGTTGTGTAGGTATATAAGTATTGCCAATAATAAACCTTTCATAGCTTGAAGCCACAAAGACTTCCTGAACTAATACAAGATACTGTTAAAGAACTGTTTAAAAATTAAGTTTACAGGAGGGTGTACTTGCAAATGCAGCACAAAACAAGTTCATTGAATTCAGTTCTGAAGAAGAGTCTTGTTCGACCTGATACATTAACTCAGTTTCTCTCTTCACAGATGCTGCCAGGCCTCCTGAGTATTTCCACTATTTCTGCTCCTCTTCTTTGGGGACCGGCTGTAGTTCCAGCAAAGGCCAGCACCGCTCAGTGGCGCTGCTGAGACAAAAGAGCTGCAGGCCATTTGATTGACTGATATCTCTCAGTGCCAAGACTTCCTTCCAGATGGGAGTGGAACTCACATCCTGTAAACAGCTGTGAAATTGATGTGGGGTATCTTGGCCAAATGGAGGGTGCCAGTTAGGCATGGGACCTCCAACTCTATAAAATTTTAGCCTTAGACTGGTGATATATAGCTAAATATTGATTGAAATAATGTTAGCATAAAGGGCAAGGAGGGGGAGGAATTTCTGAATATATTTAGGAGAACTTCTTTGACTGCTGTGTTCTTGATCCAAGTAGGGGAGAGGTATTGTGAGATGTGATGCTGAGGAATGATATAACCCAAGTGGACCAAGTGTTTGTAGGGGAAGAAGTGGGTAAGAATGATCATTGTATCTCATGGAGAATAGCAAGGACAAATTAGAATTGGAAGAAAGATAGCTTCATTGGATAACAGAATGAAATTGGTTAAAGACGGTAAAGAGCAGGAGTAAAATAGAACCAAAGATTGACAGAAGAAATTAACAAATGGAACAATGGTTGTGATCATAAAATCCCTACAGTGCAGAAGGAAGCCATTTGGGCCATCGAGCCTGCACTAACTACAACCCAACCTAGGCTCTATCCCTGCAACTCCACACATTTAGTTTGCTAATCCCCCTAATACACAGGGGCAATGTGGCAATCCATGTGACCTGCACGTCTTTGGATTGTGAGAAGAAACCAGAGTACCGGTGAAAACCACAGGGAGAAAGCACAGACTCCACACAGACACAGAATTGAACCTGGGTTTCTGGCGCTGTGAGGCAGCAGAGCTAATCACTTTAAGAAGGAATACTTGCCATAATAATGTTTCACTGTAACTCCTTCAGCAGTAATTTCTCATTTTCCATCATTTTGCAATAAATGGATTCTGCCACATGAGGTCCTCAGTAAACTGTGGATTGAATATAAACTTCCTCTAGTGGTAGAAGAGATTGCTTCATAGATTATATATAATTGTATAGTAAATATAGCAAATAGGCCATTCAGCTCAATTAGTCTGTGCTGGTGTTTATACTTCATGCAAATTTCTTCCTGTTCCATCTGCAGACGTATCAGGGGAGGGAGTGGCATAGTGGTATTGGTACTGGACTAGTAATCCAGCAACGCAGGGTAACATGGGGACGTGAGTTAAACCCACTGCACAGCTGCTGAAATTTGAATTCATTAAAAATCTGGAATTAAAAGTCTAATGATGACTACGACCATGAAACCATTTTCATGAAAACCCATTTGATTTGGTTCATTAATGAAGGAAATCTACAAAAGTAAGAAGTCTCACAACACCAGGTTAAAGTCCAACAGGGTTATTTGGAATCACATGCTTTTGGACCACATGATGAAGGGGCAATGCTCCAAAAGTTTGTGATTCCAAGTAAAACTTTTGGACTTTAACCTGGTGTTGTGAGACTTCTTACTGTGTTTACCCCAGCCCAATGCTGGCATCTTCACATCGTCCTTACAAAAACACTGGCCCAGCCACCGATGTCCACATTCCATGCAAGATTAAAACAAAGAAAATCTCAGCTTTGTAGCACATCTTTCTCACAAGTACTCATTGAGTTTCATTTTGAATTGTCAAGTTCTCCACTTCTGGAATTATTAACATGGATCTTAACTTTGTGCAAGGCCAGAGTTGTGGTGGGATAGGAAATGAAAATAGCTATCTCATTTCTACTCTGGTCTTTCATGCCCCCCACCTCCTGTGCTTGAGGAACAACACTTTCATATTTCGATTAGGCACTTTATAGCCTTCCAGCTTCAACACTGAGTTCAACAACTCAAGCTCATTACCACAGCACCCATATTTTCCGACAGCTTCTGCAAACCATTTTATCTGGCTCTCCATTTGCTTAAAAACTGTTATACGTCTTCAATTTGAGAGCGGGGTTTCCTTTATTGCCATCCAAAGAGTCAACTGAGAATACATCCCTGCCTGTAGCCATTTAACATTCTAATGAGCATTAATCAGCGGGATTTCTGCCCCTCTCTCAGGAGAAAGTCCTGTCCAAGAGAGCAGCCGGCTAACTGACAGGCAGCTCCTTGTCCCTTCGGTGCAAGCAGTATCCAGAGCCTAAGTCCTGGGAGTCCAGGAACAGGTTCATTTTGATGACCTTAGGGTAGGTGATGCGTGGAGAAGAGAAAAGAAGGGGTTCTTGGATGTTGGCCAAGAGATCAGGAGGTGTGGAGTAATGGGGGTGGGGAGAGGGTGCAGAAACTCCCAGAGGTCAGATCTTTTGAGGAGGGACTGTTCCTGATGTCAAATGGGGAAGCCCTCCCTAACTCATTTCCAGTCTGAGGTCTCAAGAGGGTTGATTTTCAGGTTTTTAACCTTGCCATTAAACTTCTCCCACCATCTTGGAAATTGAGGCTGGGTGGAAAACAGCCCTTAAGTGGTGAAAAATTGACCACTTAACTGAGGAGAGGGAGAGGGAGAGAGAAGGGTAGGGGGGGAACAAACAAGAATCAAAGGGATCTTTAAACTGGAAAAACCAACTGGAAAAAGCAGATGGAGGATGTGTACATGGAATGCATTTGAGACAGTTTTGTCAACAATATGTCCAACCAACTAAGGATCTGGTATTGTGTAATGAGACACAGCTATTTGTAATCCTATTGCAAAGGATCAGCTAGGGGTTGTGGTCATTCTATAAGAGCATTTCACATAATGTTTGTGACTATTGGCTAAAATAGCATCTTAAATTGAAGCAAAAACAATTATGAAAGTATGAGGGGTGAGGTGAATGAGAGATATTTAAATCTAACTTTAGAAGTTAGATTTAAAGATATGACAATAGATAAGTAACAGACATCATTTAAAGAAATAATTCATAAATCTGAATTAATATACATTAGGGGTGGCATGGAGGTACAGTGGTTAGCACTGCTACCTCACAGTGCCAGGGACCCTGGTTCAATTCCCAGCTTGGGTGTGTGAAATCTGCACGTTCTCCCCATGGCTGCATGGGTTTCCTCCAGGTGCTTTAGTTTCTTCCCATAGGCCTAAGATGTGTGGGTTAGATGGATTGGCCACACTAAATTGCCCTTAGTGTACGAGGATTAGAAAGGTAAATAATCAAGATTACAGAGATAGGGCCTGGGTGGGATTGTTGTCGGCGCAGGCTTGATGGGCCAAATTGCCTCCTGCTGCACAAAGGATTCTGTGATTGGTCAGGACACCAGCAAGAGCAAAAAATTGCATTTATATAGCACCTTTAAATAGTGAAACATCCCAAGGCGCTACACTGAACTGTTATCAATCAATCTAGCCACTTAGGAAGATATTAAGACAGCAGATGGAAGATTTAGAAAAATAGTTTCGTTTTGAAGGGGGAGAAATTCTTGAATTTAGAGCATCGGAAACAAAAGGCAATGCAGAAGTAATTAAAATCAAGAATGCACAAGATGCTAGAGTTGGAATCATGCTGAGATCTTGGTGGAGCTAGAGCAAACTACAGAGATAGGAACAGGTGCAGATATGGAGGATTGAAATAAAGAAGAATTTTAAAATTGGGACATTGCCATTTTAGGAGCCAATGTAAGTCTGAGAGCAACAAGAACTTACATTTATTTAGGACTTCTAAAGTAATGAAACATCCCAAAGCACTTTACAAGAGCATTATAAAACAACATTAAACCACACACGGAAATATTAGAGCCAGATGACCAAAAGCTTGGTCAAAGAGAAAGATTTTAAGAAATGACTTAGAGAAAGTAAGTGAGGTATAGAGGAAGAGAAATGTAGGGAGGGAATTCCAGAGCTGAGGACCAACGCAGGTGAAGGCACAGCCATCAATGGTGTGACAATTATGATCAGAAATGCACAAGATGGCAGGATTAGAAGAGTGCAGATACATAATTGCATTGTGGGGCTGTTGGAGGTTACAGAGATAAGGAGAAGAAAGCCATGGAGGGATTTGATAAAGAGGATGGAAATTTTAAAATCAAATCATTGATTGACCGAGAGTCAAGTACATCAGCGAGCCAGTGGGTGGGTGGGAGGGGGATGCGGGTGCAGTGGTGGGGGAATGGAATTTGTTGCAGTGTAACACACTGGCAGCAGAACATTGAATAAGTTCAAGTTTATGTAGGATGGAAGATGAGAGATAAACCAAGGACAGATTCCCTGGCTGCACACTCCAAGACTGGAAATTCTTGCCCAAGTTTAGTGGACTTTTGAACGGTCTATCGGATTACTATCTTGCCCACTATGATTTCTGTGGCAGGTAGAGATGGGAGAGTTTTGGCCCAAGAGATTGAGGCAATAAAAGCATGGAATTTCAGTAGCAGGTAAACTGATGCCAAGGGCAGGATAAGGCAATGGTATGGAAGTGGAAATATTGATCTAGATGATAGAGGAGATACATGATCTGAAGCTCATCTCACTTGAATATGACTCCAAGATTGCAAATTTCCTTGCTGTATGTCAAACTTCAGGCGTGAGATATTTTATGTGCAGCTGAGAAGTTGGGGCTTCAGTTTAAAGTCTCATCTGGCAGATGGCACCCCCAACAGTACTGCACTGAAGTATCAGCAAAATGTTTGTGCTCAGGACCCTAGATTGGGGCTTCAGCCCACAACCTGTGCTTGCTCTGTAATGTATACCAATTATCTTTTCTTATGGACAGTTAATGAAGTCATATCTATATTTCATGCCTAATCTTTGTATAGCCATTGCAATCATTGAAAAATCAATCTTTAATTACAAATATATCATTTATATTAACCAAATAATACTGCGGTAATTCTGTCTAGTGCACCAATATTTACTCCTCCTTAGATAAAATAGCCACTGATATAAAAGATTTACTGAGGTTGTTATCTGAAAGCCTACAATATAAAGAAATGGGATTTCCATCTATGACACAATGAGTCACTTCAATGTTTGATGTTTTCATTAGATTCAATGAAAAGTAAACCTAATATGAAACAGTGAAATTAATTTCAGAACTTTTCTCACTGCAGCTACAATATGTTCTTTTTCTGCCTTTACTCTATGTCTATAGCTTACAATTAATTTTTGCTTCTCATTCCTACCTTCAAAGTATGACAGAGAGCATGAAAGTTTTGGTGATTTGTCTCTAGTTCATCCCAGTCCAGTTTCCAGCAGTTTGTGGGTCTGATGATAAGCGGGAGCCCGTAGAATACAGATTCACAAACACCGTCAGATCTCAGAGCCCTGTAAGGTAAGAGTTCCAATAAGCATCAATTTGGCTGCCCTGTTCATTTCAGATTTGAAAAATGTGTACTCAAGAATGTCCATCAGACAAAATATAACACACAGAAGAAAGATATCAGGAAAGATGGCCACAATCTTAATCAAACTGGTATGCTTTAAGGATTGTTTCAAAGAAAGAAAGAAAAAGGAGGTGGAGAGATTTAAGGATGATGTGGAGATGTCAGTGTTGGATTGGGGTGGGCACAGTAAGAAGCCTCACAACACTGGATTAAAGTCCAACAGGTTTATTTGGAATCACGAGCTTTCAGAGCACTGTTCCTTCATCAGGTGAATGAAGTGGTTAAAGGATAGTGTTCTAGAACTTAAGGCCAGCAGTGCCACCGTGCTGCCCAGGTTGTAGCACCTGAGGAGGTTACAGAGATAAAGAGGGGCAAGTTCGCGGACTAAAGTGAAAAGCTTGATAACAAACTGCTGTATTGGTCAAAAGAAAAAACAGAAATATTGAAACTTATGTGTGGAAGGAGGCCATTCATCATGACTGTGCCAGCTGAGGAAGAATTATCCAACCTAATTAACAATTTAGATTAGTCCCACCTTCCAATTCTTAATCCATAGCCCTGAAGGTTATGATACCTCAAGTGTACATCCAATTTTTTTTTAATCCAAAGAATCTCCACCCTTTCAGGCAATGAGTTCCAGGTCACACCAATCTTCCATATCCCATAAGCCTTTTTCTAATCACTTTAAATCGAAATACTCTAACTAGTGGCATTAGTGTTAATGATTCTTACAATCCACTCTGTCTCGGTCACTCATAATTTTATACCTCAATTAATGCCTCCCTCAGTCTCCCCTGCCCAAAAGAAAACAAACCCGGTCTGTCCAATCTTCCTTCACTTTTAAAAATCTCAATTTCTGTCTATAACCACATAAATCTCTTCTGTGTGCAGCCTAGACTAACCACATCCTTCCAATAATGCAGTGACCAGAACTGTCTGTCATAGTCTAACTAGACGAAGACTACTTACTTTATAACTTGTAGTTTGTGTTGCAGGGGTCCAAGGTCTGCTGCTTTGTTTGTGTTCTGGTAGTCTCGGAGACCCTCGGTTTTCTCAGTGAGGATAGTTGGCCCAGGAAGGAGGGCAGGGCTGATAAGTCTCTCCTGAACATCACATTTCAGCCAAGCTATGAGTCAGAAAGAAACAAATTATGTTTTTAATAATGTTTTTACATGAACTACACTTGACCTCCCCCATTTTGGTGAAAAGACAAATTGTAGAAATAGACAATAGGAGCATAAGAATTTGGAATAGAAATAGGAGGAATAAGCCATTCAGCCCATCGAGCCTGCTCAGCCAATCAATAAGATCGTGGATAATCTGGCATGGCCTTTGATCCACTTTCTTTCCTGGCACTTGGGAAGCACAAGAAAGATTGCTCTACTCAGCAATGACAGATATGTCCTCTCATATCAGACTTCTCTGCGGTGGTGCAGGATCATGGGCGGGATGGAACTCATTCAGCTTGTGAGTGCCACCATGTCACAGGGCTTTCAACAATTGTGCAATAAGGAACAATTAGTCATTGAGTCATAGAGGTTTACAGCATGAAAACAGGCCCTTCAGCCCAACTTTTCCATGCTGCCCTTTCTTTTTTAAAACCCCTAAGCTAATCCCAATTGTCCGCATTGGCCCATATCCCTCTATACCCATCGTACCCATGTAACTATCTAAATGCTTTTTAAAAGACAAAATTGTACCCACCTCTACTACTACCTCTGGCAGCTTGTTCCAGACACTCACCACCCTCTATGTGGAAAAATTGCCCCTCTGGACACTTTTGTATCTCTCTTCTCTCACCTTAAACCTATACCTTCTAGTTTTAGACTCCGCTATCTTTGGGAAAAGATATTGACTATCTAGCTTGTCTATGCCCCTCATTATTTTATAGACCTCTATAAGATCACTCCTCAGCCTCCTATGATCCAGAGAAAAAAGTCCCAGCCTATTCAGCCTCTCCTTATAACTCAATCCATCAAATCCCAGTAGCATCGTAGTAGATCTTTTCTGCACGCCTTCTAGTTAATAATATTCTTTCCATAATAGAACGACCAGAATTGCACACAATATTCTAAGTGTGGCCTTGCCAATGTCTTGTACAACTTCAACAAGACGTCCTAACTCTTGTATTCAATGTTATGACCAATGAAACCAAGCATGCTGAATGCCTTCTTTACCACTCTGTCCACCTGTGACTCCACTTTCAAGGAGTTACAAACATGTACCCCTAGATCTCTTTGTTCTGTAATTCTCCCTAATGCCCTATCATTAACTGAATAAGTCTTGATCTGATTCAATCTACCAAAATGCATCACCTCGCATTTGTCTAAATTAAACTCCATCTGCCATTCGTCAGCCTACTGGCCCAACTGAAAAAGGTCCCATTGCAATTGGAGATAACTTTTCTCAACATCCGCTCTTAGTGTCATCTGCAAACTTACTAACCAAGTAAGTTTCTCATCCAAATCATTAATATAAATAACCCAGACTGATTTCTGGTCACAGACTTCCAGGAAGCCGATTTTGTATCCATTTAGACACCTCACCCTGGATCCCGTGAGATTTAATTAGTAATCTCTTAATTCTCTGGGAAAAGGTAAACATATTACAATTGAAATAAATATTATGTTTTAAACTGACGCATTTCAATCTCAAAAAATAATCTTAAACAAACCTGTGTAGATATGAGAGGAGAGGTCACTAAGGTTGATTGATTAAATAGATTAAAAATTATTACGGATAATATTTTTAAAAAAAACAATTCAAATTGTTCACCAAAACAGATTCCATGAAAACGCAAAAACTGAGCAGAAAAAAATCCATGTGTTAATTATTAGGGAAGTTCAGGATAATATTAGAATTTTTAAAAATGCTTATAACGTTACAAAGTATAATAGAAAGCCTGAGGATTGTGAATGTTTTAGAAACCAGTGAAGAGTGACCAAAAAATTAACAAAAAGGGAAGAAAATAAGAGAATAAACTAGCCAGATAGATAAAAACAGATTGTGAGAACAGGACAGGAAGGGGGTTAGTATAAACATAAAATGTAAGAGCAGAAGTAAGCCATTTGGCCCACTGGATCTGTTCTGCCATTCAATATGATTGTGTCTGATCTGATGTAATCCTCAAGTCCACTTTTCCTCCTAATCCCCATATACCTTGATTCCCTTATTAACAGGAATTTCCTCCTCGTCTGTTTTAAATGGGCAACATTATGGGTTACCTTATTCTGTGTTTATGCCCTCTGGTCCTAGACTCTCCCACAAGAAGAAGCATACTCTCAGCACTAATTTCTTCTCTCACCAGCTGTCCAAAAACAGAAAAGTGTTTTTATTTGCTTCTTGTTTTATTTGTGGTGACACATTTCACAATCCCTCTGTTTTGGTATGAGCCAACTTTCTATTAATAACCTCACAACTCAAAGATAGGATGAACTTCAAAGAGCTCATTTATTTGCACACCCTTAAAATGTAGGAGGAGGGTTGCAATGTCACCTCCTTTACAAATTTATAGCAAACGAGGGTGCGAGAAAAGTAAGATTTACACTGCAGAGCCCAGAGAGAAAATAAGTAATGTTTTATGTGAGTTACAGAGACCAGAATCAAACTTGAATAATGTATCCCTTCACAGAGGTTGGTGGATTGAAAATCGATGCTGTATAATTCACTATTCTGATCCTGTGGACTTCACATGATGATAGATATGTACAGATGAATCAATCTTGGAGGTGATGGTACAAAATATTTAGTGATGTAGATGGAGACCAAAGCTCCTTGCATGTGAGACCACTAGTCAGATATAGTAAAAAAACAGACTGAGACTTCACAGTTCAGCAAGGCAATATTAATTGCTCCACAAACCAGAAGTTCATATTACATGACTCCCATCTCTCCACACTGTCTTTGACAAGGATGTGTATCACTCACCTGGGTCCCTGAGAATGCTGAGTGTCTCACCGATTGAAATTAAAAGGAAGGTTACAGGCTGTTTGTTTTCGAAGATGATTAGACTCTCATTGGCCAACCTTGGTTATGAAATACGGTGGCCTTTGTCTTTGTTCTGTGCAGCTCCAAGGGTGGTCATCAGTGGTTCCTCAGGGATAACATAGTACAAGTTTCTTTGCTATTGCCAGTTAGCTTCTTGTGAGTGAGGTCATGGAGTTGCAAATATAACTGAGTTGCAGAGGGTGAACTGGAAGAGAACAAGAGCTCCTCAAAAGTTGAAGTTGAGAGGAGGTGCAGTAAGCTCAGGAGCTAAGTGAGGTCCATCCAGTTGTGCAAGACTCCTTGCAGATGAGTGACCATAATATGATAGAATTCTTCATCAATGTGGAGAATGACATATTCTGAGACTGGGATCTTGAATCTAATTAAAGGAAACTATGATAGTATGAACTATGAGTTGGTTATGACATATTAGGTATCATTAGTCAAAGGGATAATGGTGGATAGATGACTGCTCTTTTTCAAAGAGCGCATGGGTGAAATGGGTGAAATTGTTCATTCCAATCTGGCACAAAAATGAAACTGGAAAGGTGGCCAAACCATGTCTTACAAGGGAAATTAAAGTCCACTGAGGGATGACAACAATGCGAGATGGGGCTTTCAACACCATATAATGATGCAAACACTGCCATGAATGTGATATGGAGCTGTCGAGGGATCCAGCCTGATTTGATTCAGATATCAACAGTGAGGAGACCCTCTAGAATATCATTGCTCATGACTGTCCTCAATCAGTGCTGTCGCTTGTGGAATAAGGGTTCAAAACTTAACCGTCTTACACTGCTAATAAAGATTTACACACATCTCCCTGACAACATACAAGAGTCTGGAAACTAGTTGCACTAAAGTTGACATCATATAGGGCACTGTGACTGAGTTTGAGAGTAGATGAACTTTGAGATAAGAGAGTCTCAAAAAGCAAAATCCCATATATTTTGATTTCTTTACACCAAGGGCTAGATATAACTCCTTCTTGAAAACATACAACTACTTTCTGAGGTAGAGAATTCCACAGGCTCACCAATTATTGGGTGAAGAAATTTAATCTCAGTCCTAAATGATTTACTCCGTATCCTCAGACTGTGATCCTTGATTGTGGACTCCCCTGCCACATGGAACATCTTTCCTGCATCTACCCTGCCTAGTCCCATTCGAATCTTATTGATTTCAATGAGATTCCCCTCATTCTTCTAAACTCTGGCAAATATATCTTAACTGACTTAATTTGTCCTCATATATCAGTTTTGCCATCCCAGGAATCAATCTGATAAACATTTACTGCTTTTGCTCCATAGCAAGAACATCCTTCCCCAAATAAGCAGATCAAAACTGCATACAATTTTCCAGCTGTGGTTTCAACTATACAACTGCAGCAAGGCATTCTTGCTCCTATACTCGAATCCTCTTGTTATGAAGGCCAATATACCATTCGACTCTTCACCATCTGCTGCACTGCACACTTATTATCGGTGATGGGTGTACAAGAAAATCCAGGCCTTGCTGCACATTCCTTTGCTCAATTCAGATAAAGCCTAACTTCCTACTGTTGCTATCAAAGTAGATGACCTCACATTAGTCCACATTATGCTGCATCTGCCTCCCATGCATTTTCCCACTCACTCAACTTGTCCAAATCACACCGAAGCATCCCTACATTATACTCACAGCTCACTCTTCCAGCCAACTTTGTGTTATCTTCAAATTTGAAGAAGTTGCATTTAGTTCCTTCATCTAAATCATTAATATATACTGTGAATAGCTGGGACCCTCGCAGTGATCCGTGTGGTACTCTACTATTGGCAGACAAATCATTGCCTACCACTTGGAAAAATACCATCTATTCCTATATTAAGGCCAGAATTTTACCGGCATGTCCATCCTGATTCTGGTGATGGGTGAGGATCGTTGGTTGTGAGATCTGAGAACGGCATTCTCCGTTAGCCTCAGGCAGGAGCATACGTACCTTGGGCGGACGTGCAGGTAAAATTCCACCCATCTGTTTTCTGTCTGCCTACCAGTTTTATATCCACTTCATTACATTACTTGAGTCTGAGTGCATGCCTGGGAACCCCATTCGGGCTGTTGCCTTCTGTGGGTTGATGTGCAAGAAAGCTGCTTTGACATCTGCAATGGTGACCCCAGATATAGGTTCATCCAGAACTTACAGGGTGGAGGGCATGTTCCTGCTGTCTTCTTGCTCAAACCAGGTGCAGAATACATTGAGCCGGTAATTTTACATGCCTTCATCTTTAGCCTGTTATGTCCTACAGACCTTGCCATAGTTGGCAGACGGGTGGGAGGAGAGGGGTCAATGTTGCTAGCCTGGGACTCTAGCTTTGTCCAGTATTGTCCTTATTGTCTTCACTCAGATAAGGGGTCCCTCATTTCTAACTGAGACAAGGAGAAGTGTTTACATTCAGAGAATTCTGAATCCTTGGAATTGATTTGGATGCTCCATCGCTGAGTACATTCAAGACTGAGATTGATCTTTCAGGAATGGGAATCAAGGCAGTTGAGGCAATAGATTATCTGCGATTGTTTCAATGACGGATCAAGAGGTTGAATGGTCCATTATTGCTCTCATCTCTTATGTTCTTATAATAAATTGAGAGGCTGCAAAAAGATACTGACAGGTTAGGTGACTGGACAAAAGTGGCAGATCAAATAGAATGTGGAGAAGTCTAAGTTAGTAAGGATAGAAAAACAGAATATTTTTTAAAAATGTGAAACTTTGAAATGTTGATGATCAGAGAGAGAGCTTTGAGTGTACAGGTAATACAGAAAGTTTGTGTATAAATACAGCAAACAATTAGAAAGGCAAATGTCATGTTGGCGTTTATTGCAAAGGGATTGGAGTACAAGAATAAGGAAATCTTGCTACAATTATATAGATTTTTGGTGAGACTACACCTGTAGGTAGTAGTGTGTGCTGTTCTGTTCCCCTTATCTAAGGAGGGATATACTTCTCTTCAGGGTCATACAGCATAGGTTCTTTAAGCTGATTCCTGGAATGAAAGAGTTGTTCTATGACAACAGGCTGAGTAACTGGAGTTGAGAAGAATGAAAGTTGATCCTGTTAAAACATACAGTATTCTGAAGAGGCTTGATAGGGTAAGCAATGAGAGGATGTTTCACCTAGATGGAAATCTAGAACATGGAGGCATGCACTCAGAGACTAGGAGAAATTTCAATACTCAGAGAATTGTGAATCCTTGGAATTGGCCACTCTATTGGGATCTGGATGCTCCATCGTTTACATTCAAGACTGAGATTGATCTTTCAGGAATGGGAATCAAGACAGTTGAGGCAGAAGATGATTGGATTGAGTGATGGATCGAGGGGCTGAATGATGCACCATTGCTCTTATCTTTTATGTTCTTATAATGAATCAAGAGGTCTGAATAGAGCCAATTACAAAGATCAAAATAAAACTTAATTGAAATCAATCATATTTTGTATTCAACTTTCACACTCAGCTGAGGAATCCCATTGTTTCACTACAGGAGCCAAGAATAGGATTAGCTTCTTTTCTGTACTATATGACACTGGCTGGTTGTGCTATTAATTATAATAGTTCCAAAAGAGCTATTAGAGATCTCAGGGTAATCAGCATGCGTTTACAATTATAGTCACATAAATTCATTGTGCTGCCAAAAATGCTTCAAATGACTGCCAAACTTTTGTGTGGTGTAGCCATAGAAGGCATACATAATCAACAACAGTAGGGAGTTTGCTATGAAATTATGTAGTTGGATGTTACACAGACATAACAATTGCTTATGTTTACAACAAATTGGACACTTGTTAATAAACTAAGCATCTGATTTTGAGTGAGGCAGTTGCATGTTTTCTAGGTTTAAGAATTCTCCCAAAGAGATCATTCTCCAGAGCTCCACTGCAATATGGAGTCCCTGAGCACCAACAATAAACTGGAGACACAGCCATAATAGGCCCTGAATCTCTGATTGTGCTTATCAGCAGTGGGATTCATGCCAAGGATAGAATCTCTACCACCAGTATGATGTAGAACTGATTATTATTTTTAAGTTTGTCAACTGAAGAAAACATCATCAATCTAAGAAAGGTCACTGCAAACTCAAGTATAAATGATCATCATTTCAAAATTAATATTCATGACAGCCAACTATCATCTTTGTTCCTTTTCATCTCCCTCTTTTACAGAAGTTACAGAATGTTGAGATATGGTTCCATGAACTGGAGTAGCTTGCCAAGTGAATATTATTTATGTGTTAAGATCAGAAGGTTAACATTGATTCAGTGAGTACATCACAGCCTGGCAATAAAACTTGCCTTCAACTGACAACTACACAATTGTAATTTCTCTCAACGTTGTTTAGAAATTGTTTCCAGCTGAATATTTTCTATTCCCTTGCCCTAAAATGCAGAGGTCATTTCTGGCATCATCCTTAGAATCATAGATGATGCAGCACAGAGAAAGTCATTCTTTGCTATAGCTATCCAATCAATCTCACTTCCCTGCTCTTTCCTTATAACACTGTAAATTATTTCACTTGAACTATTTATCCAATTATTTCTTGAATTTTGCTATTGAATCTGCTTTCATTGCACGTGCTCTCCAATTTACCTCTCTTTTCTCTGGCCCTCCTGCATAAAATCTCCTCTTCACCTCCTTTTTCCTAAGGAAAACAACCCAATTTCTTCAGTTTCTCACTTTACTGAAGCTTCCTGTTAGGGTTCTATTAAATCTATTTGAGCCTGAGCTGGCAGAGAGTCAGTGGACTCCAATACACAGACTCATCTGTGACCATGACCCCAGGAATATCATCCACTTTTACCAGCCTTTGACCATCCACGCTGGAGCGTGGTCTGGATATCCACTGACCAGCAAAGGTAAAATGCAGCCCAACAGTGATCCGGAACACCCAACTGTGCAGACCCATCAAGCGACGCAGGGAGGAATTGCAAGCAACAAGTCTTCCATCTGCACACCTACCAAAGTGAAGAATCTCATTGGACACAACCATGCCCTCAACACCATAAACCAATCCCACCGTCTCCCAGGCTAGAAAAGAAACAGACACTCTAGGAAGCATGGAAAACGTGTAGCCTGCAGGTGAGAGTGAAGCAACGTGGTCTCAAGGCCCCTTTCCCCAGCTTACTGCTTGCAAATGTTCAGTCTCTGTAAAACAAACTGGACGAATTTAGAGCCAGACTCACTTTGCAAAGAGAACTGAGGGACTGCTGTCTATTCTGTTTCACGGAGATGTTGCTTATTCCTGTGTCAGTGGACAGTGCCCTGTAACCTGAAGGCTTCTCAATCCATTGAATGGACCATACAATGGCCTCAGGCAAAGGTAGGGGAGGTGGAGTCTGCTTCCTAATCAACACCTTGTGGTGCCTAGATGTAGCAACTTTCCGCTCCCCAGATCTTGAATACCCGATGCTAAAATGCCACCCCTGCTAACTTCTGTGGAAGTTCACCTCCATTATCCTGAAGGCAGTTTACGTTCCACCTCATGTGGACACGAACGTTGCGCTGGACAAATATATACCAGTACAAAAGCCTTGAGAAGTAACATCCCGAGGCCTTGTTCATTATAGCCAGGGTCTTTAGTCAGGCTAAGCTCAAGAATGTACTACCAAGTTACCACCAACATGTCTCTTGCTCCACCAGAAGCCCAAACAAGCTAGACCACTGCTACTCAAATATCAAATATGCCTACCACTCTATCGCCACCCACACTTTGGCAAACCAGACCACAAGGCTGTGCTCCTGCTCCTGGCTTACAAGCAAAAACTGAAACAGAAGAGTCCATCAGAGAGTCATACAATATTGGTCTGAGGAATTGGATGATTTTCCAAGGAGCTGCCTGGAGTCAGCGAAGTAGTCAGTATTTAAAAACTCTGCGACCAGCCTGAACGAGTAACCCACTACAGCGAATGAATTCATTAGTAAGTTGTAGAAGACTATGTATCAAAGAAGCAAATCTTCCCCAACGAGAAACCATGGATGAACCATTGCTGAAGTCCGGTCTGAGGTGTTCAAGTCAGGCGACACTGACCTGTAAAAGAAAACTAGATACAATCTAAGGAAATCCATCAAAGATGCCAAAAAAAATACAAGACCAAGCTAGAGTCCCAGACTAGCCACACCGACCCTGTCGACTATGGCAAGGTCTGTAAGATATAAAAGGCTACAAGCTGAAAGCTCAACACACCCCTCCCTGATGAGCTCAATATATTTTACGCCCATTTTGAACAAGAGGATAGCCAGAGCATGCCTTCCACCCTGGAAGATTCTGGGGTCATCAGTGCAGATACCAGAGCAGCTTTCTTGAACATCAACCCACAGAAAGCAACTAGCCCGGATTGGGTACACGGGTGTGCACTCGGATCCTACGCAGATTGGCTGGCAGAGGTATTCACAGACATCTTCAACCTCTCTTTACAACAACTTGAGTCCCCATCTGCTTCAAAAAGACAACCATGATCCCGATATCTAAAACAAAACCTTAATTATTATTGGCCAGTGGCTCTGACATTCATTATTATGAAGTTCTTTGAAAGGTTAATCATGGCATGAATCAATTCCAGCCTCCCGAACTGCCTGGATCCACTACAGTTTACCTACCGCACAACAGGTCCACAGCAGATGCCATTTCCCTGGCCCTACATTCAACTCTGGAATACCTAGATAACATGGACACCTATGTCAGACTCCGACTTATTGATTACAGCTCAGTCATCTCCAAACTCTTGTGGCCTGGGCCTTGGCACCTCCTTCCGTGAGTGGATTCTGAACTTCCTAACTCATAGATACTGATCATTAAGGATAGGCAACAACATCTCCTCCACAATCATCCTCAACACCGGTGCTCCATAAGACTGTGTTCTCAGCCCGCTATTATACTCTTTATAGACCTATAACTGTGTGGCCAAATTCCCCTCTAATTTGATTTTCAAGTTTGCTGACAATACTCAGTATTGAGTCAGATCTCAAACAATGCGAGACAGAGTACAGGAATGAGACAAAGAATCTGGTGAACTGGTGCAGCAACAATAATCTCTCCCTCAACGTCAATAAACAAAGGAGATTGTCATCGACTTCAGGAAGCGTAAAGGAGGACATGCCTCTGTCTACATCAATGGGGAAATGAAATAGAAAGGGTCGAGAGTTTCACATTTTTAGGTGTTCAGATTACTAACAAACTGTCCTGGTCCCCCTGTGCTAACACTATAGTTAAGAAAGCTCACCAATCTCTACTTTCTCAGAAGACAAAGAAAATTGGGCATGTCAGCTATGACTCTCACTAACTTTTACAGGTGCACCATAGAAAGTATTCTTTCTGGTTCTACCACAGCTTGGTATGGCTCCTGCCCAGCCCAAGACCGCAAGGAACTACAAAAGGTCATGAATGTAGCCCAATCCATCACACAACCAGCCTCCCATCTACTGAATCTGCCAAATTTCTTGCAAAGCAGCCAACAGAATTAAGGGCCCCATGCACCCCAGACATTCTTTCTTCCACTTTCTTCCTTCTGGAAAAAGGTACAGAAGTCTGAGATCACGTACCAACGACTTAAGAACAGCTTCTTCCCTATTGCTGTCAGACTTTTGAATGGGCTTACCTTACATTAAATTGATCTTTCTCTACATCCTAGCTATGACTGTAACACTATATTCTGCATACTCTCGTTCCCTTCGCTATGAATGGTAAGTTTTGCCTGTATAGTGCGCAAGAAAAAATGTATTAACTGTTTGTTAATACATGTGACAATAATAAACCAAATCAAATCAAAACTTCAAGAACAAGAAAATTACAGTACAAGAACAAGCCTTCAGCCCTCCAAGCCTGCACGTATCATGCTACCCAACATAACTAAAACCCCCTACCCTTACGGGGACCATATATCTCTATTCATTATTCATGTATTTGTCAAGATGCCGCTTAAAAATTACTATTGTATTTACTTTCACTACCTCCATTGGCAACAAGTTCCAGGCACCCACAACTCTCTGTGTAAAAGATTTGCTTCGTACATCTCCTTTAAACCTTGCCTCTCGTACCCTAAACCTATGCCTCCTAGTATTTGACTCCTCTGCCCTGGAAAAAAGCTTCTGTAGACTTTATCAGGTCTCCCCTCAACCTCCATTGTTCCAGCGAAGACAAACCAAGTTTCTCCAACCTCTCCTCATAGCTAATGCTCTCTATACCAGGCAATATCCTGGTAAATATTTTCTGTACCATCTCCAAAGCCTCCACATCCTTCTGGTAGTGTGACAACCAGAATTGAACACTATATCCCAAGTGAGGTCTAATTAAGGTTCTATAAACCTGCAACATGACTTGCCAATTTTTAAACTCAATCCTCCAGCTGATGAAGGCAAGCATGCCGTATGCCTTCTTGACTACCTTCTCCACTTGCATTGCCACTTTCAGTGACCTGTGTACGTGCACACCCAGATCCCTTTGCCTAAATGGGTTCTGCCATTTACTCTATATTTTCTATCTATATTAGACCTTCCAAAATGCCTTATCTCACATTTGTCCGGATTAAACTCCATCTGCCACCTCTCTGCCCAAGTCTCTAACTGATTTGTATCTTGCTGTATCTTGTGATGATCCTCATCGCTACCCACAAATCCACCAACCTTTGTGTCATCTGCAAACTTACTAATCAATTCAGTTACATTTTCCTCCAAATCATTTATATATATTGCAAACAGCAAACGTCCCAATATTGATGTCTCAGGAATGTCACTTGTCACACCCCTCCATTCAGAAATATATCCTTCCACTGCTACCCTCTACCTTCTTTGACTGTGCCTGTTTTGTATCCACCTTGTCACCTCACCTCTGATCCCATGCAAGTTCACCTTCTGCACCAGTCTGTCAGGAGGGACCTTGTCAAAGGCCTTATTGAAGTCCATGCAGACAACATTCACTGCCCTACCCTCATCAATCATCTTTGTCACTTCCTCAAAAAACTCGATCCTTAGCCTTGATATTCCTTCGTTGCCCAGAATGAACACAACAGGTTGTTGTGTTATTTTCATGATATACCTTGGATGTATTCAATGTGCGAGATACAAGCACCAATCCTTGACATGGAATTGGGTATTCACGTTGTGGGTTCATTTATTTAGACTCGACATGTGATAACACTTATGAATAGTTTGAAGCTATCAGAGCTCTGTGTGTGTGTGTGTATGTGTGTATGTGTGTGTGTGCGCTGTGCTCAAAACAAAAATGAAATTATGAGGTGATTTTCCAGCATTGCACGCCTGGCGCAGATAGCGCTAGTCCATGTAGATTGCATGCGGGCCTAAAAATAGGCTCTGCGCCCACCTCCAAACTGTTTGCCAGTCCCAGTCCCTTTCTACTGGTGCAAACTGAATCTTGCCTAGAAAAGGTGCAATGCCAATTAGCACACTTAAAATAACATTGAAATATACTTAGCCTATTCAAAGCCGGGTTCTTCTAGCTCCCAAGGACCTTCCGAGCCTCAGTAGTGAGAATCACTAACGGTGTCCACTAGTTGACACCAGGCTTCATGGCTGCGCTTGTGGGCTTAGAGGCCACTGAAGCCTCTGGGTAGTCAGGGATAGAGTGGGGAATTGCCTACCTAGCAATGCCCACCTGTCACATTGACAATGCCAGTTGGGCACTGCCAATATGTCAGGGCAGTGCCAAGGGAGTAGTTCCTGAATGAAAGTGGAGCCTGAATGGGAGGGGGCTATGCAGTGAAAGCTATGACAAGGTTCATGAAAGGGTGGGGCATAAAGGGAGGGCAGGAAAGGATGGATCGTGAGGCGGGGGGGGGGGCATGTCAGGGCCCAGGGAAGACCACAATTTTAACAATCCATGTGACAGAGGGAATAGGGAAACATGCCACAGATGAGGGAGGAGACCCGATGTCCATGGGGGGAGGGAGGGGGTCTTCCAGTGCATTGTAAAAATCGGGGCAGCCTTTTAAAATGGCATTCAAGAGCTTTGCAGCCAGGCTCACCAGCGTGTTTAGGCCCCACCTCTCCAGGACTGGTGTACCGTTCACCACTCTCTCAAAAAATGACTAAGTGTGGGACAATTATGGTGTGGTCCAGCCCATGCCCGACATACTGGCACAGGTTACTCGGGTTTTCTCATCATTGTGACGATTCGTCATTTTCTGGGAAAATTCTGCCCTAACGGTCCCGCCCACTATTAGGATTGTCTGGTTTCATCAAAAGTCAATGGACTCCTGGCTGGACTGCCAAACCTTCGTGACAGATCCCACCACAAGGAGGTTGAAAAATATCATAGGACATATTTTCCTTCTCATGATATCATGCTGATATCCCTTAAAGACATTGTATAACAGAGGTAGGATCTCAGAAACTGCTTTAGATGCAGAGAAATTTTCCGAATAATGCGCTGTGTTAGCCACTCGATTTGTTCTCACCTCCTGGCGAATTTGTGGTTTGAAACTGAGCACCTGGCACCAGAATCCTAACAGTACCTATTGGGCACTAGGTTGCAGTTGGTGTCAGTGAAGTCATCTTTATTTATTCTCTTCACATCCACCTACCTTGGAACTGCTATTGTCACAGGGATAGTTTTTAAAAAAAATTTATTTATTAATCACAAGTAGGTTTACATTAACACTGCAATGAGGTTAGTGTGAAGATTCCCCATTCGCTATACTCTGGTACCTGTTTAGGTATACTGAAGGAGAATCTAGCATTGTCAATGCACCTAACCAGCACACTTTTTGGACAATAGGACGAAACTGGAGCACCTGGAGGAAACCCAGAGAACATGCGAACTCCACACAGGCAGTGACCTAAACAAGGAATTGAACTCGGGTCCGTGAAGCAACAGTGCTAACCACTGCACTATCACTGTCTACATCAATGGGGACGAAGTAGAAATGGTTGACAGCTTCAAGATTTTAGGTGTCCAGACCACCAACAACCTGTTCTGGTCCCCCGTGCTGACACTATAGTTAAGAAAGCCCATCAATGCCTCTACTTTCTTGGGAGACCAAGGAAATTTGCTATGCCCGCTACAACTCTCATCATAAGGTTAGAAAATTTATCAGATTGAGAACAGCAGATACAGATGTACCATAGAAAGTAGTCTTTCTTGTTGTATCACAGCTTGGTATGGCTCCTGCTCTATCCAAGACTGCAAGAAATTAGAAAGATAGTGAATGAAGCCTAGTCCATCATGCAAACCAGTCTCTCTTCCATTGACACTTCCCCTACATCGGAAAAGCAGTCAATATAATTAAGGACCTCACGTATCCCAGACATATGCTCTTCCACCTTCTTCTGTCAGGGAAAAGATCCAAAAGTCTGAGATCACATACAAACCAACTCAAGAACAGCTTCTTCCCTGCTGCAATCAAATTTTTGAATGAACCTACCTTGCCTTAAGCTAATCTTTCTCCACATCCTAGCTATGACTGTAACACTATATTCTGCACTCTCTCCTTTCCTTCCCTTTGTATGGTATGCTTTGTCTGTATAGGGTACAGGAAACAATACTCTTCACTGTATATTAATACACGTGACAACAGTTAATTAAATCAAAAATCACCGTGCTGCTCCAGGCATAGTCCACCTTGTGGAGGGTTCCCATTTTCAGCAATGATGGCCTGGCAGATGTCACCACTAATCATTTGAAACATTTCACACATCTTCATTCTGGAGACACCCTTCATATTCCTCTGTCTGTAGTAACGACGGCCACCTCTCCTGAGGGCCCTCACACTGGGATAGCCAGGAGCCTGCTCTGTCTACCATCTTTAGTCAATTGGACAATGCTTCCAGAGGTGTCCTATTAATTTGCCATCTTCAGTGCACATCACCATGAGATTGAAATCCACTTTTGATTCTTCAAGGACAGAAAAATTATGCCCAATATCCCAACTGAGTCCTAACCAATAATTTTCAAGGTTTAGTATTACCTCCTTGCTTTTACACTCTTCCTGCCTACATCAATGGGGATGAAAGAATCATGATATGATTTTCAACTAGTCCTTCCACCTCAAAGCTCTGTGGACATACATCCCCAGGGCTCTCTGTCCTTGCACTTCCTTTTATGTTAGTCTCTAAACCATGCTTATAATCTCTCTTTGCCCTGTTCTAGATCTCCTTTATTCTTTCTTTATTCAGCTGGGTTCTCTATTGTGTCAGCTTTTTCTGTCTCATTTAACCTCTGTACTTTTACTGAACTCTATCATGGGATGCCCTTCCTTTCTCCCTTCTCTTTACTCGAACAATCTATTCTTCGAAGGCTTCCTATTGTTCAATTATTTTTTTCACCGACTAATTTTTTATCCCCATCTGTCTGGCTAGGTATCTTTTCAATTCACTAAATTTAGCTTTCCTCAAGTACTTTTATGCTTGATTGTGCACTGCTCTTTTCCATAGCTATTCTCAATCTGATACATTTTCTAACCATATGTTCAACTGACTGGTTGGCACATAGCACAGTGGTTAGCACTGCTCCCTCACAGCATTAGGGACCTGGTTTGATTCCCGGCTTGGGTCACCGTCAGTGTGGAGTCTGGACATCCTCCCTGTATCTGCGTGGGTTTTCTCCAGATGCTCTGGTTTCCTCCCACAGTCCAAAGATGTGTGAGTTAAGCTGATTGGCCATGTTAAATTGATTCTAGTTTTGGAGGGATTAGCAGGGTAAATATGTGGGATTACAGGGATAGGGTGGGATTGTTGTCAGTGCAAGCTTGGTGGGCCGGCTTGATGGGCTGAACGGCCCCCTTCCATACTCAAGTGCAATTTAGGGATTGAATCACGGTTCTATCGCCTCTTACGGTCTAGTCACACACTGTCCTTGCCAACTGTAACATGACTTGAAACTATCAACTACTTCACAATAGTGAGAAAACACTTAAAGGAAGCTTTAATCAGCCTATTTTCCTAGTTATCACCCATAACACAGATTACCTCTTCCTGTAGAGCTGGGAAGATGTACTGCTGGAAGCAGCAAATGGAGATGCTCCTTATCCGTTCCATGATTGTGTAACCAACTCTTGAAGAAACTATCCAGGCTGATTGCATCATTCTCAATTGTCTGCAGATCGATATCTGTTCCCAGGATGGAGCATTCTGCATAGCAAAAAAAAGACATCCATTAAATTAGTAACTGCAGCAATTGCAGTGAGATTCACTTTTTAATAAATATCTATAACGTAACTTTGGTCTCCTTTCTGGCACTGGAAGGGGTGCAGAAGAGGTTCACTAGGTGGATTCTGGAGTTGAGAGGTTGGCTTATGAGCAGAGACTGAGTAGACTGGGGCTATATTCATTAGAATTCAGAAGTATGAGAGTAGATTTTACAGAAACATATGAAATTATGAAGGGAATAGATAAGATAGAAGGTTGTTTCCATTGGCAGGTGAAACTAGAACTAAGAGGTATGGCCTCAAAATAAGGCACAGCAGATTTAGGACTGAGTTGAAGACGAACTTCTTCACCCAAAGGCTTGTGACTGTGGAATTCCCTACCCAGTGAAGCAGTTGAGGCTACCTCATTGAATGTTTTTAAGGCAAGGATAGATACATTTTTGAACAGTAAAGGAATTAAGGGTTATGGTGAGTGGGCGGGTAAGTAGAGCTGAGCCACAAAATGATCAGTCATGATGCTATTGAATGGCGAAGCAGACTCAAGGGGCCAGATGGTTTATTCCTGCTCCTAATTCTTATGTTCTTATAACACCATTTATTAACAGTTAGCAAACAAATATTTTCTTGATGAATTGGGTGATCCACAATTCAGTCATGGTAGTGAAGATTAATTTCACTGTTCTCTCCATCAGGTAACCTTGAGGATGCATCTTTAAGTCTGGTAAACGTTTGAATCAGCTAAGGGACTTCTATGAATGGTCCACTTTGCACAAACAATGCAATCATTGTCACTGGAACTGAGGATAGCAGGCAGTGTGCGGTTGTAAAATTATCTTGTCAATGAAAAGCAGATAGCACATCTTGCATCCTGTGTGCTATCCTCTGTGTTATCTTTGACAGCAAAGACAATGTAAGAAGCACCTCTGTTGTATAAACTACTGTTCAAATTGAAAAACAATCTCCCAGCTAGAGAGCTAGAGAAAACTTTGAATCATTCAGAAACAATTAGGAGAGATTACAGATTAATTATGGATAAGGAAAACAATTTGATTCATGTTAATTTATTCATCTAGAAAAATGTTAATCTCTCCTAATTGTTTGTAGACTTCCCTGAAATAATACAAACCATTATGGCTTGGATTTTCTCCAATTAGGATGACTTGGGAGTCCTTCAAAATGGTGGGTGGGTCCTGTTCCCAGAATTCGCAATCCTATTCCTGGGCTATGCGATTTTCCAGTGTGCCTTTAAAGGGTGTAAGCTTCCTGTCAGAAGCCTGCATCCAACACTCCCAACCTAGCTGGTTCCATTGAAAAGATAGATATTGCCTACTGCTATATAGCTTTCAAGTGGTGGTGCCAGGGGTTCATGGTCTCTTAGATTAGTTGTGAACCCTAATGTGTACAAGGAGACCTTTTAAAAGGTAGCTTTAAAAACATATGAAATGAGGATTGGCTGAGAGCTCAGACATATATCAGAATAACAGAACAGCATCTTCCCCATAGGAAACATTTTTTGATCAAAAGTTCAGACTCTGTTCACTGCAGTTCTTTGTTGAAATAATTCAAGTGGTTTTAAGTGCTTGTGGTTTGTGATTTTTGAAACGTAAAAGGATCTAAATGATCGACACTTCTATAAGCTGTTTTTCATAGGAGTCAATGGGCTATATTTTTTCAAAGCTTTTTTTCCTCTTTACACTGTGGTGTTTATTAGTTCTGGAATGTTTACAGTGGATCAATGGGAACGGAAATGCAGAACCTGGCATCGTGGGCATAAATGAATCTAGAAATTGGGTGGAAGGGGAATTACATAGCATAGGGGGCATGAGGGGTCTGAAGGAATGGGTGGAAAGGCAGAAATGGCATAACAGGCATAAGGAGTGTGTGAAAGGGCAGAGCCTGATATATGACATGAGGGAACATGGAGCCAGGTCATAAGCATGACGTGGCATGGATGAGCATGGGAAGTGTTTTGAAGACGGCGTGTGGGGTCAGAGCTGGAAGGTCTTCGTGTTTATTTTTTCATGGGGACAAAGTCCTCTAATTTAACAATTTTGTAAGAAAAAAAGCTATAAACAAGAATGCATCACTTGAGATAAAGATACAGACCATCAAAATTATTTTCTTCACTAGGAAAATCTGACTGTGTGTTCCATGTCATGTCCATCAAATCCACTGGATTACATCTAGAGATATACAACACCTGTAATCTCCTAACGCTGACTAAATCTGTTTCACTGAGACCTGACTCCAGCTGCTTCACCACTTCTTTCCCAGGCTGGCTGGTGAGTACAGTAATCTGAAAAGGGACAAATAAACAAAGGTTATTAAAGTTCAAAATTTAATTCATTAATATTTGCTCCTGCATTACGTTTTCTGGAACTGCATTTAATCTTCCTTCAATTGCTTGGTTTTGTGATATTTCTCCTTAAATATTCTCATCATCTCTCAAAGACACTGAGTCTTGTTGGGATGCAATTTCATGAATGTTGGCTATGCTCCAGAACCCAACTGACCATCCTTCATGTGTAGAGGTTTGAAGACAGAGAACATCATCAAATCATTCCTACATCACAGATGTGGCCAATCTTGTTATCACGCAACATTCACTCATGCAGACGTTGCTGCAGGAGTGATACGTCCGGCTGATTCACTCCACTTTGTTAGGTCAAATGCAGTGCGGCTGTTAAAATGCCCAACAACTGCATTGGTTATTAAGGGCTCACCCAGCACAAACCACAATGTTCTCTCCACAATGCTGACAAGTGCTGCTGTGTGTTCTTCTGCTTTTGTATCTACTTTGAGTCTCAGATTTATATGCCCCAAGTGCTGCCCTTAACTTAACAGATTGTCAAGGCAACTTAAGTTACTAGATTCAATTGGATCCAAAACTAAATTAATGGTTTGAAGGAAAGAAACACATAACATAAAAGCAGGAGTAGGCCATTCTGCCCTTCAAACAATGTGTAATAATTGACAAATGTTTTTGAGACTTGAACATAGAACATAGAACATAGAACAATACAGCACAGAACAGGCCCTTCGGCCTTCGATGTTGTGCCGACCAAAATAAAAAGCAATGCCCCTCCTAACTAAACCATTCCCTTCTCATCCATATACTTATCAACTAACCTCTTAAACGCCACCAAACTTGGCGCATCTACAACAGCTGCAGGCAGGGCATTCCACTCCCTAATCACTCTTTGAGTAAAGAACCTACCTCTGATATCCGTCCTATAACTCATACCCCTTAATTTAAAGCTGTGTCCCCTCGTGCTAGCTTTCTCCATCCTAGGAAAAAGGCTATCACTGTCCACCCTATCTAAACCTCTAATCATCTTATATGCTTCAATAAGATCCCCTCTTAGCCGCCTCCTTTCTAACGAAAACAACCTCAAATCCTTCAACCTCTCTTCATAGGACCTGCCCTCCATACCAGGCAACATCCTGGTAAACCTCCTCTGTACCCTCTCCAATGCCTCCCCATCTTTCTTATAATGTGGGGACCAGAACTGCACACAATACTCCAAGTGCGGCCGCACTAGAGTTTTGTACAGTTGCAACATGATGCTGCGGCTCCTAAATTCAATCCCCCTACCAATAAAAGCTAAGACTCCATATGCCTTCTTAACAACTTTATCCACTTGACTGCCTACTTTCAGGGATCTATTGACACATACACCAAGATCCTTCTGTTCCTCAACACTATTAAGAGCCCTACCATTAGCCCTATACTCTACACATTTGTTGTTCCTGCCAAAGTGCATTACCTCACACTTTTCCACATTAAACTCCATTTGCCACCTCTCGGCCCAGCTCTGCAACTTGTCCAAGTCACTCTGTAAACTAAAACACCCCTCTTCACTATCTACCACACCACCAACTTTAGTATCATCTGCAAATTTACTGATCCATCCCTCAATACCCTCATCCAGATCATTTATAAAAATTACAAACAGCAGGGGCCCCAAAACAGACCCCTGAGGCACACCACTCGTCACCGAACTCCACGATGAATATCTCCCATCAACCACCACCCTCTGTCTTCTATCTGCCAGCCAATTTCTAATCCAATTTGCTAAATCACCCTCTATTCCACACATCTGCATTTTCTGTAGAAGTCTTCCATGGGCCACCTTATCAAAAGCCTTACTAAAGTCCATATATACTACATCAACCGCCTTACCCCCATCCACCTCTCTGGTCACTTTCTCAAAAAACTCAATGAGGTTAGTAAGGCATGACCTACCCTTCACGAAACCATGCTGACTATCCCCAATCAATTCATTTCTCTCTAAATAACTATAAATCCTATCCCTAATAATTCTCTCCAATACCTTGCCCACAACAGAAGTAAGACTCACTGGCCTATAATTCCCTGGAAGGTCTCTCTTCCCCTTCTTAAACAATGGGACCACATTCGCTATCCTCCAGTCCTCCGGAACCACACCCGTAACCAACGAGGACCTGAAGATCAGAGCCAGAGGCTCTGCAATCTCCTCTCTTGCCTCCCAGAGAATCCTAGGGTAAATCCCGTCCGGCCCAGGGGACTTATCCAACTTCAAACCCTCGAGAATTTCTAACACATCCTCCCTATCTACTACAATACTCCCCAATTTGCAACCCTGTACCTCAGTGCTCTCCACAGCTACATTTCCAGCACTCTGCGTGAATACCGAAGAGAAATATTTATTCAGTGCCTCGCCAATCTCTTCAGGCTCCACGCACAACTTCCCACTGCTATCTATGACTGGTCCATATTGAAGGCTGATACCAATAGGGATTTGCCAGGCTCTGTATTCAAGTCCCTTGCTTTTTGTAGCTATGTAATTGCTCATGCAGCTAACAGTGAGGAAGGATGCCTTAGGCTGCAGGGAGATATAAATAGTGTGGTCAGTTGGGCAAGAAAGTGAAAAATGAAGTTCAATCTGGAAAAATGTGAGCTAATATCTTTTTGGAGCTGCAACAAGGGACTATATAATAAATGGTAGGATCTGAGTAATGTGAAGAAATAAACTTTGGATTGTACATCCAGAGACCCTTAAAGGTAAACTGAGTAGCGTGAAGGAATAGACTTTGGATTGCACATCCAGAGATCCTTAAAGATAGCAGGGCAAATCGATAAGGTAACTAAAAAGACAAATACCATGTTTTCTTTTATTAGCTGATGCATAAAATATAAAAGTACAGAGGTTAACATCAGTTCAAACATAACTTGAGTATGTGTACCATTCTGACACTACATTACAGGAAAGATGTAATTGCAGTAGAGAGAATGCTGGTTATTTCACACCTTGGTATGTTTACTGCTCGGACAAAATTGCAAGAAACGGCATATTTTGTCATATAGCATGCAAGAAACAGTATTTTTCACTGTATACTAATACACGTGACAATAATAAATCAAATCAAATCAGAAGAGATTTCTGAGAATGGTGCCAGAATTGGGAAATTTTAGCTATGAGGCAAGATTGGATAGGTTGGGATAGTTTTCCTTGGAATAGAACCACCCAACATCAATCTAGACACTGAAGAAGAAATATTTTCTTTTTACATTTCTGTAGTATTCTGTGACGCAGAATTATGGGTTCTATGCGTGTATATGAGACTAATTTAATTAAATGAAGGACAGCTGGGCTTCTGGGCTTGAAGGCATCAAAGAGGCTAGGTGTAAAAGCAGGCATTTAAAGAGATGACCAAGTTAAGATGTGCTACAAGTCAGCACAATGAGGGGATAAGGGATGTTTGTTTGTGTTCAGTCATGACCTTTCAATAGGAATTAAAAGGTTTTAAAAATTAAGGAAAGGCCATAAGTTAACTTGGCATAAATTATTCTCATTTGACTCAAGAATGGAAGCAAAGAAAATATGAAAGATTTTTATACTTTGAAGACAGTTAAGTTCAGAGTGATGCTGCAAAAATGGTTTAAAAGATAGAAGAGAAAACTGTACTTTTCTCCTGTAGGATTCTCCTTGAATTCTAAAGCTTTAGGAGAATCCTAAAGTTTTCTTCGAGGAGAATCCTAAAGCTTTCTTTAGATATGTTAAGAATAGAAGATTGGTTAGGGCAAGATTAGGGCCAGTCAGAGACAGCAGTGGGAAGTTGTGCGTGGAGCCTGAAGAGATTGGAGAGGTACTGAACAAATATTTCTCTTCGGTATTCACGCAGGGAGATGTAAATGTAGTTGTGGAGAACGCTGGGATACAGGGTTGCAAACTGGAAAGTATTGAAGTAGATAAGGAGGATGTGCTAGATATTCTTGAGGGTTTGAAGTTAGATAAGTCCCCTGGGCCGGACGGGATTTACCCTAGGATTCTCTGGGAGGCGAGAGAGGCGATTGCAGAGCCTCTGGCTCTGATCTTCAGGTCGTCGTTGGTTACGGGTATAGTGCCGGAAGACTGGAGGATAGCGAATGTGGTCCCATTGTTCAAGAAGGGGATTAGAGACTTTCCGGGGAATTATAGACCGGTGTTACTTCTTCTGTTGTGAACTTCTGTTTTACTTCAGTCTTACTTCTGCTGTGGGCAAAGTATTGGAAAGAATTATTAGGGATAGGATTTATAGTTATTTAGAGAGAAATGAATTGATTGGGGATAGTCAGCATGGTTTTGTGAAGGGTTGGTCGTGCCTTACTAACCTCATTGAGTTTTTTGAAAAAGTGACCAAAGAGGTGGATGGGGGTAAGGCGGTTGATGTGGTATATATGGACTTTAGTAAGGCGTTTGATAAGGTGGCCCATGGAAGACTTCTGCAGAAAATGCAGATGTATGGGATAGAGGGTGATTTAGCTAATTGGATTAGGAATTGGCTAGCAGATAGAAGACAGAGGGTGGTGGTTGATGGGAGATATTCATCGTGGAGTTCGGACAAGTGGTGTACCTCAGGATCTGTTTTGGGGCCCCTGCTGTTTGTAATTTTTATAAATGATCTGGATGAGGGTATTGAAGGATGGATTAGTAAATTTGCGGATGACACCAAAGTCGGAGGAGTGGTAGATAGTGAAGAGGGGTTTTATAGTTTGCAGAGAGACTTGGACAAGTTGCAGAGCTGGGCCGAGAGGTGGCAAATGGAGTTTAATGTGGAAAAGTGTGAGGTAATTCACTTTGGCAGGAATAACAAATGTGTAGAGTATAGGGCTAATGGTAGGACTCTTAATAGTGTTGATGAACAGAGGGATCTTGGTGTATGTGTGCATAGATCCCTGAAAGTTGGCAATCAAGTCGATAAGGTTGTTAAGAAGGCATACGGAGTCTTAGCTTTTATTGGTAGGGGGATTGAATTTCGGAGCCGCAACGTCATGTTGCAACTGTACAAAACTCTAGTGCGGCCGCACTTGGAGTATTGTGTGCAGTTCTGGTCCCCACATTATAAGAAAGATGTGGAGGCATTGGAGAGGGTACAGAGGAGGTTTACCAGGATGTTGCCTGGTATGGAGGGCAGGTCTTATGAGAGAGGCTGAGGGATTTGAGGTTGTTTTCGTTAGAAAGAAGGCGGCTAAGAGGGAGGACCTTATGAAACATATAAGATGATTAGAGGTTTAGATAGGGTGGACAGTGATAGCCTTTTTCCTAGGATGGAGAAAGCTAGCACGAGGGGACATAGCTTTAAATTAAGGGGTGGTAGTTATAGGACGGGAGGTAGGTTCTTTACCCAGAGGGTGGTAAGGGTATGGAATGCCCTGTCTGCTGCAGTTGTAGATGCGCCAAGTTTGGTGGCGTTTAAGAGGTTAGTAGATAAGTTTATGGATGAAAAGGGAATGGTTTAGGTTAGAGGGTCATTGCTTTTTCTTAATTGGTCGGCACAACATCGAAGGCCAAAGGGCCTGTTCTGCGCTGTAATGTTCTATGTTCTATTTAAGAACAGGTTAGAAGCTGTGTTGAAAAGATTTCCAATGATGTGCGGGTTAGGTAGACTGGAATGCTAAATTGCCCCTTAGAGTCAGGAGTGCTAGCTAAGGTAAATGTATGAAATTATGAGTTAAGGGCTGGGTGGAATTGTGGTCAGTGCAGACTCGATGGGAGAATGGCATCCTTCCGCACTGTAGGATTCAATGGATTCTACGATTGAGGAGAGAATAAGGAATCAGGAAAAGACCCAGAATACCATTTAATAAAAGTGGAATTTGTTTTGCCAGTATCCAGTCTCTGTAGATCAGTTGCTCTGACGTTATTTGCTAAATTAAATAAGTACCCCCACATTTATAAAAGTCAAAATAGTTTGACTCAGCCTGATCAATTTCATGGGAAATTTTAGTAATGATAAGTGAGACAAATTTTAATGTATCATCTTCCCCTTTCATAAAATATACAATTGAAATACTTATGAGATGGCAACTTTTTTTTGTTTTTATTCCAATTCAATCAAATCAAGTCCAATTCAGAGCCTCAAGTTGAGACATTCCAGATCTGACAAGATAGGGCACTCACTTCCCTTGGACTTGATCTACATGATCCAAGCTGATTGGAGTAGGCATAGCTCCTCCTCCGAGACTTGATCTCATTTTCATCTTAACCAAAATTCCTTCAAATGAAGCTAAAATGTAACCTAATGACTTCAACCAAGCATTGTATGTCGATACTACACGACATCAAGTAAAAGGCCGTAAAATTATTTATAGCAAATGTAAGTAAATTTTACCTCTACAGAGCAGCTATTAAGTGATCCTCCCACTGTCACATGCCTCATGTACTGTTTAAACTGTAAGAGGCCATCCTCTACTGCGTGCTTTAAAGAGCCAGGCTTTTCACGTATACAACCTTCTTTTGGCATTGACTTCAATTCAGCAACACAGGAGTGGAGCCTGGCAAAGTTTCCTTTCACTTGCTGCAGCAGAAGAAGATGTTACACATTAAAATATGACCAAATCGTAAATTTAAAGTTTATTTTATTATTGTCACAAGTAGGCTTACATTAACACTGCAATAAAGTTACTGTGAAAATCCCCTAGTCACCACACTGGCAGTTGTTCTGGTACACTGAGAAAGAATTTAGTATGGCCAATGCACTTCACAAACACGCCTTTCGAACTTTGGGAGGAAACCAGAGCACAGGAAGGAAACCCACGCAGACATAGGGAAAATGTGCAGACTCTGCACAGAGAGTGACCCAAGCCAGGAATCTGAAGCCAAGTCCCTGGCATTACGAGGCAGCAATGCTAACCACTGTGCCACCTACATATAAAATCAAGCAACAGTTCAGAATACAAGTCTCCATATTATTCTTGTGTATAATTCAGATTTGCTACTCTTCTTTAGACGGTTCTCCTCCTCTGTTAGTGGTGTTGCTCCTAAAGTTCAGAGTGGCTTGAAATGACCTGCCTTTATTGTTTACTCCATGACAAATAGAAGTGGGAAATAATTCCGTTCAACAATAATTGGCAAGTTGAATTTCAAAACCCTAATACAATACAGTGCCATATTTGCTAAATGATAAACTCTGAATTATTATTATATGTAATCATTCTTTTTTAATTGTTCTGAGTCCCACAGATGTTACTGTATGTACTTTTTTTCTCAATATTGACTCTCATTCGCCTTCACTAAAAAGAAACACATCAAAGAAAAAGATTCTCCTTCAAAGAAAATGAAATCAAAACAAGAGAATTTTTTTTTTGGAGACAGTAAACTCTCAGTAAATTCCACTTCAAACAGTCCTTGAAAACCCAGCTTTTTTCTTATGTTTCTGCATCAAAAGTACGGCCAAATTCTGTGGTTTATTTAGATTGCACTGGCCTCTGACCAATTGGAAATAATGATTTTATGTAGTGAAATATATTATCATCTGGCTAATGACCTGACATAAACTGCACCATTACTGTTAATGAGTTGGCCTTATGAACTCGAAATTCAAGCACAGCTCCAATTTCAGGATAATGACATGACAAGCAACTAAATGAAATCCAGCTGCACTGCCTTGGTTTGATATTCTTACATACCACAAAAGGAAGAAGACATTCCTGTTGATTATGAACCACATACAGACTGAATAGAGGCAGACGAGACGGCCCTCCTAAACTGCAGGCCAAAGCAAAGAAATTTTCCAGGGCTTCACAGAGATTTGTACAAATCACTGACCAAAAAGGTGGTGTCACATCCACTACAAGGATGCGGGGTGGTTGCCTTGTAGCTATGGTAGAATTGATTTTGTTACTGAAGCTGTTCCTGTTTTCCAACATTGATCTTTCTGAATTCATTGCAATGGATGTTTATAGTTTCACCAATCCTACAGCTGAAAAAACACAGTACGAGATTAGTTTCTATATTTTGGTGCTATGTTCAAACATTTATCAAAGTTGTTTCTAATGACATTGTACAATACATGGGTGCTAATCCTCTTTGATTACCACTATCTTCTGCTGACTTTAAAAGCTAGACAAAATCAATATTAACAAAATTGAAGAAAGGAGCTAAGCACCAACTATTACTTGTACTTAGATGGCGCCTTTAATGCTCTAAAACATCCCAAAGCTCCTCACTGAGAGATTATCAAAAACAAATTGATGTTGAGCCATTAAAGAGATATTGGACAGAATTTCTTGCCATTCTCACCAGCAGGAACTTCTGGTCTTGCTGATGATCAGTAGCAAATTCCAGGCAGCAAAGGGTGCAAGCCACACAAAGCCCGAGAAACATCACCAAGGCTGGAGGATGACAAGCCAATGGTAGGCTGCCAGAAAACACACCTGGATGGGGAAATTCCATCCAATACGATCAAAAGATTGGTTAAAGGGGTAAGCTTTCACATCCTGGAATTTTTTTGAGGGCGTCAACCAGTAGAGTGGACAAGGTTGAACCAATGGATGTTGTGTATCTGGACTTCCAAAAGGCTTTTGACAAGGTCCCACACAAGAGACTAGAACATACAACATAGAACATTACAGCGCAGAACAGGCCCTTCTGCCTTCGATGTTGCGCCAACCAATTAGGAAAAAGCAATGACCCTCCAAACTAAACCATTCCCTTTTCATCCATAAACTTATCTACTAACCTCTTAAATGCCACCAAACTTGGCGCATCTACAACTGCAGCAGGCAGGGCATTCCATACCCTTACCACCCTCTGGGTAAAGAACCTACCTCTGACATCCGTCCTATAACTACCACCCCTTAATTTAAAGCTATGTCCCCTCGTGCTAGCTTTCTCCATCCTAGGAAAAAGGCTATCACTGTCCACCCTATCTAAACCTCTAATCATCTTATATGTTTCAATAAGGTCTCCTCTTAGCCGCCTTCTTTCTAACGAAAACAACCTCAAATCGCTCAGCCTCTCTTCATAAGACCTGCCTTCCATACCAGGCAACATCCTGGTAAACCTCCTCTGTACCCTCTCCAATGCCTCCACATCTTTCTTATAATGCGGGGACCAGAACTCCACACAATACTCCAAGTGCGGCCGCACTAGAGTTTTGTACAGTTGCAACATGACGTTGCGGCTCTGAAATTCAATCCCCGTACCAATAAAAACTAAGACTCCGTATGCCTTCTTAACAACCTTATCGACTTGATTGCCAACTTTCAGGGATGTATGCACATATACGCCAATATCCCTCTGTTCTTCAACACTATTAAGAGTCCTACCATTAGCCCTATACTCTACACATTTGTTATTCCTGCCAAAGTGAATTACCTCACACTTTTCCGCATTAAACTCCATTTGCCACCTCTCGGCCCAGCTCTGCAACTTGTCCAAGTCTCTCTGCAAACTATAACACCCCTCTTCACTATCTACCACTCCTCCGACTTTGGTGTCATCCACAAATTTACTAATCCATCCTTCAATACCCTCATCCAGATCATTTATAAAAATTACAAACAGCAGGGGCCCCAAAACAGATCCCTGAGGTACACCACTTGTAACCGAACTCCACGATGAATAATTTCCATCAACCACCACCCTCTGTCTTCTATCTGCTAGCCAATTCCTAATCCAATTAGCTAAATCACCCTCAATCCCATACATCTGCATTTTCTGCAGAAGCCTTCCATGGGCCACCTTATCGAACGCCTTACTAAAGTCCATATATACCACATCAACTGCCTTATCCCCATCCACCTCTTTGGTCACTTTTTCAAAAAACTCAATAAGGTTAGTAAGGCACGACCTACCCTTCACAAAACCATGCTGACTATCCCCAATCAATTCATTTCTCTCTAAATAACTATAAATCCTATCCCTAATAATTCTCTCCAATACTTTGCCCACAACAGAAGTAAGACTCACCGGCCTATAATTCCCCGGAAAGTCTCTATTCCCCTTCTTGAACAATGGGACCACATTCGCTATCCTCCAGTCTTCCGGCACTATACCCGTAACCAACGACGACCTGAAGATCAGAGCCAGAGGCTCTGCAATCGCCTCTCTCGCCTCCCAGAGAATCCTAGGGTAAATCCCGTCCGGCCCAGGGGACTTATCTAACTTCAAACCCTCAAGAATATCTAGCACATCCTCCTTATCTACTTCAATACTTTCCAGTTTGCAACCCTGTATCCCAGTGTTCTCCACAACTACATTTACATCTCCCTGCGTGAATACCGAAGACAAATATGTACTGAGGATAATGTACTGACATGGGTACGGAATGGGTTGGCACACAGGCAACAGAGAGTGGGAATAGGCAGTTCTTTTCAGAGTGATTTTTGAAGTACCACAGGGTTCAGTGCTGGGACCCCAGCTGTTCATAGTATATATTAATGATTCGGATAAAGAAATTGAATGCAATATCTCCAAATTTGTAGATGACACTAATCTGGGTGACAGTGTGGAGGATGCTAAGAGGCTGCAGGGTAACTTGGACAAGCTGACTAAGTGGGCAAATACTTGACAAATGCAACATAAATGTGGGGTATCTATTTGAATGGCAAAAACAGGAAAGAAAATTATTATCTGAATGGTGACAGTTTAGGAAAAGGGAAGTGAAACATGACTTGGATGTCATGGTAGAACAGCCGCTGAAGGTTGACATGCAGGTACAGCTGGCGATGAGGAAAGCTAATAGCATGCTGGTCTTCAGAATGTGAGGATTAAAATGTCTTTTAATCCTCTAAAAATGTCTTACAGGTCCGTTAAACAGGGCCTTGGTGAAACCACATCTTGCATATTGTCTGATGAAGGACATCCTTGCTATTGAGGGAGTCCAGCAAAAGTTCACCAGGCTGATTCCCAGAATGGCAGGACTGACATATGAAGAAAGATGGATCAGCTGGGCTTAGGGTCATTGCTTTTTCCTAAATTGGTCGGCGCAACATCGAAGGCCGAAGGGCCTGTTCTGGGCTGTAATGTTCTATGTTCTATGTACACACTGAAATTTAGAAGAATGAGAGGAGACTTCATAGAAACATAAAATCCTGATGAGACTGGACAGGCTAGATGCAGGAAGAATGTTCCTGATATTGGGGAAGTCCAGAACTAGGGGTTACATTCTAGGAATAAGGGGCAAGCCTTTGAGCAACGAGATAGGAAGAACTTCTTCATTTAGTGAGTTGTGAACCTGTGGAATGCTCTACTATGGAAAGCTGTTAGGGCCAGTTTGTTAGATATGTTCAAGAGGAGCTGTGTGTGGGATCAAGGGGCATGGAGAGAAAGTGGGAGTACAATACTGAAAGTGCATGAACATCCATGATTATATTGAATGGTGGTGCAGGCTCGAAGGGTTAAATGATCTACTCTTGCACTTATTTTTAATGTTTTAAGGAGCTTCTCAAAACAAGTGAGAAATGTAGAGCAGTTTTAGCAAGAAATTTCAAGTCTTTGGACCCAGATAGCTGGCAATTCCCCAAAATTAGATCCTACTGGAGGCTAGAATAGGAGAATTGGAGAGTCTTGGAACACTTTAGTGCTGATAAGGTTATAGAAAAGGAGCGATGAGTCCATGAGTACTTTACAATTGGGGTATTGGTGAAAAGTGAGCTAACACAGGTTAGTGAATACGGGATAGATGGGTGAACAGGACTTGGTGTGAATTAAAATATAGGCAGTGAAGTAATATATGAGCTCAAGTTTACAGAAAGTGCAAAGTGAGAGGCTGGCCCACAGATCACAATAATGCGAAGCATTCATGAGCCAACTGCTTACTCAGAATGTAAATTACTCCATAATTTAGTTGCTTCCATGCCTATATGTTATTTAATTCGCAGGATACTCCATGCTTTCAGAAGCAGCAAGATGACAAACATCATTGAACATAGTGTTTCAGAATAAGTGAGCAAGTACAGTGCTGAAGAGAGGATACACTAGAGATACCGCAAGAAACGTTGCAAAAGATCAAACCTTATTACCCAATCTATGTGCTGAATTCTGGGTTAGGAATATGGAGGAGGTTTCAACAAGACAGCCAAATAAGAGGGAGCCTGTCCAAATAAAAATAGCAACAGACTCCATAGCCAGAAGGGTCAATGGGGGAACCCAAGGCTTTGGGTGGCTGGATACCCCATCAAGACAAGTGGGTGAGGCTCGTGTAGAGGGGGAACAGTGAGGATCTCTTAAGATGGTTGCACCCTCTGAAGGCTCACAAATGGTACAAAGTATATTGTGATCACAATTTGCAATGTCATCATTTCAGATGGGGAAAGCCCTTCACAGGAAGGCCTGTGGCAGTAGCTGTGGCCCTTGTACTTCAGTGGATCCAAAGTGGACAGCTTTGAAAAATGCACTTCTGGCAACTATGCTGTTGAAGGGCTCCAACTATACCTGGTCTACCATCTTTTGTCTGGAAAATTGAGTTGGCATATGAAAGATGCCTTCAGTTGGCACTTTAAGTAGCAGTCTGCGTCTAGTGAGGTACTGCAGGAATCAGGTGTGGTCCTCAGTTATTTACAATTTGTATGAATGAAGTAGCAGAAGAAAGAAGTGTATCTAAATTCACTAACAACATCCAACTAGGTGAGAATACAAGTTGTGATGAGGACACAGAGAGGCTACAGAAGTCTAGATATTGGGTGGAATTTTCCATTGTCCAGACATAGTGTAGTGGTGAGCGTGATAGTTGATGTGAATTTGATAAAACTTCCACTTTTGAACTTATTACTAATGCATCCACAAGGAGCTTGTGAATTTTGTGGCACAGCAAGCAATAAGTCTCCACTTCTGCCATTACCCCATTGAGTCAAAGTTCTTGGCACATATTTAAATGGCATATGGAGACAGCTTCACTCACTGAAGGACAAGACCTCCGCAGTACTCCTCCAGAGATCTTGTATCTGTAGCTTGTACTGAAAAATCTTACACAATGTGATGGGCAGACAAGGGCACCCCAGCATTGCCTTTCACTCATTTCTGGACAACGTCACTGCTGTCAATATACCCATGATCAGCACACCCATTATCAATACTCCTCTCCCCTCTGTTATCTATGAACCTCTCACTATTACCCTGGACCCTATCACAATTCATCTCTTCCCCCCACATTCCACCCTCTCCCAAACCGACACTACGAGATCTTCACCTACCAAACTCTCATCCTGAACCTGCCACTCTGCTGCATCCCATTCCTCCTGTTGACTGTTCCCTCCTATGACAAGAACCTGGTGTTCTCCCCACCATTAACAGCATTAACCACCACTCCCTCTAAGACACTCTCCCCCTGCTTTCCCACTCTTCCAAGCCTTCCTGATTAAGCCTGCCATTCCATCCAGCCTCCTCTGCCTCCTTTGCTAATAAGCATTCCAGTGAAGTCATGTGAGGTCCCCAAGAAGGAGAAAGCAAAGTCTTGGAGGTGATGCTCACTGGATGTACGACACAGTCATAAAACTGAACATTATGGATTCTTGCTGGCAATGAACTTAATCTGGAGATAAATTTATTCTATCAAGCTGGCCTTTTAATTAGCATGCATAAGATGATGATGAATGAAAACTGCTTCGTTTAAATGTGTGTCAAGGAAATCAACACACCTTGAAAGCCGTGAGAACAAAATTTGCACAATTTATCCCATCATCAGGAAACAGATTATTTGTTTCCCCCAAATTAAGTGTGGCTACCTACTATGATTCTGCCCACTGGCATGAATGGAAAATCCACCCATTAAGTAAGTGGGCAACAAGGTTGTAGATAGCGTATAATATGGGAAAGTGTGAAGTTTTCATTTTGGCCGTAAGAACAGAAAAGCAGATTATTTTTAAAAATTGTCAATGTTGATGTTCAGAGGGGGCACTCATACAAGGAACACAAAGTTAGTATGCAGGTACAGCTAGCAATTAGGAAGGCAAGTGGCATATTGGCCTTTAGTGTAAGAGTAAGAATACAAGTAGAAAGTACAACAATAAAACAGTCTTACAACAATTGTATAGGGCTTTGATGAGCCCACATCTGGAACACTTTGTACGGTTTAGTCTCCATATTTAAGGAAGACTATATATTTGCATTAGTTGCAGTATTGTGACAGTTCAGTAGATTGGTTTGTGGAATGACAGGATTTCCTATACTCAGAGGTTGAGTGTTATGATCCCCATGGAGAAGTCAAAAACCAAAATAAATAAACTTATGTAATGACCCATAAATGAAGACATTACCAATAAGCTTACACCCTTTGTAGCTTTTACCTTAACATGAATTAGAACAAAGGCAAGTTAGACATGAATTAACAGGCAGATGGCACTGCAAATAAAAAGGTAAACTGCACATTAAGTAGTTGATACAACAAAGATATATCTTACATAATCACAAGCATCAGACTCACTTCCTGCACAAATGTGGCACAACATAGCTATACAGTTTCATAATATGTGTTCTTTATCCATGAAGGGTGGGCTATCTGGCACCTTTGAGTTTCAGGGGTATGATTATCATCAGCAAAGCACACTCCTACAAATCATCCCTCCATCGGGTCACTATGTACTGAGTGTGCAATTTTCCAGAATTCCTTTTCAAACTAGCAACCAATATTTCTCTTTAGAAATAAATTAAGCGAAGCTTTGGCATCCAAACATGTCAGATGCACGCAAAGCTGGGCTGGAGAATCTGTCAGAACAGGGGCAGTGAGAGGTCTAGTACTGTGAGAGCAGGAGTGAGGATTGGTGGTTACCCTGAAATAACAGCTCCATTCATATCTTGACTATTTCTGGCCAAACAGCTCTTGCTCATAATAGCTTTCCACATTTTAGACATTTTTAGTCAGCTTGCACACTTCCTCGATGAACCTCCATTTTATTTCTTGCCAAGGAGAAAATAATTATCTCTTTCTGAGAGATTTGCTTCTTCTCTTCACAAGAATTCTCTGTCCCTTTTGGTCTCTATCTGGATTCTGTGTCTGCATCAGTACATTGATCACCTTCAGCCTCCAGGTCCTCTTGTTGTCGCTCTTCGTAGTGTCTGTAGATCTCCTTTGTGTCTGCTACTCATATAGCTTCTTCTATAACTTCCTTTCAGTACTGCTTCCAGATCAATAGTTGCCAGGTCACATGAACCAGTACCTCTTACTATCAAAAAAGATCCAATTAATTCTGTTACAATTGATGCAAGCTCTTCAAAATATTTTTAAGCATTCTTAAAACTAACACAAATTCCACATCATTTAAAAAAAAGTTTTTCCCTTCTTTACTACTTGAAGCCAAAGTGCATCACATGAGTAAATTCCACTGCAGATTTCTATAAACATAGACAGGGATCATGGGTGCAAGTGGGAATGTCGAGGTGGCGGCACGGGCTCGTTGGGCCGAAGGGCCTGTTTCTCATGCTGTGTTGTTCTTTGTCCTTTGTTCTTAAATTAGGTTAGTATTCGCTGGCGTTTAGAAGAATGAAAGCTGATCATTGAAACACATAAGATTCTGAATGACTTTGACGGGGTGGACACAACGTGGGGGGGGGGGCACTGTCTCAAAATAAGGAAAATAAGGTAATGATCATTTAGGACTGAAATGAGCAAAAATGTCTTCACTTGAAGGATTGTGAGTCTTCAGAATTCTCTAACCCACAAGGTTGTGGATGCTCCACCATGGAGTATATTTAAGGCTGAGATAGATGGATGTTTGGTCTCTTTTGTCTCTCCAAATGGTGTGGAGAATGGGAGGGAATGTAGAATTGAAGCCAAAATTCAGCTATGAACGTATTGCATGCCTTACTAATTGCGCATATTTACTATGCTCTGGCATTTAATTGACTTAATTGGCTATCTACCAGTTAGGGGCAGGTATCTATCACCAACCTGCAAAAACCACTTCCTTGAAAACAGGGCACAGACAGAAACTTGTCAATAAACTGGCACATTGATGGCAATGTCTCCAAACTCATCTCTGTCATGGGAGAAAGACTCAGTTCCAAGTTGCAAATTTGACAGTGAAGAAGACAAAAAACATTGCAAGCCAACATGCATCAAAAACATTGGCATGATATTATTTGATGTGAACTACTGAAACAGATTTCCATTTGTTTAAACACAAGATACCATTTTAATTTAACAGCAAATTATGTTTTTAAAATCCATCAGGAAAGCAAAACTAGCTCCTGTTATGGCTTTCTTGGTAAATTTGTGGTGTGCTACCAAATCATACTGTTGGATTTTCTAGCCCTGCCAGCTGCTTGGAATGTCTGGTGTTATCAAAAATCAATGGACTTAAGGATGTAATAACTGAGCATTTAGAAAGCAGTGATAAGATCGATACAAATCAACATGGATTCACTAAAGAAAAATCATGCTTAACAAATCTTCTGGAATTTTTTGAGGATGTGACCAATCCTCAGAGTGGAGAAGGATGAACCAGTGAACATTGTGTATCAGGATTTCAAAAAGGCTTTTGGCAAGGTCCCACACATGAGATTAGTGAGCAAAATTAAAGTTCATGGTATTGGGGCTAATGACATGGATAGAGAACTTGTTGGCAGGTCAGAAGCAGAAAATGGGAATAAATGGGTCTTTTCCAGGGTAGCGGGTAGTGACTAGCAGGCTACCATAGGGTTCAGTGCTGGGACCACAGCTGTTCACAATATACATTATGATTTAGACGAAAGAATTGAATGCAATATAGAACATAGAACATAGAACACTACAGCACAGAACAGGCCCTTCGGCCTTCGATGTTGCGCCGACCAATATAAAAAGCAATGCCCCTCCAAACTAAACCATTCCCTTCTCTTCCATATACTTATCAACTAACCTCTTAAACGCCACCAAACTTGGCGCATCTACAACTGCTGCAGGCAGGGCATTCCACTCCCGAACCACCCTTTGGGTAAAGAACCTACCTCTGATATCCGTCCTATAACTATCACCCCTTAATTTAAAGCTGTGTCCCCTCGTGCTAGCTTTCTCCATCCTAGGAAAAAGGCTATCACTGTCCACCCTATCTAAACCTCTAATCATCTTATATGTTTCGATTAGGTCCCCTCTTAGCCGCCTCCTTTCTAACGAAAACAACCTCAAATCCCTCAGCCTCTCTTCATAAGACCTGCCCTCCATACCAGGCAACATCCTGGTAAACCTCCTCTGTACCCTCTCCAATGCCTCCACATCTTTCTTATAATGCGGGGACCAGAACTGCACACAATACTCCAAGTGCGGCCGCACTAGAGTTTTGTACAGTTGCAACATGACGTTGCGGCTCCGAAATTCAATCCCCCTACCAATAAAAGCTAAGACTCCATATGCCTTCTTAACAACCTTCTCAACTTGACTGCCTACTTTCAGGGATCTATGCACATACACACCAAGATCCCTCTGTTCATCAAAACTACTAAGAATCCTACCATTAGCCCTATACTCTACACATTTATTATTCCTGCCAAAGTGCATTACCTCACACTTTTCCACATTAAACTCCATTTGCCACCTCTCGGCCCAGCTCTGCAACTTGTCCAAGTCTCTCTGCAAACTATAACTCCCCTCTTCACTATCTACCACTCCACCGACTTTAGTGTCATCTGCAAATTTACTAATCCATCCTTCAATACCCTCATCCAGATCATTTATAAAAATTACAAACAGCAGGGGCCCCAAAACAGACCCTGAGGTACACCACTTGTCACCGAACTCCACGATGAATATCTCCCATCAACCACCACCCTCTGTCTTCTATCCGCTAGCCAATTCCTAACCCAATTAGCTAAATCACCTTCTATCCCATACATCTGCATTTTCTGCAGAAGTCTTCCATGGGCCACCTTATCAAACGCCTTACTAAAGTCCATATATACCACATCAACCGCCTTACCCCCATCCACCTCTTTGGTCACTTTTTCAAAAAACTCAATGAGGTTAGTAAGGCACGACCTACCCTTCACAAAACCATGCTGACTATCCCCAATCAATTCATTTCTCTCTAAATAACTATAAATCCTATCCCTAATTATTCTCTCCAATACTTTGCCCACAACAGAAGTAAGACTCACTGGCCTATAATTCCCTGGAAGGTCTCTCTTCCCCTTCTTGAACAACGGGACCACATTCGCTATCCTCCAGTCCTCCGGAACCACACCCGTAACCAACGACGACCTGAAGATCAGAGCCAGAGGCTCTGCAATCTCCTCTCTTGCCTCCCAGAGAATCCTAGGGTAAATCCCGTCCGGCCCAGGGGACTTATCCAACTTCAAACCCTCAAGAATATCTAGCACATCCTCCCTATCTACTTCAATACTTTCCAGTTTGCAACCCTGTACCTCAGTGTTCTCCATAACTACATTTACATCACCCTGCGTGAATACCGAAGAGAAATATTTATTCAGTGCCTCTCCAATCTCTTCAGGCTCCACGCACAACTTCCCACTGCTGTCTATGACTGGCCCTAGTCTTGTCCTAACCAATCTTCTATTCTTAACATATCTAAAGAAAGCTTTAGGATTCTCCTTAATCCTATCAGCCAAAGTCTTCTCGTGTCCTCTCTTAGCTCTCCTCAATTCACTCTTTAGCTCCCTCCTGGCTAATCTATAGCTATCCATTGCACTAACCGAGCCTTCAAGCCTCATCCTGACATAAGCCTCCTTTTTCCTTTTAACCAGCAAATCAACTTTTTTCGTACACCAAGGTTCTCTTACTCGACCATTTCCTCCTTGCCTGACAGGGACATACTTATCAAGGACTCGCAGCAGCTGCTCCTTGAATAAGCTCCACATTCCAGATGTTCCCAGTCCCTGTAGTTTCCTAGTCCAATCTATGCACCCTAATTCTCTCCTGATGGCCTCATAATTACCCTTCCCCCAGCTATAACTACTGCCCCCAGCTTCATGCCTATCCCTATCCATCACTAAGGTGAATGTAACCGAATTATGGTCACTATCACCAAAATGTTCACTAACTTCCAAGCCTAACACCTGGTCTGGCTCATTGCCCAGCACCAAATCCAATGTAGCCTCACCTCTAGTTGGCCTATCTACATACTGAGTCAAAAAACCTTCCTGCAAACTTTGTACGAAAACTGACCCCTCTAACGAGCTAGAGCTATAGCTATTCCAATCAATATTAGTAAAGTTAAAGTCCCCCATAACAATTACCCTATTACTTTCACTCCTGACCAGAATTGACTTTGCAATCCTTTCCTCAACCTCTCTAGAACTTTTAGGAGGTCTATAAAAGACTCCCAACAGGGTGACCTCTCCTTTCCTGTTTCTAATCTCAGCCCATACTACCTCAACAGACAAGTCCTCATCAAACTTCTTTTCTGTCACTGTGATACAGTCTTTGACTCATAAATACAGTCTTTGACTAATAAATACAGTCTTTGACTAATAAAATATCTCCAAATTTACAGATGACACTAAGCTAGGTGGCAATGTGTGCTGTGAGGAGGATGCTAAGAAGCTGCAGGATGACTTGTAAGATAGACTGGGTGGACAAATACTTGACAAATGCAATATAATGTAGATAAATGTGAGATTATCCACTTTGGTGGCAAAAACAGGAAGGAAGATTATTATCTGAATGGTGGCAGTTTAATGAAAAGAGAATGTGCAACGTGACCTGGGTGTCATGGTGGAACAGTTGCTGAAGGTTGGTATGCACGCACAGCAGATGGTGAGGAAAGCTAATGGCATGCTGGCCTTCATAGCAAGAGGATTTGACTATAGAAGTAAGGATGTCTTGCTGCAGTCACACAGGGTTTTGATGAGGCCACACCCTGAGGATTGTGTGCAGTTTTGTTCCTAGTCCGAGGATGGACATTCTTGCTATTGAGGGAGTCCAGTTCATCAGACTGATTCCCAGAATGGCAGGACTCGCATATGAAAAAAGACTGAATCAACTGGGATGGCACTCAATAGAATTTAGAAGAATGAGAGGAGATTCATAAAAACATATTAAAATCCTGATGGGATGGACAGATGCAGGAAGAATATTGAGGAAGTCCAGAACTACAGGTCACAATCTAAGAATAAGGGGTAAGCCCTTCAGGACTGAGGTGAGGAAGACCTTCTTCATTCAGAGAGTTGTGAACCTATGAAATTCTCTACCACAGAAAGTTGTTAGGGCCAATTTGTTAGATATGTTCAAGAGAGAGCTGGACGTGGCTGTCGTGGATCAAGAGGAATGGAGAGAAGCAGGAGTGGAATACTGAAAGTGCATGATAATATTGATGGTGGTGCAGGTTCAAAGGGACAAGTAGCCTACTCCTGCACTTATTTTCTATGTTTCTATTGGCTAGGCCATTGAATCTCCAATGGCAAGTACTGCCATAACAAGGTCAGAAAATCCTGGCCATATAGGTCAAAGTTCCATGTTGTTCCCCAGACCAAGCGAAGTTAGATGATTTACAAAGGGGCAGATAAGTGTCATAATTTGTTTCAGATCTGAAAATTAATCCAGGGTATCCTTGATATTCTTGATCTCTGCCAATCCTTCCTGAAAAATGAACAGATTAGCACTGACTGTGACATCCTCACAGTTGAACAGCCTGCTGAGATTCATGATGATGTTATGAATCTTCATTAACAGAAATGAACCTCATCAGCCAGCAAAATGACAATTCAATTCCACACTTCCATAGGTTCTGCTCCTTTACATTTGAAAAACTCCGTAAGCATAAATTTTTTATTCGTCTGAAAAAAAGGAGACTAAATAGCAACTTTCATGATTCCAGGATATCTTAAAGTGTTTTAACATAGAACATAGACATAGAATTAAGCACAGCCAATTAAGTACTAATAGACTTGCCTTCTGTGGCCAGCAAGTCCTAGCATAGAATCTGAGCACAGGGCTTCTGGCCCAGAGATAGGGGTGCTATTATCGTGCCACGAGAATTATTTTAGGCTGATCCCTTGAGGATGAAGTGGCCACTCAAGGGTCAGTGTAACATATAACCATTGAGGGAGATTTTCAGTTGTACAGGATGGTAAATGGGGGATTTTTTTTTTGTAGTTTATAATATAAGTTGCCTACTAAAAGAAAATGGTGTTTTTCATCACAATAAAACATTTAAAGTGTGAAATTTTGTGTGCCATTTTTCAGCTGTTAACTGGTAGTTTGAATTTCTCTTTGAACATTACTGGTCTTCACGGAGACCATAACAACATAAAGCATCATGTAAATGTAAGTTGTTATCATTGTTACGCACACTTCGGTGAAATATTGAAGATCCATAACTGAACTTGATTTATTTAGAGCCTTTGGGAGAGGAGAGAATAAAAGTGAAGAAATCGAGCCAAGCACAAAATCCAGCTAATTTGTATGTGTACGACATTGTACCATGCAGATCAAAAAAAAGTCTCAAACATTCAATTAAAAGACATTTGACAAAAAATCCACATGAACTCAACCAACTATCCAACTCTTTCAAACATAAAAATTACCAGCTGCTAGTTGGCAAATGGTGGTTTCAACTTCTACTGCTTATTATTTCAGCTTAGATGCAGCAGTCCATGGAAATGTGCACATTAACGTAACTACAAAAACAAAAGAGAAAAATGTCAACAGCAATCTTGAAGACATCCAAAATCAAGACAAGACAAAGCAGAACTAAGAAATTGACTTAATAGGTCCTCAGAGCTTAAACATTTCTTTAAAATTCAACAGACTAATAATTTAATTGTTTTGAATATTATTCCTTGATTTCACTTAGAGGAGTATCGGACAAAAAAAATCAAAATTTTTAAGGTTAAGTGCCATAATATAAAAAAACCACTCGATTACAATCTTGGGGGAAATGATGTAAATATTGTACACGATGATATCTCATCTTCTATTAACTTGTATCAAATTCTTGTATCATACATTAAGTCATGAAGATGAGAAAAAGAAAAATCAAATGGCATACAAAATTGATGGTAAAGTATGCTGGAAACATCAACAGAGAATGATCCAGGAGGTTTAGTGGAAATAGTCCTTAAATGCCAACAAAATGTACGTTGGTAAGATTTAGTGACTAAGCGATTAATCACACATATAGGTAGTCATAATTGGTTTCTACAAAGCACCAGTTCTGGGCACTATAGCGTTTGGGAGATATTTGACCTTGGAACAAGTTCAAAGAAGGAAACTAATTCAATTGGTAGGATTGAGCACATGATATAGCTATTAATATTTGAAATGCTCATATTGAAGTAAGGTAGCTTAAAGGGTTTTTTTAATTGCAATACTGAGAAGACAGTATTTATTGTTCATCTCTATTTGCCATGAGAGAATTGATAAACTAGAATTTAAATGATACCCCAAAATTTCTACATGTCAAATGAACGTGAAAGCAGGAGAAAATTGTGCCATTTTGTGAGCGAGTTCTTCTCAAAAATGATCTTCTACCATTTGGTGCAAAAAATTTCAGCAAAGTCTGATTTACGCCAGCAGGGGGAGTAGATGGAGTCTTTCCTTGTTGGCTAGTTAGCTGATGGCAATTAAAGGGCGCCACTGCACATGCACCAATCTCCCAGTACACTAAACTGTTTACAAGAGTACACTGTTAATGGACAGAGAGAAATCTTAGCCTGTTCCTTACTCTCACTCCCACAATACAATCGCACCTCCCACCTGATTGCCCCCCCCCCCAAATAACAGCATATCCCCTCTTCCTGGGCCAATTGCCAATGCCTAGTGGGCAGTACCAAGATGGCTGCGTCCTGACAATCCAGGAGCCTCTGGTCCCACTGGAGAGACCATGATGTCTAGTCCCTCTTGCCATTAAGGCAAGTGAGCCCGGGATAATCAGCCTTGCGCCCTTCCCGGGTGAGGCACACTGGCTTCACAGTGCTGGTATTGTCATGAGAGGCAAAAATACGGACATCAGTAAGATTACACTCAACATCTAGGACAAAGAAAACTTCTCAATCTTAGATGAAAATTAGAAATAAAAGTTTTTACAAATGTCCGTGTGGAGTTTGTACATCCTCCCCATGTCTGTGTGGGTTTCCTCCGGGTTCTCTGGTTTCCCCCTATAGTCCAAATATTTGCAGGTTAGATGGAATGGCCATAGTAAAACTAAAATGCCCTTAGTGTGCTGAAATATGTAGGTTAGATGGACTAAACCAAGAACAAAGAAAATTACAGCACAGGAACAGGCCCTTTGACCCTCCACGTCTGCACCAACCATGCTGCCCAACTGAACTAAAAACCCCCAACCTTCCCTCTATTCCAATTCTATTCATGTATTTGTCAAGATGCCTATTAAAAGTCATTATCGTATCTACTTGCACTACCTCCCCAGTAGTGAATTCCAGACACCCACCACCCTCTGTATAAAAAACTTGTCTCGTACATCTCCTTTAAACCTTGCTCCTCACAGTTTAAACCTATGCCCCCTAGTAATTGACTCCTCCACCCTGGGAAAAGCTTCTGACTGTCCACTGTGTCCATGCCCCTCATAATTTTGTAGACTTCTATCAGGTCGCTCCTCAACCTCTGTCATTTCAGTGGGAACAAACCAAGTTTCTCCAACCTCTCCTTATAGCTAATGCTCTCTACACCATGCAACAACCTGTTAATTCTTTTTTGTACCCTCTCCAAAACCTCCATATCCTTCTGCTAGTGTGACGACCAGAATTGAGTACCATATTCCAAGTGTGACCTAACTAAGGTTCTATAAAACTGCAACATGACTTGCCAATTTTTAAACTCAATGCCCTAGCTGATGAAAGGCAAGCATGCCATAAGCCTTCTTGATTACCTTCTCTACCTGTATTGCCACTTTCAGTGACCTGTGTACACTCAGATCTCACTGATTAGTCATGATAAACATGTGGGGTTATGAGGATAGGGTGAGGGAGAAGGCTTGGGTGAGATACTCTGTCGGAGAGTCGACGCAGACACGAAGAGCCAAATGACCTCCTTCTGCACTGTAGGGATTCAATGATAATAATTTATCAAGCAAATAGCAGTAAGTGGAAATGTTAAAATTTTAAAGGAGCATTTGACAAACAGAGCTTTGACAATTATGTGATAAAATTGGACAGGACTACCTTGATAATATTGTCAATTTATCTATAACATCTCAGAAGATTGAGATATATGAAATGCCATGCAAGTTAAATTGGAGGTGGGCAACACTTAAACTTCAAACCTGACAGCATTGTGAGACTGAGTGGATCATTGGCGAATGACGTCCACTGCATATTCTTCAGCCTCCGTAGTCAGTGTTTTGCTGAGGTAGTGCTGTATAAGCAGTCTAATCTTCTTAATGACAGGCTTTCCCTCATTAAAGGGAAGCCTCACTGTCCAATATTACTGGAATTTAAAACATGAAAAACTAAACACCAGTATAGAGAATGAAATGAGGCACTGGAAGTGGAAGACTGGGTCAGTAGGCTCTCAAATGCCAGTCTCAGAAGGGAATGGGTATCAATGGTGAGGGAGAACTGGAGAACCAAATAACTGCTCTTCCCAGCCACAGTTGCCCAAGGAGGAAGATAGAAAGCAACAGCACAGCATAATGAAGAGGCCATGTCACTCCATCATCATCTCAGATACTAACATTGCGCACAACCAATAAGTTAGTACAGAGTTGCAATCAGTATATAGTGCGACACCTGAGTATTGGTGGGATGCAGCCAAGCAAGAGGATTATAGTTCACCAGAGGGTGAAGTGGCAGATGAGCTTTGTTGGGTTGATATGCAGGAAAGTGCTGATGGACAAGAACACCAAGATGCTGGTATTGTTTGCTAGCCTCTCAAGCAACTTCCTGCCACTATCAAAGTGCAGGGAGGCATTTAGCTCCAGTTGGCAGAGAGCACTGTGCAGATTTTCCCTTCTGCGGTTTCTGCTCCATTACCCTGTCACATTGCTTACCAAGACTATAACTGCAGCCTCCAGACATAGAACATAGAACACTACAGCACAAACAGGCCCTTCGGCCCACAAGTTACGCTGATCACATCTATACCTACCAAGCCATAGACCCATCTATAACCCCCAATCCCATTAAATCCCATATACTCATCCAGAAGTCTTTTAGAAGACCCCAGCGAGTTTGCCTCTACCACCACCAATGGCAGTTGATTCCATTCACTCACCACCCTCTGAGTGAAAAACTTACCCCTAACATCTTCTCTATACTTGCTTCCCTGCACCTTAAATCTGTGTCCTCTCGTAGCGACCATTTCAGCCCGGGTAAATAGCCTCTGAGAATCCACCCTATCTATTCCTCTCAACATTTTATAAACCTCTATCAGGTCGCCTCTCAACCTTCGTCTCTCCAGGGAGAAGAGTCCCAGCTCCCTCAACCTATCTTCATTAGGCATGCCTCCCAATCCAGGCAACATCCTTGTAAATCTCCTCTGCACCCTTTCAATAGCTTCCACATCCTTCCTATGGTGAGGTGACCAGAACTGCGCACAGTACTCCAAGTAGGGTCTGACAAGGGTCTTATAAAGTTGCAGCATTACCTCCCAACTCCTAAACTCAATTCCTCGATTAATGAAGGCCAGTACACCATATGCCTTCTCGACCACGTCCTCCACCTGCGAGGCCGATTTAAGAGTCCTACGGACCCGGACCCCAAGATCCTTCTGCTCTTCAACACAGCTAAGACTCCTACCCTTGATATTGTACTCCTTCATCCCATTGGTCCTGCCAAAATGGACCACTACACATTTATATGCGTTGAAGTCCATCTGCCACTTCTCTGCCCAGTCTTGCATCCTATCTATGTCCCGCTGCAACTTCTAACATCCCTCCAGACCATCCACAACACCACCGACCTTCGTATCGTTGGCGAACGTACTAACCCATCCCTTCACTTCCTCACCCAGATCATTTATGAAAATGACAAACAGCAAGGGTCCCAGAACAGATCCTTGGGGCATTCCACCGGTGACCAACCTCCATGCAGAAAAAGACCATCCACAATCACTCTCTGCCTTCTGCAAGCAAGCCAGTTCTGGATCCACAAGGCCAAAGCCCCTTGGATCCCATGCCCTCTCACCTTCTCAAGAAGTCTTGCATGGGGGACCTTATCAAACACCTTGCTGAAGTCCATGTACACCACGTCCACCGCTCTTCCTTCAGTCACATTTTCGAAGAACTCAAGTACTCTCATAAGGCACGACCTGCCCTTGACAAAACCATGCTGACTATTTCTGATCATTCTAAACTTTCCAAATGCTCATAAATCTTGTCTCTCAGAAGCCTCTCCATCAGCTTAGCAACCACTGAGGTCAGACTCACCGGTTGATAATTTCCCAGACTATCCCTGTTCCCTTTCTTGAAAATAGGAACCACATCCGCAATCCTCCAATCCTCCGGAACCTCTCCCTTCTCCATCAACGACGCAAAGATCATCGCCAGGGGCTCTGCAATCACTTCCCTTACCTCCCACAATAACCTGGGGTACATTCCATCCGATCCCAATGACTTGTCTATCTTGATAGAATTTAAAAGTTCTAACACATCCTCTTTCTTAACATCCACATACTCAATCTTTTCAGTCTGCCGCAAATCTGTAGTACAACCTCCCAGATCACTTTCCACCGTGAATACTGAGGCAAAGTACTCATTAAGCACCTCTGCCATTTCTTCCAGTTCCACACAGACTTTTCCCCCTTCACCTTTTGTACGTCCTATCCCTTCTCTTCTCATCCTTTTACTTGTCACATATTTGTAGAAGGCCTTGGGATTCTCCGTAATCTTACCCGCCAAGGCCTTCTCATGACCCCTTCTGGTTCTCCTAATTTCCTTTTTAAGCTCCTTTCTACAAGCCTTATACTCCTCTAGATCCCTAATATCTCCTAGCTCTCTGAACCTTTTATACACCTTTCTTTTCTTCCTGACTAGGTTCACCACAACCTTGTTGCACCACGGTTCCCGCGGTCTACCAAAACCTCTTTGTCTCATCGGAACGTTGACGTGCAGAGCTCCAGACAAGCATTCCTTGAATATCTGCCACCTTCCTTCTGTACTTTTCCTCAAGAATGCCTCCTTCCACTTTATTCGTCCAATTATCTTCCTGATGTCTTCATATTTCCCCTTACTCCAGACAAACACCTTCCTAGTCTGCCTGATCCTATCTGTTTCCAATGCTATCACGAAGGAGATAGAATTATGATCTCCATCCCCAAGATGCTCCCCTGTCGAGAGATCTGACACCTGTCCTGGTTCATTAGCCAGCACCAGGTCAAGTACAGCCTCTCCTCTCGTCGGCTTATCCATGTACTGTGTCAGGAAACCCTCCTGAACACACCTAACAAACTCCTCCCCATCCAAACCTCTTACCTTGGGATATTCCAGTCGATGTTTGGGAAATTGAAGTCTCCCATCACGACAACTCTGTTATTTCTACATCTGTCGAGGATCTGTTTCCCTATCTGCACCTCAACTTCCCTGTCACTATTGGGTGGCCTATAGAATACACTCAGCAAAGTTATCGACCCTTTGCTGTTCCTAACTTTCACCCACAGAGACTCCGTAGACAGTCTCTCCACGCATCCACCATCTCTGCAGCCATGATACTGTCCCTGATCAACAGTGCCACTCCACCCCCTCTTTTGCCCCAACCCTGTCCTTCCTGAAGCATCTGAATCCTGGCACCTGAAGTACCCAGTCCTGTCCCTGAGACATCCAAGTCTCTGTAATGGCCACCACATCACATTCCCAAGCAGTAATCCACACCCTAAGCTCATCTACCTTATTTACTATACTCCTGGTATTAAAATAGACACACCTCAGCCCCTCAGTCTGGACATTTCCCTTCTCCACCACCTGTCTAACCTCCCTCTCATACTGTCTACAGTCCTTCCCTACCTGGGAGCTAACCTCCTTGCTCTCAGTCTCCTCATCACTATTCCCTCCCCCCAACCTTTTTAGTTTAAAGCCCCCCAGTAGCCCTAACCAGTCTTCCCGCCAAGATATTAGTCCCCCTGGGATTCAAGTGCCACCCGTCTTTACTGTACAGGTCATACCTGCCCCTAAAGAGGTCCCAATGATCCAGGAACCGGAATCCCTGCCCCCTGCTCCAGTCCCTCAGCCACGCATTCACCCTCCACCTCATTCCATTCCTGCTCTCATTCTCCCGAGGCGCAGGCAGCAATCCTGACATTACTACCTTCGCTTTCCTCTTTCTCAGCTGCCTACCCAGTTCCCTATAATCCCTTTTCATGACCGCTTCCCTCTTCCTACCTACGTCAGCAGTACCTATATGAACTACAACCTCCGGTTCCTCACCCTCCCCTTTCAGGATGTCTGGAGACATCCCGGATCCCAGCTCCAGACCTTTTCAGCTTTTACATAGACAAGTCATCTACTCCTCTGCCACCTCTATAAGGAATGATGTAGAGATGCCGGCGTTGAACTAGGGTAAATTCAGTAAGAGGTCTGGCAACATCAATTTTAAATCCAACCGATTTATTTGATAGTAAATCTGCTAGCTTTTGGCGTTTGTGCCTTCATCAGGCGAATGAGGTGTTCTGGTCTCCTAAAGCACACATATCAGCACAGACAGTTTACAGATTGCTGATTAGAATGCAAATCCTTACACCTAACCTGCTATTCAAGTCTTAAAGTGGGTAACAAAGGAATATTGAGCACTGATGTTAGAGAGATGTGTATTGTCTCCAGACAGCACAGTGAGTGAGGTTTTTTGCTAACCCAGGCAAGTCATGGGGATTACAGATAGTGTGACATGAAGCCAAGATCCCTGTTAAGACCGTCCTCATGTGTGCAGAACTTGGCTATCAGTCTCTGCTCAGCGGCTCTGCACTGTCGTGTGTCATGAAGGCCCCCTTGAAGAATGTTTACCCGAAGGTCGGAGGCCGAATGCCTGTGACCGCTGAAGTGTTCGCCCACAGGAAGGCAACTGTTTTGCCTGGTGATTGTCGAGCGATGTTCATTCATCTGCTGTCGTAGTGTCTGCATGGTCTCCTCAATGTACCATGCTTTGGGACATCCTTTCTTGCCATGTATTAGGTAGACAACGTTGGCCGAGTTGCAAGAGTATGTACTGTGTACCTGGTGAATGGTATTCTCACGTTTGATGATATCATCCCTGTCAATGATCTGGCATGTCTTGCAGACGTTGCTGTGGCAGGGTTGTGTGGTATTGTGGTCACTGTTCTCCTGAAGGTTGGGTAGTTTGCTGCGAACAATGATCTGTTTGAGGTTGCGCAGTTGTCTGTAGGCAAGAAGGGTGGGGTGGGGATGGCCCTAGCGAGATGTTCATCATCATCAATGATATGTTGAAGACTCCGGAGAAGATGTCGTAGCTTCTCCACTCCGGGGAAGTACTGGACAACAAAGGGTACTCTTCCCACCGTGTCCCGTGTTTGTCTTTTGAGGAGGTCAGTGCGCTTTATTGCTGTGGCACATCGGAACTGTCGATCGTCATATACTGTTCTCACGAGGACATCTTTCAGCTTCTGGAGGTGTCTGTCATGATCCTCCGCATCTGAGCAAATTCTGTGTATATGGAGGGTTTGTACGTAGAGGATGGCCTCTTTAATGTGTTTAGGGTGGAAGCTGGAGGTGCGGAGCATTGTGTGGTTGTCTGTCGGCTTGCGGTACAGTGAGGTGCTCAGGTGACCGTCCTTGATGGAAATGCGTGTGTCCAAGAATGCAACCGATTCTGGAGAATAGTCCATGGTGAGTCTGATGGTGGGATGGAACTTGTTGATATCATCATACAGTTGTTTCAATGATTGTTCACCATGAGTCCAAAGGAAAAAAATGTCATCAATGTATCTAGTACAGAGCCTCAGTTGAAGATCCCGTGCGGTGAAGAAGTCTTGTTCGAACCTGTGCATGAAGATGTTGGCATATTGAGTGCGAATTTGGTCCCCATGGCTGTTCTGTGTGTTTGGATGAAAAGCTGATTGTTGAAGGTGAAGACATTGTGATCCAAGAAGAAGTGGATGAGTTGTAAAATTGCATCCGGAAACTGGCAGTTGTTGGCATTGAGTACTGAGGCAGTTGCAGCAATGCCATCATCGTGCGGGATGTTGGTGTAGGGCGCCGAGACATCCATTGTGACAAGGAGTGTTCCTGGTTCAACTGCTCCATGTGTGCTGAGTTTCTGTAGGAAGTCCTTAGTGTCAAGACAAAAGCTGGGGGTTCTTTGTACGATGGGTTTCAGGATGCCCTCGACATAGCCGGAGAGGTTCTCACACAGGGTCTCATTGCCCGATACGATGGGACGGCCGGGTATGTTTGCCTTGTGTATCTTTGGGAGGCAGTAGAGATCTCCAATGCAGGGAGTACATGGAATGAGAGTCCAGAGGGTGTTCTGAAGGTCCGGATCAAAAGTTTTGATCAGAGTGTTGAGTTGACGAGTGTGTTCTTTGTCGGATCTGCTGGTAACTGTCTGTAGTGTTTCTCATTGTTTAGTTGTTGGTATGCTTCTTCACAGTAGTCTGTTCCAAAGGAGGCGCCATCGTCATACTGAATAGAACAATGTTGCGGTTGATCTTGAGAACACGGATGGCATTGCGTTGTGCTTGGGTGATGTTCGGGACTGTCTTGTAAGTGCGGTTGATGAATCTGGTGTTCACGCACCTCCTGATGGCTTGGGCATACATGTCCAGTCGGGGGCAGCGGCCTTGCGGAGGAGTCCAATTGGATTCCTTCCTCTTTGGTTGCTGCACTGTGGATTCCTCTGTTGGCTGTTGTGATTCATTGAGTTCGCTATTAGCCTCTTGGGGTTTGTGGAAGAACTCACGCAGCCTCATTCGCATGATGAATTCCTCCGTGTCCGCTGCAAGACTGATGGGGTCCTCTATAAGGATGCATCAAGACTCCCAGGCAAATTCAGGAATTCAGCACAACACAATCAAGATATGTTAGAATAGTCCCAGAAACTTCGTAATAGCACAAATACATGAAAATGACTTTGTTTGCGATTTGTGTGCCTGACAAGCTCATTGCCTGAATTTGCATAGTCCAAACTTGGTATCCTGAAGTTGAATCAGTTGGGTGCTCAAAATCACAATAGCGCTCATTCACAGCCTTTTACTGCACCAAGGGAATACCCCTACAACCCCTTTTTTGTGATGGGCCCCGCAGACAGTGGCTGATGGCACATCTTACGCCAGCAAAATAGTGCTAGTCTCCATGGTGTTATCCTTGACTAGGAAGAGAACTGAATAGGTCGTTGTCTAAGGGACCTCAACTCCAAATAATGGACAGCTATATTGACCAATTATTGTTCAACATGCAAGTCTACCTCCAGATAACAGGTATATTTTGAGAATAAGCATTGAGATGATATGCATAGTTAGCTAAAAACCAAAGGGCTAATTCTTATTTTATTACTGACAAGTCATAGACAATTCTTATTTCATTATAGATAAGTTATATTTTCCAATATTTGGTTAAGTTGGGCTTTCAGCTTGTAAGGTACGTGGAGTTATTTTAGAACATCGAACATTACAGCGCAATATAGGCCCTTTGGCCCTCGATGTTGCACCAACCAGTGGAACCAATCCAATGACCCTCTAACCTGCTATTCCCATGTTATCCATATGCCTATCCACTGATCATTTGAATGCCCCTAAAGCTGCCGAGTCCACAACTGTTGCCGGCAGGGCATTCCATGCCCTTAATACCCTTTGAGTAAAGAACCTATCTCTTACATCCATTCTATAATTATCACCCCTTAAGTTAAAGCTATGTCCCCTCGAGTTAGCCATCACCATCCAAGGAAAAAGGCTCTCTCTATCCATCCTATCTAAACCTCTGATCATCTTGTATGCCTCAATTAGGTCACCTCTCAATCTTCTTCCTAACGAAAACAACCTCAAGTTCCTCAGCCTTTCCTCATAAGACCTTCCCACCATACCAGGCAACATCTTGGTAAACCGCCTTTGCACCCTTTCCAATGCCTCCACATCCTTCTGAGAATGCGGCGACCAGAACTGTACGCAATACTCCAAGAGCGGCCGCACTAGAGTTTTGTACAGTTGCAACATGACCTTATGGCTCCGAAATTCAATCCCTCTACCAATAAAAGCTAACACGCCTTCTTAACAACCTTATCAACTTGGGTGCCAACTTTCAGGGATCTATGCACACGTACACTGAGATCTCTCTGCTCGTCAACACTACCAAGAGTCCTTCCATTAGCTCTATATTCTGTACTCCTGTTACTCTTACCAAAGTGAATCACCTCACACTTTTCCACATTAAACTCCATTTGCCACCTTTCAGCCCAGCTCTGCAGCTTATCTAAGTTCCTCTGCAAACTGTAACATCCATTCTCACTGTCTACAACTCCTCTGACTTTGGTGTCGTCAGTAAATTTACTAACCCATCCTTCTACACCCTCATCTAGGTCATTTATAAAAATGACAAACAGCAGTGGCCCCAAAACAGATCCCTGACGTATGCCATTTGTAACTGAAGTCCAGGTTGAATATTTCCCATCAACCACCACCCTCTGTCTTCTATCAGCCAGCCAATTCCTGATCCAAACTGCTAAATCACCTTCAATCCCACACATCTGTATTTTCTGCAGTAGCCTACTATGGGGAACCTTATCAAACACTCTGCTAAAATCCACATATACCACATCAACTGCCTTATCCTTATCCACCTTTTTGGTTACCTTTTCAAAAAACTCCATAAGGTTTGTGAGGCACGACCTACCCTTCACAAAACCATGTTGACTATCCCTAATCAATTTATTTCTCTCTAGATGATTATAAATCTTATCCCTTATAATTCTTTCCAAAACTTTGCCCACAACAGAAGTAAGGCTCACCAGTTTATAATTCCCAGGATGGTCTCTACTCTACTTTCTTGAACAAGGGAACAAAATTTGCTATCCTCCAGTCTTTCAGCACTATACCTGTGGCCAATGATGACATGAAGATCAAAGCCAAGACTCTGCAATCTCCTCCCTAGCCTCCCAGAGAATCCTAGGGTAAATCCCATCCGGTCCAGGGGGCTTAGCTATTTTTATAGTCTCAAGAATTGCTAACATCTCCTCCTTAAGTACCTCAAACCCATCTAGTCTAAAATCCTTTATCTCAGTATTCTCCTCGACTACATTGACTTTTTCCTACATGAATACTGACAAAAAATATTCATTTAGTGCCTCTCCTATCTCTTCAGGCTCCACGCACAACTTCCCACTACTGTCTCTGACTGGCCCTAATCTTACCCTAACAAATCTTTTATTCTTGACATACCTATAGAAAGCTTTAGAGTTCTCCTTGATCCTATCTGCCAAAGTCTTCTCATGTCCTCTTTTTAACACTCTCTTTAGCTCCTTCCTGGCTAACGTGTAACTCTCCAGTGCACTAACTGAGCCTTCATGTCTCATTTTTACATAAGCCTCCTTCTTCATCTTTACTAGAGATACAATTTCTTTAGTACACCATGGTTCCCTCACTCGACCACTTCCTCCCTGCCTGACAGGTACATATTTATCAAGGACTCGCAATGCTGCTCCTTGAATAAGCCCCATATTTCAGTTGTTCCCAGCCCCTGCAGTTTCCTACTCCAACCTATGTACCCTAAATCTCGCCTAATAGCCTCATAATAACCTTCCTCCCAGCTATAACTTCTGCCCTTCAGTATATACCTATCCCTTTCCAATACTAAGGTAAACATAACCGAATTGTGGTCACTATCATCAAAGTGCTCACCTACCTCCAAGTCTAACACCTGGTCTGGTTCATTACCCAGTGCCAAATCCAATGTAACTTCACCTCTTGTTGATCTATCTACATACTGTGTCATAAAACTTTCCTGCACCCATTGGACAAAAACTGACCCCTCTATCATGCTTGAACCATAGCTTTTCCAATCGATATTTGTAAAGTTAAAGTCCCCCAAAACAACTACCCTGTTACTTACGCACCTATCCAGGATCATCTTTGCAATCCTTTCCTCTACATCTCTGGAACTTTTTGGAGGCCTATAAAAATCTCCCATCAGGCCTGTAAAAAACTCCTTTCTTGTTTTGAATCTCAGCATCAGTAGACAGGTCCACATCAAACGTCCTTTCTGCCACTGTAATACAGTCCTTGACTAACAATGCCATGCCTTCCCCTCTTCTACCTCCTTCTCTGCTTTGACTGAAATATCTGAACCTCGGAACCTGCAACAACCATTCCTGTCCCAGTTTTGGGTAAGGACAGGCACAGGTAGAGAGGCAGCGAAACAGAGAGAAATGTGAAGAGAAAGATGTGGGTAGCAAGGGGGAGAGCCATACAAAGAAGAGATGGAAAGCGAGTGATGTTTATGGAGAGATGCTGTCTTTTATGTTTTTTAGAATTGTCACCTCATGACTTGGTCTGAGAAGGGTGGTTAGAAGTCTGTTCATTTGTTAAAGTTAAGCTTTCTACTCTTATTGTTAGTTACGGATAATTGCTGTTAATTGATAGTTTGCTTTTTATCTTTCTGACTTGTAACCTTTTTAATAAACTTTCTGAGTTCTTTATTTAATGTTCTTTCCAGCCCTATGGGTAAGTCTCTCGAGCCTTATGTGATTTACAAAAGAGGAGTTATTACAAACAAGAGAACCCCATAAATCTTGGTTCAGATAAACAAAATCATAGAACTCAGAAGGAGAGTAGGCCATTCAGCCCTTTGAGTCTACTCCACCATTTATTCTGATCATGACTGATGATCAAATTTAATACCTCAGGGGCAGCGTAATAGCATGATGGTGGTCAGTACTGCTGTCTCACAGTGTCGGGATCCTGAGTTCAATTCTGACCTCAGGTGATTGTCTGTGTGGAGTTTGCACATTCTCCCCGTGTCTGCGTGGGCTTCCTCTGGGTGATCTGGTTTTGTCTCTGATGCTGACTAACTTCAGCTCCTCACTAAAACTAGTTAATCTCAAAACTTCTGGTACATTATTCATGTATTCCTTTGTGAAATCTGAAGCTAAGCACTAATTTAATTCAAAAAAGGTTTTTGGGGATAAATCTTTTGTTTTTTTTTCAGACATTCACCAAGTGCGTGCACATGTACAACTGCAGTAATCCCACATATCAAAACAACAAAAAAATCACATTTTTAATTCGACTGAAAATTTACGAGAAACGTAAGGAATGTTTTAGATCCGATCCTGACAGCTAAAAAAATACTTTTTTCAGGATTGCCCGCCCGAGCATCAATCATTAAAACCTAGTCTATTTTCATCACCTTGCCTCTGGACTGGAAAACCGGCACCCGGCCATTTTCCCGCCTCTTCCTCCGCGTGGCGGGAAAGCCGCGCGGCAAGTCTCGAAGCGGCCGTTAGAGCGCGGCTCGCGCCACGCTGAGCGGTTACTCAGGTGTTCCAACCGCCTTCCACCTTCACCCGCCCCCACTACCTCCACACCTACTCCACCCCAGTACCCATCCCCACCCCAACCCCACAACTACCCCAACCCAATACACCACCCCAATACCCATATCCACCTCAACCCCACAACTACCCAACCCAATACCCCACCCCAATACCCATATCCACCCCAACCCCACAACTACCCAACCCAATACCCCACCCCAATACCCATATCCACCCCAACCCCACAACTACCCAACCCAATACCCCACCCCAATACCCATATCCACCCCAACCCCACAACTACCCAACCCAATATCCCACCCAATACTCATACCCACCCCAACCCACAACTACCCAACCCATATCCCAATACCCACCCCCAAACCTACTCCGCCCCAATGCCCACCCCATCCACCCCCCACAATGACCCCACCCAATACCCAACCCCCCACACTACTCCACCCCAATACCCATCCTGACCCAACCCCACAACTACCCCAACCCAATACTCACCCCCACACCTACTCCGCCCAGTACCCACCCCCAAATAACCCACCCCAATATCCATCCCCACGTAAACCCCACTCCAATACCCATCCCCACACATACCCCAGCCTAATACCCAACCCGCACATACCCCACCCCATAACCCATTCCCACACATATTCCACCCTAATGTCCATCCCACCCACCCTCACAACTACCCAACCTAATACTCCACCCTAATACCCATCCCCACACCTACCCCACCCCAATACCAGCACCCACCCCGATACCCCCCTACCCAATAAACCACCCCCACACATATCCCAATATCCCCCCCCACACATACTTCCACCCACCCTCCCTCACAGCCACCCCACAACACATAACCCAATACCCACTCCTACATATACTCCATCCCACCACAATACCCATCCCCACACATAACCCCACCCACCCTAATATCCACCCTACACATCCACCCTACACATACCCCAACCCAACCCAATATCCACTCCCCACACATACCCCAACCCAACATCCATCCCACGCATATCCTATCCCAATACCCACCCCAATAGATACCCCACCCTAATACCCACCCTCACACATACCCCCTCCCACACTACCATACAACCCATCACATGTCCCCACCCTAACCCAATATTCACCACCACACATATTCCACCCCTACTCCTCTGACACACATCACATCTCCCTACTCCAATAACCCCCCCACCCCGGCAAACACACACAATATCCCACCCCCACTGCACACATCCCCACATTTCTTCACCCACTCCAATCCCGCACACATATCCTACCCCCACCCCTCACACACAGACCACATCTCTCATCCCAACACACACACACACACACACACACAGACACACATTCCCCAATACCCACCCCGTCCCTCATACATATCCCACCTGACCCCTAATCCGCATCCCCTCCCCCCTGCAGCCATCCCCTCCCCCTTTCTTTCCCCATCACCCTCCCCTCTGAAACAGCCAGACATACCCTTCCATTAGCATTATCTCCTTTCCATTACTCTCTTCCACACCCATTCCTTCCTCTCCCCCATATGCACCCACCTCCTTCTCATTCTCTCACTCAGACCTATCCTCTTCGCATTTCCCTCTCCCCAAACACCCACCATCTTCCCCTCTCAAACATCCACACATACCTCCTTCCTATTCCCTCCACCATGCATAAACCCTTCCCGCTCTCACCCCAACAACTACCCATTCCCAAGCCCCTCTCTTACACCTCCCCCCTTTCTGTTCCCCCCAAACATAACCCTCAACTATTCTTGTGCCACACCCACTTCCTTCTCATTCCCTTCCACCAAACATTATCCCTTTCCACCATCACCAACACCTGTCCATTCCCAACGCTCTCTCCCACACCTTCCCACCCACCTCCCCACACCTTTCACAATTGCCTGCCCCAATTCCTACTCTCTTCCCATTAGCTTCCCAACACCACCTTCTTTCCATTCTGCTCCCCTCCCTTACACATAGCCCCTTCCCATTCCCTTCCCCCACACTTATTCTTTCTCATTCTCCTCCTCCACACCCACCTTCCCATTCCTCTCCCCCACATCTACACTTTCCCATTCTCCTCCTATACACTGATAGAGAAGTTACAGCACAGAAGACGGATTCGGCCCATCTTGTGCATACCAGCCGGAGGACACCAGGTTCCCTTTCTAATCCTACCTTCCTGCATATAGCCATTTAGCTTATTGTGCAGATCCAAATACCTTTTAAAACAGTTTAGGATCTCTGACTTCACCACCAACTTGAGCAGCAAATTCTAGGCACGCACCACCCTTTGCATAAAAAAGTTCTTCTTTACGCTCCTTCTGCTGCTTATCTTGGAATTTACCTCCCCTGGTTCTAGAATTTTCCAAGGGAAACAATTTCATCCTGTCCAGTCTATCTCTTTTTCATAATTTTCTACACTTCTATGAACCCCCCTCCCCCCACACCGGCGCCCCCTCTCCGCCCAGTCTTTGTTCCAAGGAAAATAATCTAATTTCTCCTCATAGGCACACTTTTCTGGCCCTGACAAATTCTTGTACACCTCCTCTCCACCCCAGAAATTTACATCCTTTCTTATATAATATCGTGACCAGAACTGCATGCTATATTCCTGCTGTGGCTTCATGTTATGAATGGGAGGGTGATATCCTCTCAGAGAACTAACACTCATCTAGCCAAAGAGAAGTATCTCCCTTTCATAATCTATTAAAGAGTACGTGAGAAATAGTATGATCTGCCTACAGCAATTTTTAGTGGTTAAATCAAAATAACTACTTGAGACTTTCTCCTTACAAAAAAACAAGTAACACTATTTTATTTAACTAACAGTGAACAGGTTAGCTAAACTATTAACAAACTGAATAAACACTATTCCAATCGATGCTATTTAAATAATTACAATTCTCACTTATTAACAAACAAAACCTAAATAGAATTTTTATAGTCACACATGAAATGCAGTCAGGTTTGTCATCTTCCCCGAATCTTCTTTCTCCTTTGCTGACTTCTCCTGTGTTCCATTGGTCTCTTCTTCTGAGATGAAATGAGGCTTTCTCTCAAAACATCAATGTGGCTGTCAAACCAGCAGAGACAGTGAATGCCCATGTCTCCATCTCTAGCTGAGAGCTGTGACAGTTTTTGGCAAAGGCAGTAACTGTCTTTCTGATAAATGCAGTGGATGTCTGGCAGTTTGGAGCTGGGAGCAGTAGCCTTTATATCCCTGATGACACACCAAAAAACCCACAATAGGATTGGTTTACAGGTTATCAAAACACCAAATTCAAATTTGATAGACTGCTGTTTTTCAAATGCGCATTTCAAATTGATTGGTTAAAATTCCAAAACATATTCTGAGTCAAATACCTAAAGCCTGTTATCAAAGCAATCCTGTTGGTTTTACTTGATATATTATTTCAGCCTGAACTGGATTTTTGCACTTGCATCTCTTTTGTACAAAAAAACCTAAAACCACCTTTTAAACAGATAATTTTACAACTCATAGCATTTTTACAACTGTTTCACAATTTTTATAATGTTACAAACACTAACTTCAGAACACCTCATCAGTGTTTTGTACAATTCCAACATTAGATCCTTACTTTGATATCCTCTATCTTTGACAATGAAGGAGGGCATTCCAAATGCCTTCTTTACAACCTTGTCTACATGAATTGCTGCCTTTAGTGATCTAAGTATTTGTATGCCAAGATGTTTCACTTTATCTATCCTTCTTAATATGTTTCCATTTATTGATTTGAGCATAGAACACAGAACACTACAGCACAAATAGACCCTTTGGCCCACAAGTTGCACCAATCATATCCCTATCTACCAGGTCTATCTATAACCCTCAATCTCATTAAATCCCATGTAATCACCCAGAAGTTTCTTGATTTGATTTGATTTATTATTTTCACATATATTAACATACAGTGAAAAGCATTGTTTCTTACACACTATACAGACAAAGCATATCATTTATAGAGAAGGAAATGCGACTGCAGAATGTAGTGTTACAGTCATAGCTAACGGGTAGAGAAATATCAAGTTAAGGCAGGGTAGGTCCATTCAAAAGTCTGACAGCAGCAGGGGAGAAGCTGTTCTTGAGTCAGTTGGCATGTAACCTCAGATTTTTGTTTGTTTTTCCCAATGGGAGAAAGTGGAAGAAAGAATGTTCGGGGTGGATGGTTTCCTTAATTATGCTGACAGCTTTCCTGAGACAGTGGGAAGTGTAGGTAGAGTCAGTGGATGGGATGCTGGTTTGTGCATTCCTTATAATTGTTTGAGCTTCCTAAATGCATTGCCTCACACTTTTCTATGTTAAAATCCATCTGCTACTTTACCACCCACTCCACCAACCCATCTACATTGCTTGTAGATTATAGCTTTTTTTAATTCATTCATGGGACATGGGTGGCACTGGCTGGCCAGCATTTATTGCCCATCCCTAGTTGCCCTTGAGAATGTGGTGAACTGTCTCCTTGAATCACTGCACTATACAACAAGAGCAAAGAACAACAAAGAACAACACAGCACGGGCAACAGGCCCTTAGGCCCAACAAGCCCATGTCTCCATTTTAACACTGTGAGTGCCCTTCTCCACTCATGACCTTTGTCTATGCCTATTGGGGAAGATTGAGGGAAGACTAATTTAGGGACAATTTGTTACACCAATCAGCCTAAGATTACGTTTTTGGGTTGTTGGATGAAACTGGAGCACCCGGAGAAAACCCACACAATCACAAGGAGAATGTGCAAACTCCTGCAATCACTGGCCCAAATCACAGTGCCGTTTGTTGATCCACAATGCATTAGGGAGGGAATTCCAGGATTTTGCCCTAGCAACTGTGAAGGAATGGTGATATATTCCCAAGTCAGTGGGTGACTGGCTTGGAAGAGAACTTGCAGATGGTGGTATTCTCATGAATCTGTTGCTCTTGTCCTTCTAGATGGAAGTTTGGATGGTGCTGTGTAAGGGTGTTTGGCAAATTGCTGCAGTACATTTTGAAGATGATACACACTGCTGCTACTTGATGTCACTGGATGGCATGAAGCCTCTTGAGTCCTGGTGGAGTTGCACCCATCCAGGCAAGTGGGGAGTATTCCATCACACTCTTGACATGTGCCTCATAGATGATGGATAGGATTTGAGAGTCAGGAAATGAGTTACTTGCTGCAGTATTCCTAGCCTCTGACCTGCTCTTGTAGCTACAGTGTTTAACTGGCAAGTCTGGTTAGGTTTCTGGTCCATGGTAACCCCAAGGATGTTGACATGGGAGATTCAGTGATGGTAACAGCACTGAATGTCAAAGGGCTGTAATTAGATTGTCTCTTATTGGGATGGTCATTGCCTGGCACTTGTGTGGCATGAATGTTACTTGCACTTTTTAGTCCAAGCCTGAGTATTGTCCAGATCTTGTTCCACTTGAACAGGGACTACTTCAGGATGATGTGCTCACCATGCATTCCAGGCACCAAACTGCCAAATAACTACTGTCACAATCCTCAGACCCAAGGAAAATATAAGAAACCAACCCAAGAAAGGCTAAACAACCAAGGATCTCCCAATCATGCTTAGGCGTGCATCAGTAAAGATTTCCCCGCAACTGCAACCATGATGGATGCACCTACAACAATAAAACACAGATTTTTCAAAGATATATGCTCTTTCTGACTCCTTAGGAGTCAGGAGGTAATGGTGCAGCTCTATAAGACCCTTGTCAGACCCCACTTGGAGTATTGTGTGCAGTTCTGGTCACCTCACTATAGGAAGGATGTAGAGGCTATTGAAAGAGTGCAGAGGAGATTTGCAAGGATGCTGCCTGGTTTGGGAGGCAGGCCTTATGAAGATAGGTTGAGGGAGCTGGGACTCTTCTCACTGGAGAGACGTAGATTGAGAGGCAACCTGATAGAGGTTTATAAAATGTTGAGGGGAAGAGATAGGGTGGATTCCCAGAGACTATTTCCCCGAGCTGAAATGGTCACTACAAGAGGACACAGATTTAAGGTGCAAGGAAGCAAATACAGAGGGGATGTTAGGGGTAAGTTTTTCACTCAGAGGGGTGAGTGAATGGAATTGGCTGGTGAGTGAATGGAATCGGAGGTGGTAGAGGCAAACTCGCTGGGGTCTTTTAAAAGACTTCTGAATGAGTATATGGGAATGAATGGGATAGGGGGTTATAGATAGGTCTGCAGATTAGTAGATATAGATATGATCGGCGTAACTCGTGGGCCGAAGGGCCTGTTTGTGCTGTAGTGTTCTATGTTCTATGTTCTATATCTGTACTTCACAGAAGATCAACAAGGATTATTTAACCCCATCATCTTTCTACCCCTGCCAAACTAATTTAAACCCTCCCAAGTGGCTCTAGCAAATCCCCCTGCCAGGATATTAGTCCCCCTCCAGTTCAGGTGTAACCCATCCCTCTTGAGCAGGTCATCCCTTCCCAAGAAGAGATCCCAATGATCCAAAAATCTAAATCCCTGTCTCTGCATCAGTTCTCAAGCCATGAATTCATCTGCCTAATCTTCCTATTCCTACTCTCACTAGCACATGGCACCGGTAGTAGTCCAGAAATTACTACCTTTGGAGTCCTGCACTTTAGCCTTCTGCCTAACTCTTTATATTCACACTTCTGCCTGTGTAGTAAATGGCAGAATCCTTAGGAGTATTGGTAGGCAAAGGGATCTGGGTGTAGAAGGTACACAGGTTACTGAAAGTGGCAATGCAGGTGGAGAAGGTAATCAAGAAGATATACGGCATGCTTGCCTTCATGGGCCGAGGTACTGAGTTTAAAAATTGGCAAGTTATATTGACGCTCTATAGAACCTTGGTGAGGCCGCTTGGAATATAGTGTTCAATTCTACCGGAAGGATGTTGAGGTTTTGGAGAGGGCACAAAAAAAATTTACCAGAATGAAACTGGAACATTGAGATGCAGGGCAAACACATTTGCACATTTTCAACTTGAGGAACTTGGGCTCAGTATCATTGAGCTGGAGGTTGAGCTGCAGACACTGTGACAGACCAAAGAAGGCAGTCACACCCTTAAGATAGGGTCTTCTGGTGGGGAAATGGTCAGTGGGATGGGGAGTGACTGCAGCTGAAACAGGTAAGGGGACACAGAGGGCAGGAGTTATGTTAGCCTTTGTAATTGTCCAATAGATTTGCCATTCTCTCAGCTTGTTCGGATGAGAGTGGGGGCTGCACGGGATGAGCTGACAGGCCATAGCACTGTGATACAAGAAGTGACAAGGGGCAAGCGCTTAAGAATGCAGTAGTAGTATGGGGTAGTATGGTGAGGAGATTGACACTGTTCTATCCAGTAAAGAGCCAGAATCCAGACGCCAGTGCCAGGGTTCTGGATATCTGCTCTGAGCTGGACTGGAACTTGAGTGTGAGGATCCCATTGCTGAGGTCCATGTAGGTATTAATAACATAGGTAGAATGAGGAAAGAAGATCGGCATAGGATTTGAGGAGCTGGCTCTAAATTAAGGAACAGAATATTCAAGGCTCTTATCTGGATTATTACCTGAGCTACATGCAAATTGTCATACAGTACATTAGACAGAAGTGGATTTTGGTTCATGAATCAGTGGCATCAGTACTGGGGAAAGTTAGGTACTGTAGAGATAGCTTACATCTGAACCATAAACACCAACAGAAAACGCTGAAAAAGCTCAGCAGGTCTGACAGCATCTGTGGAGAGAGAGAAGAGCCAGTGTTTTGAGTCTAGATAACCCTTCATCAGAGCTAAGTGCAAAGAAAATCAACAGTGAGTTATATGATGTGGGGGGAAGGGGACTGTGATTATCATGGAATCTACAGTGCAGGAGGAGGGTATTTGGCCCATCGACTCTGCACTGACAACAATCCCACCCAGGCCCTATCTCCATAACCCCACATATTTACCCTTCTATCCCCCTGACACCAAGGAACAAATTTATTATGGTCAATGAACCTAACCCCCACATCCTTAGATTGTGGGAGGAAATGGAGCACCCGGAGGAAACCCATGCAGACATGGGGAGAACATGCAAACTCCTCACAGACAGTGACCCAAGGCTAGAATTGAACACCGGTCCCTGGTGCTGTGAGGCATCAATGCTAACCGTTGTGCCACCATGCCACCTAATTAAACAAAGAGAATGTAAATGAGGATAAAGAAGGCTGAGGAAGGTGCTAAAAGATTCCAGCATCCACAGTATTTTGCTTTTACGTCTGAACCATGCTCTGCCAGTGTTCTTACAAACCACATGACAAGGGAAGGAGAAAGGATTTTAAACTAAATAATGGAAGGATGGTCCTGGAGAGGGGATGCATAGACTTACAAACAAAAGGATGTAACTGCATTGCAAGGCAGCTAGTTAGGCAATGATACCCAGAGTGTGACAGCAAGGGACAGAGTGTTCAAAAATAAAAAGACAACAGAAAATAGGGTCAAAGGGGGAAAGGTGACAACAAGGCAAAATTAATGCCTCTTTACTAAAATGCATGTAGTATTAGGCACAAAATGAATGAATTCATTGCACAAATTGAGGTTGATAGAACATAGAACATTACAGCACAGAACAGGCCCTTCGGCCTTCGATGTTGCGCCGACCAATATAAAAAGCAATGCCCCTCCAAACTAAACCATTCCCTTCTCTTCCATATACATCACATCACATTCCATCACATCATGATGATGTTGGGAACTAAATATTCTAAGCTTCTTTTTATAAGAACAGATAGGAAGGAAAGAATGGTGGAGTAACTTTGTCCCTGGGCACCTGAAGGAAAGAGGGTCAGCAGGGACACAGCCTGGAACCTTCTACGCAGGAGAACCTGGAGAATCTGACACCCCATTCCTGTGATTGACCCTTTCCAACCCCACACAACGATGAGGGCAGCACTACAACAACCCTTCTTCAAAGCATGAGGTATTGGGGAAGTTGAGTGCATTCAATAGACAACCTCACGAAGGACATGGCGATGCCCCACCATCGTCACCTTGAAAAGGGCGAATGATGCGGGGCTTGATCATAATGCCTTGCATTGGGGTTCTCATTTGAAAAACTAATTAAACACTTGAAATACTGTGTACAATTCTGATCATGCTATTATAGAAAGGATATTATTAAACTAGAAAGAGTGCAGAAAAGATTTACTGGGATGCTACCGGAACTTGCTAGATTGAGTTATAAAGGAGAGGCTGAATAGACTGGGACTCTTTTCTCTGGAGTGTAGGAGGCTCAGGGGTGATATTATAGAGGGCTATAAAATAATGAGAGGCACAGAGCAGCTACATAGTCTATATCTTTTCCCAAAGGTAGGGAAATCTAAAACTAAAGGTCATAGGTTTAAGCTGAGAGGGCAGTGGAGGAAAGAATCCTGTTAGACAAGAGGGCGGTTTCCTTGGTGGAGGCTCACCTTGAAAATTCTCCTACATGATAGTTGGACATCCTGCTTAATTTGGGAGATGGGGCTGGAGAAGGAGATTGTAGGACATTGTTAACGAAGAAGGTGAGCAGCCAAAGGTCGTTGTATATATTGGTACTAACGACATAGGTAGGAAAAGGGATGCGGTCCTGAACAAAGAACAAAGAAAATTACAGCACAGGAACAAGCCCTTTGGCCCTTCAACCTGCACCAACCATGCTGCCTAACTTAACTAAAACCCCTATGCTTCCGGGAGTATATCCCTCTATTCCCACCTCTTGCATGCGTTTGTGAAGACGCCCCTTAAAAGTCACTACTGCATCTGCTTCCACTATAGGCCACTCCTGCCCCCCTTCCCGGCACCTACCACTCTCTGTGTAAATTTCTGTGTACATTTCTTTTAAAACTTGTCCCTCACACCTTAAACCTATGCCTCTTACTAATTGACTCTTTTACCCTGGGAAAAAGTTTCTGACTATCCACTCTGTCCATGCCTCTCATAATCTTGTAGACTTCTATCTGGTCTCCCCTCAACCTCCGTTGCTCCAGTGAGAACAAACCAAGTTTCTCCAACCTCTCCTCATAGCTAATGTGCTCCATACCAGGGACTGGTTAGCTAATTAACTACTCAGTTCAATCTCAAGGTTGTGAGTTTACCCTGTCTAACTGCTAAAAATAAAGAAAGAACTTGGCCTTTTACACAGTACCTACTAGTTACTGCTAATTATAGACTAAATTGGATTTTAGGAGCAAATTTAAGAATAAGATTAGTACTTTAAACTCCCTATTTACCAAACTGCAAGCTTGCATTCTGATCCTTGGTGCATTCCAATACTATTGTTCAGATTTTTCAGATATTTTGCTTTTCCAGGGTAATTTGCAGCAGACTGAGTATTTTGCATGTCCAAACGTGGTGAGGTTTGGTTCATTGGGGAGTTTGTTCAATATGCAGTGAACAATGATCTGATTAGGGTAGACATTATCCTGCAGGTAAACTTTGATGCACTCAATTTCTGTGTCAGGCTTGTAAGGTGAGCAAATGACTCGGGGCCAATTATGGGATTGTTGATGAGGCCAGCTTTTTGGGGTGTGGAGCTATAGAAATCTCAATGTGCAAATTCACCACGGCTGGTTGACTTGTGGTAGACAGTTGTGGAGATTAGCAGATTTATCAACTAGCCTATTGAGGAAAGGGAACACGTTAGACGCTCCAACTCAAAAATAAACTTGGCTGTGGGATGAAGAGTATTAAAGGAAATCCTTACAGGCAACTGCAGGTTCAAGAATCACAAATTGAAATTAGCATAGGATAGAAGGCTGGGGCTCTTCCTTCAAAAATGCTTTTCTTGTGGAAACAGATGAAAAATGAGCTCTGGACTCAGATGGGATCGCATGGCTATACCATCTTTTTTTTCATTCATTCGTGGGACATGGGCATCACTGGCTGGTGAGCGTTTATTGTCCATCCCTAGTTGCCCTTGAGAAAGTTGTGGTGAGCTGCCTCCTTGAATTGCTGGAGTCCATATGCTGTGGGTTAACTCACAAAACCATTAGGGAGGGAATTCAAGGATTTTGACCCAGCGACTACGAAGGAACAACAATATGTTTCCAAATTAGAATTGGCTATCTGGGCACATAGGGGTCAGGATTTTCTGGTCCCATCAGTGGTGAGAATCATTGTGGGTGGGATAGAAAATTTGACAGCCTGTTGGCTTTGGGTAGGAAGTTCTAGTCCCATTGCAGTTGGACAAGAAAATCCCAGCAATGGTGTCATTAAAACTGGACTTGACTGCGCGAGTTGCTAAGTTCATAAGTTCATAAAATGACAGCATGTTTACTGCCACGCTAAAGCAATTCTATATGAATAGTGTTTATTCTTCTAAAAATATTTAACCCATCTGTCGTTAACCTGACTTTTCAGCTCAGGAGAAAACAGTTTGCAATTAGGCTTTCATATTCTATGATTATAAACAAGTCACAAGGACAGACATGCAGAAAAAATTGTATTTATATTCCTAGGAATGTTTTTACACTTAGCAAGCCATATACTGACGCTGTTATTGCAGGACTTCTTGTACATAGGTACACAATATTGTTATAATGTGTCGGTGTTGAAGGAAGTGAATATCCAGGTTGGTAGTTGGGGTGTCAATCAAGCATGTGCTACCTGATAGTCCTTGAGTGCTATTGAGGGATGGCAAGGTGGCACAATGGTTAGCACAGCTACCTCAAAGCGTCAGGGACCCGGGTTCAATTCCTGTTTTGCCACCAAAGTGAATAACCTCACATTTACCCTCATTATATTGCATTTGCCAATATTTGCTCATTTAATTAGCCTGTCCAAGTCACCCTGCAGCTTCTTGGCATCATCTTCACAGCACACACTGCCACCCAGCTTAGTGTCACCTGCAAAGTTGGAGATATTGCATTCAATCCCTTCACCCAAATCTTAATATACATTGTGAACAGCTGGGGTCCCACCACTGAACACTACACACTGCCTGGAAAGAGATTTTGTTCACTAATCTCTTATGTGGGACCTTGGAAGTCCAGATACAGAACATCCACTGGTTCATGTTTGTCCACTCTACTGGTCACACTCTCAAAAAAATTCCACAAGATTTGTCAAGCACTATTTCCATATAGCGAATTCACGCTGACTTGGATTGATCCTGTCACCGCTTTCCAAATGCTCAGTTATTACATTGTTAGTAATTGACTCCAACATTTTCCCCACCATCAATGTCAGGCTAATCGGAATATAATTCCTGATTTTCTCTCTACCTCCTTTTCTTCATAAGTTGGGTTACATTAGCTACCCTCCAATCCATTGGAACTCTTCCAGAGCCCAAGGAATATTGGAAAATGATAACCAATTCATCCATATTTCTAGGGCCACTTCCTTGGGTCATATGCAGTTTACATTCTCCCTATGTCTGCATGGGTTTCCTTTGAGTGCTCTGATTTCCTCCTACAGTCCAAAGATGTGTGGGTTAAGCTCACTGGCCATGCTAAATTGCCACTTAGTGTCAGGGGGACTAGCTAGGCTAAATGCATGGGGCCTGGGTAGGATTGTGTTCGGTGCAGGTTCGATGGATCGAATGACTTCCTTCTGCATTGTATAATTCTATTATTCTACTGAAACTGCGATTATCCAGGCAAATAGACAGTATTCCAACACACTCCTGTGTCCCAGATGTTGTATAGGCCTTGAAGTGAGGGGGTGAGTTACTCATTTCAGAATTCACAGCCTCTTGACCTGCTCTTGAGGCCACAGTATTTATATCGCTAATTTACTTTCTGGTCAATGGTAATCAATTAATCTTATCGTTAGAATCAGATGAATTCATAATGGGCAACAAAGAGATGGCAGACCAGCTGAACAAATACTTTGGATCTGTCTTCACTAAGGAGGACACAAATAACCTTCAAGGGAACAGAGAATCTAGCGTGAAGGAGGAACTGAAGGAAATCCTTATTAGTCAGAAAACTATATTGGAGAAATTGCTGGGATTAAAACCCGTTAAGGGCCTGATGCTGTGCATCACAGACTACTTAAGGAAGTGGCCCTAGATATAAGGATGAATTGGTTATCATTTTCCAACATTCCTTGGGCTCTGGAAGAGTTCCAATGGATTGGAGGGTAGCTAATGTAACCCAACTTATGAAAATAAGGAGGTAGAGAGAAAATCAGGAATTATATTCCGGTTAGCCTGACATTGATGGTGGGGAGAATGTTGGAGTCAATTACTAACAATGTAATAACTGAGCATTTGGAAAGTGGTGACAGGATCAATCCAAGTCAGCGTGAATTCGCTATAGGGAAAATAGTGCTTGACAAATCTTGTGGAATTTTTTGTGGAATTGAGAGTGTGACCAGTAGAGTGGACAAAGGTGAACCAGTGGATGTTCTGTATCTGGACTTCCAAGGTCCCACATAAGAGATTAGTGAACAAAATCTCTTTCCAGGCAGTGTGTAGTGTTCAGTGGTGGGATCCCAGCTGTTCACAATGTATATTAAGATTTGGGTGAAGGGATTGAATGCAATATCTCCAACTTTGCAGGTGACACTAAGCTGGGTGGCAGTGTGTGCTGTGAAGATGATGCCAAGAAGTTGCAGGGTGACTTGGACAGGCTAATTAAATGAGTAAATATTGGCAAATGCAATATAATGTGGGTAAATGTGAGGTTAGGCTAGATGTGGGAAGAATGTTCCCGATGTTGGGAAAGTACAGAACTAGGGTAATAGTCTAACAATAAGGGGTAAGCCGAACAGGACTGAGATGAGGAAGAACTTCTTCACTCAGAAAGTTGTGAATCTGTGGAATTATCTACCACAGAAACCTGTAGGTGCCAATTCATTAGATATGTTCAAGAGGGAGTTGTCCCTTGTGGCTAAAGGGATCAAGGGAAATGAGAGAATGTGGGAGTAGGATACTGAAAGTGCATGATCAGCCATGGCCATATTGAATGGTGTGCAGGCTCAAAGGGCTGAATGGCTACTGCTACCCCTACTTTTTTCTATGTAACCCTGATTGATAATTGTTTTTATTTATTAGTGTCATATGTAGGTTTATATTAACACTGCAGTGAGGTTGCTGTGAAAAATGCCCTAGTCACTACATTCTGGCGCCTGGATATACTGAGGGAGAATTTAGCATGGTCAATGTACCTAATCTGCACATTTTTGGACTGTGGGAGAAAACTGGAGTACCTGGAGGAAACCCATGCAGACACAGGGACAATGTGCAAACTCCACACAGACGGCGACAAAAGCAGGAATCCCTGGCACTGTGAGGCAGCAGTGCTAACCACTGTGCTACCACACTGCTCCTAAACAGAAATTCTGCCCACTTCCGGTTTTGCAAGTGAAACCCGCACATCCTGAATTAAATTTGAAGCATGGGATTAAAATCATAGAATGGAAAATGGCCATTCCATCCATCGCGCCTATATCTATTTAATAAAGTCATCCAATTAGTTCTATTGCCCTGCTTTTTCCTATAGTCTTGTGCATGTTTCCTTATTGCAACATAACAAATAGAGTCACCAGTTTTTTCACAGCAAGGCCCCATGAAAAATAAAGTGATAATGATCAGATCAGATGATAGGAAGAGGAACAGGCCATTCAGCCCATGATATTGTTTTGGCTGTTTAGCTACACTACAACTGTTCCCTTCCTTAATTTCATCTATTATTGGTTTTGTAATCCTTAATATCCCTGTCTAACACAAATCTATCAATCTCAGTTTTGAAATGATCAATTGAAGCAACCTCAATAGCTTTTTGTGGAGAAAGTTTCTGGTTTCCAACACCCTGCTATGAATAAATTTTCTGACATCACTGCTGAATGGCCTAGTCTCAATTTTAAACCCTGGTTCTGGCCTCTCAACCCAGAGGAAATAATTTCTCTCTAGCTACCTTATCAACTTGTTTAGTCATCTTATATACCTCAATTAAATCGCCCCTTATCATATATTCAAAAGAATCATCCATTTTAATTTGCTTGTAAGATAAATATTATCTAGGATATCAGGAAGAACTTTATTGCTCTTCTTTGAAATAGTATATTGAAATATTTTATATCCACCTGAAATGCAAGTAGGGCCTTGATTTAATGACTCATAGAAAAGAAGCCACCTCTGATAGTGCAGTCCTGCATTGAAAAGTCAGTCTAGACAACACACTCAAGTCTCTGATATCACAATTGAACCCACAACATTTTGACTCAGAGGTGACGACAAACATTGAGTCACAACTGACACCTTTGAAGACTGAGTTACACATTTTATACTTAACTTGAACTGGAAGCAAAATTGGTGCAATTTATTTCAAAGTAATAATTTTGCCTGAATTTTTTGCCTTTGATTTTCTCCACTGTGCGATCAGCCTTTTGATCTAATCAACTGTTTACTGTGTGCTCGCCTTCATCTGGGCAAGGTGCTTGATATAACATTCCAGCAACATGCCGAATGTTCCCAGCTCCCCCTGCTGCTCAACCTGCTGCCCATGTTCTGTTTATAGAATCGTCTCATCTAGTCACAAGGCATTGAAGAAATTAGCTAAGCTTTAATTTCATTGTTGCATGTATAAGATTCTGATCAAAGTAATAATTTAAAAATGCTATTAGCTATTTATTGGTGATAGATTTTTAAAAATAAAATTGGAGGTAGTGAAAAATTTTATGATCTTGTAACATCTTAAGATGTTAGAGCTTATGGGATGTAAAGACTATTTTTTGAAGCATTGCATCATGATTTACTGTTCTACTGGATTCTTTAAGGAGGCAACTTTAAATCAGTAGATAAAAGTTACCCAGAGGGTATGAATCATTTGCATTTTCAGAATTACATTAGATAAAGATTTTAGTTGCCTTAAGAAAAATATTGGTAGATTTAATACAGTGCTTCAAAAACCAGTTTTTACAGCCTATAATTTCTAGTATCTTATATTTCCCACTCCCTTTGCCTCAACTTCATGCATTATAGAGTCAGAGAGATATATAGCATGGAAACAGGCTTTCAGCCCAACCTTTCTATGCCGACCAGGTTTCCTAAACTGAACTGTTCCATTTGCCTGCATTTGACCCATGTCCCTATTCCCTCTTCCTTTCCATGTACCTGTCCAAATGTCTTTTAAATGTTGTAATTTTACTCACTGCTATCATTTCATCTGGCAGCTCATTCCATACATGCACCACCCTCTGTATGAAAAAGTTACCCCTCGGGTCTCTTTTAAATTGTTCTCCTCTCACCTTAAACCTGTAATTTTGGACATTCCTAACTTGAGGGAAAAGACCTTGCATATTCATCTTATCTGTGCCCCTCATGATTTTAAAAACCCTCACCCTCTTATACTCCAGGGAAGAAAGTCCCAGCTTATCCAGCTTCTCCATAAGATTCAAACTTTCCAATCCCAGTAACATCCTTGTAAGTCTTTTTTGCACCTTTTCCAGTTTAATAACATCCTTCCTGTAGCAGTGTGACCAGAATGCAAAAACATAGTCCTACATTCTGGAATCCTCTTTGCTTCACCAATGTTCCTTCATTAAAAGTTTCCTTCAAAGCCACTTCTTTGAGCTTTATGTCACAAAGCTATTATCTTATACAATGTTTTTACTTTTGATCTTTTTATTGGGCGCCTTGACATTCAATGGCATTACCATCGCTGAATCCCCTACATTTAACATCCTAGTGTTACCATTGACTAGAAACTGAACTGGACTAGCCATATAAATACTGTGGCTACAAGAACAGGTCAAAGTTGGGAATCCTGCACTGAGTATCTCAACTCTTGATTCCCCAAACTGTCTACAAGGCACATGTCATGAGGTTGAAGGAATGCACCCTGCTTGTCTGGATGAATGCAACTCTAGAATCTCAACACCATCCAGACATTCGCTTGATTGCTACCCCTTAATAAACATCAATCCCTCCATCACTGACAAACAGCGGCAGCAGTGTGTACCATCCACATGATGCACTGCAGGAGCTCGCCAAGGTTCCTTAGACAGCATCTTCCAAATCCACGACCACTACTATCTAGAAGGCCAAGGGCAGCAGACATAGGGGAAGATTATCACCTGGATGTTCCCCTCCAAGCTATTCACCATCCTGACTTGGAAATAGAATATAGAATATTATAGCACAGTACAGGCCCTTCGGCCCTCGATGTTGTGCTGACCAGTGGAACCAATCTAATAACCCTCTAACCTAAACTATTCCAATGTCACCCATAAGCCTACCCACTGACCGTTTGAACGCCCCTAATGTTGGTGAGTCCACAACTGCTGCAGGTAGGGCATTCCACGCCCTTACTACCCTCTGAATAAAGAACCTACCTCTGACATACATCCTATAATTACATCCCTTAATTTAAAGCTATGTCCCCTCGTGTTAGCCATCACCATCCAAGGAAAAAGGCTCTCACTTTCTACCCTATCTAACTCTCTGATCATCTTGTATGCCTCAATTAGGTCACCTCTTAACCTTCTCTCTAACAAAAATAACCTCAAGCCCCTCAGCCTTTTCTAATAATAATAATAATAATATTACTATTGCTCCACTATTGGGTCAACACTTTGGAATTCCACCCTGAACAGCACTGTGGCTGTACCTACACCCCAGCGACTGCAGCAGATCAAGCACGCAGTTCACCAGCACCTTCTCCCGGGCAACTAGATATGAGCAATAAATGCTACCCTGGCCAGCAAAGCCCACATCCTGTTTAAAAAATTAAAAAACTAAAAGCTAGCGTGCAGGTGGCAGCAAGGAATTAGGAAGGCAAATGGTTGGCCTTCAGCATAAGGGGAACTGAATACTGGAGTAAAGATGTCTTCTGTAGTTGTATAGAGCCTTGGTGAGACTATACAACACTGGAATATTGTGTACAGGTTTGGCCTCCTTATCTAAGGAAGGATATACTTATCATAGAGGGTGTAAGTGCAACAAAAATTCACCAGCAATCCCAGGAATGACAAGCCAAAAGAGAAAATGCTGGAAAATCTCGGACAGGTCGGACAGCATCTGTCAGGAGAGAGAAGAGCTGACGTTTCGAGTCCAGATGACTCTTTATCAAAGGGTCATCTGGCATCACTCATTGATTTCATAAAATAGAATGTGAAGTCCCAACATGCATTCTTTGTTACTTTTATGTACATCTGTTTTTCCCAAGAGGAACATGATTACTCTGCACCAAATGTAAAAAGTTCTCCTTTCAAAGGCTTTGACGAAGGGTGATCTGGACTCGAAATGTCAGCTCTTTTCTCTCTGTACAGATGCTGCTAGACCTTCTAAGATTTTCCAGCATTTTCTCTTTTGGTTTCAGATTCCAACATCTGCAGTAATTGGTTTTATCCAGGAATGTCAAAATTGTTTTATGAGGAAAGATTGACAAAAACTAAGCCTGTATTCTCCAGAGTTTCAAAGAATGAGAGATGATCTCAATGAAATTTATAAATTCTTACAGAATGTGACAGGGTAGATGTCAAGGTTGCTGAGTCTAGAACCACGGATACAGTCTTAGGATCCCCTCACCCACTCACTCCTTTTTTGGATCTGGTGTTATGTAATGAGGCAGGTAGAATTAGGGATATTCATGTGAGGGATCCTCTAGGGAACGAGTGATCATAGTATGATAGAATTTATGATGCAGATGGAGGATGAGAAAGTAGCGTCCCGGACCTGTGTACTATGTTTGAACAGAGGGGACTATGATAGGATGAGAGAGGAATTGGCAACTGTGAATTGGACGACTGCTGAGGAACAAGTGGAGGATTTTTAAAGAGATCTTTTTCAGTACTCAGCAGAACTATATTCCAATGGTGAAGAAGGACTGTAGGAGAAGGGAAAATCAGACATGGTTCTCAAGGGAATTCAAGGAGAGTATTAAATCAAAAGCTGAGGCGTTCAGAGAGGCTAAAAATAGTGGGCGATCAGAGGATTGAGAAAGTTTTAAACAACACAAAGAATGACTAAAAAGGTGATTAAAAAAGGAAAGATAGAATTTGATGATAAACTAGCCCAAAATATCAAAAAGGACAGTAAAACTTTTTATAAATATATAAAGAATAGGAGGATGGCCAGAGTTAATGTTGGACCCTTGGAGGATGAGAAGGGGGGATTTAGTGGTGGATGATAAGGATATTGCGGAGACCTTGAATAAGTTTTTTGTGTCGGTCTTTATGGAGGCGGATGTAAATAGCTTGCCCAAAATTAAGGATAGAAGGGTGGTAGGAGATGAGGTCCTTGATGAGCTTACAGTCACTAGAGGGGTAGTGCTTGATAGGCTAACAGGGCTGAGAGTAGATAAGTCGCTGGGAGCGGATGGAATGCGTCCAAGGGTTCACAAGGAAATGGCAGACGTGATAGCGGATGCTCTAGTAATTATCTTTCAGAATTCACTGGACTCCGGGTAAGTGTCGGAAGATTGGAAAATGGCTAATGTTACGCCATTTAAAAGAGGTAGCAGACAGAAGGCAGGAAATTATAGGCCGGTTAGTTTAATGTCTGTAGTGGGAAAAATGCTTGAATCTGTCCTCAGAGCAGAAATAACGAGGCACCTAGATACAAACTGTTTGATGAAGCTGATACAGCACGGCTTCGTTAAAGGGAATTTATTGGAGTTCTATGAGGAAGTGACTTGTGCGGTAGATAGGGGGGAACCAGTGGATGTGGTGTTTTTGGATTTCTAACAGGCACTTCATAAGTGCCTCACAAAAGATTGCTGCAGAAGGTTAGGGTGCAGGGAGTTGTGGGTAAGGTATTAGACTGGATAGAGGATTGGTTGTCTAATAAGAAGCAGAGAGTAGGTATTAATGGGTGCTATTCTGATTGGCAGCTGGTGACTAGTGGAGTGCCCCAGGGATCGGTGCTGCGGCCTCAACTATTTACCATCTACATAGATGATCTGGAGGAAGAGGCAGAGTGCAGGGTGACGAAATTTGCTGATGACACGAAGATGAGTGGAAAAGCAAATTGCGTGGAAGGTGTGGAAAGCCTGCAGAGGGATCTGGATAGGTTGAGTGAATGGGCGAGAACCTGGCAGATGGAGTATAATGTTAGCAAGTGTGAGGTTACCCACTTTGGTAGGAACAACGGTAGGAAGGATTACTATTTAAATGGTGAAAAGCTGCAGCGTGCAACGGTGCAGAGGAACCTGGGGGGGTCCTTGAGGATAAATCGCAAAAACACAGTCTGCAGGTGCAGCAGGTGATCAAGAAGGCGAATGTAATGTTAGTCTTTATAGCTAGGGGGACAGAATATAAAAGTAAGGAGGTACTTTTGCAGCTGTACAGGGTACTGGTGAGGCCACAGTTGGAGTACTGTGTGCAGTTTTGGTCGCTGCATTTGAAGAAGGATATATTGGCCTTGGAGGGGGTGCAGAGAAGGTTCATTAGGCTGATACCGGAGATGAAGGCGTTGGAATATGAGGAGAGACTAAATAGGTAGGTTTGAACTCGTTGGAGTTTCAGAGGCTGAGAGGGGATCTTATAGAGACGTATAAGATAATGAAGGGGATGGATAAGGTAGAGGTTGAGAGACTCTTCCTGCTTAGCAAAGATAGCAGGACTAGAGGGCACAGCCTCAAGATTAGTGGGAGGCGGTTCAGATCAGAGTTGGGGAGGAATTTCTTCACACAAAGAGTGGTGAATCTTTGGAATTCTCTGCCTGTTGAAGTGGTGGAGGCTTCCTCGCTGAATATATTTAAGTCAAGAGTGGATAGGATTTTGATAGACAAGAGAATTAAGAGTTACGGGGAGAAAGCGGGAGAGTGATACTGAACCACTGCAGATCAGCCATGATCTTATTGAATAGTGGGGCAGGCTTGAGGGGCTGGATGGCCTACTCCTGCTTCTACTTCCTACGTTCTTATGACATAAAGTTTTTTGATTCAAATGATAAATAAAAGTTGCACGTTGGGACTTCACAAACTACTTTATGAAGCCACTGAGTGGCGCTAGCTACTGAAAGCATAAGCAGTAGAGCTGGGAGTATGTTATTGGGACATTACAAAGGACTTAACACATTGGAACATAGGAACAGAAGGAGGCCATTCTGCCCCCGAGCCTACTTGCTATAATGACTGATCTAAATTTTAACAACAACTATCTGCTTTTGGTTCAGGGTGCCCATTGTCCCTAAGAAAAATTTATTAATTACAACTTTGAAATTTTCATTTGACCTTTAAACAGCTTTTTGGGGAGAGTTCCAGATTACTGCTATCCTTCCTGCTTTCTAACTTCACCTTTGAAACACTGAGTTTCTAATTTTGAGGGAGCACTCTTGTTCTGAACTTATTACCCAGAATAAATTCTTTTTCTCAATCTATCAGCCCTTTAATCATCTTAAACATTTCAATTTAAGGGGAATTGATGGTCCAGTGGTATTGTTGCTAGATTGTGCATCCAGAAACTCAGCTAATGTTCTGAGGACCCGGGTTTGAATCCTGCTACAACAGGTGGTGGAATTTGAATTAAATTTTTTTTAAAAATCTGGAATTAAGAATTTACTGATGACCATGAAACCATTGTTGGAAAAACACATCTGGTTCACTAATGTCCTTTAGGGAAGGAATTCTGTTGTCGTTACCTGATCAGAACTATATGTGACTTCAGAGCCATTGTGATGTAGTTGACTCTCAAGTGCTCTCTGTACAAGGGCAATTAGGGAGGGGCAACAAATACTGGCCAGCCAGCAATGCCCATGTTTCATGAATGAATAAAAAAAAGTTAAATTACCCCTTAATCTTCTATATTTAAAGGAATACAAGTCTGGTCTATGCATCCTGACCTCTAACTTTTTTTAACTCTGATATTTAAGTTTCTGCAAATTATAAATCTTTGATTTATGCTTTCCTTAAAATGAAAAATCTGGTTTTGGTGCCATGGTCCATAAATTGTGGACAGTAGTCAAAAATAAACAATAGAAGGAAACAATGTGAAACAAATGATTTTTTTTTAAAAGCTATTTGTTGCAGGAGGAAGGAAATACTGAACTTGGTGAGGAGTAGTACAGTTTTTAATAGTGCTGGAAAAAATAAGATAGTACAGGAAAGGGATTGATGTTTCACCACATCATTTTACATGTACTTCCTATACATTTTAATGTTTTATTTAGCGCACATCCATGTTACTTTCCTCATACATACATGTTGCTCTCTATCACCCCACTCAGACCTCACTTGCCCTCTGTAAAATTGCATGCAGTTTGATGGTGGGTGGAAGGAAGTTTGGAAAGGCTACACAGGGCAAATTGTATTATTTTCTTTCCACTGTGACAACGGTGGGGTTGAATGAATGCCAATTAACTATAAAATGTAAGAACAGAATCATTTTGTCCAAGTAGTCTATTTGTTTCTTCAGCTTTCTCATAAGTGCATCCATATGTTTCGCTTTAAGTACTGCTTGTGATAGAGAGTTTCTGTGTCTGTGTGAAGAGATTTCTTGTGAAATTTCTATACGATAGCAGATTACCTTTCAAGCTTCATTTTTCTAATGAGTCCCAGCCTGTTCATTCTTTCCGTTATATGTAACCTCTCAGTTCTAGAACTACCTTTGTAATTTTTTTTACATTTTCTAGTGCAATATTCTCTTTATTATAGAATTATAGAATCCCTTAACTGCAGAAGCAGATTCTTCAGCCCATCAAGTTTGCATAGATTCTCTCCATAGAACATCTTACATGGACACTACCCTATGACCCCATGTATTTACCCTGCTAATCCCCCTGACACTAAGGGACAATTTAGCACAGCCGATCAACCTAATCCGCACATTTTTGGACTGTGGGAAGAAACCAGACCACCCGGAGGAAATGGGGAGAATGCGCAAACTCCATAGAGTCATCCAAAGCTGGAATTGACCCGGGTCCTTATGTTGTGAGGCAGCAGTTCCAACTGCCGTTCCAACCAATATTTTTTCAATGGGTTTCACACCATGTAACTGGAGGAGTTGGTGAGGGCTGCATGCCTGGTAATCATTGGTGCCACTCAGACTTTTAATGCTTCAAGGAGATCTGTTGGAGACAGGGGTCAGTCTTATCTCAGAGTCCAATCTGCCTGACTGACACCTCTGTAGCGTCAGTAATACTATTGCAGTGGCATGTAGGGGGATGGGAATGAAAAGAAAATATGATAGGAAGATCAGGAGGGGAGACAGTGTCCCGACCTGGGGGTGGAGTGGGGCTGGTGGGGGAAGGGGTGGTACCTGATCTCTTGTACTGATAAAGCTAATGACTAGAGTTATCAAATTTGAAGCGAGGTTAGAGGTTTGATCACATGCACCCCACCATCCATCATACTCTTCTCAGTTTTCTTCCCCATCTCCAGCATTTTTATTATGAATAGAAATCAAAACACAAACAAAATATTAATGTCCCCACGATTTTTGTTGGGTTGCTTGCATAAGCATAAATTAATTGTTAATCCCCTGAGATTTGAGGGCAATCATAGAATCCCTACAGTGCAGAATAAGGCCCTTCAGCCCATCGAGTTTCTGATAGAGCATCTCTGTTTCACTGTGCTGTGATGTAGAGATGCCTGCATTAGACTTGGAGGGTTAGCAATTCTAGCCTATGTTTCAAATATCAATTTGTTTTCCCTTGAAGATGCTGCGTTGTTTATAACGCCTTCAGTTGCTTTTTTTAAAGCTAAAGGAGAGATTGATCCCAGGGGAATAATTTTCCTCTTTTTAAGAAACACCTCACTGGAAATACATTATATATGTGTCAATACATAACATAAGGTGGCAATGGTGGCTCGGTGATTAGCACTGCTGCCTCAAAGCACCAGGGACCCCGGTTCAATTCCTGGCTTGGGTCACTGTCTGTGTGGAGTCTGCACATTCTCCTTGTCTGCGTGGATTTCCTTTGGGTGCTCGGTTTTCTGCCACACTCTGAAAAATGTGCTAGTTGGGTGCATTGGCCATGCTTAGTGTACCGAAAAGGAGTATGGCGACTTGAGCATTTTCACGGTAACAACTGCAGAGTTAATATAAGCCTGCCTATGACACTAATAAAATGAATAATACAGAAAGAAAGAAACATCCTATTTAATTTCTGGACTTAAAAACAAAAAAGGAACAATTAATATGGATAGCAGAACCACAAGAGTCAATCTAAGTCCTCGCAAAGTGCTCCTGCATCTGAGAAACAAGACCAGATGTCTGGTATCGTTATTCTTGAGGAACTGATGAGAGAGGGTGGAGTTTTCTTAGGTACACATAGGCTGTGACTCAAACCCAACCCCTCCTCTGATTACGCTACCTGGCGCTGTTGGACGAGATACAGAAACGAAAAGCGACTGCGTAACGTTTCTGATACAACAAAAAAGTTTCCCCAACTCTGAGGGGTTCCTGGGGTCTCAGCCGCGATCCCAGTGCAAAAGCAGGAGTTGGATGTGAAAAGTTTTATTTTGTGTAAGAAGGAAAGGAGCGGTTGACTGGTTTTAAACACCTGGGCGCTCTGTGTGTGTGCTTCTTCTTCATTGTATTGCCCAGTCTGGGGATTGATTACAACCAGGAAAAGGAGGATCAGGAAAAGAAAACAGTGGACCTTGTTTTTTTTCTGCCCCTCTTCTAGTTACTGTACTTTGTTTTATTCCCCCCTAACTCCCCAAAACAACAACAAGACGAAGATGAAAGGAGGATCTGCCGTTCTGGCTGCTTACGCTGCGATTGTATGCTACTTTCGTGCCTGCATTTTGGGCTTGGCTCAGGATTCCGTTCCCAGGAAAACCATCTCCCACGAGGGTATGTGTCAATTTCTGATGTGTTTATTTTCTCTCCCTTGTCTCCGAATTGATTCTTATCTGCTGTTGGCGTGTGCTGCACTGTTACAGGTACTTTGGGAGGTTTAAAATCATCGCTTCGACCATGCGTTGTATTTACAGCATGATCGGTGAGATATTTGTTCACAAAGGGAATTAGTTTATTTTTATTCCCTTGGGAGTCCCTGAAACGCTTTGCAGGAAGTGCAGTGGCCAATTTATCTAGATTAAAGCTCCCACTGACAACTAATGATTGGATTGAATTTGGTTATGGCTCATATTGAGGTTCATAACTAACGCTGTTTACCAGTAGGAGATTGGTCTGGAATTTGCCTCTCTGGGCTTTGCTTTCTTACTTTAAGTTTACTTAAAGCTTTGCAAGTAGGTCTACATTAATACTGCAGTGAAGTTACTGTGAAATTCCTCTAGTTGCCATACTCCGGCGCTGTTTGAATACACTGAGGGAGAATTTAGTAAGGCCAGTGTACCTAGCCAGCACGACTTTCAGACTTTGGGAGGAAACTGGGACACCCAGACGAAACCCACGCAGACATGGGGAGAATATGCAGACTCCACACCAACAGGGAATCAATCCCGGGTCCCTAGCACACTGAAGCAGCAGTGCTAATCACTGTGCTACTGTGCCTCGAGCTGCTAGTGCCTTTAATTATAAAAGTAGAATGTGCAACTCAGATTTGAAAGTTTAAATTCTGTTTCTCCCTTCTCAGATGCTGCCAGACCCGCTGAGTTTATCCAGCACTTTCTGTTTTTATTTCTGATATCCAGCATCTGCAGAGTATTTTGCTTTTATTTTGATGTTCTAGCTCTCCCCCCAAGGAGTTTGCTGTTATTCTAAAGATAATCTTTAACATTATTGAAAATAATTTTAAAACAACAAAGATTTTTAAAATGTCTTCTAAAGCAAAACAAAAGTGTTTTGCAAAGAACGCTGAACGTCCTAAACAAGGCAGGGGTATATGGTGGTGTAGTTGTATTGTCGCTGGATTAGTAATCCAGGATACAAATTCTACTGAAGCAAATGGTGAAATTTGAATTCATTAAGTATCTGCTGATCATGAAACGATTGTAACAAAAACCCAACTGGTTCACTAATGTCCTTGAGGGAAGGAAATCTGCCGTCCTTACCTGGTTTGGCCTATGTGTAACTCCGGATCCCCAGCAATGTGGATGACTCTTAATGCCCTCAGTCATGGACAATAAATGCCCACATCCTGTAAATGAATAAATTTATAGATATTTACAGCAAAAAAGAGGCCATTTGGCCCATCATCTCCATGCTGTTCAACAACGATCTGATTACACTGATTCCATTTTCAAGCACTAGGCTCATAGCCCTGGAGTTACAGAAACACAAAAGAACATCTAAATACTTTTTAAGTTTTACAAGAGTTTCTGACGCAACACCTTTTCAGATAGTGAGTTACAGACTCCCATCACTTCTAAAAGTTTCTCTTCAACTTCCTTCTTCACCTTCTGCCTCTTACTTAAACCTATGCACCTTGCTTGCTTACCCTTCTACTAGTGGAAAAGGGGATTGTAGTACAAAATAATGATGGGAAGTTTCTACAATCCTACACAGTTTTAGTGAGACTGCATCTGGAGTACTGTGTGCTGTTTTAATCTCTACATTGGAAATAGTGTCCTATGTGGAGAGGCTGTGTAAATTGGGCTTGTATTCTTTGGAATTTAGTAAAATGAAACCTATAAAATTCAGAAGGGATTTGATAGGGTGACATTGAGGGGTTGGGTTGGGGAATCTAAAACATGGGCAATCATATCCTTTCTAAGTACTTCAGTTGTGGCCTCACCAGCATTTTATAAAGTTCCAGCTTGACCTCTCTGCCTCTGCACTTTATTTTATTCATTCAAGGGACATGGGCATTGCTAGCTGGCCAGCATTTATTGTAAGAAGTCTCACAACACTAGGTTAAAATCCAGCAGGTTTATTTGGTAGCACAAATTACAAGTTTGTGGAGCACTGTCTCTTCATCAAGTGAGTGGGACTTCCAGAACTCCCATTCACTTGATGAAGGGGTAGCGCCCGAAAACTTGTGGCTTATGCTACCATATAAACCTGTTAGACTTTAACCTGGTGTTGTGAGATTCCTAATGTGTTTACCCAGTCCAACGCCGACATCTCCACATCACAGCATTTATTGCCCATCCTTAGTTGCCTGATGGCAGTTGAGAATCAATCACACATGTCATAGTGTGTTAGGATGATTGGCTATCAAGTGTATTGTATCAAGAGTGTTAGGTTGAGTGGCTATGCTCAAATTGCCCCTTAGTGTCCTGGGATCTGTAAGTTAGACAGATTAGTGGGTAAATGTGTAGGGATATGGGGATAGGGATTGTGGTCAGTGCAGACTTGATGGGCTGAAGGGCCTCTTTCCACACTGTAGGTTTCTATGTTTTATGTTCTAGAGATTTACAACATGGAAACAGGCCCATTGGCCCAGCATGCTGTCCAGCATTTACCACTAAGTTATTCCCAATGCCCGCGTTTGCACTATATCTCTGTATACCTAGTCTCAGGGTAAGGGACCAATTATTTTGGACTAGAATGAGGAGGAATTCTTCGCTCAAAAAGTTGTGAATCTTTGGAATTCTCTATCCCAGTGGGTGTGGATGCTTCATTGTTAAATACGTTTAAGGCTGAGATACAGAGATGTTTGTTTATTTCAGGGAATGAAGGGATATGGGTGGGAAAAATTATGTTTTAATTTCAAGATCAGTAATGATTGTATTGAGTGGAAGAGCAGGCTCAATGGATCTTGTGGTCTATTCTCCACTTCAAGTAGCACTTCGCTTTCTTAACCTTCCTGCTGAAATGAGCAACTTTATATTTTCCCACATTATTTTCCATCAGCCTGGCGATGAGCTTGGACATGAATCATCCTTTTGTGGAGTATCTGGTACTTTAATTGGGGCAAGTCAGTAGTACTGTCAGGTAATGTTCTTGGATCAGCCAATTAGGCCCATAATATAAGATAAAAGCAAATTACCATGAATGCTGGAATCTTAAACCAAAAGAGAAAATGCTGGAAAATCTCAGCAGGTCCAGCAGCATTTATAAGGAGAGAAAAGAGCTGATGTTTCGAGTCCAGATGGCCTTCTGTCGAAGCTTTAACAAAGGGTCATCTGGACTCAAAACATCAGCCACATAATCTTGAAGGTAGACTTATTACTGGGGACAAATTTCTTTCCATCGCTTTTGGCTCAATGACCTCAATTATATGCTGATAATACACCTTTACTCAGCTCGTGAAAACTGTTGTATTCAATTTATAAACTCAGTTTGAGCAAAATAAGATGCCTAAGCAGGTGGTGGTTGCACGATTGCAGTACTTAGTTTGCGTTTCCATGCCAACGTGCCACAATGCCTCTGCTGTTAGATTGAAAATAATTCACAGCATACTGCTTTTTCAAAAAAAGATGTCTGATAAAGGACAGCAAGTGTCCTGATCTTCACTTTAATATTGCTTATGTTAAATTCTATAGCAAAGGTCACTTTTGATTTATTGAAGGAATGTATATGTCAATTAAAGGAATGGTTATTTTTATGCCTTCTGAATACTCCATCAAGTGAATCTTTTTTTATAATTCATTCATGGGACATGGGCATCATTAAGCCGGCCAGCATTTGTTGCCCATCCCTCGTTACCTGAGGGCAGTTGAAAGTCAACCACAAAGTGTCATGGAGGCTTACAATATAGAACATAGAACATTACAGCGCAGAACAGGCCCTTCGGCCTTCGATGTTGCGCCGACCAATTATGAAAAAAGCAATGACCCTCCAAACTAAACCATTCCCTTCTCTTCCATAAACTTATCAACTAACCTCTTAAACGCCACCAAACTTGGCGCATCTACAACAGCCGCAGGCAGGGCATTCCACTCCCGAACCACCCTTTGGGTAAAGAACCTACCTCTGATATCCGTCCTATAACTATCACCCCTTAATTTAAAGCTGTGTCCCCTCGTGCTAGCTTTCTCCATCCTAGGAAAAAGGCTATCACTGTCCACCCTATCTAAACCTCTAATCATCTTATATGTTTCGATTAGGTCCCCTCTTAGCCGCCTCCTTTCTAACGAAAACAACCTCAAATCCCTCAGCCTCTCCTCATAAGACCTGCCCTCCATACCAGGCAACATCCTGGTAAATATGGAAACAGGACCTTTGGTCCAATTTGACCATGCCGCCTAGTTTTTACCACTAAGCTAATTCCTAATTTAAGTGAAGAGGTTGCATTCATATCAACTTGTTACAGACACTCACCATCCTTGTGTGAAAAAATTGTCCCTCGAGTCCTTTTGTATCTCTCCCTTCTCACCTTAAACCTCTAAGTTTTATACTTCCCTACCTTCGGGAAAAAGTGTTGACTATCTACCTTATCTATGCCTCTCATTATTTTATAGACATTTAAAAGATTACCTCCAAGTCTGATATGCTCCAGGAAGAAAAGACTCAGTCTATTGAGCCTCTACTTATAACAAACTATCAAATCCCTGTAGCATCCTAGTAAATTGTAAAGCTGCACTGGATGTGGGGAGGTTGCGTTTACATCTGCTGCTAGGTTAAAAAAAAGGCCTTGGAGTCAAGTTAAGCTTTGCTGATATATTGTGGGGGAATGGGCAATTCTGTTCCTTCATGAGCACATCCTACTTTGAAACAAATATTCAGACAAACATGGGATGGAGATGAGGTTCACTTTATCAAACTGCACTAGAAGTTCCAGTTTTATTGAATTTTGTCAATGTTTGATTGATGCATTTGTAAACAAATTATTTAGACCATTTGATCCAGGTGAGGATTTGTTGCCCATCCCTAATGGGCCATGAGAAGGATTGTCCAGGAAAAGGATATGACTCTGGGCTGAGTATGAGATTGGAGGTATTCTGACAATTGGTATCGACCTTCATTTGGCCCATATCCCTCTATATCCATCTTACTCATGTAACTGTGTAAATGCTTTTTAAAAAACAAAACTGTACTCTCCTCTACTACTATTTCTGGCAGCTCTAAACCTCATATGCTCCAGGGAAAAAAAGTCCCAATCTATTGAGCCTCTACTTATAACTCAAACCATCAAGTCCCTATAGCATCCTAGTAAATAATTGCTGTGGCTCTGGAGTCACATGTAGGCCAGACCAGGTTATGATGGCAGATTATGTTCCCTAAAGGGCATTTTAGGGAACTTGGAGCATCAAAGGGCAGCTGAGATGGCACAATGGTTAGCACTGCTGCCTTGCAGCGCCAAGAACCGGGTTCAATTCCCAGCTTGGGTCACTACCTCTGTGAAGCTTGTACTTTCTCCCTGTGTCTGTGGGGATTTCTTCTGTGTGCTTCGGTTTTCTGCCACAGTCCAAAAGATGTGCTGTTTAGGTTTATTGGCTATACCAAATTCTCTCTCACTGCACCTGAACAGTCGTCAAGAGTGTGGTGACTTTGGGATTTTCATAATAACTTCATTGCAGTGTTAATATAAGCCTACTTGTGCCACTAATGAATAAACCTTAAACTTTGGTGCACTCAGCTGATTTTTAGCTGCTGGCCATTTGATTTGAAACTGTGATCCTTGAATTGAATTTCACCTCTGCTTTGTTTTGTCTTGCCTCTTCTCATCTGCTGTTGGCTAAACACTTATCTGATGAAGAAACAGCAAGTGCTCCGAAAGCTAGTGGCTTTTCCTACCAAATAAACCTGGACTTTAACCTGTTGTTGCGAATCTTCTTATTGTCCCCTCTTTCCTGAGATACTTCTTCTGGACCTTATGAAATGGGTGGTAGACTAAATTGTAAAGCTGTACTGGATGTGGGGAGGTTGCATTTACATCTGCTGCTAGGTAAAAAAAAGGCCTTGGAGTCAAGTTAAGCTTTGCTGATATATTGTGGGAGAATGAGTGATTCTCTTCCTTCATGAGGGGAAGAGAAGCACATTCCACTTTGAAACAAATATTCAGACAAACAGGAGATGGAGAGTGATGTTCACTTTATCAAGCTGCACTAGAAGTTTCAGTTTTATTGACTATTGTCAATGTTTGATGAATGCATTTGTAAACAAATTATTTACGCCATTTGATCCAGGCCTAGATTTTTTGCCCATCCCTAATGGCCTTTGAGAAAGGATATAACTCTGGGCTGAGTATGAGAGTGGAGATATTCTGATAATTGGCTGTTGACCTGCAGGAAAGCATTAAAACCCTATGGGAAAGTTATTTTTAAGATTTTCATGTATGCAAGGATGTGAGCAATCTGATATTTCTAATTTATTCCTAGAAATGGCATGGTGGAGCTTATAAATGTATGATAATGGTTTGGAAAATTGAGATGTTAAGAGGCTACACGCGTCAGAAAGATTCTGATTCGGATGCATGAAGGGACAGGAAGTATAATAACATCATTTAGAGCATGAGTCAAATGGAACTTCTGCCATTATTGCCAAACTCCAATGTCAGTACTGCAGCACTTAAACTGTGTGCACAACCAAAGCTAACTTTCAGGTGGCACTCAAGTGTAAGTACTAGCTGACACAGAGGCAGTTGAAGAGCGTGGCCAACAGCAGCCTACATTGGCTGGCACAAGAGGACAGCATGGTGGCACAGTGGTTAGCACTGCTGCCTCACAGCACTAGGGTCCCAAGTTCAATTTTGGCTTTGGGTCACTGTCTGTGTGGAGTCTGCACAGGTTTCCTCCAAGTGCTCCAATTTCCTCCCACAGGCTAAAGGTGTGTGAGTGGGGTTGATTGGCTGTGCTACATTGACCCTAGTGTCAGGAGAGTAGCAGAGTAAATGCATGAGGTTGCAGCGATAGGGCCTGGTTGGAGTTATGGTTGGTGCAGACTTGATGGCCGAATGGCCTTGTCCTCTAATGTAGGGATTCTATGGATTCTAACCGTTATAGCTGAATGTTATTGCCTGCCAAGGCATCAACACTAACTGAATAATTACCGGCAGAAACTTCTATGACAGCTTGGTGTGTTTCCTGGCAATGGAGGTGGCTGGCCGTTGGCCCTTGGTGAGATCTTTTGTTTCTGCCAAAGTCAATAGGCGGAATTTTTTGAGTGCTAAATAGTGAGAAAATGGGAAAGTTTTTGGGAGAGTTTGAAAAATCCGATCTTATGACACTTCATACAAAATAAAAGAGCTGGGATGCAATTCTCACCAGTGGGGGAGGGTTGGAGGGGTGCTGAGAAGAAGGTGTTGGAGCCTCAGCTTGTTGGGGAAGCCAGCTGCTACACACTAGGGGCGCCATTGTGCATAGTTCCTTTCCTCCCTCCCTCACGAATCACCACCCGTCCTTTCAGAGTTCCCTCTCCTCCCCATCTCCAATCCCAATATTTAAATTGGCTTTATGTCCTTTTTAGGGGCAAAGCTGGTTTCATTGGCCAGTGTGAACGAGGGAAGCAGGAACCTAATTTTTTGCCTCCTGCCTGATCTTACCACCCTGTCTAGCCGAATGTTGGGCAGGATGAGGTCTTAAGGTTGTGGTCTATGGCATTTTATATGGCTCCCCAACCTCACCGCAGGGGAATCCGCTGCAAAGTGTCACCTTAGGTGGAAACGGAAGATTCCACTGGCAGGATGGGCCAGAAAATCTTGCTTGACATCTTTCAGATAAGACATTATTCTCACATCTCATCCTGCCTCTTGGATGGATTTATGATTCCATTACACTGTTTCAAAAAAAAGCATGAGGGAGACTTCCTGTGTCCTGGCTAATATTTATCCCCTGAATAACATCAATAGAACAGATTGTCTGGCCATTAGAACTTTGCTTTTTGGGGAATCTTGGGTGTATTGACTGCCATGCATCATATATTACAACTGTGATTCTATTTCAAAAAGTACTTCGTTGTCTTTAAGTGCATTGGCCCTGTATTCTATAATCATGAAAGGAACTATAGAATCATAGAATCCCTACAATGCAGAAGGAGACCATTTGACTCTTCAAGTCTGTATTGACCACAATCCCACCTAGGCACTATTCCCACAACCTGATACGTTTATCCTAGCTAATCCCCTGACACTAGGGTTAATTTAATCAGGTTAGGCAGTCAACTAACCTGCACATCACTGGACTGTGGGAAGAAATTGGAGCACACAGACACAGGGAGAACATGCAAACACCATACAGACAGCAACCCAAAGGCCGAAGTGAACTCTGGCGTTATGAGGCAGCAGAGCCAATCACTGTGACACTGTGCTGCCCTATAGAAAATAACCATATGGAAATGTTTTTAAAATATAATTATAAAGAACTGTGGTTTTTAAAATATATAGTGCCTTTCCCATCTTATGGAGGATGCCCCAAACCAATTTCCAGCTTGTGCATTACTTTTGAAATGTATCTACTGCTGACAAATGCACACAGCAAGGCGAACAGATGGTATGTTTCTGATCCTTAAGGGATAAACATGCAGGACACCAGAACATCGCTGCTTTTCTTCAGGCACTTCCACATAATTGTCAATGTCTAGTTATGCAGACAGAGCCTTGTTTTAACACCTCATCTGCACGACACTAGCTGTAACAATGTGGTGTTTGCAGTTGCCTCATTGTGTCAGTCTAGATTATCAGGTGCCAAATCTCTAGAATGGAGCTTGAACCCAAAATTTAAAGGGAAGTATACTGTCAATGAGCGATGAGTATCACAAAAACAAAGGGTCCATTCTATGTTGGAACAGCTTGGATGTATCAAGCTGGCAGCCTTCTAGAGCAGCAGGATTGGAAGCAGCTTCTGGAAGCATTTCTCTCACAGAAGTGGTGGGAAGAGCTGTGCAACATTTCTGAATGAATGAATATAAATGTGTTTCATTTGTACAAGCACAGTCGGTGATTTAATTTTTCAGGCTTTGATTTGCGTTGTGAGGCATATGTCAATTATAATTCTTTTGTTGCGTTAAGCCTCCTCTTATTATTACTGCATGTTGCACAGAAAGAGTTGCAAGGTGCTTCACAGGGGAGGGAGGGAGGGGGGGTATAGTGGGAAACTGATACCAAGCCTGTGAGCTGTTACAAAGCATTTATGTTATGAGTGGGCCTTAAAGGAAGCAAGAAAAGAATTCCAAAGTGTGGAGGAGAGAAGCAATAAGAAGGGCGAGCCATGGTTAGTTAGAATTAACAAGCAGATGAGAACTTTACATTTGCAGTTTGGAAGACCAGAAGCCAATATCAATCCGCGAAGCTGGGTGATGGGAGACTCAGTCTTTTGCTTGCCGCTAGATGCTGGAAGGAATTGATTGTACTTCTGAAAAATGTGCCGGTTAGGTGCATTGACCTGAATAGGCACTGGACTATGGCAACTAGGGGAATTTCATAGTAACTTCATTGCAGTGTTAATGTAATCTTTACTTGTGACTAATAAATAAACTTTAACTTTAGTTTGAAATCTGTTTGTGTCCAAACTATAAATATCATTGAGAGAAAGATGCTGTTGGTTTGATTTGATATGATTTATTATTGTCACATGTATTTGGTATACAGAGAAAAGTATTGTTCCTTGCGTGCCATACAGACAAAGCATTATCATTCATAGAGAAGGAAAGAAGAGGGTGCAGGGTGTTACAGTCATAGCGAGGTTGTAGAGAAAGATCAACTCAGTGCAGGTCAGCTGTCTCAAAGGTTCTGAGGATTGCCAAATCTGTAAGAGATTTAGTTAGAGCATTAGATAATTGTTAGAAAGTTTAAAAGAATTAGAATAAAGTTTTGGAGACATCGAAAGAAATAGAATCAGAATGTTTGCTGAGCACAGCTTGCAAAAAGTCACTTTGCCCCTGTGCCGTCTTGAAATAAAAAGTACTTTCTTTGAGGTGTCCTCCTGCCAAACTGCTTGTTTGTTTTTGACTGTAGGAGTAGACTGGGTAGTGTAGATGATGAAGACAGGGTTCCTATAATAATTTGGAGCTTTTATGGTGTCTATTATTTTTAGATTTTATTGGTCTTGAGCACCTAGTACTTGTTGATTTGAGGGATTTAATGCAGGCAAGTAGCTAAATTGACAGTTTGAAAATTCAAAAAAACAAAGAAAATTATAGCACAGGAACAGGTCCTTCGGCCCTCCAAGCCTGCACCAACTATGCTGCAGTACTGTATATCTGCTGAATCACTTCTAACTCCATCCAACAAGAAATGTTAGCTAGCCCTAGAGTTAATGATAAGGTGTATTTTTTTTTTGGCATAATTACTTGCTCTAAGATAATGCCTGTAATTTATAACTAAGCATTACAAAAAGACTGAATTAAAGATCATTGACTTCAGAGGCTAATATCTACCAGCTGAAACTTCAGTGCCACTGGGAATTGAAATCTGAAACTTCCCACAAATGATCTCACACTGACTTTCAGATCCTATTTATCACTGGCTGTCACTGGACCTTTCCAAACCATTCCAAATGAAACCATAAATACATTTGTGGGATGGTGGGTGTGGAAGTGATCTTACCATAATTTTATCTACTTTCAGAAATTTTAAGGTATCCAAAATGTAATTTTTGAAGATGGTCAGAAGGTGAATAGTTGGGGGCAGAATTTGATAACTTTTTACTTTCCTGGCAGCCCAAACACTGCAATGACATTTTGGGGCAGCTAGAAAAGTAAGAAGTTATAAAATTCAAAACCTCTGCTCTAACTCAGTCACTTTTGGTTCCGATGGAGATGTACTGGGGACAGAAACCAATCCGTCTCTTAGGAGATGGATTGGCCTTTAAAACCTTGTAAGGAATTTGCGTCCCTCCTTTTTAATTGAATTTTTATTGTCAATGCATTTTTGCATAGACAGGAAAACACAAGTTGGCTGCTTTTATGGCTTCTGAAAAGCGAGCCCATCTTCAAAGCATATTCATAGTTTCATAGAAACCCTACAGTGCAGAAAGAGGCTATATTTACCACAATCCTACCGAGGCCCTATCCCCATAATCCTTATATATTTACCCGCTAATCCCTCTAATCGATTCTTCTCAGGACACTAAGGAGCAATTTTAGCATGGCCAATCAACCTACCCCGCACATCTTTGAACCGTGGGAGAAAACTGGAGCACGCGGTGGAAACCCATGCAGACACGAGGAGAACATGCAAACTCCACACAGGCAGTGACCAAACCGGAATCAAATCCAGATCCCTGGAGCTGTGAAGCAGCAGTGCTAACCATTGTACTATCATGCCACCCATTCCTGCTGCAATTTTGTTCTGAGTGATGTGGAGGGGATTGGTTGGGTTTTGAAAGGCATGAAGAAGAGCTAGAGGAGTGTTAGTGCAGAGATGGGCACATTACCACAGTCTAGCTCCCAATATTGTTCTTGCTTTCTTTCAGACATTCACCCACCATCATTCTCCTTCAATGCTACTTTATTTTCCTACTCTGCACCAACGTACAAAACTAATGGGGGAGGGGATGAAGTTCAAACTTTGTAGAGATTTACAATTACCCTGACCTCAAAAGGAGAACAATGACTGAGAATGTGGGTAGCATGGAGAGTATCAGGAGCCATGAAGGGCATGCAGTATATGAAGTTTCATGAAGAGGCGTGGGTAGATCCATAATAAACACAGGTCATTGCATGTATAGATGTTTTTGATTTTAGTTCAAACTGGCTCTTGTGCTGAGAGAAAACTTATGATGGGAAAAGTAATCACCAGCTCAGAAAAAGAATGAGCTGTTGCTTGGCAGCTAGGGGCTACCTTCAAGAAATCAAACTTTTTGAGTGTGTTTAGCTGAACACAAAAACAGTTGGAGCTAAGAAGCTAAGGAAGTTTAACTCCATGTTTCTGGCAACCAGGAAGTGGGATTAGGTGAGCAGATCAGGTTTTCCACTCTCTTTTCAGCTGTTCCAGAGGCAGTGAACCCATACCATGGAGTAAGTCCAAAGAAGCTAAACGACAGTCAGTTCTAGAAATGAGAGAATGAAAAGCTTCCAGGAAGATTGAAGTTAAAAAGGAACAAAGGAACTGCAATTGAAACTGGATACGGTTTGTTGATGTTAAAATCAGACCTGCAAAGTGTAGAGGTGATAAGATTGACTAGAGAAAAACCTCATATCTGAAGCAGTTGAAAGGTTTGATGTCCTTATTTTAAGTCTTTGAAATAATAGTATTCTGTTGGAGACTGAGTACCTAAGAGATTGTGTGGAAATTTTGATGCATGTGGCAACAAAGGAGTACTGAAAGGAGAGTTGGAAAACCTGGAGACAGGTCCTTGCTAAAACAGCTGAAAGTCTTGTTTGAAAAACAATTTTAAAGTGTGTCTTTTTGGGAAGGGGGGTTTGGAAACACTTGTGTGACAATCATCTGGAGGGAATTTGAGGAGAAATCCACAGAGAATCAGTTGAGTGACATGTGCCATTGGATTTCGGCATGAGTTGTTGTCTGATCGACTGTTTGGTTACCAGGATTTAGTGTCCGTTGAGAATATCATAGCCTAAGATTTATTATGTAACCTGTGTTAGCTTTGAAACCTGTGTATGTTTGTGAAGATAAGGGGGAAGGCATGAAGGCATTATTGTATTCACAGAATACTACAGTGCAGAGGGGCCCTTTGGTCCATTGAGTCTGCCCACCTAATCCCACTTGGCAGCACTTGGCGTAGAATTATAGACATTATAATCATAGAATTATGTAAACATCTTTCATGTTTAATAAATATTATTTTTGTTAAAATATAATTGGCAGTTCTGTGACTCTATTCCACCACGTTTTCTACAAAGAAGTAAAGGTTACAATCTTTTGAGCCAAACTCCTGGCCTGGGACCTCTGAATCAGTAATAGCACCAACTGAGATCGTAACACTACACTGAGAGACAAAAAATTTTTCCCATTGAGTGCCTTGCAAATTATGGCAATTGAAAAATATCTAATCCATAAGACCATAATATGTAAGAGCAGAATTAGGCCACTCGGCTCATCAAGTCTGCTCCGCCATTCAGTCATGCTGGGTGAGCTTCACATCCAGTGAATTATTTCTGCAGTCACTCTCCTCCTTACAGACAAATTCTCGAGCTAGTCGGCACAGCTGTCACTGGATGCTATTCAACTTCAGACCATTGGCTCTCATATTTTTGGGCCCCTCACTAAAGAGCGAAAAGGCACCAGAAAATCTTTGTTTCTTTCCTATAAGCCAGAGGCCATCAGCATCAGCACTTTCCAGAAAGGTTCCAATCGTAGGCTGCATGTGCTTTGTGAACTTAGAATGTTGATTTTTATGACTTTTGGATTTATTTTGCCAGCCCCTGTATTTAAAGTTATAGTCATGTTTTCCACAAACTTTTAGTTTCTTTTGGTATAGAAGTCCGTCCCAATATCTAAATAAGCTTACAATTTGCAAACCGTTGTAGGTTAGAGAGATTAGAGAGTAAATATGTAGGGATATGGAGGTAGGGCCTGGGTGCGATTGTGGTCGCTGTGGACTCGATGGGCTGAATGGCCTCCTTCTGTGATTCTATTCTATGATTCTATGATCTTGAGCCCATATGTCTAAGTTGTGAAATCCAAGGGGAGGCCCTTCGCATCAATCATGACCTGACCAGATTGAGAGCAAAGTAACGTTATCAGTTAGCCATGTCAAATCCAAAATCTTTCACTGTCACTGTTCATGCAATACTACCAAGGTGAATATTGCAGGTAGGAAATGGCTTCTTGAAGGCCAGCCCATCCCTGCAGGCTTTCCATCCCAGTGCCAGGCTGGCTTCAAATTCAGATTTCAGGGAAAGTCCGAGACTGAATCTGGGATACTAGCCCTGAATCACCGACCATTAGGCAAACCCTGGGCTATGAACCCCTGGGCTGGTCCAGACTAAGAGCAATATCTTGGCTGCCTCTTCTTGGAGGACCAATACATCAAAGTCTGCATTAAGTTAAGCTTTCCCAACAAAGAAAAGAAATTATTATGGAAGTATTGGTTGTTTTGTCATAATGTCTGTTTGCACATGCACAGTGACTGGCAGTTTGGAACTGAGGTTGTTTCGGTTTGATTTATTATTGTCACGTGTATTAACATACATTTCTTTTGCACTACACCAATAAAGCATACTGTTCATAGAGAAAGGAAAAAGAGAGTGCAGAATGTACTTTCACAGTCATAGCTAGAGTGTAGAGAAAGATCAACTTAATATGCGGTAGGTCTACTCAAAGTCTGACTCCCACAGGAAAGAAGCTGTTCTCGAGTCGATTGATATTAACCTCAGACTTGTGTATCTTTTTCCGAACGGATGAAGGGGGAAGAGAGAATGTCTGGGGTGCATGGGGACCTTAATTATGCTGGCTGGTTTTCCAAGGCAGCGGGAAGTGCAGATAAAACAAATGGACAGGAGACTGGTTTGAGTGATGGACTGGGCTTCATTCACGATTCTTTGTAGTAATGTGAAATTTTATATGATTATATTCACTCTATGATATATGTTGAGGTGATTCACTAAACTGCAGTAAAGTTGTTGTCTGAGCTGCTACCTCATCGGCACTTTTTCTTTGCATCATTTAACAATTGACCATTAATCTGATTAGAGTTAGTCTCAATACATTTCTTTGTACTGCGCCACAGAACAATGAGCACATTGTGCATAGATGTGACCTGTTTTAATGGTAACCTTTTGAACCGTTGAAGCATTTCAAGGTCTGGCGGGCAGTATTTTTTATCTTCCCTTTCTCCCTGATGCAAAATTGGCTTTTAAGGACCAGGTACTGTTTTAGAGGGCAGTTAAGATTCAACCTGTGGGTTCAATTGTTGTGGGTTTGGAGTCATAGCTCAGCCAGGTAAGGATGGCAAGGCTGCAAACTAACCCAGTTGCAACAGCACCTAACACAATAATAATCAAAGATCCAAATATTCTCAGTTGCAAAAGAATGTGCAGCATACAGGAAGAAAGCGGGGTTATGGCACTGTGAATCAGTCACTTGTAAGTGTTGCTGCAGACGTGACCAACTGAAAGGCCTTCTGTGCTGGGACACATCTGTGAGAAGGACTTGGGATTTTCTTTATTCTTTAACAGGATGTGGCTAGGCCAACTTCTGTTATGCTTTCATAATTGTTGTTGGGAAAGTGGTACTGCGCTGCTACCTTGAAGCACTGCAGTTGATGTGGTGTAGGTACAACCACAGCACTACATGGAAGGTAGCCCCAAGATTTTCACCCATTGTCAGTGGGGGAATGAGGATATACACAAGTCAGGATCGTGTGTGACTTGGAGGGGAACTTTCTGATGGATGTATCCCCATGCCCAGCACAGTGGCACAATGGATAATACTGCTGCCTCTCAGCGCCGGGGATCCAGGTTTGATTCCTCACTTGCATTACTGTATGGAGTCTGCACGTTTTCCCTGCGTCTATATGGGTTTCCTCTGTGTGTCTGGTTTCCTCCCACAGTGCAAAGATGCGCAGATTAGGTGCATTGATCATGCTATATTCTCCTTCAGTGTATGAACAGGCACTGGAGTGTGGCGACTAAATGTTGTTCATAGTAACATCATTGCAGTGTTGATGCAAGCCTACTTGTGACACTAATAAATAAACTTAAAAATGTGTCTGGGGCCCTGTCCTTTTAGGTGGTGGGGAAAGTGCTATTGAAGAAGCTTTGGTGAATTGCCATATTGCACGTTGTATATGGTATGCTCTGTCACTGTGTGTTACTGGTGGATGAAGTGAATTTTTAAAGTGCCAATTAATTGCCCTGTTTTGCCCAGGATAGTGTTGAGCTTCTTGAGTGTTGTTGGAGTTGCACCCATCCAGGCAAGAAGAGAGTATTCCATCAACTCCTCATTTGTGCCTTGTAAATGGTGGACAGGCTTTAGGAAATGAGGAGGATTCGCAGCCTCTGCCCTGCTTTGTAGCCAGAGTATTGGTTTGATTGGTCCCATCCGTTTTCTGGTCAATGATAATCCCCACGGTTTTAATAATGGAGGACATCCTTAACCTCTGTCACATGCTCAGGGCAGTATATTCCAGATCCTAACTACTCACTGCATGAAAATGTTTCCCATGTTGCCATTCCTTCTTTTGCCAATTATCTTTAATCTATATCCCTTGTTCTTGTTCCTCTTCAATGCCATCACATTCTTCCTAAAGTCTGATGCCCTGACTCCCAGGAGAAACTTCTTCACTCAAAGGGTGGCGAATCTCTAGAATTCTTTACCCAGTGAAGTGGTGGAGGCTACCTCATTGAATATATTTAAGTTACGGGTAGATAGATTTCTGATAGACAAGGGAATTGAGAGTTATGGGGAGAAAGCGGGAAAGTGGAACTGATTCACTTCAGATCAGTCATGATCTAATTGAATGGCAGGGCAGGCTCGAAGGTCTAGATGGCTTACTCCTGCTCCTATTTCTTATGATCTTATGTTCAGAGCTACATGCAGTACTCCATTTAAAGAAAATCAGTGTATTGTACTGGTTTAAATCAACTTTCTTGCTTCTGTACTCAATGCCTTATTAACAAAGCCTTGGATGCTATATGTTAATTGCTCTGTCAAGTTGTCTAGCCACCTGCAATAATTTGTGTGCGTATATATCGAAAGCTCCTGCTCTTCCTTTAGAATTATTTTATTTTGTCTAGGTACTTCCTTCTTACCTCAGTATATCAGTCCACACTTCTCTGCATTAAATTGCATCTACAACTTGTTCACCCATATCCCTCAACCTGAATTGTGTTCTTTTGAAGTTCTATTTTCCACTTGGTTCACAATATTTTCAAGTTTCAGACTACACTTTTCCACAAAACTCAAAGCCTTTAGGTCACAATTATTAATATATTGTGATCAATAGTCTCAAAGTCTTGAAGCTGCAATTCTTATTTGTTTGTCTGTAATTCATGATAGACCTATTCTAAAAACAAAACACAGAATGGAGCCAAATGAGTTAATTTGTTCTAAACGTACCTGTCAATTTCTCAATCAGCAAATTAGATGTATAGTGAATTAAAGAGAAAATAGTCAAATCTCTGCTAGTTGGGGAAGCAGAACAAATTTCCATGCTTTTGATTTAAATGGTGGGCATCCAGGATTACTCCAAGCTCAGGCTGTTTATTTCCAAATTTCAGTTTATACACTTTGATTTTTTAAAAAAAAATTCCAATTGTTTTCCAAGAGTTGTGTTCAGAATAAATATTGATCAGGTCTCTAAGCCTTTTTGGAAAGCTCAAAAGCTTTGTGTTCATTCAATATCATGCTCCATTACTTTTAATTAGCCTTTGATTGACAGTTTGGATCAATTACCCAATAGCCAGGAGCTTTTTTTTTCTTTCCCTTCATGATTGAATGCATCTCAAGTTCGTTCCTAGCTGCAATGCTTGTAAACCTTCTCCTTTTGACTGTTTGGATCAGTTACCTATTAGCCATGAGATTTCACTTCCTCTTTTCTAATTGCAATATTTAGAAAGCATGTGAGATCGAAACAATTGCAGTGTTAAAAAAGTGAGCAGGTCTGGTGGAATGAGGACATCCGTGAGACCTACTCGCTTATGTTGACAATAAACTGTCTGATCTGCTGTGCAGCTGTCAATCAGAGCAGTTCAAAGTGGCCAGGCTGCACATGCTGATGGCTCAGGCTACAAAAGAGAATTCCCCAACTGAAACTGACACCTCTTGTCATTCTGAGGACTTTAAATGGATATTTTCCTACCTGGTTCTGGCAGAGAGCAAAGGCAATCCTGTCTGCAAGATAGGGTGCTGCTGTGATTTTGTTTCCAGATGTCCAATGGGCATGGATAGTAAAGTGACCAAGCCACTTCAAAGGTTTCACAGTACACATATAAGAATGCAGAATTTTAATGGAATAGTGCCTGAGATTATCCTGCTTAGAATGATTTCCACTTTTCCTGGGCTAGGAGGGGCAGTCCAGCCATGAAAGTTCCATCCTGGGATATGCTGAGGTCAAATCCTTCACTCCATCTGAGCCTGCCTAACCCCAGCTCTCCTCTGCATGTTCCTGAAGAACATCTCTGCATTTGGTGCATTCCCAAATTAGCCTCTATTTTGGTCAGTTCCAAGCCAGGACTAAGGAGGTAAGCACTCCTTACTGATGCTGCTAAACTGCTGAGATTTTCCTGCATTCTCTGCTTATTTCGGATTCCAGCATCTGCTGCAGTATGCTTATTTTATATATATCAGTGGAGATGTTTGATTTTTCAGGGATGCTTTGATGATAATATCTTTTATGTGTTTCTAAGAACAAAGAACAAAACAGCACGGGAAACAGGCCCCTCGGCCCAACGAACCCACTCTGCTACCTCGACGTTCCCACTTCTACCCATGATTCCTATCATCCCTATCTACGTTTATACATCTATGCATTGGAACAAAATTTGAGACAATTTAGGGAGAATTTGTTCTGCCAGTCAGCCTAAGAACACATCTCTGGGATGTGGAAGGAAACCGGAGCATCCGGAGAAAACCCACGCAAGCACGGGGAGAATGCACAAACTCCCACTGACACAGGCCCAAATCCATGTATCTGCACAGCACAGACATAGTCACTGAGCTGTTGTGTTGCCCATCAAATGGTCCAGGTCAAGTGTACTCTAACGACATGAAGCACTAGGCTACTCTTGAAAAATCCAACAGCAGCCCTCTCACAACCCATTGCGTGTATGCCCCTTGTTAGACAACAAGACAGACCAAAGTACCTGTAGGATAAAACAAATACATCAATATCATCGACAATTTACATACTTCCCAGGGGACTCCCAAGGCTCATGATCGCTATTTTAAATCAGTTTTCTATATCCTTCCATTCCCATTCTCTTCAAGTACCCACCTAAGTATCTCTTAAATAACTCCAGAGTGCCTGCCTCCACCACTTTACTTGGCAGAGCGTTCCATACCCCCACCACCCTCTGTGTGAAAAAACTCCCTCTAGCATCCAAATTATACCTTACCCTCTTACCCTAAGCCCGTGACCCCTCGTGCTATTTGAGTCCATCATAGGAAAAAGCTTAACCCTGTTTATCTATACTCCTCATAATCTTGTACACCTCTATTAGATCTCCTCTAAGTCTATGTCTTTCTAAGGAAAACAGCCCCAATTTGCCTAACCTCTCCTCGTAACTCAGACCTTCCATACCAGGCAGCATCCTGGTAAATCTCCTCTGTACTCTCTCCAGAGTCTCCACGTCCTTCCGGTAGTAAGGCGACCAAAACTGGACGCAGTATTCCAAATGTTTCTGTTGTCCTCCTTCTGTAACTAAATTCTAACTTTGTATATTTTTACATGAATAAAATATCTCAGAATTAGAATATCTCCATTAGGCTCAACCATTCCATAGCTTTCAGTAGAAACTATTTGTTTAAGTAGTTTGTGCAATTGTGAAAACACTTACATAGGTTTCTATTCTGGAATGTCAGTTAAGACACAAAGTCTGGAAACTTCATGAGTTTTGCGATATCTTTCTCACTGTTCAACATCTCTTTAACATATCCACACTGCTACCTGTTGAATTCATCAAGGCACTCCCTCTATTGGCTCCCTAGTAGGAATCTGTTTTGCATATTTACAACTTATTGTAAGAAAGCAATAACAAACTCACTTCACGGTTTGTTACTATACAAGTTACCTATTATTTATACTGTTAGCATCTTGAATAGTATTCTCAAAGGAATTGAGGTACAGATTGGCTATAATCTAATTGAATAGTTAAATAGTACAAGGGACTGAATGATCTTCTTCTGTTCCTGGTTGATTATAGAGTCAGAGAGTTTTGCAGCACAGAAAGAGGCCCTTTGGCCCATCATGTCTGCACCAGCCATCAAGCCCAGTCTATTCTAGTCCCATTTCACAGCACTTGTACTATATCCTTATATACCATGGTGTTTCAAGTGCTCATTTAAATACTTCTTAAATGATGTGAGGGTACCTGCCCTGACCACCCTTTCAGGCAAAGAGTTCCAGATTCCCACCACCTTCTGGTGAAATTGTTTTTCCTCCAATTCCCTTTAAATTTCCTGCCCCTTTCCTTACATGCTCCTTATGAGGCAGCACGGTGGCACAGTGGTTAGCATTGCTGCCTCACAGCACCATGGACTCAAGGTTCGATTCCTGGTTTGGGTTACTGTCTGTGTGGAGTTTGTACATTCTCCTCTGGCTGGGTAGATTTCCTCTGGATGCTCTGGTTTCCTCCCACAGCCCAAAAGACATGCTGATTACATGCATTGGCTATGCTAAATTCTGTGTACCTGAACAGGTGTGTTTTTAAATGGAGAGAGGTATATCATGATGTTTCCCAGGATTCAGGAATGGATAATTAAATCCAAGTACTTAATATGCTGGCATATTAATTACTTAGACTTGAGAGCATGGGAATGCAATTTTAAACTGACATGAAATATAAGCTAATTGGTGAAACAGCTGACCCAACAGAGGCATTAAGAGAGGAATTAAATTTGTTCATGGAATAGAATGTGTTTGGTTTTCCAGCAAAAAGATCCTCCAGCTTGACAAGCCCAAAATTACAGTAAAATCAGAAAAGAAAGAAAGCACACAAGCTTGTGGAAATACTAATGAGCTATGCCACCCACTAACTTACTTGAGTATATGCTTAGTAAATTAACAAGTTATTGTGAAATGTCATCCTCAGCTTTTGTTCTACACGTTGAGTCACTGACAGCTTTAGTGATCTGGCTAATGCTCGCAAGCTACTGTGTTTGAGGGAGCATTGAAGCTAGCATTCCCTCAGGAAGATGGGCACTTCTCACGTTATTTTTTCATATAAATTTATTAATGTCTGCAAGTGTTTTATTTTTGAACGTGAAATTGTGCATTTTGGCAGAAAGAATGAAAAAAAGGCATATTATCTTAATGGTGAGAGATCACAAGAGGTTGAGATGCAAAGTGGGATCTAGATCTTCTAGTGCATGAATTTAAAAGGTTATTACACAGGTAAAGTTTTATTTATTTATTAGTCACAAGTAAGCTTACATTAACACTGCAGTGCAGTTACTGTGAAAATCCCCTAGTCGTCACACTCTGGCACCTGTTCAGGTACACTGAAGAAAAATTTAGCACGGCCAATGCATCTAACCAGCACGTCTTTCGGACTGTGGGAAGAAACGGGAGCACCTGGATGAAACCCATGCAGACATGGGGAGAACATGCAAAAGCCACATGCCAGGAATTGAGTCCAGGTCCCTGCTGCTGTGAAGCAGCAGTGCTAACCATTGTGCCACCATGCCACCCCACAGCAAGTAATTTGGAAAGCTAATATAATGTTATCATTTATAGCAAGAGGAAATAATTACAAAAGTACGGAGGGTATGCTTTAGTTATAAGGGATTAATGAGGGCACGTCTAGAGTAAAGGTTATTTATTCTCACAAATAAGTAAGGCTTACGTTAACACTGCAATGAAGTTACTGTGAAATTCCCCTGGTTGCCACAATCTGGCGCTTGTTCATGTCAGTGCACCTAATCAGAATGTGGGAGAAAACTGGAGCACCTGGAAGAAACCCACGCAGACACAGGGAGAAGGTGCAAACTCCATACAGACAGTGACCCAAGCTGGCAATTGAACCTGGATCCCTGGCATTGTGAGGCAGCAATGTTAACCACTGTGCCACCGTGCCATTCCACATATGTACGACATAATACTATGTACAACACTGGTCTCCTTGTTTCAGGAAGAATGTAAATGCATTATAAATAGTTCAGACAATATTTTCTAGACTAGGAAGTGGGTGGGTTGTCTTCAGAGGAATAGTTGGACAAACTTACGGTTGAATCCTCTCCAGTTTAGAAGAGCAAGGGTGACTTGAATGAAACACAAGATCCTGAGGGCTGTTGACAGGGTGGATGTGGAGATGAAGTTCCATCTTGTGGGAGAATCTAGATTTAAGTGTCACTGTTTAAAAATAAACAATCACTCATTTAAGACAATTGAGGAAAATGTTTTCTCATGAGTCTTTGGAATGTTGTTCCTCAAAAGTCAATGGAAACTGAATCTTTTAATAGTTTTAAGGCAGAGTTAGATGTAGACTCATGACAAGCAAGGGGAAGAAAAGCTATCAGGGATAGGCGAGAATATGGAGTTAAGGTTACAACCAGATCAACCATGATCTTATTGAATAGCAGAGCAGGCTTGAGGGGCAAGTGGCCTATGTTTGTATTTAATTGTCTTACAACAATTGTCTTGTTTTTTGAATTATAATTTAGTCAGTTAAAAATCTCATTCTAGGACCTGATTACATCATTGAGGCAAACATGATAAAATGGAGGTTCTGTACTTCAAATGAAACATCAGACTTATAAAATTGCATGGCTACATTTCTGACTCCTAGTGCAGAATTTTCCTGTCCCATCCGTCACGGGAATTGTTGCATGCGGGACACAGCATGCAAAGGTCCGTTGACCTCAGGTGGGATGTTCCAGTTTAGGAAAATCCCAACCTTAGTATCTTGACTAACATAATGAAACTTGCAATTGAATTTTATATCCCATTGCTGGTGGATCTTGCTATGGAGAGTGGTCATTCAGTTGACAATTAATGCTTCAAAGTTGAACTTGTTTCATGTTAAACGTTTTGGCATTTTTATGAGATGCAATATGCATACAAGTCTTATTTTTTTACTTTCCAAAGATTTCTGACAGAGAAGGGAATTAAGGGTTATGGAGAGAAAGTGGGAAAGTGGAACTGATTCACTTCAGATCAGCCATGATCTTATTGAAAGGCAGGGCATGGTCGAAGGGCTAGATGGCCTACTCCTGCTCCTATTTCTTATATTTTTATGTTCCTTCGGAAACCAGCGTATTGAAAGCAGGGGAGTTTGCTGGGAATATTTCTAAAAGTATTTTTAAGATTAGAAATCTGAAAATGGCATATCTATCATCTCGTGAATGCAATTTCTCAACTCCATGATCATTACCCATATTTTGGCAGTCTGTAACAAAGACAAAGAGAACAAAGAACAAAACAGCATGGGAAACAGGCCTTTCGGCCCAACGTGCCCGCGCCACCACCTCGATGTTCCCACTTCTACCCATGATCCCTGTCTATGTTTATAGATCTATGCACTGGAACCAAATTTGAGACAATTTAGGGAGAATTTGTTCTGCCAATCAGCATAAGATCACATCTTTGGGATGTGGGAGGAAATCGGAGCATCCAGAGAAAACCCACGCAAGCACGGGGAGAATGCGCAAACTCCCACTGACACAGGCCCAAATCCATGTATCTGCACAGCACAGTGATAGTCACTGAGCTTCGTGTTTCCCATCAAATGGTCCAGGTCAAGCATACACTGACGACGTGAAGCACTAGGCTACTCTTGAAAAATCCAAGAGCACTCCTCTCACGACCCATCGCGTGTATGCCCCTTGTTAGACAACAAGGCAGACTGAAGTGCCTGTAAGATAAAACAAATACATCAATATTATCGTGAATTTACACACTTCTCAGGGAACTCCCAAGGCTCATGATCCCTATTTTTAATCAGTTTTCTATATCCCTCCATTCCCATTCTGTTCATGTACCATCTAAGTATCTCTTAAATAACTCCAGAGTGCCTGCCTCCACCAGCCTCCCTCTAGCATCCAAATTATACCTTACTCCCTTCACCCTAAGCCCTCGTGCTATTTGAGGCCATCCTAAGAAAAAGCTTAATCCTGTTTACTCTATCTATATCCCTTGTACACCTCCATTAGATCTCCTCTAAGTCTACGTCTTTCGAAGGAAAACAGCCCAGTTTCCCTAACCTCTCCCCTCATAACTCAGACTTCCATTTCAGGCAGTATCCTGGTAAACCTCTTCTGCACCCTCTCCAGAGTCTCCACGTCCTTCTGGTAGTAAGGCGACCAGAACTAGATGCAGTTTTCCAAATGAGGTCTAACCAACGTTTTATACAACTGCAACATTAAAGGCCAGCTCTTGTACTCTATACCCCTTCCTATGAAGGCTAGCATACCATATGCTTTCTTCACAACCTTCTGCACCTGCTCTGCCACCTTCAGAGACTTATGCACATGCACCCCCAGGTCCCTCTGCGTTTCTATACTCTTAATAGGTCTACTCTTTATCATATCCTCCCCCCTACATTCTTTCTCCAGAAATGCATCATCTCGCATTTATCAGGATTGAATTCCATCTGCCATCTGTCTGCCCAAGCTACCAGCCTATCTACGTCCTGCTGTATTGCCTGACGATGCTCCTCACTATCCGCAAATCCAGCCATCTTTGTATCGTCTGCAAACTTGCTGATCACTCCACTTACTCTCTCTTCCAAGTCATTTATATATATTACAAATAGAAGAGGTCCCAGCACTGAGCCCTGTGGCACACCACTAGTGACTGACCTCCAGCCAAAAAAACACCCTTCCACTATTACTCTCTGTCTCCTATTACCAAGCCAGTTACTTATCCATCTAGCTACCTGTCCTTGCATCCCATGAGCTTTGACCTTTTTCAATTAACCTCCTATGAGGGACTTTGTCAAACGCCTTACTGAAATCCACATAGATGACATCAACAGCTCGCCCTTTGTCGACTGTTTTCGTCACCTCCTCAAAAAATTCAAAGGCAGTTTGTCTTGCTTGATATGACGAGCAAATCTTGCCATGATGTCTAAGGACTTGCACTTAAAGTTTAAAATTCTTTTTAAAAGTTTGTTTATTGGTGTCACAAGTAAGCTTACATTCACAGTAACTTCATGGCAGTGTTGAAATCCCCCAGTTGTCATACTCCGGCGACTGTTTGGTTACACATAGGGATAATTTAGCATGGCCAATATAACCAGCCAGCCCATCTTTCAGACTGTGGGAGAAAATTAGAGCACCCAGAGGAAACCCACATAAACACAGGGAGAATGTGCAAACTCCACACAGACAGTGACCAAGGCTGGAATTGAACCTGGGTCCCTGGTGCTGTGAGACAGCAGTACTGATTACTGTGCCACCTAGTGCTTATCAAATATGTTAGAGGCAAAATGTCTCGTGGCTTTTTTTTGTTTTTATTCCAATTCAATCAAATCAAGTCCAATTCAGAGTCTCAACAAGTTGGGCATTCACAATCCAAGCTGACAAGCAGGGCTCTCACCTCCTGTCTTGATCTACATGATCCAAGCTGATTGGAGTAGATATAGCTCCTCCTCCAAGGCTTGATCTCATTTGCATCTTAACCAAAAGGCCAAGATGCCGGTTTAAAAAAAATTGCTTCAAATGAAGCTAAAATGTAATCTAATGACTTCAACCAAGTACAGCATGTCCACACTGTACTTGATCTTAGCCAAAAGGCTGAGAAGAATAAGAGAAAGGAATGTTGTCAAACAGAATCTTCAGCATGTAGCAAAAGCCATCAGTTCACAAAGTGCCATTGGGTTACGTAGGTGCTGTTACTTTCGAAGGAATGTAGCTAATCAGAGCTGTCATGTGATATTGATATACTGGAGTTTGGGCTGACATCCGGATATAGGAAAAACAGATGTTTCAGGGAGCTTTCTGTCCTTTGGAAGCTTGTGGTGATGGTGAAATTACTTTGTAGGACGTTGTTTTCTTCTTCTCAGTCAGCACTTTTGAGCCCTGCTCTTGTCCGTCAGTTTACCCACTCAGGACTCTGACTGATAGTCAGTTGGGTCTTTTTGACTGTTCTTTTTTAAAGTTTTTTTAAATTAATTTATTAGTGGGCACAAGTAAGCTTACATTAACATCGCAATGAAGGTACTGTGAAAATCTCCTAGTTGTTAAATAAAGAAATCAAACAATAGGTCACAACTAATTTCAGTTTTTACACAGCTCAAGATTATTGTTACTGGGCAGCACCGGTATATTGACGCTGATGGAAAGTCCTAAAATAGAATTCGGACTGCGACGCACAATCATGCGATAGGAAATCCCGGAGACCACAGTGATAAATCAGATAGCAAGGAAGATGCGTTGTGGGTGGCCGATACCAGAGGCAATTTTTCAAAAAAGAAAGAAATCTGCGAATGCTGGAACTCTGAACAAAGACCGCAAAAGCCAGAAACACACAGCGAAGTCATTTAGCATTCGCAGAAAGAACAGATAGATGACGTTGTGGGTCGTTTCCTTTTGCAGAAAAGTTAAATTTAAAAATAAAGATGCATGAAAGATTTAGAAAAAAAGGAGAGGAAATTAAAAAAACTATCAATGGAATGGCTATAATCTACATAAAAGAAAAACACAAAAAATATTAATTGAATGCTCTTCTTTCAGGCAATGCAGATGTAGTAAAAAATAAAGAAAAATGTGTAACAAAAATAGATGATTCTATATAAGGCAGTGAGAAGCACAACTAAAGAAAAATTCAACAAGATTATAGAAATTCAAAGCACAGAAAATTTGCATAGAATCCCTATAGTGCAAAAAGAGGTCCATTGGCCCATCGAACCTGTACTGACAACAATCCCAGCCAGATCCTAACCCTATAAACTCCATGTTTTTATCCTGCTAATCCCCCGACACTAAGGGGAAATGTAGCAAAAGCCATTAGGTCCACAAAGTGCCATTGGGTTACGTAGGTGCTGTTACTTTTGAAGGAATGTAGCTAATCAGAGCTGTCATGTGATATTGATATCCTGGAGTTTGGATTGACGTCCGGATGTAGGAAAACAGATGTTTCAGGGAGCTTTCTGTCCTGGAGTATGACAGGAAACTGGATCACTTGGCTGAAACCCATACAGATCCAGAGAGAAGGTGCAAATTCCACGTAGACAATCACTGGAATCCAGAATTGAACCTGGGTCCCTAGTGTGGTGAGCCAGTGCTCCCCACATATGCAAAGTGTCAGGTAGCTGTTGAAGAATAATAGAAAGGAATGTTGTCAAACAGAAGCAAGCAGCAAGAGCCATCGTACCACAACATACCATTGGATTACACAAGTGCTGTGGAGTTACTTTCTAAGGAATGAAACTGATGTGAGATTGATAACCTGGATTTTGGTTTGGCATCTGGATATAGGATAAACAGATGTTACGAACCCAGTCCCTGGCTCTATGAGGCAGCAGTGCTAACCAGTGTGCCATCGTTTAAATCAAAACAATAGACAATCTGATAAATAAAAGGTGGAAGTTGGACTTTGTTGCTACCAATTTAAGGGCATAAAGCAAGCATAATGAGGGCTAATTTCAGAGAACAACATACTGTGTCTGATCATTGCTGGAGGTACAGGGGCTACCATTTAGCAAAGGCATTGGTACATGCATCGATTTGAAATTGCTGTTAAATCTCTTCCGTATCTAAGTGATACCAGATTAAATTGATGGGTGGTGAGATATGAACTTGACAGTTCTTCAGTTTCTGCAGCAATTTTTAATTCATTCGTGGGACATGGGTGTCATTGGTTGGTCAGCATATATTGCCCATCCCTAGTTGCTGTTGTTCAGCAGGCACTTGAGAGACAACCACATTGTTATGGCTCTGGAGTCACATGTAGGCCAGACCAGGTAAGGACAACAGATTTGTTTCCTTAAAGGATATCAGTGAACCAGATGTGTTTTTCCGACAACTGGACTGGTTTCATGGTCATCATTAGATTCTTAATTCCAAATTGTTTTTTTTTATTGAATTCAAATTCCACCATCTGCTGTGGCGGGATTTGAATCCGGGTCCCCAGAACATTAGCTGAGTTTCTGGATTCATAGCCTAACCACTGACTTCTCCCAGAGGTTTTTTTTATATATATAGTTGGCAGAAGCAAGGTACAAGCACTTTTTGATCTGTGCAACTGTTTTATTTTTAGTTAATTCTTGGGTTGTGGGTGTCGCTGACACACCACACATTTTCTGCTTTTGAGAATGCAATGCTGTGTAGCCTTTTTTGACAAGTTGATTGCCATTATATTTTGGAGGACAGTTTAAGAGTCAGCCACGTTACTGTAGGTCTGGAGATATAGGCCAGGCTACTGAAGGATGGCAAAACTGTGGACTAACCCAGTCGTACTTACAAAAATTAAACATTTGCAAATCTCAGCCACAAAAATTATTATCTGAAAGGGAAGAATGCAGAGGGTTATGGTAAGAAGGTGGGGAGATGGCATTAATTGGATTGTATATTTTGAGAGCCATCGCTGACATGATAAGCTAAATGGCCCCCTGTACTATAACAATTCTGATTCTGAGCTGGCTCTCCTCAAAGCCACATGTGAACCAGATGGGTATTTGCAGTAATCCAGTAATTTCATGGTCACCCTAACAAACACTAGCTTTTCATTTGGAATTAGGGTGGAGATTAACCATGATATCATTGTAAAGCTAGCTTGAAGGTCTAAATGGTCTACTTCTGTTCAATAAATAATTGAGATTTATTTTATTAACTGCGTTTAAGTTCCTTAGCTGTCATGATGGCATTTGAACTTGTGTTGCTAAATCATCAGTTTGGGATCCTGTATTATTATTATTATATGTATATAATATAATGACAATGGTATTAGAACAGTGGTATTAGCACAGTGGCACTTACAGCACCAGGGACCTAGGCTCAATTCTGGCCTTGGGTCATTGTCTGTATGGAATTTGCAGATTCTCTTCGTGTCTGTGTGGGTTTCCTCCGGGTGCTCTGGTTTCCTCTCACAGTCCAAAGATGTATGGGTTAGGTTGATTGGCCATGTTAAATTGACGTTAATGTCGGGGGATTAGCAGGGTAAATATGTGGGGTTACGGGAATAGGGTCTGGGTGGGATTGTGGTCGGTGTAGACTCGATGGGCCAAATGGCCGCCTTCTGCACTGTAGGGATTCTGTGATTTCTGGTAATTTCACATCAGGCCTTGGATCAGCTGGAGAATTGCCACTGCAAGGCAGTTGTGGCTCAGTACTCTTCCAGGACTTGAGCAGAAAAATCAAAATTGACATTAAAGCAGATACTGAAGAGAGTGTGGCAATGTCAGAGGTGCTGTCTTTAAAATAAGATGTTACAAGGAGGTCATGGCTGCCACTTAGATGATTATCCCTGGTGTCTTGGCTAACACCTATCCATCACACTGGACCACAAAAGCAGATTTATATGTTCATTATCACATTGCTGTTTGTGAGAGCTTGCTTGCAAGAATTGACTGTTGAGTTCTTTGCATTACAACAGTGTCTACACTTCTAAAATATCTCATTGGTTGTAAAGCATTTGGAGCATCTCGTGATTGTGAAAAGTGCTATGCAAATACAAGTCTTGTTTTCCTTTTACAAATTTGTCATTCCCCCATCAATTTTGCCCCAATCAAAAGGGTCCTGAGAGATAGGATTTATGACCATTTGAAAAGATGCAGTTGAATCTGGGATAGTCAGCACAGTTTCATGACGGGTAAGTCCTGCCTCAAAATTTGGTTGAATTCTTTGAGGAGGTAATTGAGTATGTAGGTGAAAGTAGAGTAATTGATGTCATATACATGGATTTTAGTAAGGCATTCGATAAGGTTCCCCGTAGTAGGCTCATGAAGAAAGTAAGGAGGCATTGGATAGAAGGAAATTTGGCCAATTGGATAAGTAACTGGCTGTCCCACAGATTATAAATTGGTGTTGCTAAATTCTTACTGAGTTCTTACTGTCCCATAGAAGACAGAGGGTGGTGTTGAAGGGAAAATTTTCAGACTGGAGACCAGTTACCAGCGGTGTACCGCAGCGGTGTACAAGATTGGTGGAGTAGTAGATGAGGTGGAGGGCTCTTGTAGGCTGCAAAGAGACATTGATAGGTTGCGGAGCTGGGCAAAAAAGTGGCAGATGGAGTTTAACTCTAAGTGCAAGGTGATTCATTTTGGTAGGACAAACATGAATGCTGATTACAGAATCAATGGCAGAGCTCTGAAGAATGTGGAGAAACAAAGAGATCTTGGGATTCATATCCACAGATCTCTGAAGATGCCACTGAAGTGGACAGAGCTGTGAAGAAGGCTTATAGTTTCTTTATTAACAGGGGGTTTGAGTTTAAGAGCCATGGGGTTATGCTGCAATTATACTGGACCTTGGTGAGACCACATTTGGAATATTGTGTGCAGTTCTGGTCACCTCACTATAAGAAGGATGTGGAAGCATTGGAGAGAGTGCAGAGAAGACTTAGCAGGATGCTGCCTGGTTTAGAGGGTAGGTCTTATGAGGAAAGATTGAGGGAGCCGGGCTTTTCTTTTTGGAGTGGAGGAGGATGACAGGTGACTTAATAGAGGTTTATAAGATGATGAGAGAGATAGATAGAGTGCACGTGCAGAGATTATTTCCTCGGGTGGATGTAGCTGTTACTAGAGGACATAACTTTAAGGTTCATGGTGGGAGATATAGGAGGGATGTTCGAGATAGGTTGTTTACTCAGAGAGTGGTTGGGATGTGGAATGCACTGCTTGTTGTGATAGTGGAGTCAGACACTTTAGAAGCTTTAAAATGGGTTAATGGATAGGCACATGAAGCACACCAGAATGATAGGGAGTGGGATAGCTTGATCTTGGGTTCAGACATAGCTCGGCACAACATCGAGGGCCAAAGAGCCTGTGCTGTGCTGTACTATTCTATTTTCTATGTTCTAAATAGATAAGAAGAAGGTAGATTTATAGCCACTTTGCCAGATGTGCAAATTTGAATTGATATAAATGCACTGATAATTGTATGGCGCAGGAAGCCTGTAAAGAATAATATCTGTTGGATCATTTGCTTTAATGATATAACATGTCATATATAAAACTTTGATCTTGCAATGGTTTAGAATTACTGCCAGGTGGAACTCAACTAAAAATGAGAAGGGAACTAATGACACTCGAGGCCATTTTGAAGTTTTTGAGTTGGGTAATTACTTTGGCAGTCGCCATAAGTGAAAGACAAAGAAGATTTCAGAAATCTGTAGCAAATGAATAGCTGTATCAGGGAAGGGGGAGGAACAACGGGAAGAGATTAGGTGAAATGAGTTTAACATGATGGATTTTAACAAACTAAGTTGGCTATATAGCTTTACCCAGCCTTTGAAAAGCACGTGCCCTTAAACAAAATATCATGACCCGTCGTGTTTGTTACTTCCGACCTGGAAAAAAGCTTCTCACTGTTCACCCTACCTATATCCCTCATAATTTTATACCCCTGTATTAGGTCTCCCCTCATCCTCCGTCTTTCCAGGGAGAACAACCCCAGTTTACCCAATCTCTCTTCATAGCTAAGACGCAACATCCTGATAAACCTTCTCTGCACTCTCTCCAAAGCATCCACGTCCTTCTGGTAGTGCGGCTACGAGAACTGGACGTAGTACTCCAAATGTGGCCTAACCAACGTTCTATACAGCTGTAACATCAGCCGCCAATTTTTATACCCTATATCTTGTCCTATAAAGGCAAGCATGCCATATGCCTTCTTCACCACCGTCTCCACCTGTGCTGCCACCTTCAAGGATCTGTGGACTTGCATACCCAGTACCCTCTGTGCATCTATACCTTTGATGGTTCTGCCATTTATTTATAACTCTCCCCTACGTTAGTCCTACCAAAATGCATCATTTTGCATTCATCTGGATTAAATTCCATCTTCCATTTCTCTGCCCAATTTTCCAGCCTATCTACATCCTGCAGTATTCTCCAACAATTTTCATCGCTATCCGCAAGTCCAGCCATCTTCGTGTCATCCGCAAACTTACTGATCACACCGGTTACACCTTCTTCCAAATCATTTATGTATATCACAAATAGCAGAGATCCCAATGTAGAGCCCTGCGGAACACCACTGGTTACAGACCTCCACTGGAAAAAGACCCTTCCACTACTACTTTCTGTCTTCTGTGGCCAAGCCAGTTCTCTACCCATCTAACCACCTCTCCTTTTGTCCCATGAGATTTAATCTTTTGCACCAACCTGCCATGAGGGACTTTGTCAAACGCTTTACTAAAATCCATATAGATGACATCCATGGCTCTACCCTCGTCAACTGTTTTTGTCACCTCCTCAAATAACTCAACCAAATTTGTCAGGCACGACCTCCCTCTTATAAAGCCATGCTGTCTGTCACTAATGAGATTACTACATTCTAAATGCTCATACATTCTATCTTTAAGAATCCTCTCCAACAATTTCCCTACCATGGACGTCAAGTTCACCGGCTTATAATTACCTAGGTTATCCTTGCTACCCTTCTTAAATAACAGTACCACATTCGCTATCCTCCAATCCTCAGGGACCTTACCTGTGGCCAATAAAGAGACAGAGGCCCAGCAATTTCATCTCTTGTCTCCCTGAGTATCTAGGATAGATGCCATCAGGCCCTGGGGATTTGTCAGTTTTAATATTCCCTAAAAAACTTAACACTTCCTCCCTCATAATGAAGATTTTCTCTAACGGGTCAACACTTCGTCTGAGACACTCCTAGTCAACACATCCCTCTCAGGTCGGAATGAACCTGGGACCCTGACACTGTGAGGCGGCAGTGTTAACCACTGTACCACCAATGTGGTGAAAAACAAACCACATCACACTGTTATTATTTACCTGCTGTCTGTGGAGTCTTACTGTGCTCACCACGGCTACATGTTTGTACAAAGCAGAGACTACAATTTGAAAGTAAGCTATTGGCTGTAGTATACTTTGCCCTGAAGAAGCTGGATAAATTCTTGTTCCTAGTCTGGAGCCACTGGATGTAGGTACTTTAATTAATGGAAAATTGCCAGCAGCGTACCAGGGTATTTGTATATTGTTTTGCCTTAGGTGCCTGAATAAACATACTCTTGTTATGATTGTGGAGTTTTCCCAGTGTCTCGTAAATTGTACAACATTCTGCGCTTTTCAGTTTATTTGCTGTTATGATTGTAGATGCTTGCTAAGGAGTCCAGAAATGTGACAGATTGTTTGGCCATACGTTTGAATTGTGATATTCTGCAGTGTCAGCAGAACTAATTTATATATTTTTTGAAACTAATCCAGCGACCAGTACATGTTGCCTCCCAGTAGGTGGAGAAAATAGAAAACGTTCCAGTCTGACTGGTTTTGATATCTTTGGGCAAAATCCCACAACTAACTGTGTGTGAATCAGTTCTAGGAGACAGGCAGCAACAGCTCTGCTAAGGAATTTACATAGAACATAGAGCATAGAACATTACAGCACAGAACAGGCCCTTCGGCCTTCGATGTTGTGCCGACCAAAATAAAAAGCAATGCCCCTCCAAACTAAACCATTCCCTTCTCTTCCATATACTTATCAATTAACCTCTTAAACGCCACCAAACTTGGCGCATCTACAACAGCTGCAGGCAGGGCATTCCACTCCCTAATCACTCTTTGAGTAAAGAACCTACCTCTGATATCCGTCCTATAACTCATACCCCTTAATTTAAAGCTGTGTCCCCTCGTGCTAGCTTTCTCCATCCTAGGAAAAAGGCTATCACTGTCCACCCTATCTAAACCTCTAATCATCTTATATGCTTCAATAAGATCCCCTCTTAGCCGCCTCCTTTCTAACGAAAACAACCTCAAATCCTTCAACCTCTCTTCATAGGACCTGCCCTCCATACCAGGCAACATCCTAGTAAACCTCCTCTGTACCCTCTCCAATGCCTCCACATCTTTCTTATAATGTGGCGACCAGAACTGCACACAATACTCCAAGTGCGGCCGCACTAGAGTTTTGTACAGTTGCAACATGATGCTGCGGCTCCTAAATTCAATCCCCCTACCAATAAAAGCTAAGACTCCATATGCCTTCTTAACAACTTTATCCACTTGACTGCCTACTTTCAGGGATCTATTGACACATACACCAAGATCCTTCTGTTCCTCAACACTATTAAGAGCCCTACCATTAGCCCTATACTCTACACATTTAATGTTCCTGCCAAAGTGCATTACCTCACACTTTTCCACATTAAACTCCATTTGCCAAATTTGCCAATTTGTATGAAGTTGGTCTTTATTAAGCATATTGTAGAAGAATCATCGAATCTCTATATTTCAGAAGAGGCCATTCGATCCATCAAGTCTGCACCAACTCTCTTTTATACAGTCCCTTACCCAGGCCCTTTTCCCCACCCTATTCCTGTAACACCACACATTTACCACAGCTAATCCCCTTAACCTATAGATCTTTCAATACTAGGGGGTAATTTATCATGACCATAAGCACATAAGAAATAGGAGCAGGAGTAGGCCATATAGCCCCTTGAGCCTGCCCCGCCATTTAAAAGATCATGGCTGATCTGTAGTGGTTCAGTACCACTTTCCCGCTTTCTTCCCATAACCCTAAATTCCCTTGTCTATCAAAAACCTATCCACTCTTGATTTGAACGTATTCAGTAAGGAAGCTTCCACCACCTCATCAGGCAGAGAATTCCAAAGATTCACTACCCTTTGTGTGAAGAAACCCCTCGCAACTCCCCCCCCAATCAATCTTGAGGCTGTGCCCTCTAGTCCTGCTATCTTTGCTAAGCGGGATGAGTCTCTCAACCTCTACCCAATCCATCTCCTTCATTATCTTATATGTCTCTATAAGATCCCCTCTCAGCCTTCTAAACACCAAAGAGTACAAACCTAGCCTATTCAGTCTCTCCTCATAATCAAATGTCTTCATCTCCGGTATCAGCCTAGTAAACCTTCTCTGCACCCCCTCCAAGGCCAATATATCCTTCCTCAAATGCGGCGACCAAAAACTGTACACAGTACTCCAGCTGCGGCCTCACCAGCACCCTATACAGCTGCAAAAGTACCTCCCTACTTTTATATTCTATCCCCCTAGCTATAAAGGCCAACATTGCGTTCACCTTCTTAACCACCTGCTGCACCTGCATACTGTGTTTTTGCGATTCGTGCACAAGGACCCCCAGGTCCCTCTGCACCATCGCATGCTGCAGCTTTTCTCCATTTAAATAGTGATCCTTCCTACCATTATTCTTACCAAAGTAGATAAACTCACACTTGCTAACATTATACTCCATCTGCCAGGTCCTCGCCACTCGCTCAACCTATCCAGATCCCTCTGCAGGCTTTCCACACCTTCCACACAATTTGCTTTTCCACTCATCTTTGTGTCGTCAGCAAATTTCGTCACCCTGCACTCTGCCCCTTCCTCCAGATCGTCTATGTAAATGGTAATTAGTTGGGGCCCCAGAACTGAACCTTGGGTACTCCACTAGTCACCAGCTGCCAATCAGAGTAGCACCCATTAATACCTACCCTCTGTTTCCTATTAGACAACCAATCCTCTATCCAGTCTAACACCCTATCCCCGACTCCCTGACCTTAACCTTCTGCAGCATCTTTTGTGAGGCACCTTATCAAACGCTTTTTGGAAATCCAAAAACGCCACATCCAACGGTTCCCCTTTATCTACCGCATTAGTCACTTCCTCATAGAACTCTAATAAATTCATCAAGCACGACTTCCCCTTCATGAATCTGTGCTGCGTCTGCCTGATCAAACCGTTCGTATCCGGATGCCTCGTTATTTCTGCTTTGACTACAGATTCAAGCATTTTTCTGACTACAGATGTTAAACCGACCGGCTACAATTCCCTGCCTTCTGACTGCTACCTTTTTTAAACAGCGGCTTAACATTAGCCATTTTCCAGTCTTCCGGCGCTTTTCCGGAGTCCTGCAAATTTTGAAAGATAATTACCAGGGCATCCACTATCATCTCTGCAATTTCCTTGAGGACCCTGGGATGCATTCCATCCGGTCCCGGGGACTTATGTGCCCTCAGCCCCATTAGCCTATGAAGCACCATCTCTCTAGTGACTGCAATCTCATCAAAGACCTCATCTCTTACCATCCTTCTATCCTTAAGTTCGGTCAAGCTCTTTACGTCCTCCTCCGTAAAGACCGACACAAAAAACTTATTCAAGGTCTCTGCCATATCCCTATCATCCACCATTAAACCACCCCTCTCATCCTCCAAGGGTCCTACATTAACTTTGGCCATCCTCCTATTCTTTATATACTTATAAAAACTCTTACTGTCCTTTTTGATGTTTTGAGCTAGTTTAGCCTCATATTCCATCTTTCTTGTTTTAATCACCTTTTTAGTCACTCTCTGCTGTTGTTTAAAATTTTCCCAATCCTCTGATCGCCCACTATTTTTAGCCGTTCTGAACGCCTCAGCTTTTGATTTAATACTCTCCTTAATTTCCTTGAAGAACCATGTCTGATTTTCCCCAGTCAACCTAACATGCACATTTTTGGACTGTGGGAGGAAATTGGAGGAAATCCACATGGATACGGGGAGAATGTGCAAACTTCTGATAGAAAATCATCCTGTCTTTACCAGGATGCTGCCTGGTATGGAAGGACTGTCTTATGAGGAATGATTAAATAGACTGGGGTTGTTTTCCCTTGAAAGACGTCGGCTTAGAGGGGATCTAATAGAGGTGTATAAGATTATAAGGGATATAGATAGAGTAAATGGAGGTAAACTTTTTCCGCCTTTAGAAATGGATAGGACGAGGGGTCATGGCCATAGGGTGAGGGGGGCTACGTATAGGACGAATATTAGAGGGCAGTTTTTCACACAAAGGGTAGTGGGGGTGTGGAATGCACTGCCGAGTAAGGTGGTGGGAGCAGGCACGCTAGGGCCGTTTAAGGGTCTCTTGGACAGCCACATGAGCGTTATGCAGATAGAGGGATATAGTAGGACTGTTTAACTATGGCTTTTTTTTTTCCACAGGTAATTCGGTCCATACTTGACCAACAAGGAGCATGCATTCGGCAGGTGGTGCGAGGACAGCTCTTGGATGTTGATTCATGGGTTGCCTGGTGCTTCATGTCATAAATGAGTGCTTTATCTGGACCATCTGAAGGGCACCATGACCGCTCAGTGACTATCGCTGTAGCTGTGCAGACACTTGGAATTGGGCCGGTGTCTGCGGGAGTTTGCGTGTTCTCCCTGTGGTTACGTGGGTTTTCTCCGGGCGCTCCGGTTTCCTCCCACACCCCAAAAAATTCGCTCTTAGGCTGATTGGGAAACAAATTGTCCCTACATTGAGACTCTTCCATATTAGGAATAACCTAAAATTAGAATAGGATAATGGAATTGTTACTATAAAGTTATGACGGCGGCGCGGGCTCGTTGGGCCGAAGGGCCTGTTTCCCGTGCTGTGTTGCTCTTAAAAAAAAAATCACCCAAGGCTGAATCAAACCCAGGTCTCTGTGAGGTGATAATGCTAACCATTGTGCCACGTGCTGCCCATTCAGTGTACCACTCCTGCCTTAGCATCAGAATGTAGTGTGTTTGAGTCCTGGTTCTGAGATTTGACTGCACAATCATGGCTGCCATTCCAGTGCAATACTGCGGAAGTGTTACACTGTCAAAGGTTCTGTCCTTTCAGATGGGCTTGAGCAATCCCGTGACATTACTTTAAAAAAGAACAGGGGCACCCTCATTCTAGTGTTTTGGCCAATACTATAGAGATAGAGAGATGTAGGAAGGGAACTCTGGAGGTTTAGAGTTTTTCGCAGCCAGAAGACATGGCCACAAGTGGTGGAGCAGTTAAAATGGAGGGTGCCCCTGCATTTTAACTGAGGGCTTTAACTTTTAATTCAGGGCTCAATTTGGGAGAGCGTAGGTATCAGAGGCTTGGAAAAGGTTATAGTGATGGGGAGGCATCTTGCCCAGGAGGGATTTGGCAGAAGAAGAATTTTAAAAGCTGAGTAGCCCTGGGAGAGATATACAAGAACAAAAAGGACGCCATAAAAATAGGCTGTTCGGCTCTCCAAGCCTGTGCCGATCATGATGCCCTAACTAAACTAAAAAAAACCTTCTGCCCTTACTCATTCTGTATCCCTGTATTCCCTCCCTATTCATGTGCCCTTCCAGATGCCTCTTAGATGTTGCTAATATGCCTGCTTCCACCTCTGCCTCTGGCAGTGCATTCCACATACCCAATGCTCTCTGTGTGTAAAACATCCCCTGCACATCTCCTTTAAACCTTCTCCCTCTCACCTTGTACCTGTGCTCTCCTTGTAAATGATACTTCCATCTGGGAAAAACCCTCTGACTATCCATTCTGTCTATCCCTCTCATTTTTGTAGAGCTCTATCTGGCCTCCTCTCAGCCTCTGTCTTTCCGGTGAAAACAATCCTAGTTTATTCAACGTCTCCTCATAGACAACATCCTCAAGACCAGGCAACAGCCTGGTGAACCTTCTTTGCACTCTCTCCAAAATTTCTGGTAGTGTGATGACCAGAATTGCACGCAAATGCGGCCTAACCAAGGTTTCCTGTAACTGCAATATGATCTCCAAACTCCTGTACTCAGTGTCCTGGCTGATGAAAGAAATTGCCGTATGGCTTCTTAATCACTTTGGCCACCTGTGTTGCCACTTTTAGAGAACTGTGGACCTGTATGCCCAGACTCCTCTGTATGTTAATATTCCTAAGGTTTCTGCCATTTACAGTGTAATCCATACCTAAATTTGAACGTCCAAAATCATCAACTCGCATTTGGCCGGATTAATCTCTGTCTGTGCCCAAGTCTCCAATCTATCTGTAACCTATTTATCCTCTGACAATTCCCAGAACTATTAGCAACGCCACCATTCGTCATGTCATCCATAAACTTATTAATCAGACCACCTACATTTTCCTCCAGCATTGATCTCTGCGGAACACCACTAGCCACAGATCTCCATTCTGAAAAACACCCTTCCACTGCCACTCTCTGTCTTCTATAAGCAAGCTAGTTTTGTATTCATCTAGCCAGCCCACCTTGAATCCTATGTGATTTTAGGTTTTGTACCAGTCTGCTATGTAAGCACAGTTTGTACTGTGTGAATGGGATACATTGTGATTTACGTCATCCAAACCAGCAGGTTTGGATGACTCCAAGCATACAGAGGTCAAAAGCAGGAGATTATCCCAAGTGTGTTGGAATAGTTAAAAATGGAGGTAATAACTGTATTGAGAATGCCAGCCTGCTGAATTGACATAGCATCCCTTTCCTTTCGCCTTGCCATTTCTAATCTCTCTCCCCAAAATCATAAGTGAATCAAACCTAAAAAATGACGTACTAATTATTTTTCTTAAGTGTCCTGACAGAACTGAAAGTAGAGGGGTCTACCATCTTGAAACAAAGTACTTGTCTGCTCAGTTCCTTTCCAGACAATTAAATATTTGAATATTGCTGTAAAAAGATATGTCAAAGCTTTTTGTTTTGCATTCATCAGGATTCTGTTCAAGAATACTGGTATGAGGGGTAAAAAAAAAAATTGGTGCTGTTTAAGAGAAAAGTGCTGATTAGTTGGCAAATCAACTGTGATTGGTCGAGGCTTTGCCATGAAGAAAGCACCAGATGACTGACAGTTAACTGCCAAGTATTGTTTACATTTGAACAAGGCAGTTTGACCCTGATTGGTCAAGACATCGCTTTGAGCAATGAATGAGTGAATGGCTGTCACTTACTTTGTTTAGTTGAAATGGATGCAATGTTCTTTCTGTTCACAGAGAACAGGGCCTTGTGTATTCATATATGTAGCTTCCAATACATGCAAAAGCACTACGCTGTGAGCCTACCTTAAATTGGTCATCAGTTAATTCCTAAAATGCATTAGCAAATATTGTCCAATCGCAGATTCACATCTTAAGGGAACTTGAGACCAGTATAAAGATAGTCAAATGCGTTGTTTAAAAAAAGTTTAGTAATAACAGTAACTTGGCAGGATGATAATAGCAATACATGACCAGGGAGGGAATAGAGGGATGCAGATCGTGTATGGGCAGAAGGTGTCTTTTCATGTTACAGCATTATGATCGTCACAGACTTAGGGGTTCGAAGGACTGTACTGTTCTTTGTTCTAAAACGGAAGGCACTAGCATTAAGGTCTTGCTCACATAACACTAACTTGTAGACTGAAAAATGTGCCAAATCCCGCACGTGCTCAGAGCTCACAAAAGATACCAGTAAAACAATCACATAGGAGAAAGGCTTATAAGGACACTCTGTCCTTGAAATAACACTCTGTAACGCATCTAATTTTGAACATTAGGATTTGAGATCTGCACATCTGGCACTGGTTGGGTATGGGTCTTACAAGCACAGGCTGGTTGAGTAAGTCTGTACCTTCCTTGTTGTGAACTCGTGCAGATTGATGCGAATATTCAGTTTTTGGGACAAATGACTTATAAACCAAACATCATAGTTATACTGAAATTCATTGACCACATTGCTGATTTGTGTGATAGACCAAATGTCTTTGTGGCGTGACATCCTGTCAGTGATGACTACCACTGCTGTTGCTATTTTAAAAAATTTATTCATGGGACGTGGGCTTCGCTGAAGTGGACCTGCATTTATTGTCTATCTCTTAGTCAAACACATTGCTGTGGATCTGAGTTGCACGTGGCCAGATTGGTCAGGACAGCAAATTTTCTTCCCTAAAGGATATTAATGAACCAGATGGGTTTTTACGACAATCGATAATGGTTTCCACGTCATCAGTAGACTTTTACTGAATTCACATTTCACCATCCGCCATGTGGGTTTTGAACCTGGATCCTCAGATCATTACCCTGATTCTCTGGATTGCTAGTCCAGCTACGATACCACTACCTTCTCCTGCATTAAATATTGGGTTGGAGGGCTTGAGTATGATATGATGACCAGATGGGATTCATTGGAAAAGTCAACACTGGCACAGTTACTCGATATGCACTGCAGATACTCATCAAAACTCATTTCCAAAATCTATGGCGTGGGGCTTGGCCCCTCCCTCTGCGACTGGATCCTGAACTTCCTAACTCACAGACCACAATGAGATAGAGAATCTGGTGAATTGGTGCAAGACAATAATTTCTTGCTCAATGTCAACAAAATAAAGGCGAATGTTATCAACTTCAATAAGCCAATGACATTCTGTAACATATCTAATGTTGGACGCTAGGGTTTGGGATTTGCACGTGTGTGCTGGTTGAGTATGGGTTTTCCAAGCACAGGATGGTGTGGTAAGTTTGGTACTTTCCTCGTTGTGAACAGTGAGTGGCTGGCACATGCTGTTTGATACGATTTCCAGTCTTTGGGAAAAATGGCTTACAAACCAAGCATCATAGGTGTACTGAAATTCAATTGCTACATTGCTGAGTTGTGTGATAGACCATTGTCTTTGTGGCATGACATCCTGTCAATGGTGAATACTGCTGCTGTTGCTTTTTTAAAAAAATTTGTTCATGGGATATGGACTTTGCTGACTGGACCTGCATTTATTATCCACCCCTGAGAGCATTTTAAGAGTCAACCACATTGCTATGGTCAAGAGCTTCAAGACTTTACGTGTCCAGATTACCAACAACCTGTCCTGGTTCCTCCTGTGGCGACTCTATAGCTAAGAAAATTTAGCAATTTTCAGAAAACTTAAGGAAATTTGGCATGTCTACTGCAATTCTCACCAACTTTTGCACCATAGTAAGCATTCTTTCTGATCCGATCACAGCTCAGTATAGCTCTTGCTCGGTGCTAGGTCGCAAGAAACTTCAAGGGTCGTGAATGAAACACAGTTAATCACCGACATGAAACTCATTGATGGGCTCGTTAGGCCAAAGGGCCTGTTTTCCGTGCTGTGTTGTTCTTTGTTCTATGACTTTGTCTACACGTCCTGCTGTCTCAGAAAAGCAACCAGCATAATTCAGCACCTCGTGCATCCTGGATGTTCTCTCTTCCATTGGGAAAAAGATAGAAAAGTCTGAGGTCATATAGCAACCAATTCAAGAATGGCTTCTTCCCTGCTGCTGTCAGACTTTTGATTAAGTTGATCTTTCTCTACAGCCTCGCTATGACTGTAACATTTTGCACCTTCTCCTTTCCTTCTCTATGATTGGCATGCTTTGCCTGTATAGTGCGCAAGAAACAAGACTTTTCTAACACATGTACTAACATATGTGACAGTAACAATAAATCAATCAATCAAACCTCCTTGGGGCAGCACCGTTCAAACCCATGACCATTAGTATCCAGAAGGCCAATGGTAGCAAACGCATGGGAACACCACCAACAAGAAGTTCCCCTCCAAGCCACCATCTTGGAAATATATCACTGTTCTTTCACTATCACCGGCTCAAAATTCTGGAACTGATACCTTGGGGTGGCACAGTGGTTAGTACTGTTGCCTCACAGTGCCAGAGACCCGTGTTCAATTCCTGGCTTATTTAATTCTGTGCAGTTTGCACATCTCTCTGTATCTGCATGGGTTTCCTCCAGGTGCTCCCACACTCCAAAGATGTGCGGGTTAGGTTAATTGGCCATGCTAAATTGACCCTAGTATCAGAGGGATTAGCAGGGTAAACATTATGGGCACAGGGCTAGGGTGGGATGTGGTCATTATAAACTCAATAGCTGAATGGCCTCCTTCTGTACTATTGGGATTCTATGACCTGTCATCAACAGGTGGTCACACCAGGGCAACGAGAAGGAGGTGTGTGGGTGACTATCAGGAAGAGGAAAACTCGGGTGCTGAAGAGCACACCGGAGGGTGTCCCCCTTCATAATAAGTACTCCTGCTTGAGTACTAATGGGGGGACAACTCGCCTGAGGGAGCCAGCAGTGGCCCGCTCTCTAAACCTGAGCCAGTATGCAAAAAATCTAAGGAAGAGAGAGGAAAGGCGATACTAATAGGGGACTCCACTGTGAGGGGTTCAGACAGGCGTTTTTGTGGACGCAGGAGAGAGTCGCGGATGGTGGTTTGTCTTCCTGGAGCTGGGATCCAGGATGTTTCTGGACGCCTCCCAGGCATCCTGAAAGGGGAGGGTGAGGAACCTGAAGTTGTGGTGCATATAGGTACTGCAGACATAGGCAGGAAGAGGGAGGCAGTCATCAAAAGGGATTATAGGGAACTGGGTAGGAAGCTGAGGGGGAGAAAAGCGAAGGCAGTAATTTCAGGATTGCTGCCTGCACCTCAGGAGAATGAGAGCAGGAATGAAATGAGGTGGAGGATGAATGCATGGCTGAGGGACTGGAGCAGGGGGCAGGGATTCAGGTTCATAGATCATTGGGACCTTTTTAGGGGCAGGTGTGACCTGTACAGTAAGGACGGGTGGCACTTGAACCCTAGGGGGACTAATATCTTGGCAGGTAGGCTAGCTAGGGCTACTGGGGAGTCTTTAAACTAGAAAAGCTGGGGGGTGGGAATACCGATGGGACGGTGAATAAGGAGGTTAGTTCTCAGGTAGGGAAGGACTGTAGGCACTCAGAGGGGGGTTAGGCAGGTGGTGGAAAAGGGAAATATCTATTTTAATGCCAGGAGTATAGTAAATAAGGTAGATGAGCTTAGGGCGTGGATTGCTGCTTGGGAGTGTGATGTGGTGGCAATTACAGAGACTTGGTTGTCTCAGGGACAGGACTGGGTACTTCAGGTGCCGGGATTCAGGTGCTTCAGGAGGGACAGGGTTGGGGGTGGTGTGGCACTGTTGATCAGGGACAATGTCATGGCTGTAGAGAAGGTTGAAGATGGGGAGGGATTGTCTACGGAGTCTCTGTGGGTGGAAGTTAGGAACAGCAAAGGCTCGATAACTTTGCTGGGTGTATTCTATAGGCCACCCAATAGCGACAGGGAACTTGAGGTGCAGATAGGGAAACAGATCCTAGACAGATGTAGAAATAACAGGGCTGTCGTGATGGGAGATTTCAATTTCCCAAACATCGACTGGAATATCCCAAGGGTAAGGGGTTTGGATGGTGTGGAGTTTGTTAGGTGTGTTCAGGAAAGTTTCCTGACACAGTACGTGGAAAAGCCTACGAGAGGAGAGGCTGTACTTGACCTGGTGCTTGCTAATGAGCCAGGACAGGTGTTGGATCTCACGGTAGGTGAGCATCTTGGGAATGGGGATCATAATTCTATCTCTTTCACGATAGTGATGGAAAGAGATAGGATCAGGCAGGCTAGGAAGGTGTATGTCAGGAGTAAGGGGAAATATGAAAACATTAGGCAGGTAATTGGACGCATAAACTGGAAGGAGGTGTTCTTAGGGAAGAGTACAGAAGGGAAGTGGCGGTTTTTCAAGGAATGTTTGTCTAGGGCACTGCAAGACAACGTCCCGAGGAGTCAAGGACGTTCAGGTAGGACACGGGAACCGTGGTGCACGAAGGTAGTGGTGAACCTAGTTAGGAAGAAAAAAATGGTATATAAAAGGTTCAGAGAGCTAGGGGATGTTAGGGATCTAGAGGAGTATAAGGTGTGTAGAAGGGAACTTAAAAAGGAAATTAGGAGAGCCAGAAGGGGTCATAAGAAGGCCTTGGCAGGGAAGATTAAGGGAGAATCCCAAGGCCTTCTACAAATATGTAAAAAGTAAAAGGATGAGAAGAGAAGGGATAGGGCCTATAAAAGGTGAAGGGGGGAAAGTCTGTGTGAATCCGGAAGAAATGGCAGAGGTGCTTAACGAGTACTTTGCCTCGGTATTCACGGTGGAAAGTGAACTGGGAGATTGTACTGCAGGTTTGAGGCATACGGAAAAGATTGAGTATGTGGATGTTAGGAAAGAGGATGTGTTAGACCTGTTAAATTCTATCAAAATAGACAAGTCGCCGGGACCGGATGGGATGTACCCCAGGTTATTGTGGGAGGTGAGGGAAGTGGTTGCAGAGCCCCTGGTGATGATCTTTGCGTCGTCCATGGAAACGGGAGAGGTTCCGGAGGATTGGAGGATTGCGGATGTGGTTCCTATCTTTAAGAAAGGGAACAGGGATAGTCCAGGAAATTACCGACCGTGAGTGAGTTTGACTTCAGTGGTTGGTAAGCTGATGGAGAGGCTTCTGAGGGATAAGATATATGAACATTTGGAGAAGTTTGGACTGATTAGAAATAGTCAGCATGGTTTTGTCAAGGGCAGGTCATGCCTTACGAGCCTAGTTGAGTTCTTCGAAAATGTGACTGAACACATTGACGAAGGAAGGGCGGTGGACGTAGTGTACATGGACTTTATAAGGCGTTTGATAAGGTCCCACATGCAAGGCTTCTGGAGAAGGTGAGAGGGCATGGGATCCAAGGGGCTTTGGCCTCGTGGATCCAGAACTGGCTTGCCGGCAGAAGGCAGAGAGTGGTTGTGGATGGGTCTTGTTCTGCATGGAGGTCGGTAACCAGTGGAGTGCCCCAGGGATCTGTTCTGGGACCCCTGCTGTTTGTCATTTTCATAAATGACCTGGATGAGGAAGTGGAGGGATGGGTTAGCAAGTTCGCCGACGATACAAAGATCGGTGGTGTTGTGGATGGTCTGGAGGGATGCCAAAAGTTGCAGCGGGACATAGACGGGATGCAAGACTGGGCGGAGAAGTGGCAGATGGACTTCAACGCAGATAAATGTGTAGTGGTCCATTTTGGCAGGAATAATGGGATGAAGGAATACAATATAAGGGGTAGGAGTCTTAGCTGTGTTGTAGAGCAGAAGGATCTCGGGGTCCGGGTCCATAGGACTCTTAAATCGGCCTCGCAGGTGGAGGAAGTGGTCAAGAAGACGTACGGTGTATTGGCCTTCATTAATCGAGGAATAGAGTTTAGAAGTCAGGAGGTAATGATGTAGCTCTATAAGACTCTTGTCAGACCCCAGTTGGAGTATTGTGCGCAGTTCTGGTCGCCTCATTATAGGAAGGATTAGAGGCTATTGAGAGAGTTCAGAGGAGATTTACAAGGATGCTGCCTGGATTGGGAGGCAGGCCTTATGAAGATAGGTTGAGGGAGCTGGGACTCTTCTCACTGGAGAGATGTAGGTTGAGAGGCGACCTGATAGAGGTTTATAAAATGTTGAGAGGAATAGATAGGGTGGACTCTCAGAGACTATTTCCTCGAGCGGAAATGGTCAATACGAGAGGACACAGATTTAAGGTGCAGGGAAGCAAATACAAAGGAGATGTCAGGGGTAGGTTTTTCACTCAGAGGGTGGTGACTGAATGGAACCGACTGCCGTCGGAGGTTGTTGAGGCAAACTCACTGGGGTCTTTTAAGAGACTTCTGGATGAGTATATGGAAAAGAATAGGATAGGGGGTTATAGATAGGTCTGTGGATTGGTAGATGTGATCAGCGCAACTCGTGGGCTGAAGGGCCTGTTTGTGCTGTATTGTTCCATGTTCTATGTTCTTCCTCTGACTCATTGAGTGCGCTGGCAGTCTAATGAGTTCATGAAAGTGGCACTGACTTCTTGACGTTACTGGCCCCACTGCTGTTCCTGGCTAGCAGAGACCCTGCTGCCCCTCTCGGCCTGCCTGCTGCCCTGCCTCTCACTGCAAGTGGACTCCACCCAAAAAGTTGAAAGTAAAGTAAACTCTCATTGCCGGCACAGAAAATCCAACAAGATGGGTTGTGGAAAAAATTGCTAATTGATAGATAAAATGAATACTTGGTTTTAAAGTGCTTTCCTGAAACATTTAGTAGTCGTCGGATTGCTGAGGCATCGCAGTCATTGTTGTCCCCCATTTATGTTGGAGATTTCATTGATATCTCAATGCCTGCCAATCTGTCGATGACTTCATACTTCTATCTGTGAACCTATTCAACCTTGGCCAGAGAAACTTACCTCTTTGCAAAATAGTGTTCCAATCATGAAGTAGTGTCTGTAGCCGGAAGATCCGCCAATTGTAGACCCTTATCTCTCGATGCTGAGTGTAGTGTCACTAAGGCGTGTGCCAGTTGTGTTATTGCACCTTGATTCATGATGAGAAATGCCTCACCCAGTAATATAAATATCCAACATGATGTGGTTTTAAGACTTGAAACTGAATGCACCAGGCAGCTAGACCTGGGGACCTGGTTTTGAATCCTGCCACAGCAGATAGTGGAATTTGAATTCAATAAAAAATATCTGAAATTAAGAATCCTCGATGACCACAAAACCATTGTCGATTGTCGGAAAAAACCACCTGGTTCACTAATATGCTCTAGGGAAGAAAACCTGCCATCCTTACTTGGTCTGGCTCACATGTGACTCCAGAGCCACAGCTCTCAAATGCCCTCTGAATGGGCTCAGTTCAAGGGTAATTAGGGGTGGGCAATAAATGCTGGCCCAGCCAATGGGGCCCATATCCTCTGACTAAATATAAAAAAAATCCATTGCCTAATCCATTACCTGTTGAAAGATTTCAAGCTAAACCAGAAGCACTCTGGCACGGTGGTTAGCACTGCTGCCTCACAGCGTCAGGACCTGGATTCAGTTCCCAGCTTGGATCGCTATCTACGCGTTCTCTCCCCATGTATGTAGATTTCCTCCGGGTGCTCCGGTTTCCTCCCATAATCTGAAAAATGTGCTGATTAGATGCATTGGCCATGCTAAATTCTCTCTCAATGTACCTGAACAGGTGTTGTAGTGTGGCGACTACAGGAATTTCACAGTAACTTTGTTGCAGTGTTAATGTAAAGCTACTTGTGACACTAATAAATAATCTTTAAATAAATAAATAGAAACTTCAATTATTGCTTGATCTCAAAATCATAGAATTCCTACAGTGCAGAAGGAGGCCATTTGGCCCGTCAAGTCTGCACCGACCATAATTCCACCCAGGCTCTATTCCTGTAATTCCACACATTTACATTGCTAATCCCCTGATACTCGGGTCAATTTAGTATGTCTAATCAACCAAACATCTCTGGACTGTGGGAGGAAACCGGAGTACCCAGAGAAAACCCATGCAGACATGGGGAGAATGCGCCAACTCCACACAGACAGCGACCCAAGGCCAGAATAGAACCTGGGTCCCTGGCACAGTGAGGCAGCAGCATCAATCATCGCGCTACTATGCACAATGTTCAATGGCATTGCTATTGTTCGAGAGCCTATAAACTACGCCTGTTGGCTTTCCTGAGCTTTATTATCCCTAATTTCCACTCTATTGATTCTACTTCCCAGTCATCTGAGCCACGATCCTTTCTTATTTTATACAGCTTACTACCTTGTATTATATCTGGTAGAAAAGATTCCAAATTTTTACCACAGCTCTCACCACAATGCAAGTATTGGAGATAGCATTCAAATGTTGGATGACCTTAGCTTTTATACAAAGCTGAGTAGCAGAAATAAATTGAGAGAGTCCATTTGTGTAGAACAGCCGTCAAACAGTTAAATAGTTGGCTGTGGTCTGTTGACATCTTCCAGAGCTGCTTGGCTGATGGTCTGTCGCATCAAATTAGGTTTGTAATTACTATTGCCGAGGTGTAAGGCTATCCATACTGACAGACTTGCTTGTCCAGTCATTAAATAAACATTTTGGGTACGCATAACTATCCAGATGCTGTTTGAAGAAGCCATATAGGGTTTCATTTAGTTTGTCATGACAAGTCACTTGGAATGGCTAAGCTAGTAGCAATAGGCCAAGGGTAGATCCCAGTGATCTAAACAAATCATGGAGTGAAAAAGTGATCGAAAGACTCTCATTAGCAGATAGTGTTCCTGACTGGCCCTTTGATGTCAGAATTTAGTTTCAGGAATGTAAACGTTGGGCTGAAGAGACAGGAATTTGCAGGGTTGAGAACCCAGGAACTCTGTCAGAAATGACTACAATACTTAGGGCACCTAAATAGTGTTTTAGTTTAGTTTATTTATAAGTAGCCTTACATTAACACTGCAATGAAGTTACTGTGAAAATCACCAGGTTGCCACACTCTGGCGCCTGTTTGGTTACACTGAGGGAGAATTTGGTATGGCCAATGTACCTAACCAGCATGTGTTCCGGAGTGTGGGAGGAAATCAGAGTACCTGGAGTAAACCCGTGAGGAGAATGTGCAGACTATATACAGACAGTGACCCAAGCCAGAAATCGAGCCTGGCTTTCTGGTGCTGTGAGGCAGCAGTGCTAACCAAGTATCCCTTCTGACCAGAATATGGACTGATATTTACATGGAAACTAATTAGGTCTTGGTTACAACTCAACTGGCAGATGCAGCCAGCAAGATTTAGGGCCCTATGTACATTGGGTTTGACAATTCAATTCAATACAGGCATTAAATACATAGTTTAAACAATATCCCAGACAAGGTTTAGTTCTATAGTGCAGGAGAATTCCCAGTGTTTAAAAGTATAGCATCGAGGATGTGAAGCTGCAACTCATAAGTTGGATGATCCAAAATTTGGCCTGGGATTTTCCATTCCAGGCCTGAGTCTAGTGGGAGTGAACCTGGTGTGTCTCCCACCACAGAGGTTGGAGGGAATTTGCATCAAATTGCTCGATGCTGCTTAATTATGTTATGCAGTTGGGGGTTTTCCGATGTATTGAGCAGTGGGATAGCTCGGATGATGCCTGCTCCGCTGTCAGATTTGGGCATTATATTTCAAAGGTGCTCAGATAGCAACTTCGATGTTGTGTACACGTCTTTGAAAGAGGAGATAGAACATAGAACATAGAACAATACAGCACAGAACAGGCCCTTCGGCCTTCGATGTTGTGCCGACCAAAATAAAAAGCAATGCCCCTCCTAACTAAACCATTCCCTTCTCATCCATATACTTATCAACTAACCTCTTAAACGCCACCAAACTTGGCGCATCTACAACAGCTGCAGGCAGGGCATTCCACTCCCTAATCACTCTTTGAGTAAGAACCTACCTCTGATATCCGTCCTATAACTCATACCCCTTAATTTAAAGTTGTGTCCCCTCGTGCTAGCTTTTTCCATCCTAGGAAAAAGGCTATCACTGTCCAATTGGGATTGGCCCGCCAATCCCAAATTCACCAATGCTTTCCTCGATGTCAGGAGGGGAATCCTGTAGCCCTTGAAGATAGAAGGAGGAGATCTAGACATGGGATCAACCCTGCAAGGGAGGATGTCGCCAGGTTAGTCAGTATCCAAAAACTTCACTGCAGGACTGCAGGAAACAAATTTATAACCTCATCTGCTCCACCAGGATAAGTGAACTCTCAACTGCTTGCATCCTCTCACTGAATGGTGGAGAGGACTTGGGCCTTAGTGACAAGGGCACCATGTGTGCAACCATGGAAATAGCAGATGCCCTGGTTGTCATCTTCCAAAAATCCTTGAAGGGTGAAAAATCTAACCTTCCACATTAAAAAGGAATGAGGGAGAACATTGTGAATTAAGACCAGGTAGCCTAACATCAGGATCCAATAGTCTATTATAAAGGATGTGAAACAGGATTTTTCACAACAATCAATGGGCTTAAGACAAAGTCAACATGGCTCAACAGGGCCTTGCTGCAAGCACACCTCAAGAAATGTGTGCAGTTTTTGTCTCTTTATCTAAGAAAGGATGGACTTGCTGTAGAGGAAGTCAAATGAAGATTCACCAGACTGATGCCTGGGATGGCAGGATTGTCATGCAAGAAGAGATTGAGTAGATTGGGCCTGTATCTACTGGAATTTGGAGGAATGGGAATCGACATTGAAATATATGAAATCCTGATAGGGCTGAACAGATTGGATGCAGGAATGTTGATTCCTCTAGCTGGGGGAGCAGTTTTGGACAAGGTCTCAGATATGGGTTTTAAAAACTAATGCGAGGAGAACTCAGAGGGTGATGAACCCATGAAATTCCTTTGCACAGAAGGCTGTGCAGATCAACCACTGTATATATTTAAGAAGGAAATAATTTTCTGGACTCTAAGGCATCATCAAGGTGTATGAGGAGAATGCAGAGTTATGGCATTGAGATAGAGGATCAACCATGATTATACTGAATAGTGGGACAGGCTTGATGGGCCGAGTGTCTACTCATGAAACCTATTTCTACTAGAAACCTACTTAGAAACATAGAAAATAGGTTTCTAAGTTGTAAAATACACAAAAGCAGTTAGACCAGTTTGGAAATCTCATGAACCATTCAAGTGCTATGAAGCGAGGTATTGGTGTGCATGCTTTTTCGATTTGTTTTTTTTTGCATCAATTGTTGATGTGTTTGACATTTTAGGAAAGGCAAACTAAATGGGAATTTCAGATGAAAATTGATGCCTAAGTCAGTCACAACTGATAATTTCAGCAAATTGCTTTAATATAGCCACAAGTAGGCTTACACGAACACTGTAATGGAGTTACTGTGATAATTCCCTAGTTGCCACACGCCGGCACCTGTTCGGGTACACTGAGCATGGCCCAGTGCATTTAACTAGCACATCTTTCAGACTGTAGAGCAAATTGGAGCACCCAGAGAAAACCCATGCAGACAAGGAGATAGCGTGCAGACTCTGCATAGACTGACTGAAGCTAGGAATCGAACCTGGGTCCCTAGCAAAACCTGTCATTGATTTTTTTGTTTCCAGGATGCACTCTGTAAATCTATTAATCGATTCTATTTTGTAAAATATCTTCTTTATTTTGCAGCAACAGAACAAATTTCACATTGTAAAAGAAAAACAAGATTTATTTATACAAATGCCTTACATAGTGCTTTTAGCCAATGTTGCACTTTTGTAGTGGAGTAGATATTATCTTGTCAGAAATACAGCAGCCAATTTGCTCAGAGGAAACATTCACAAACAGCAATGCGATGATTTGATTAAGTAATGCATACTGCTCAGGCCACTGTGGGCCAAATATCTGTGGCCCTTTTAGCATTCCTTCCACTGGTGCAGAGATGCCTGTCCACGTCTTGTTTAGAAAAGTTTGGATGATCTTGTCAGGATCCCAGCATCTATCTTTGCAGTCTGTGGCCTCTCTGGGTGGACCTGTCTGCGATGGAATCTCCCTGTGGCCCACATCTATCTTGTGGTGAAGACATTCCATGGTGGGTTATTAGGATAGGATGGGGATGGTGTGAATTGTTAGCTTTTTGTATTTTTGCCTGTTTTATATAGTTAATGGACAATCAGAGATTTGAGAGACAACATGGAAGCCATTGGGTCTGCACCAGCTCTTCAAATGAGCATCTCACTTTGGGCTTTTCTCAGACCTTCTCTCCATAACTCTGCAGATTGTCCCTTTTCACATAAGTATCTAATTCTGTCTTGAATGCCTCAAATGAAGCCGTCTCCATCACACTGTCTCAGGCAGTGCATTCCAATCCCTAACCACTTACTATATGGAAGCATCTTTTTTTCTTATCGCTTTTTTTTTCTTTTGCCAGTTATTTTCATAGAATCATAGAACCTACAATGCAGAAAGAGACCCTTCGGCCCATCAAGCTGCATCAAACACAATCTCACCCAGGCCCTACCCCCATATCCCTACATATTATATCCACTAATCCCTTTAACCTAAGCATCCCTGGACACTAAGAGGCAATTTCTTAGTATGGCCAATTAACCTAACCCGCACACCTTTGGACTGTGGGAGGAAACCGGAGTACCCAGAGGAAACCCATGATGACACAGGGAGAATGTGCGAACTCCACACAGACAGTGACCTGAGCCAGGAATCGAACCCAGGACCCTGGAGCTGTGTAGCAGCAGTGCTAAACACTATGCTACCGTGCTGCACAAATTATATTTTAATTATGTCCTCTCATTCTCCATTCTAACATGTGGGAATGATCTCTCCTTCTCTGTTCAGTCCAGACCCCTCAAGATTTTGGATCTCTATAAAATCTCCTCCTGGCCACCTTTTCTGTAAGCAAGAGTCCCAATTTTTCCAATCATATTCGCAATTGAAGTTCCTCATCATTATTCTCAAACTTCTTCTGTATACTCCAGTATCTTCGTGTTATTCTTAAAATGCAATGCCCAGAGCTGCGTACAATACTCCAATGAAGGTCTAACTAGTACCTTATACAAGATCAACATAATCTCTTTCTTGCTCTTGTATGCTATGACCCCATTAATAAAGTTTAGAATACTTTATGTTTTATTAACTGCTCTCTCAGCCTGTCTTGCCACCATAGAAGTTTATTTATTTGTTAGCCACTTGTGCATAAAAAAACCCAGGTCACCCCTCTATCTATTAGAATTATACCCTTTATTTCACATTGTCTCTCCATGTTCTTCCTATGAAAATGTGTCACCCCACATTTCTTTGCATTGAACCCATTCCACCAACTTGTCAATATTCCTTGTGAAATTGTTCACTGCATACCAAGATCTAGATTATTAATATATATAATAAAAAACAAGAGGCCCAATGCACATCCCTGGGGAACTCCACAACAAACTATCCTCCAGCCAAAAGAAACATTCATTAATCATTACTTTGATTTTTGTCACTTGCCTAATTTTGTATTCGTGCTGCTTTTGTCCCTTTTATTCCATTAGCCTTGCTCACAAGTCTGTTGTTTAGCACCATCTCAAATGTCTTTTGGAAGTCCACGTAGACTACATCAATAGCAATACCCTCATCAAACATCTCTTCTACCTCTTCAAAAAAATTCCCAAATTAGTTAAACCAATTTCCTCGAAGGAACCCATATTTCATCAAGGAAAATTGCATTTAACTGACTTGCTGGGAATCCATATTGGACTTCCTTAATTAACTGTATTTGTCCATATGACTATTAATTATGGATGGAATTTTTTTCTCCCCTTCCATGGAGTGTTTAGCAGCGGCAGGAAATGATGCGCCGCTGCTCGCTAGCAGTGGGACCAGGCAGGCTTCAGATAGCTAAACTATCCATCAATGCATTTGGGATCCTGGAGGCCAACTAAAAAGTCCCAGGAGGTGGAACCATGACACAGGCATGTTGGTTAGAGGTGCTTTCTTTTAAAAGAGTTTATAAAGTCACTGTGGCAAGGGATGAGGCTACTCAGCCTATGGAGTCCATACCATTCTTTGTCAAGCAGTACAATTGATCCCATTACCTTTCTCTCTTCTCGTGGCCCTGCAAGCTTATTCCCCTTGAGTGTCCAATCAGTTAATCGATAGTGGAATTTCAACTCAATAAAAAATATCTGGAATTAAGAATCTACTATGAAACCGTTGTTGATTGTTGGAAAAGTCCATCTGGTTCACTAATGTCCTTTAGGGAAGGAAATCTGCCATCCTTACCTGGTCCCACCTACATGTGACTCCAGACCCACAGCAATGTGGCTGACTCTCAACTGACTTCTGAAAAGTCCTAGCAAGCTGCTCAGCAGTATCAATGATTTAAGAAGGCAACTCACCACTACCTTCTCAAGAGTAAATAGCGAGGGCAATAAATACTGGCCTGGCCAGAGATGGCCATGTGCCAAGAATGAATTAAAAAAAAACCTTTTGAAACCCTTCATTGTCTGCATTCCCACCACTCACTGTTCTCCGGAGCTGTGATTTTGAAGAGTGGCTGCTTGCTGGAGAGACTATTGAAGTTTGAAATCTTTCTTTAATCAATAGGTTTAGGTCGCGGGGGTTTTTTGTTTATTTTGGCGCTCTGTAGTGGGAGATAGGCTCGGGGACTGCTGGGAAAGAAGCGCGGGACTATATTAAGAAGGCCAAGGTAGATAGCGGGCAGTGTCGGGAGTGGGCAGTGCAGTGAAGCGGGGAGCAGAGTGAGAGCTGTAAGGGCTTAAGCTCACTGGGCTTGAGCGAGCGCAGGCTTGGACGTGGTAAGAGGCTGGACTCCTGTCCCACCCAAACTCAAGGTCCCATACCTCTAAAGGAGGTGTATAAAATGTCAGGGTCCATGATAAAACGCGTCCGCTGTGTTCGCTGCCATATGTGGGCATTCTTGGATGCAGCACGTCTCCCGAAGGCCCATATGTGCACAAAGTGTTTGGAATTGCACGATTGAGGGCTCGGGTGAGGCAGTTGGAGCTGAGACTGGAGGATATGTTTATAGTCAGAGAGAACGAGGGGCTAATGAACAGGTACCACAGTCCAGAAGGGACCCCAGGGCCTATGAGGAGGGATGGGTGGGTAACAGATAGGAAGTTGAAAAAGAAAAGGAGTCACGGCACTAAGATCTCCCCAGAGAAGGCATCCCAGAACATCAAGGGTGGGGCAACAGCTGAGGTAGAGAGTGCAAGGGAGGGGGATCAGAATGCCCCAGAGGATGGTAGGAGTGAGGGATGTGAGATAGTGGTGGGGGATAAGAAAGTCAAGGGGATCGACAGGCGGTTCTGTGGGCAAAAGTGGGACTCCAGGATGGTAGTCTGCCTCCCTGGAGCAGGGGTCCAGGATGTTACGGAGAGGGTAGAGGATATTTTGAAGGGTAGAGGGGCTAAGGCTGATGTAATAGTCCACGTGGGAGAGAAAGATGTAGGAGCAAAGTGCAGGGGGGACATACGTAGGCAGTTCAGGGAGTTGGGGGCTCGGCTGAAGTGTAGGGCCTCCAGGGTGGCATTCTCTGGGCTGCTGCCGATGCCTGGGAATGACAGGGTTAGGAACAACGAAGTGCTCCAACTGAATGTGTGGTTGAGGGATTGGTGTAGGGTGGAGGGATTCACATTCTTAGACCATTGGGAAGCCTTCAGGAGGGAGGGGCATCTATACAAGAGGGACGGGGAACAGTTGTCTAGGAAGGTCACTCATATTTTAGCTGGGAGGTTAGCTGGAGTGTTTCGGCAGGGTTTAAACTAATATGGAGGGGGGGTGGGGAGATAGAGGGAACTTGGAGTGGGAGAGAGTTGGGAGACAGGGTAACTCTGGAGAGTAGGAGGGAAGATCAGAGAGTGCCTGAGGGCCTTCAGTGCATGTGTTTTAATGCGAGGAGTGTGACTGGCAAAACAGATGAACTGAAGGCAATAATGTTCGAGAGGAAGTTAGAAGTGGTGGCGGTGACTGAGACGTGGCTAAAGGAAGGGCAGGACTGACAATTGAATATTCCGGGGTATAAGTGTTTTAGGCATGATAGAGGTGGTTTGAGGAGAGGAGGGGGAGTGGCGTTATTCATTAAGGATCACATCATAGCAGTGCAGAAGGAGGGTGGTATGGCTGAGTTAGGAATTGAGTCACTATGGGTGGAGTTGAGGAATAGGAAGGGAGAGGTTACTATGTTGGGTGTGTACTACAGACCGCCCAACAGTCCGCATGCCGTGGAAGAAGGGATATGTAGGGAAATTTTAGATAAGCGTAGGAAGAATAGGGTAGTTGTAATGGGAGATTTCAATTTCCCTGGGGTAGATTGGAAGGTGCTGAGAGCGGAAGGTGCGGACGGGGAGGAATTTGTACGGTGTGTTTTAGAAGGGTCCTTGGAGCAGTATGTGGATAGCCCGACTAGAGAGGGGGCTATACTGGATCTGGTTCTGGGGAATGAGCCGGGGCAGGTGGTTGACGTTGTAGTAGGAGAGCATGTGTCTAATAGTGACCACAACTCTGTCTGCTTTAGGGTATCAATGGAAAAAGATGAATCCTGCCCTAAGGGGAGGGTGTTAAACTGGGGGAGGGCTAGAAATAGCCAGATTAGGCAGGATCTTAAGGATACCGACTGGGATAAGCTGTTCGAGGGTAGGTCGACGCTGCACATGTGGGAATCTTTCAAGAGAAAACTAAAATTTTTGCAGGATAGACATGTGCCGGTAAGGAGAAAGGATGGGAAGGGTAGGATTAGAGAACCGTGGGTTACTAGGGATGTTGAGGACTTTGTCAGGAAGAAGCGGGAGGCGTATATTAGATCCAGGCAATTGGGGACAGAGGCAGCACTGGAAAAATATAGAGAGTGTAGACGGGATCTTAAAAGGGGTGTCAGAAAGGCAAAAAGGGGCCACAAAATGGCTTTGGCAGGTAGGATTAAGGAAAATCCTAAGGCATTTTATTCCTATGTAAGGAGCAAAAGGATGGTTAGAGGGAAGATTGGACCTCTCAGGGACAGAGGAGGGGATCTATGCTTAGAGCCTGAGGGGATGGGGGAGATCCTGAATGAATACTTTGCGTCGGTATTCATGCGGGAGAGGGGCATGATACCTGATGCCGGCTTCAAGGATTTTGAGGACCCGTTAAAGGAAATAATCATTACGAGGGAAGAAGTGTTGGGGCTTTTAGGTAGCATAAAGACTTATAAAGCTCCGGGGCCTGATGGTATTTATCCCAGGCTGCTAAGGGAGGTGAGGGATGACAGTGCTGGGCCTCTGACGCAAATCTTTGTCTCTTCTTTGGACACAGGTGAGGTCCCAGAGGACTGGAGGATTGCAAATGTAGTACCGTTGTTTAAAAAGGGTCAGAGGGATAACCCAGGGAACTATAGGCTGCTGAGCTTGACTTCAGTTATAGGTAAGCTAATGGAGAGGATCCTCAGGGACAGGATGTGTGAGCATCTGGAGCGCTGCGATCTGATCAGGGATACGCAGCATGGCTTCATTAAGGGGAGGTCGTGCCTTACGAATCTAGGGGAATTTTTTGAAGAGGTGACAAAAACGGTTGATGAAGGACAAGCCGTTGATGTCGTCTATATGGATTTCAGTAAGGCGTTTGACAAGGTTCCCCATGGTAGGCTGATAAAAAAAAGGTGAAGGTGCATGGGATGCAGGGCCAGGTATGTAGATGGGTTGAGAACTGGCTTGGGAAGAGGAGACAGCGGGTATTAGTGGAAGGCTCTTTTTCCAACTGGAGGTCAGTCACTAGTGGTGTGCCACAGGGCTCAGTACTAGGACCTCTTCTACTTGTGATTTATATCAATGACTTGGAAGAGGGGGTAGGTGGTGTGATCAGCAAATTTTCTGACGACACTAAGATACTTGGATTGGCGGGGACTGAGGAGCAGTGCCAGACAATACAACAGGACATAGATAGGCTGGTAGATTGGGCAGATAGATGGCAAATGGAATTTAATCCGGAGAAATGCGAGGTGATGCATTTTGGCCGGAATAATGTAGAGGGGAGTTATAGGATAAAAGGTAAAACTATCCGGAGTATAGAGACGCAGAGAGACCTGGGGGTGCAGGTTCACAAGTCTCTGAAGGTGGCAGTACAGGTGGAAAAGGTGATAAAGAAAGTGTATGGTATGTTAGCCTTCATAGGAAGGGATATAGAATACAAGAGTAGGAGTTTGATGTTGCAAGTGTATAGAACGTTGGTTAGGCCTCACTTGGAGTACTGCATCCAGTTCTGGTCGCCGTACTACTGGAAGGATGTGGAGTCCCTGGAGAGAGTGCAGAGGAGATTTACCAGGATGCTGCCTGGTATGGAAGGGCTGTCTTACGAGGAAAGGTTGAACATACTGGGGTTGTTTTCCCTTGAAAGACGTCGGCTGAGAGGGGATCTAATAGAGGTATATAAGATTATGAGGTGTATAGATAGAGTAAATGGTGGTAAGCTTTTTCCACCATTAGATTCGGATAGAACGAGGGGTTACGGCCTTAGGGTGAGGGGGGCTATGTATAAGACTAATATTAGAGGGCATTTTTTCACAGAAAGGGTAGTGGGGGTGTGGAATGCACTGCCGAGTAAGGTGGTGGGAGCAGGCACGCTAGGGTTGTTTGAGGGTCTCTTGGACAGCCACATGAGCGGTCTGCAGATAGAGGGATATATGAGGACTGTTTAAATACTTTAATTGTTTCCACAGGCTATTCGGTCCACCTTTTTGACCAACAAGGTGCATGCATTCGGCAGGTCGTGCGAGGGCTGCTCCTGGAGGTTACTTCAGGAGTGGCCTAGTGCTTCACATCGTTAGTGTATGCTTAAACTGGACCATCTGATGGGCAACATGACAGCTCAGGGACTATCCGCTGTTGCTGTGCAGACACATGGATTTGGGCCTGTGTCTGCGGGAGTTTGCGCGTTCTCCCCGTGGTTGCGTGGGTTTTCTCTGGGTGCTCCGGTTTCCTCCCACATCCCAAAAATGTGCTCTTAGGCTGATCGGGTAACAAATTGTCCCTATATTGGTCTGTATATGTCATTAAGACGTTAGGATGGCGGCGCGGGCTCGTTGGGCCGAAGGGCTTGTTTCCCGTGCTGTGTTGTTCTTCGTGCTTTGTTGTTCTTTGTTCACTTTCACAGGTAGTGACCCCCCAACTGGAGCTAAAAATGCAGCCTTACCACTCTATTTAGCTCTGCATATTCTCATTCTCCTCTTGTACTTCATTGCTTCCTATGTTATTGCACTTTACATGTTGAGGCTCCTTCCTGTCACCATAACAATCCATCTTTGTAAATGATAGAACATAGAACACTACAGCACAAACAGGCCCTTCGGCCTACAAGTTGTGCCGAACACATCAAAACCTACCCAGCCATAGACCTATCTATAACCCCCAATCCCATTGGATCCCATATACTCATCCAGAAGTCTTTTAAAAGACCCCAGCGAGTTCGCCTCGACCACCACCGACGGCAGCCGATTCCATTCACTCACCACCCTCTGAGTGAAAAACTTTCCCCTAGCATCCCCTCTGTACTTGCTTCCCTGCACCTTAAATCTGTGCCCTCTCGTCACGACCATTTCAGCCCTGGGAAATAGTCTCTGAGAGTCCACCCTATCTATTCCTCTCAACAACAATGATCTCATCATAACTTAAAAGTAGTGTTGACAAGATGTGTTTTCTTTGTCCTCATTACCAGATAAGGCCAGTTTAACCTCAACTGTCACTCTTGTTTGAAATTTGCTAGGTGATTGCAAACTAGCAGGCAAATTTGGGATCTTCCTGCTGTATGTCACAATGTCTTAACCAGCTGAATGATCAGGAACGACCCCATATTCTTCAATTATTTCTGAAGTGCTTTCCTACTATTAAAGTTTATTTATTAGTCACAAGTAGGCTTACATTAATTGGCTATGTTAAATTTTCCCTCAGTGGGCGGCACGGTAGTACAGTGGTTAGCACTGCTGCTTCACAGCTCTGGTGACCAGAGTTTGATTCCCGGCCTTGGGTCACTGTCTGTGTGGAGTCTACATGTTCTCCCCATGCCTACATGGGTTTGCTCTGGGTGCTCTGGTTTCCTCCCACAGTCCAGAGATGTATGGGTTAGTCAATTGGCAATGCTAAAATTTGTCCCTTAGTGTCCTGAGATATTAGTTTAGAGCGATTATGGGGTAGGGCTTGGGTGGGATTGTGGTCAGTGTAGACTCGATGGGCCAAATGGCCTCTTTCTGCACTGTAGGGTGTCTATGATTTCTATGATTTCAATGTACCCAAACAGGTGCCAAAGTGTGGTGACTACAGATTTTCACAGTAACTTCATTGCAGTGTTAATGTAAGCCCACTTGTTAAGGAAAGCACTTCAGAAATAATTGAAGAACGCTGAACCTTTCCTGGTTATTCTGCTGCTTAAGACAGTGTGACGTACAGTGGAAAGATCCCAAATTTGCTTGCCACTTACCCAGCATAATTCAATACAAATTGGAATTCCAGCCCATTGGTTGTGACTTAATTTATTTTAGCCAGCTTTTGATTCACCGGAAGTAAATAAGGAAGTGATAGTGAATTTGTATAGGTTAGAATGCTGTGTGCAATCCTGGAACGTCATTGTGGTTTATCTGTTGGATCAATCAATGAGTGCTGGTAGCTGATCTTCAAATAAGGAATACTTTGAAGTAGTAAATTCCAGCAGGAGTTGGGACACCTTGTTTAAGTTGTACAAGACATTGGTAAGGCCACACTTGGAATATTTGTACAGTTCTGGTCATCCTAATATTGAAAGAATATTATTAAACTAGAAAGAGTGCAGAAAAGATTTATCAAAGTGCTACCAGGACTTGATGGTTTGAATTATAATGAGAGGCTGGATAAACTGGGACTTTTTTCCCTGGAGTGTAGGTCTTTAAAATAATGTGGGGCATAGATCAGCTATATAGTCAATATATTTTCCCAAAGATAGGGGAGACTAAAGCTAGAGGGCATAAGTTTAAGGCCAGAGGGCAGAGATACAAAAGGTCGAGAGGGACAATTCTTTGAAACTGAGGGTGGTGAGTGCCTGGAACAAACCGCCAGAGGCAGTATAAAGGCAGGTATATTTTGTCTTTTAAAAAACATTTAGGCAATTACATGGGTAAAATGGGTATACAGGGATGAGCCAAACCCAGGCAATTGGGCCAAGCTTATTGGTTAAAAAAAGGGTGGCATGGACAAGTTGGGCCAATGGTACTGTTTCCATGCTGTAAGCCTCTATGACTTTAGTGCAAGATTGCTGGTTTGGAGGATCACTATTTTATCTCAGAAGCAGTCTGCCCTGAGAAGTAACCAGGCTACCAGACCAATTACAAAAATGCTGGAAAATCTCAGCTGGCCTGAAATCATCTGTGGAGAGAGAATAGAACCAGTGTTTCAAGTTTAGATGATGCTTTGTCAGTGCTCTGATTCCAGACTCGAAACTTTATCTCTATACTCTCTCCAAAGGGTCCAGAAATATTTGTACTTCTGGCCTGCATGGTCACAATATGTAAGGGAAGCTACAGTTACAGAAATGGCTAAGCTATAATTGGTGACTTTTTGAAACAATAGCAGTGTGTATACGCTGGTTTGTTTTGGTGTAGCCACTTGTCTGCCAGAATTCTCTTTTGCCTTCTGGCAGTCCCCAGAATGTTGGACCAAATTATCATCGATGAAACAGGTATTGGGAGTCAGGAATTTCCCCCAAACTCTGTGATGCCATCTATGTCCTACAGAAAATCACTTGCCTGTACCATTTCTGTGTCTGAGAGGTAGATAGAGACCACGACTAGGTCAGCATGCTAGAAGGCACGTTACAGTTTATTGGGACATCCGATCTGTAGACTTCCCCCCCCCCCCCCCCCCCCCCCCCACACACACACACACACACACACACACACACTTCATCCCGTACCTCCCTCCATGCCATCTAATATCTCTTACGTCTCCTCATATCCCCTGTGCCCACTTACCCAGTATGCACTAAGTACACAGCTGACAATATGGGCAAGTCTTTCACCATTCCCTTTGGAAAACATTCCCCAGCCCCCCACCTGCCTGCCCCACTTCCCTTCTAATGAAGCAATGTTGTGGAGATGCTGGTGTTGATCTGGGGTTAGCACAGTAAGAAATCTCCATAACACTAAATTGAAATCCAATAGGTTTATTTGGTAGGATGAGCTTTCGAAACAGTGCCCCTTCATCAGGTAAGTGTGATCACCTAATGAAGGAAAGGTGCTCTGAAAGCTTGTGATTTCAAATTCATTTTATGGAATTCAACCTCACTGAGGGTGCCTGACTGCAGACTGGAATGCACTTCCCGGGGAGGTGGTGGGAGCCATTTAAGGATAGCAGCATTTAAGAGGCAATTAGATGAATACATGAATAGGATGAGTGTGGAAGGATACTGACCCCACAAGTGCACACGGTTTTAGTTTAGGTAGGTATCATGATTAGCACAGGCTTGGAGCCTAGGGTTGCGTTTCTGTGATGTACTGTTCTTTGGTGTAGATACATCCACAGAAGTGTCAAGGGAGAGTTTTGGGATTGCAGGTAATGTCTTGAGATGGATAGAAAGCTGATTCACAGATAGGAAGCAAAGAGTTGGCATAAATGGCTCTTTTTTGGTTTGGCAGTCAGTGACTAGTGGAGGCCCATAGGGATCAGTGCTAGGACCCCATATTATATATATTAATGATTCACATTATATATTAATGATTTGGAAGAGGGAACTGAATGTATTATCTCTAAATGATGATACAAAGTTGGGTGGGAGAATGAGCTTTGAGGAAGATGTTGAGATGCTTCAGTATGATTTGGATCGACTGAGTGTGTGGGCATCTGCATGACAGATGCTTAATAATGTGGATAAATGTGAGGTTATCCACTTTGATAGCAATAATTGGAAGACATTTTACTTATGTGGGTGTAAATTAAGAAAAGTGGATACTTAGCAAGATCTTGGTGTCCTTGTGCATCTGTCATTGGAAGTAAGCATGCAGGTACAGCAAGCATTAAAGAAGGCAAATGGTATGTTGGTCTTCATAGCAAGAGGATGTACTGTTTACCAGTTACTGCTTGCAGACAGGTAGCCTCTCTCTTCGATAGCGGCCTGAGGCAGGAACATACTGATTAACTAGGATGCTGACCGGCAGTAGGAAATTGCCTCTATTCTTCCTTATGCAATCCAAGTCTTTATCAGTTACTTATTGTGAATGCCTTCAGCTGTTGAGTGTTTAAACCTATGTGGGATGGGAGCAAGATAATCTACAAAGGAAGTGACTTCTATTTAGCAAAAACCACATCCTATCTCAGCTGCAAACTTTTGTGCAACCTTCAGAAATTGTACCAATTAAAGCTGGAATTCCCCTCAAGGATTTTAAAACCTTTTGAAAGTTTTAGGTGTTGTGACACATCAGCCGGAAGTTTAAAGGTTGCTGCATTGTTAGCATGGAGCAGTTGAGAATACTGTCAGTGGCGGAGCAGATTTACACAAGAACCCAAGTTTATTGCCAGTTGTTGTGTTAAGATATGTGTGTTACTGGCACTCCTACTTGCCGTTGAAAAGGTGGCAGTAAGCTTTCTTTGAACTGTAACACAGGACCTTCGTCAGGCCTTATTTGGAATATTGTGCAGACTTTGGAGAGGATACAGAAGAGGTTTACCAGGATGTTGCCTGATCTGGAGTGTATTAGCTATGAGGAGAGGTTGGAATGACAGAGGTTGAGGGTGACCTGATAGGGGTTTACAAGATTATTAGTGGCATGGACAGCGTGGATAGTCAGCTGATCTTTCCTATGTTAGAAAAGTCAAGTATTAGGGGCTCATAAGTTTAAGATGCGTGGGGAAAAGTTTAGAGGAGGTGTGCGAGGCAAGCTTTTACACAGAGGATCGTGAATGTCTGGAATGCACTTCCTGGGGAGGTGGTGGGAGCCATTTAAGGATAGCAGCATTTAAGAGGCAATTAGACGAATACATGAATAGGATGAGTGTGGAAGGATACTGACCCCACAAGTGCACACGGTTTTAGTTTAGGTAGAACATAGAACATTACAGCACAGAACAGGCCCTTCGGCCTTCGATGTTGTGCCGACCAAAATAAAAAGCAATGCCCCTCCAAACTAAACCATTCCCTTCTCTTCCATATACTTATCAATTAACCTCTTAAACGCCACCAAACTTGGCGCATCTACAACAGCTGCAGGCAGGGCATTCCACTCCCTAATCACTCTTTGAGTAAAGAACCTACCTCTGATATCCGTCCTATAACTCATACCCCTTAATTTAAAGCTGTGTCCCCTCGTGCTAGCTTTCTCCATCCTAGGAAAAAGGCTATCACTGTCCACCCTATCTAAACCTCTAATCATCTTATATGCTTCAATAAGATCCCCTCTTAGCCGCCTCCTTTCTAACGAAAACAACCTCAAATCCTTCAACCTCTCTTCATAGGACCTGCCCTCCATACCAGGCAACATCCTGGTAGGATGTTGGTATCATGGAGGAGGTAGGTATCATGATTAGCACAGGCTTGGAGCCTAGGGTCGCGTTTCTGTGATGTACTGTTCTTTGGTGTAGATACATCCACACAAGTGTCAAGGGAGAGTTTTGGGATTGCAGGTAATGTCTTGAGATGGATAGAAAGCTGATTCACAGATAGGAAGCAAAGAGTTGGCATAAATGGCTCTTTTTTGGTTTGGCAGTCAGTGACTAGTGGAGGCCCATAGGGATCAGTGCTAGGACCCCATATTATATATATTTATGATTTGGAAGAGGGAACTGAATATATTATCTCTAAATGATGATACAAAGTTGGGTGGGAGAATGAGCTTTGAGGAACATGTTGAGATGCTTCAGTATGGTTTGGATCGACTGAGTGTGTGGGCATCTGCATGACAGATGCTTAATAATGTGGATAAATGTGAGGTTATCCACTTTGATAGCAATAATTGGAAGACATTTTACTTATGTGGGTGTAAATTGAGAAAGGTGGATACTCAGCAAGATCTTGGTGTCCTTGTGCATCTGTCATTGGAAGTAAGCATGCAGGTACAGCAAGCAGTAAAGAAGGCAAATGGTATGTTGGTCTTCATAGCAAGAGGATTTGAGTATAGAGATAGAGATGTTTTGTTGCAATTGTACAGGACATTGATGAGGACACATCTGGAGTATTGTGTGCAGGTTTGGTGTGCTTATCTGAGGAAGAGTATCCTTGCTATAGAGGGAATAATGCAAAGGTTTATCAAGCTGATTCCTGGGATGGCATGTCTGCCATATGAGAAATAGACTAGCTCAGTTAGGATTATATTCACTGAAGTTTAGAAGAGTGAGAGGGGATCTCATAAAAACTTAATGGGGTTGGACAGAGGAGAGTCAGAGTAGAGTAATGAATATCTTTGATAAGGTAATGAGGAGCTTTGACAAAGGGTTGTTTGGACTCGAAACATCAACTGCTGCCAGACATGCTGAGATTTTCCAGCATTTTCTATTTTAGAGTCAGAAAGAATGTTTCCAATGGTGAGGAATCTAGAACTAGGGATCATAGTAAAAGATAAACATTTTAGAACTGAGGTAAGGAAAACTTCCTTCACCCAGAGAGTGGTGAATATGTGGAATTCACTATCACAGAATGTAATTGAGGCCAAAGTGTTGTCTGATTCCAAGAAGAAATTCGATATAGCTCTTGGGGCTAAGGGGATCAAGGAATATGGAGGGAAGGTAGGATCAGGATATTGAATTTGATGAGCAGCCATGAACAAAATGAATGGCCTACTCCTATTTCTAGTTTCTATGTTTCTATGTAACGCAGTGATACTGAAACAGTGGCAGTATATTTCTAATCGGGATGTTGTGTGACTTGTAAGAGATGTTGCAGGTGGTGATATGCCTAAGCATCTGCTGTCCTTGTTTGTCTTGGAGGTGGTGCTTGTGTGTTTGAAGTAAGCTTTTGATGAGGGTTTAGCAAGTTGCTGCAATAGATCAATGGAGAGACAATAGGACTGTCACTCCTGACTGATTTCTTTCCCATCTCTGTCCAGAGCACTGGGATAATCAACAGTGTCCCACCTTTGATAAGGTAAAGATCCAGTTTGGGGACCACTGCTGAAAGCTATGATGTGTATTCCTTATCGAGTCACTGAAAAACTCACTGACCCACCAGAGGAACCACGTACAGTTGGTTACACACATCTTCATGCAAAGGGCCATACTTAACACTTAAAGACAAGTTTATATCTTGTTTTATTTAAATCTTGGTCACTTAGAGCCTCAGTTTCTCATCTGACCCAATGCAGGTCCAATGTCCAGCACCTGAGGGAGTTTCCAAGATTTTGGCTTACCTAGCATTAGATTGGAGGGGTGGACACATGTTTTCTGTTGTCACATAGTGCAGCTGAGACCTGATCTGGAGTTCATAAAATCATAGAGTCCCTACAATACAAAAGGAGGCCATTTGCCCCATCAGGTCTGCACCAACTACAATCCCACCTAGACTCTATCCCCGTAACCCTCTTTTACCCTAGCTAATTCCGCTACAATAAGGATCAATTTAGCATGGCCAATCAGTCTAACCCGCACATCTTTGGACTGTGGGAGGAAACAGGAGCACCTGGAGGAAACACACACACACCCATACACACCGCACACACGCGCACACACACACGCCCTGCTCCCAAAAGGATGATTCACGAGTGAAATTCTTTAATGCCATTCAGATTAAAACGCTGGAGGGAGGGCAGGATGAACATACCACCAACACAGCTTAGCATTGAGTTGGCAAAGCTGACCTCGCCATTATTTTTTTTTACCTGCAACACAAAGTAGGAGTGCTGGAGAATCATTGCTACAAAACCGAAACTCACCCCTCCGTACTCTTTGACCTTGTGCTGTGAGATCCAGTAAGTACAGGACGTTGCTCTGACTCTAATGGTGAGTTTCATCGGGCTGCTGCCTCTTACAAAGAACAAAGAACAAAACAGCACGAGAAACAGGCCCTTCGGCCCAAAGAGTCCATGCCGCTATCCCGATGTTCCCACCTCTACCCATGATCCCTGTCTATGTTTGTAGATCTATAGATTGAAAGCCAAATTTGAGACAATTTAGGGAGAATTTATTTTGCCAATTAGCTGAAGAGCACATCTTTGGGATGTGGGAGGAAACCGGAGCAGCCAGAGAAAACCCATGCAAGCACGGGGAGAATGCTCAAACTCCCACAGACACAGGCCCAAATCCATGTATCTGCACAGCACAGCGATAGTCACTGAGCTGTCGTGTTGCCCATCAAATGGTCCAGGTCAAGCGTACACTAACAACGTGAAGCACTTAGGATACTCTCAAAAAAAATCCAAGAGCAGCCCTCTCACGACCCATGCCCCTTGTGAGACAACAAGGTGGACCAAGGTACCTGTAGAATAAAAACAAGCACATCAATATCATCATCTATTTACACACTTCCCAGGGACTCCCAAGGCTCATGATCCCTATTTTAAATCAGTTTTCTATACCCCTCCATTCCCATTCTGTTCATGTGCCCATCTAAGTACTTAAATAACTCCAGAGTACCTGCCTCCACCACTTTACTTGGCAGCGCATTCCATACCCCCACCACCCTCTGTGTGAAAAAAATCCGTCCAGCATCCAATTTATACCTTACCCCCCTCACCCTAAGCCTGTGACCCCTCGTGCTATTTGAGTCCATCCTAGGAAAAAGCTTAACCCTGTTTACTCTATCTATACCCCTCATAATCTTGTACACCTCTATTAGATCTCCTCTAAGTCTATATCTTTCTAAGGAAAACAGTCCCAATTTGCCTAACCTCTTCTTGTAACTCAGACCTTCCATACCAGGCAGCATCCTGGTAAACCTCCTCTGCACTCTCTCCAGAGTCTCCACGTCTTTCCGGTAGTAAGGCAACCAGAGCTGGACGCAGTATTTCAAATGAAGTCTAACCAACGTTTCATACAACTGCAACATTAAATGCCAGCTCTTGTACTCTGTACCTCTTCCTATAAAGGCTAGCATACCATATGCTTTCTTCACAACCTTCTACACCTGCTCTGCCACCTTCAGCGACTTGTTCACCTGCACCCTCAGGTCCCTCTGCGTTTCTATACTCTTAACAGGTCTACCCTTTATCATATACCTCCCCCTACATTCTTTCTCCCGAAATGCATCACCTTACATTTATCAGGATTGAATTCCATCTGCCATCTATCTGCCCAAGCTGCCAGCCTATCTATGTCCTGTTGCATCGCCTGACCATGCTCCTCACTATCCGCAAGTCCAGCCATCTTTGTATCATCTGCAAACTTGCTGATCACTCCACTTATTCCCTCTCATTTATATGTATTACAAATAGAAGAGGTGCCAGTACCGAGCCCTGCGGCACACCACTAGTGACTGACTTCCAGCTAGAGAAACACCCTTCCACTATTACTCTCTGTCTCCTATTACTAAGTAAGAATTTAGCAACACCAATTATTAATCCAACCGATTTATTTGATAGTAAAATAGCGAGCTTTCAACACTCCCGTGTCTTCATCAGGCAAGTGCAGTGTTCTGGTCTGCAATAGCACACATCAGCACAGACAGTCAGAGATTGCTGATTAGAATGCGAATCCTTACATCTAACCTGCTATTCAAGTGTTAAAGTGGCTAACAATGTGTGTGAAGGGGATCCTGAGCATTGTTAGAGAGTTGTGTATTTTCTCCAGACAGCACAGTAAGTGAGGTTTTTTGCTAACCCAGGCAAGTTACGGGGGTTACAGATAGTGTGTCATGAAGCCAAGATCCCTGTTAAGACCGTCCTCATGTGTGCGGAGCTTGGCTATCAGTCTCTGTTCAGCGACTCTGCGCTGTCGTGTATCACGAAAGCCCCCTTGAAGAACATTTACCCGCAGGTCGGAGGCCGAATGCCCATGACTGCTGAAGTGTTCACCCACAGGAAGGGAACTGTTTTGCCTGGTGATTGTTGAGCGATGCTCATTCATCCGCTGTCGTAGTGTTTGCATGGTCTCCCCAATATACCATGCTTCGGGACATCCTTTCTTGCAACGTATTAGGTAGACAACGTTGGCCGAGTTGCAAGAGTATGTACCGTGTACCTGGTGAATGGTATCCTCACGTTTGATGATGTCGTCCATGTCTATGATCTGGCATGTCTTGCAGAGGTTGCTGTGGCAGGGTTGTGTGGTATTGTGGTCACTGTTCTCCTGAAGGTTGGGTAGTTTGCTGCGAACAATGATCTGTTTGAGGTTGTGCGGTTGTCTGAAAGCAAGAAGTGGGGGGGTGGGGATGGCCCTAGCGAGATGTTCATCGTCATCAATGATATGTTGAAGACTCCGGAGAAGATGTCGTAGCTTCTCCGCTCCGGGGAAGTACTGGACAACAAAGGGTACTCTGTCCACCGTGTCCCGTGTTCGTCTTCTGAGGAGATCAGTGCGGTTTATCGTTGTGGCACGTTGGAACTGTCGATCGATGAGTCGAGCGCCATATCCTGTTCTCACGAGTGCATCCTTCAGTGTCTGGAGGTGGAAATCGAAGTTCTCAGCCGAGGGCTCAATTTCTGTCCCACCACCAAAATGGATCCCATCAGTCTCGCAGCGGACACAGAGGAATTCATCAGGCGAATGAGGCTGCGTGAGTTCTTCCACGAACCCCAAGAGGCCAATAGTGGACTCAATGAGATAGCGAATGAACCAGAACAGCCGACAGAGGGATCCGCAGTGCAGCAACCGAAGAGGAATGAATCCAATTGGACTCCTCCGGAAGGCCGCTGCCCCCGACTGGACATGTATGCCCAAGCCATCAGGAGGTGCGTGAACACCAGATTCATCAACCACACTTACAAGACAGTCCCGAACATCACCCAAGCACAAAGCAAGGCCATCCGTGCTCTCAAGACCAACCGCAACATTGTCATCAAACCAGCAGACAAAGGAGGCGCCACCGTCATACTGAACAGAACGGATTACTGTGAAGAAGTGTACCGACAACTAAACAATGAGAAACACTACAGACAGTTACCAGCAGATCCGACCAAAGAACACACTCGTCAACTCAACACTCTGATCAAAACCTTTGATCCGGACCTTCAGAACACCCTCCGGGCTCTCATTCCACGTACTCCCCGCATTGGAGATCTCTACTGCCTTCCAAAGATACAAAAGGCAAACATACCCGGCCGTCCCATCGTATCGGGCAACGGGACCCTGTGTGAGAACCTCTCCGGCTATATCGAGGGCATCCTGAAACCCATCGTACAAAGAACCCCCAGCTTTTGTCTTGACACTACGGACTTCCTGCAGAAACTCAGCACACATGGAGCAGTAGAAACAGGGACACTCCTTGTCACAATGGATGTCTCGGCGCTCTACACCAACATCCCCCACGACGATGGTATTGCTGCAACTGCCTCAGTACTCAATGCCAACAACTGCCAGTTTCCAGATGCAATTTTACAACTCATCCGCTTCATCTTGGACCACAATGTCTTCACCTTCAACAATCAGCTTTTCATCCAGACACACGGAACAGCCATGGGGACCAAATTCGCACCTCAGTATGCCAACATCTTCATGCACAGGTTCGAACAAGACTTCTTCACCACACAAGATCTCCAACCAAGGTTATATACTAGATACATTGATGACATCTTTTTCCTTTGGACTCATGGTGAACAATCATTGAAACAACTGTATGATGATATCAACAAGTTCCATCCCACCATCAGACTCACCATGGACTATTCTCCAGAATCAGTTGCATTCTTGGACACACGCATCTCCATCAAGGACGGTCACCTCAGCACCTCACTGTACCGCAAACCGACAGACAACCTCACAATGCTCCACTTCTCCAGCTTCCACCCTAGACACGTTAAAGAAGCCATTCCCTATGGACAAGCCCTCCGTATACACAGAATTTGCTCAGATGAGGAGGATCGTGACAGACACCTCCAGACACTGAAGGATGCCCTCGTGAGAACAGGATATGGCGCTCGACTCATCGATCGACAGTTCCAACGTGCCACAACGATAAACCGCACTGATCTCCTCAGAAGACGAACACGGGACACGGTGGACAGAGTACCCTTTGTTGTCCAGTACTTCCCCGGAGCGGAGAAGCTACGACATCTTCTCCGGAGTCTTCAACATATCATTGATGACGATGAACATCTCGCTAGGGCCATCCCCACCCCCCCACTTCTTGCTTTCAGACAACCGCACAACCTCAAACAGATCATTGTTCGCAGCAAACTACCCAACCTTCAGGAGAACAGTGACCACAATACCACACAACCCTGCCACAGCAACCTCTGCAAGACATGCCAGATCATAGACATGGACGACATCATCAAACGTGAGGATACCATTCACCAGGTGCACGGTACATACTCTTGCAACTCGGCCAACGTTGTCTACCTAATACGTTGCAAGAAAGGATGTCCCGAAGCATGGTATATTGGGGAGACCATGCAAACACTACGACAGCGGATGAATGAGCATCGCTCAACAATCACCAGGCAAAACAGTTCCCTTCCTGTGGGCGAACACTTCAGCAGTCATGGGCATTCGGCCTCCGACCTGCGGGTAAATGTTCTTCAAGGGGGCTTTCGTGATACACGACAGCGCAGAGTCGCTGAACAGAGACTGATAGCCAAGCTCCGCACACATGAGGACGGTCTTAACAGGGATCTTGGCTTCATGACACACTATCTGTAACCCCCGTAACTTGCCTGGGTTAGCAAAAAACCTCACTTACTGTGCTGTCTGGAGAAAATACACAACTCTCTAACAATGCTCAGGATCCCCTTCACACACATTGTTAGCCACTTTAACACTTGAATAGCAGGTTAGATGTAAGGATTCGCATTCTAATCAGCAATCTCTGACTGTCTGTGCTGATGTGTGCTATTGCAGACCAGAACACTGCACTTGCCTGATGAAGACACGGGAGTGTTGAAAGCTCGCTTTTTTACTATCAAATAAATCGGTTGGATTAATAATTGGTGTTGCTAAATTCTTACTGAGTTCTTACCACTCCAATCCAACGCCGGCATCTTTACATCATTCCTATTACTAAGCCAGTTACTTATCCATCTAGCTACCTGTCCTTATATCCCATGAACTTTGACCTTTTCAACTAACCTACCATGAGGCACTTTGTCAAACGCCTTACTGAAATCCATATAGACAACATGAACGGTTCGCCCTTCGTCGACCGTTTTCGTCACCTCCTCAAAAAATTCTATCAGATTTGTAAGGCACAACCTCCCCTGAACAAAGCCATGCTATGTATCCCTAATCAGATCACAACGCTCTAAAATGCCTATACATCCTATCTCTAAGAATCCCCTCCAACAGCTTCCCTACCACTGACGTCAAACTCACCTGTCTATAATTTCCAGGGTTATCCCTACCATCCTTTTTAAACAATGGTACAACACTAGCTATTCTTCAGTCCTCTGGGACCTCACCTGTATCCAAAGAAGAGACAAAGATTTGCATCTGAGGCCCAGCAATTTCACCTTGCGCCTCCCTAAGCAGCCTGGGATAAATGCTATCAGGCCCTGGGGATTTATCAGTTTTAATGCTACCTAGAAGCTTTAACACTTCCTCCCTCGGTATGGATACTTCCCTCAACTGGTCCACAGCTCCCTCAGAGACAGGAGCTGTCAACAAGCCCCTCTCCTTCGTGAATACCGATGCAAAATATTCATTAAGGATCTCTGCCATTCCCCTCGGGCTCTAAGCACAGTTCCCCTCCTCTGTCCCTAAGAGGTCCGATTTTTCCTCTAACCACCCTTTTATTCCTAACATAGGAGTAAAAAGCCTTTGGATTTTCCTTAATCCTATCCGCCAAAATCATTTCATGCCCCCTTTTTGCCCTTCTAACTCCCAGTTTGAGCTCCCTCCTACTCCTATATTCCTCCAACGCTGTCTCCGTTCCCAGCTGCTTTGACCTATCAGACGCCTCTCTTTTCATCCTAACCAAGTCCTCAATACCCCTAATAATCCACGGCTCTCTAATCCTACCTTTCCCATCTTTCTTCTTAGCCGGCACATATCTTTCTTGCAACGTTTTCAGTATTCCCTTGAAAGTGTCCCAAATGCCTAGCGTGGACTTATCCTCAAACAACCATTCCCAATCAGTTTCCGTAAGTTCCTGCCTAATCTGACCGTAGTTTGCCTTCCCCCAAGTCAGCACCCTGCCCCTGGGGCAACAAGCAACCTTTTCCATCTGTATCCTAAAGTAGACAGAACTGTGTTATGGAGAGAATTCCTGATTCTATCCTGGTGGAAGAACAGGCATCCTTCCCAGGGATCAGCCTGAGAATGGTCTCTTCATTCATCTGCTGACCATGTTCCAAGAACTGTGTCCAGATCTTCTGACAGAAAACTGTACATTTGTTTACACATTGTTCATTTTGAGATATCTGTGTTTGAGACATTGTGCCTGTATATATAGTGAAAGCCACTTCATTAATTAATTGCATTTTAGCCTTTAGTACATAGTGCAGTACCAAAACTGTTTTGAGTGGAGTTATATCTTTAATTTTTCTTTGACTTCACCTCAGTCATGTTGCTATGGTGGGGAGGGAAGAGAAATACATTCTGTGCTTATTGGGAAAAAAGCTAGGCATCTGATGAACAGCTGCACGATATATTTATATCCCACTCGTGGGCTGACTTGTAAGATAAAGTCATATAAATCAAGCCTTTCCATGATCAATTAGAATTTGATGATAAAGATTGGAAGAAAGTAGGTTTATTTACTTTCAACACCAAATGTGCTGTGTAAGGTTTGAATCCCCTCTTGCCACAATATTCTTGATCTGTTGTTTTCTCAATTTCATATCAATTCAGAGAGTAAAGGGAACAAACTGCATGGCAGTCAGTAGTATTTGTGGTGAACATACTGTGATGTCCAATTAAGGCAATGAATAGGCAACCTCGGCTCGTGAGTGGGCTGCATGAGTGGCTTACCTTGATCTCACTGTCCATAAGATTGAAATCCGGCTTGTTCACTAACCACATTTAATACATGTGATTACATTTAATACATGCCAAATATTTCATAAGTTATATTGTTTATAAGCTTAGATATTAAAGAATGATCAATTTCAGATGGGAAAAACAAAATAAATATTTACACTTTAGACACAGAGGGAGTGCACGTCTCTCCCAGACAACGTTGTGAGCAATCAGCATGCACATCATTTCACTTGCCCTTGCTTTATGTGCAAAGGGGAGGCAATGGGCCTATGGTAATATCACTAGACTGTTAATCCAGAAACTCAGCTAATGTCCCGAGGCTCAGGTTCGAATCCCATCACGGCAGATAGTGGAATTTGAATTCAACTAAAAATGAAATCTGGAATAAAAATCTACTGATGACTATGAAACCATTGTCAATTGTTGGAAAAATCTATATGGTTCACTAATATCCTTTAGGAATCTGCTATCCTTAGCTTGTCTGGCTTACGTGTGATTCCAGACCCACCTCAGGCAGCTAGGGGTGGGCAATAAATGCTAGTCAAACAGAGATGCGCATGTCCCACAAATGAATTAAAAAAAAGTCAGTCATACTATTAGGAAAAAAACAATAAAATGGAAATCAGCAGAATGTAGCAACCCACGCCTGGGCAATGGTCATGTGGGCAGTACTCAGAACCCAGATGACTGCATGTGGCTATTGGGCCACAGGTTGCCCACCACTGATTTAAGTATTCTGGCTAAATATAAACAAAAAATCTCCTCTTATCTGTTCCGGTAGATTGCAATGTTACTGATTTAATTTTAGGGCCTGACAAATTTCCACTTCAAGGAAGCTGTCAAGTTAATGGTACTGAAAGCAGTCGAATCACTGCTGTAGACTTGTCTGTAGACAGTTTGCATTAGAAGCAATTATTTCAATGCTCAATGTCACAACTAAGAACCCGCTGTATTCAGAGAACAGTCTTTGTGCTATATTCGTACCTTCACAAAACTGCTGAGGAGGCCGTTCATTCCTTTGTACCTTTAGTAGTTCTTGGAACAAGCTACTGAATTAGACCCACTTCTCAGCCCTGCCTCCCGTAGCCATGCAACTTTTTTTCCTTTTGAAATATATATATCCAATTCCATTTGAAAGTTACTATTGAATTTGTTCCACTACTTGTCAGGCAGTTTGTTGCAGATCATAACAACGTGCTGTTTTTTAAAAAGGTTCCAATCTTACCCCCCCAAGTTCTTAAGTCTATGTCTTCTGATAATGAAAACAATCTTCTTGATTTACTCTATTAAAAATTTGCAATACCTCCTACTAAGTGGTGAAGAGCTTCAAGTTTATCAGTGCCCAGATCACCAACAACCTGTCCTGGTCCCTCCATTCCGATGTTATAATTAAGAAAGCCCACCAATGCTTCTACTTTCTCAGGAAGTGAAAAAAATTTGGCATGCTTGTGACAACTTTCACCAACATTTACAGTTGCATTGTAGCATTCTTTCGGATATATCACTGCTTGGTATGGTTCCTGCTCTGTCCAAAACTGCAAAAAACTACAAAGGGTCGTGAACACAAACCAGCTTCCCATCCATTCACTCTGTCTACGCTTCCCATTGTCTCAGAAAAGCAGCCAGCATCCTGGACATAACTTCTTCTGTCAGGAAGAAGGTCCAAAAGTCTGGCGAAATGTGCCAACCAACTCAAGAACAGCTTCTTCCCTGCTACCATCACCATTTTGAATGGACCTACCTCGTATTAAGTTGATATTTCTCCCTAGCTATGACTGTAATACTACACTCTCTCCTTTCCTTCTCTATGTACAGTATAAACATAGAACATTACACCATGGTACAGGCCTTTGGCCCTCAATGTTGTGCGGAACTCTGTCCGAACCCCAGATCAAGCGATCCCCTCCCTGTCATTCTAGTGTGCTGCATGTCCCTATCCAATAACTGTTTGAAAGTCTCTAGTGTCCGACTCCACTATCACAGCAGGCAGTGCATTCCACACCCCAACCACTCTGAGTAAAGAATCTACTACGGACGTCCGTCCTATATCTCCCACTATGAACCTTATAATCATGCCCCCTAGTAACAGCTACATCCACCCAAGGAAATAGTCCCTGTATGTCTACTCTATCAATCCCTCTTATCATCTTATAAACCTCTATTAAATCACCTCTCATCCTCCTCTGCTCCCTCAACCTTTCCTCATAAGACTACCCTCCAAACCAGGCAGCATTCTGGTAAAGCTCCTCTGCACTCTCTCCAATGCTTCCACATCCTCCTTATAGTGAGGTGAGCGAAACTGAACACACTATTCCAAATGTGGTCTCACCAATGTCCTGTATAGTTGCAGCATAATCCCACACCTCAAACTCAAACCCCCCTGTTAATAAATGCTAACACACTAGAAGCCTTTTTCACTGCTCTATCCACTTGAATGACAACCTTCAGAGACCTATGGATGTGACCCCAAGATCTCTCTGTTCCTTTACGTTCCTTAGAACAATGCTGTTGATCCTTAATCCGCATTCAAGCTTGCCCTACTAAAATGAATCACCTCACACTTATCAGGGTTGAACTCCATCTGCCACTTTTCGGCCCAGCTCTGCATTCTATCAATGTCTCTTTGCAGCCTACAAGAGCCCTCCACCTTATCCACTACTCCATCAATCTTGGCGTCATCAGCAAATTTACTTATTCTTAAGCCCCTTCTTTCAAGTCATTGATAAAAATCACAAGAAGCAGAGGACCCACCACTGACCCCTGTGTACACTGCTGGTAACTGACGTCCAGTCTGAAAATTTCCCCTCCACCATCCTTTGTCTTCTATGATAAAGCCAGTTACTTATCCAATCAGCCAAATTTCCTTCTATCCCATACCTCCTTATCTTCTTCATGAGCTTACTGTGGGGAACCTTATCAAACACCTTACTAAAATCCATGTATACGACATCAACTGCTCTAACTTCATCCACCCGCTTAGTTACCTCCTCAAAGAATTCAATCAAATTTGTGAGGCAGGGCTTACCCTTCACAAAACCGTGCTGACTATCCCGGATTAAACTGAATCTTTCCAAATGGTCATAAATCCTATCTCTCAGGACTCTTTCCATTAACTTACCAATCACCGATGTAAGACTAACTGGCCTATAATTACCAGCGTAATTCCTATTTCCTTTTTTGAAAAGAGGAACAACATTTGCCACTCTCCAGTCCTCTGGCACTATGCCTGTGGACAATGAGGACCTAAAAATCAAAGTTAAAGGCTCCACAATTTCATCCTTTGCCTCCTGAAGTATCCTAGGATATATCCCATCTGGCCCAGGGGACTAATCCACCCTCAGGATTTTTAAAATTGCTAATGCATCTTCCCTCAGAACATATACCTCCTCCATTATATCAGCCTGTATCACGCAGTCCTCCTCAAAAACATGGCCCCTCTCCTTAGTGAACACTGAAGAAAAATATTCATTCAGTGTCTCACCTATCTCTTCTGACTCCATGCACAAGTTCACACTACTATCCTTGACTGGCCCTAGTCACTGTCTTTGTACTCCTGCTCTCCATGTCTGTGTGGTTTCCTCCCACAGTCCAAAAGACATGCTGGTTATGTGCATTGGCCATGTTAAATTCTCTTTCAGTGTACCCAAACAATTGCTGGACTGTGGTGACTAGAGGATTTTCACTAACTTAATTGCAATATTGATGTGAGTCTACTTATGACACTAATAAATAAATAATAAAATCTTATTCAGATTGAAGTAAATTAGATTGCAGAAATTTGACTCGACTTATTATTGTCGTTACAGGGGTCAGCGGTGGGTCCTCTGCTTTTTGTGATTTTTATCAATGACTTGAAAGAAGGGGCTTAAGAATAAGTAAATTTGCTGATGACGCCAAGATTGATGGAGTAGTGAGATCTTGGGGTCATATCCATAGGTCTCTGAAGGTTGTCATTCAAGTGGATAGAGCCGTGAAAAAGGCTTCTAGTGTGTTGCGTTTATTAACAGGGGGGTTTGAGTTTGAGGCGTGGGATTGTGCTGTAACTGTACAGGACGTTGGTGAGACCACATTTGGAATATTGTGTTCAGTTTCGCTCACCTCACTATAAGAAGGATGTGGAAGCATTGGAGAGAGTGCAGAGGAGCTTTACCAGAATGCTGTTGATCCTTAATCCGCATTCAAGCTTGTCCTACTAAAATGAATCACCTCACACTTATCAGGGTTGAACTCCGTCTGCCACTTTTCAGCCCAGCAGCTGTTAAACTATTCTTAATTAACAATGCTACACCTCCACCTCTTTTACCGTCTTCCCTACTTTTATTGAAACATCTATACATCAATAAAAGTCTTGGCTTTTATTGGTAGGGGGATTGAATTTCGGAGCCGCAACGTCATGTTGCAACTGTACAAAACTCTAGTGCGGCCGCACTTGGAGTATTGTGTGCAGTTCTGGTCCCCGCATTATAAGAAAGATGTGGAGGCATTGGAGAGGGTACAGAGGAGGTTTACCAGGATGTTGCCTGGTATGGAGGGCAGGTCTTATGAAGAGAGGCTGAGGGATTTGAGGTTGTTTTCGTTAGAAAGGAGGCGGCTAAGAGGGGACCTTATCGAAACATATAAGATGATTAGAGGTTTAGATAGGGTGGACAGTGATAGCCTTTTTCCTAGGATGGAGAAAGCTAGCACGAGGGGACACAGCTTTAAATTAAGGGGTGATAGTTATAGGACGGATATCAGAGGTAGGTTCTTTACCCAAAGGGTGGTTCGGGAGTGGAATGCCCTGCCTGCAGCAGTTGTAGATGCGCCAAGTTTGGTGGCGTTTAAGAGGTTAGTTGATAAGTATATGGAAGAGAAGGGAATGGTTTAGTTTGGAGGGGCATTGCTTTTTATATTGGTCGGCGCAACATCGAAGGCCGAAGGGCCTGTTCTGTGCTGTAATGTTCTATGTTCTATGCTCTATGTACCCCGGAACTGCCAACAACCATTCTTGTCCCTGTTCTAACCATGTCTCTGTAATGGCCACAACATTGTAGTCCCAAGTACCAATCCACGTTCCAAGTTCATCTCCCTTATTCCTACCTATACATTGTATAGCATGCAAGAAACACAAATTTTTCATTGTATGCTAATACATATAACAATAATAAGTCGAGTCAAATTTCTGCAATCTAATTTACTTCAATCTGAATAAGATTTTATTATTTATTTATAAGTGTCATAAGTAGACTCACATCAACATTGCAATTAAGTTACTGTGAAAATCCCCTAGTCACCACAGTCCAGCAATTGTTTGGGTACACTGAAAGAGAATTTAACATGGCCTATGCACCTAACCAGCATGTCTTTTCGACTGTGGGAGGAAACCATACTGACATGGAGAGCAGGAGCACAAAGACAGTGACCCAAGCCAGGAATTGAACCCACATCCCTGATGCTGTGAGGCAACAGTGCTAACCATTGCTCCTCCATGCTGTCTATTTTGTGCCTTGAAGAGCAGTTTTCTGTTGGATCCTTGAAAACGTCTGTATTTTGCCTTTCTCTTCAACCTGGTCCCTAACTACAATATTTCTATTTGGTGTCCTCCTGAGCTCTCTACTTTTGCTGAATGACTGACTTCCTTTTTTCCAAGTTTTAGTGCTGTATTTTAAATCTGTGGATCTTTAAAATCATCAAAGCAAATGTTTTATTTCATGAAATGACTTTGGTGCTCAAGTCTTCTCAGGGCGCAGTGGTTATTGGGCAGCAAACTGCCTGGCACACACCTTAGATGACAGATACTTGGGATGTCCCATCATCAAGTAATTTGCCTGAATCATGAACCCTGAATCATTCCCCTTAAGGAATTGTAGAATCTTACAGGATAGAAAGAGGTCATTCAACCCTTTCTTCTGATTCTGCCAATCAGGAAGCACTGTCTGTTAGGTCCACTTCCTGGTTTGTCCCCACAGCTCTTTTTTTTTGTTGTTTTCAGAGTATATATCCAGTTCCTTTCTGACTTTGCTTCCACTACACTTTCAAGCAACACGTTGTCAGTTGTAACACTTCATTGGAAGGAGCTGATGGCCTAGTGGTATTATTTCTAGACTATTAATCCAGAAACTCAGCTAATGTTCTGAGGGCCCAGGTTCGAATCCTACCACGGCAGATGATGGAATTTGAGTTCAATAAAAATATCTGGAATTAAGAATCTACTGATGTCAATGAAACCATTGTTGATTGGTTATTCAGATGGATTTTTCCAACAATGTCCTTTAGGAAAGGAAATCTGCCATTCTTACCTGATCTGGCCTACATGTGACTCCAGAGCTACAGCAATGTGGTTGACTCTCAGTTAGGAATGGGTAATAAATGCTGGCCAGCCAGCAACACCCATGTCCCACAAATGAATTAAAGAAAAATTGTGTCCAAATAAACTCCTTATCAAGCTTATTTTGGATAAATTGAGATGCATGTCAAACAGCATTTATTGCCCATCTTAACTTGCTGTTGAGACGATGGTGGGGAGCAGCCTTCAACAACTGCTACATTCCACGTGTTGCTGGTGCACCTACAGTGCTGTTAGGGATGGAGTTCCAGAGGTTGATCTAGCGACAATGAAGAAATGGTATCATGTTCTAAAGATGGGTTGTGTCCTATGTGATAGCATGTGTTTGCTGCCCTTGTTCTTCTTGGTCGCAAGTAGCTTTGGGTTTGAAAGGTAAGTTATGCACCAAGGAGCCCTAGCAAAACTGGAATCAGTGAGGGGGGGAACTCTCCACTGGTTGGAATCATAATGAGCACAAAAGAAGATGGTGTGGGGAATCAATCAGCTCCATCCAAGGACATCTCTGCAGTGTTCCTCAAATGTTTCATCAATAATCTTTCTTCCACCATAAGGTCAGAAGTGATTGCTAATGACTGCACAATATCCAGCACCTTTTAATACTGAACACTGATGTTTGATCTCTGTTTCCTCAAGAGACGGAAGACCCACCTCTGCCACAGTGACCAGAATTGATGAGCTCTGGAGTTGAAACTTAAACCAATTGGGCAATCTAGCCCAGCATTCTATTGCAATGCCAACTGCTCTCATTTTTAAAGTCCCTTTAATGTTGCAATAGATCGAAGGTGCTTTCTGTTCAACTTGTGTATTGTTAGATCATTTATTGGAAATGCTGAACAAGTGCTGTGGATGCCATAGTGGTTAGTACTGCTGTCTCATAGTGCCAGGGACCCGGGTTCGATTCCTGGCTTGCCTCAGTATATGTTTGTAGTTTGCACATTTTCCCCATGTCTGTGTGGGTTTCTTCCGGGTGCTCCGGTTTCCTCTCACGCTTCAAAGATGTATGGGTTAGGTGGATTGGCCATGTTAAATTGCCCATTAGTGTTAGGAGGACAACTGGGGTAAATGTATGGGGTTATTGGGTTAGGGAATTGGGGTGGGCTTGTGGTTGATGTGGATGGAATGGCCTCCTTCTTCATTGTCGAATTCTATGGATTTTATGATAAAGAACAGTTATGGATGAAATAAGTTGTCCGAGGCCATTGTTGCTTCAATAAATTTAAGTTTATTTATGTAGTAAGCAACACTCAGATGTGCACTTCCTTGTACTGAGTATAAATCCAGAATCCCTGTAACCTTGACACTCCACATTGTGTAAACTTACATGGCTTCCATAACCCCACATATTTACCCTGCCAATCCCCCTGACACCAGGATCAATTTAGCATGACCAAATCAACCTAACCCGCACATCTTTGAACTTGGGAGGAAACCACTGCCGGGACCTGCTGCTGTTCATCATTTACATTAATGATTTGGACTTTGGAATCAAAATACAGGGTTGGGGAGGAGGGGGTGGGGGAGGAGATTTTCTGGCTCCCGGCAGCGGGTTTCTCATGGTGAGAGTTGACGCTCCGCCTGCCTGCAGTAGAATGTTTTGGTCCCACCACTGTCAATGGGATTTTCCAGCTGACTTCAGCCCACACTGCTAGGAAACCTGTGGCGGGGTTCTGGCTGCAATTTCTAAACTTACAGACAGCACCAAATTTGGGTTGGGGTGATCATCAACACTGAGGGGGACTTCAACAAATTATAGGAGGACATTAATAATCACAGCTTTTGCAACCTAAGCTTGTACCTAAAACTTCTCATCAGAGAAGCCATTCTGTAGATCTCCCCTAAAGGGTCGTCACATCCTTTCTGTTAAAATTTACCACAGTGAAGTTAATCTGGTAAAGGAGTGAGAAAATACAGTTTAGATTTTCAATTCTGTCTACGAGTGATGCAATCTTGAATATTGCATTATTTGCCCCTCGCATTATTTGCCCAGAATTGGAAATGAAACATTCACTTTGTGAGTCAGACAGTGTGCATGATGAGTGATGAGCTGTATGTAGCTCTTACTCACCAGTCTCACGTACAGTGGTTAACTGAAGCTTGTGTCAGTCAGTTCATTCCAGAAGATGTTACATAAATACTATATAAAATAATCTACATTCCTAGTCAGGATTACCTTTAGTGTACTTGCTATCCCTGCTATATTTTGCACGTGGTATTGATCAGCTTTTTTTATATCTTTTCCTAAAATAGTTTTCATCATATATCAGAAATTATCCACTAGAATCTTTTTAGACATCTTGGAATTGAGACTTTGGATCACAGTGAAAATGGGACATTCAGTCAAAAGCCCAGCTGAACATGTAACACAACACCATTTTAAAATCCAACAGGTTTATTTGGAATCACAAGCTTTCAGAGCACTGCTCCTTCATCAGATGAGTGGAGACTTAGTTTTACAAACACGGCATATATAGACAAAGATACAACTTCAAGATAATGTTTGGAATGCAAGACTTTATATTGTGTTGCCTTGTTTGTGAAACCTACCTTTCCACTCAGCTGATGAAGAAGCAGCACTCCAAAAGCTCATTATCTCAAATAAACCAGTTGGACTTTAACCTGGTGTTATGAGACTTCTTACTGTGCCCAACCCAGTCCAATGCTGGCGCCTCCACATCATAACAGAACGTGTAGCTTGGGGTGGGAAACAGAGCAGGAGCTTGTGCTTTAGATCAGAATTCAACAGTGATATGCTTTGGGTGGGAAGTAGTATGTCAAAAGTCCTTTTTTAAAGTTCAGTTGAAAATCAAAGAGACTCCCAATTAAATATATGTTGTCAGAGGATTTGGGGCTCTGATTTTTCTACCTGTTTCAATTAAGCGTAACTGGGTTCTTTTTCACTGTGGTGTCAACTATAAATTATACTTACTACTATATTTTATTTTGTGGAATCATTATTATGCACACAAAATGATGGGTGTGCCAGTTTACACATTTTTAGATCAGATTTCGACATAGAATGCGGAAGAATGCCATTGGCTCTTTGTGCTACACAGACTGTTTAATGAGCAAAGAAATATGAATGTGATTATTTCCCCTTTATCTCAGTGCTTTTCTCTAGTTCAAATATATCTACCTTAATTTCAATTCTATGATTCAGTTTTATTATGGAAAGTCAGCTCTTGAATCTGCCCATTGGAATGTTAGTACTGCATCAAGTGTTACTCCTATGGAGTCAGTTCAGAAAAAAATTTCTATTTGATGTTCCTTAAAACCTCTTTGCCCAAGTTTTTGGTCACCTGTCCTTTTGTGGCTCAGTGTCAAATTTTAATTTGCAATAATTGTCTGAAGCAATTTGGATGTTTTACATTAAAAGTGTATGAATGGGTGACCTTATAGAGGTCTACAAAATAATGACGGGCATAGATCAGCTGGATAGTCAATATTTTTTCTAAAAGGTAGGGGATAGATACAAAAGTGTCCAGAGGGGCAATTTTCTCACACAGAATGCTGAGTGTCTAGAACAAGCTAGCAGAGGTAGTAGTAGACGCGGGTACAATTTTATCTTTTAAAAAGCATTTAGACAGTTACATGGGTAAGATGGGTATAGAAGGATATGGGCCAAATGTGGGCAGTTGGGGCTAGCTTTGGGTTTCAAAAAAAAATGATGGCATGGACAAGTTGTACAATGGGAACTGTTTCCATGCTATAAACCTCTATGACTCTAACTGAAATCATAAGTGCTACATTATTGTAAAACAGTAATAGAAATTGTTTAATTTATCCAAATACTGGCTCTTCCATGTTTCTGCTCTCAAAGTACTGGATTGCAAAGATGCTAGTGACTTTGAGAACACTGCTTGGATCTTTTCAAAAACTGGTGTTTCTGGACAATAAATTTCTTTATTGAAGAGGTTATAGTATATTGCAAATTCATGTTTACAGGGGTGAATGGTGGAATATTGAACACTCAGAGATCTTTGAACACCATTAGATGATGTGGAGCTGGTTAGTGAGAGGATGCGGATATTTTGAGATCAACTCCATGTTGTCACTTAGCACAGAAGTGCTGATGGTAGTATGCGTTATGCACCTTTAGTTGTGGCCATGGAATCTACTTTTAAAGCTAGAGATTGAGGCAGAATGTATTTATATTCAATATTAGACTGAATGGAGGAAATGGGCGTGTGGTAGCGCAGTGGTTAGCACTGCTGCCTTACAGCATCAGGGATCCGGGTTCGATTCCCAGCTTCGGTCTCTATGCAGAGTCTGTGTAATCTCCCCATGTGTGCGTGTGTTCCCTCCAGGTGCTCTGGTTTCCTCCTACACTCCAAAGATGTGCAGGTTAGGTGGATTGGTCATGCTAAATTGCCCATTAGTATCAGGAGGACTAGCAAGGTAAATATGTGGGCTTAGTGGGGATTGTGGTCGGTGCAAACTTGATGGGCTGAATGGCCTTCTTTTGAACATAGAACAGTACCGCACAGTACAGGCTCTTCAGCCCTGGATGTTGTACTGATCTGTGTCTGAACCTAAGATCAAGCTTTCTCACTCCCTATCATTCTGGTGTGTTTCATGTGCCTGTCCAATAAGCGCTGTAAGAATTCGATGAAATGCAAGTAAAACATGGTGGGTAAATCCCAAAATAGAATGTTTGCATCAGTGTTGTTTTTGATGGACCTTAATCAATTCCTTTTGCTTTATCAATATTAATCATTGTCAAGAAGAGCAATGTTTTGGCTCAGTCAGCCCAGGAAGGAGTTATTGATTGCAGGCATGTCTTATCTTCAATTCCAAATTCTATTGACTCTGCCTATACTTCCTGCTGACTCAGAAAAGCAGCCAGCATAATCAAGGGCCCACGCAACCCAAACGTTGTCTCTTCCACCTTCTTCTGTCTGGAAAAAGATACAAAAGTCTATCAACTGACACAAGAACAGCTTCTTCCCTGCTGCTGTCAGACTTTTGAATGGACCTACTTGCGTTAAGTTGATCTTTCTTTGCACTCTAGCTATGTCTATAACACTGCATTCTGTATCCTTTCATTTCCTTCTCTATGAATGGTATGTTTTGTCTATGTAGCGCACTAGAAACAATACTTTTCACTGTATGTGAATACATGTAACTAATAAATCAAATCAAATCAAAATCAAATCAAATGGAATTGTGTGCCTTGTGTATTCAAATTGCCTTTTTTTATTAGAAAAGTCTTGTGGCGCTATGCCTGTGAATAACCACCTCTTTCTTGCTGGCTGTTACAACATAAAAAAAGGCACCTCCTGGTACTTGGCTAATAACGAGAGTGACCTCCTCATTGGTGACCTCTCCTATGTTGACAAGACCTGGAATTAGAATAAAACCCAATAGTTCTGAAAATAATCAACAAGTCTGGCAGTATCTGAGGAGTGCAGTTCAAGTTCATAGGGCTTTTTTCTCTCCCCATTAATGCTGTGTGGCATTAGTGCTGAGTACGTCCAACATTTTTTGTTTTTATTTAGATTTCCAGCATCTGCCATAATCTGCTTTTCATCAAGAATTCAAATGCTGGGCCTTGTTGGTGAAAAGCTTAAACTGATAAAAGGGATTGGTAGTTGTAAGATCCACATCCTCTGGCCAAAACTCTATGTTCCATTTTGTTTTAGAAGCACAGATCTGTTCTGTAGTGATGTACTTGTAGTGTATTGTAACATGAACTATGGATAAGTGTCAACAGTGAATGCAGTGCACAGGGAATGTAATTTAGCAAGTTAGTGATCAGAGAGAAATGATAGAAAAGAAGTTAAACAGTTAATTGAAAGTCTGGAATACATGCAGAGACTAGAGTGAAGTAACAAAGGGATGGAGATCTAAAAGAGCAGTCATGTTGGCAGCTGTGAGAGATTAGCGGTTAAATTAAATTTTTTACAAGGTTATGGTTCCTTTTGCTATGGATTTGGCTGTATTACTAATTTCTTGATTTGGTTACCATCAGTGCCATACTTCCAAACCTTCTGCAGCATCTCCAGAAGACTGATCCAGAAAAATAAAACCTTGTAAAGGAATACTTGAATGCATTACTTATTAGAAACATGAGTCCTGGTTTATTCAACATTGTTGAAAAATAATTTCATTGGTCATTTTCATGTTGCTATTAAGGGATTAAAATTAATTACCATGTTTCCTCCATTAAACAGTAGCTATATTTGAACAATACTTCATTCACTGTATAGTACTTTGGAATGTTGTGAAATGATATAACGGCCTACATGAATGCAAGTCATGCTCCTTGTTCGTTGTTGCTTTGTCTCCTCTAATGCAAGATATCTGCCAATTGCTGACTCTGCATGCGCACTGGTCCTTTTTGGACATAAAACCCACCTTCCCTTTCCTTCCCTGGCAAAACTTGCTCCAGAGGTCCAGCTATGTGTCAGGTGGGGAGTATTTCAGATTTACTTACAGCCAAGGAGCAGTGATATTAGTGTCACAAGTAGGCTTACGTTAATACTACCCTGCAATGAAACTAGTGTGAAAATCCTCCAGTCGCCACATCTGGTGCCTGTTTGGGTATAATGAGGGAGAATTTAACATGGCCAGTGCACCTAACCAGCATGTCTTTTGGACTGTGGGAAGAAACTGGAGCACCCAGAGGAAATCCATGTAGACACGAGGAGAACATGCAGACTCTCTGTGGTGATGGGGAGTTCAGGGAAGTTCATAGGTCTGCTTATTCGACATTGTGACGAAATAGACACATGGAAGACGAGTAAAAGGAGGCCGTTCGGGTTCATCAAATCTGCACCAACCACAACTTTTGTTACCCCATATATATACCCTGCTAATCTCCCTGACACCGAGGGGCAATTTAGCATGGCCAGTCAACCTTACCAGCACATCTTTGATATGAGCATCAAGGTCTTGGGTTCAATGACTGATCAGTAGTTAGTCATCTGATATTGGCTGAGAGACAGCATTTGGATTAACTCTATAAAATGTCCGAGCAAGCTATTCAGTTGAATGGCAGTTTAAAATGGGCAATGAATACTGGCCCACCCAGAGAGGCCAATATCCCCTGAATGAATATTTTTTAAAAAAGCTAGATTGTAATTTGTCTGAATACCATTGCTTTCATGCAGGAAGTTAGAATCATAGAAACCCTATAGTGCAGAAAGAGGCCATTTGGCCCATTGAGTCCACTGACCACAATCCCACTCAGGCCCTAACCACATCTCCAGCCGCTAATCTCTGTGCATCTCAAGGCACTAAGAGGCAATTTTAGCATAGCCAATCAACCTAACCTGCACATCTTTGGACTCTGGGAGGAAACCGGAGGAAACCACACAGACACGAGGAGAATGTGCAAATTCTGCACAGACAGTGACCCAAGCTGGGAATCAAACCGAGGTCACTGGAACTGTGAAGCAGCAGTGCTAACCACTGTGCTACTGTCTTGCCCAGTTGGGTTCTGTTACCACGTGCTATCCAGTAATCCTCATTAGAATATGCAAGTGTATGAATCTGGTGAGAGCTGCACTGTATTTTAATAGGATTATAACTAATACTTACAATCGAGGCTCAGATCCTGGCTGCAGCTGGATGGGAACAAATTATCCTGCCCTATTAATTTGTGGTTCTGCTCTTATGAGTTAGAATCCTTACCTTGCATCAGAAGAGTCAGTAATCCCTCAAAGTGATTTGGATGTTAGTGGGGGCATTGAGCACAAGTTCAACAAGGCCTTAAAATTGGACATAACATTCTAAAATGAAGTTCTTCCTACATTGATAAATTCTAGGCATTCAGACTGAATTTCTTTTTGGAAAGTTTATTTATTAGTGTCACAAGTAAGCTTACATTAACACTGCCAAGAAGTTACTGTGAAAATCCCCAAGTCACCACATTCCAGTGCCCGTTTGGGTACACAGAGAGAATTTAACATGGCTAATGCACCTAACCAGTGTGTCTTTTCGACTGTGAGGGAAAACTGGAGCATCTGGAAGAAACCCATCCAGACATGGGGAGAACATGCAGACTCTGCACAGACAGTGACCTAAGCAAGCTGAGAATCAAACCTGGATCCCAGGCACTGTGAGCCTTCAGTGCCAACCACTGTGTCACCATTGGTGCCACTTGTGCCAACAAGGATTTTGTTGTTTTGTAGAATCTGACCTTAAAGCTGTTGATAAGTTTCTTTTGTCGTAATTTTTCTCCCAGTTATTTTGATGTTACTGTATGTTTTTTAAATTGCAGAACTTCAGCACATGTCATCGGTGAAAAGCTTCCTCCAAACTCACGGTACCAACTACTTTAACACCTTTCTGGTAGATCAACAAAGTAATCGTCTCTACGTGGGAGCAACTAATGCCATCTTCATTCTTAACTTGAGTTCTGTGGAAGAGGATCCATTTAAGGTAATTTTTCAAATACACAATTTGTAGGCTCTGTGTGGGATTCAGAATTCCTGGGCGGTCATGGCTATGAATTGTTGACTGGAATCAAGCAAGAATGGGATACTGAATAATTGTTAGGTCTGCTTTTGCTTTAAGATGTATCAGGATAGGGGAACTGAAACTAATGGAAAAACAATCTCTTTGAGTTGATGGAACTTAATTAGCATCTGCCAGAATGTAATCCGGACTGAGTGATGCTGTGACTCGGTAACACATGCATATATGGCATAAGAAAAGTCAAGGATTAGAAAGGACTTTTCAGATCCCTTCATTCTTGAAGCCAAGCTTTTCCTTTCTGGAATCTGGCTTTAATACTGGGCATAATAATCGTTAAATTATGAAGGAATCTGTGAACCGGGCTTTACAAATCTGAATGGAAGCAAAGACAAGCAGCCTGTTGAAAAGGAGTTCACTGTGAGAAGGTGCATTAAATTAGCTTTCAGTGCAAAAATACTTGAATCCGTGTGTGAAGTGTAGAGTGGCATTTATTATACCTAATTTCATCAGGAAGGGGATTCTAAGCAGTCTGTTTGTTTTATAGTGAATTTATTGTAAGTCAAAGAGCATATAGTGCCTTGTTCGTTACTTTCTCTTATTTGCCAGGAAGCAAAGAATACATGTTCTACAGTGTTTCAGTTTGCGCTTACCCTGTGGCTGTGCAAACTATGGTGGTGCGCACGCCCCGTGGCGGTGCACACTCACTCTGTCACAGTGCACACTGTGGTGGCACACACTCAGCCTCTGGGTTGCATGCCCATCCAGTATACACATGCCTCGGGGGAGGGTTTGGACACTCAAACTGGCAAATGTGTGGAAGACAGACGTGCTCTTAGAGGACTGTTTTTCAAATTGGAGGCCTATGACCAGCGGTGTGTCTCGGGGATGATGTTGGGTCCACTGTTATTTGTCATTTATATTAATGATTTAAATGAGAATATAGGAGGTATGAAGACGGTCTAGGATTGCAGTGTGATCTTGATCAATTGGGCCAGTGGGCTGACGAATGGCAGATGGAGTTTAATTTAAATAAATGCAAGGTGATGCATTTTGGTAAATTGAACCAGTGCAGGACTTCCTCAGTTAATAGTGGGGGAGAGTTGTAGAACAAAAGAATCTAGGGATACAGGTTCATAACTCCTTGAAAGTGTCTCAGGTGGAAGGGTAGTGAAGAAGGCATTTGGCATGCTTGATTTGGTCAGAGCATTGAATACAGGAGTTAGGATATCTTGTGGAAGTTGTGCAAGACAATGGTAAGGCCACACTTGGAATACTGTGTACAGTTCTGGTCACCCAATTATAGAAAGGATATTCTTAAACTGTGAAGTGTCATACAACAGCAGCTCTCTCTCTATTAAAAACAATCTTTAGTTTAAAAAAAACTCTTAGGACAACATTTATTGTTTAGAACTTTATTCTGCCCTCAGTAAAGTACATTCATTACCACATCCTCAGGAGATATTTATCCCCTTTCTTGTGTCTTATAACAGCATACTCATTCTGCCTTTTCCTTTAACTCGCATATAGAAATGAATCACCAACATCATGAATCTCTAAACTGAAACACAGTCATAGAAGTTTACAGCATGTAAATAAGCCCTTCGGCCCAACTGTCCATGCTGCCCTTTTTTTAAAAGCCCCTAAGCTAATCCCAGTTGCCCACATTTGGCCCATATTCAAAGAGTGCAGAAAAGATTTACTAGGATACTATCAGGACTTTATGGTTTTGAATTGTAAGGAGAGACTGCATAGACTGGGACTTTTTTCTCTGGACCATAGGAGGCTTAAGGATGATCTTATAGAGGAAAATAATAATAGTCAACATCTTTTCCTGAAGGTAGGAACGTCTAAAACTAGAGGGCATAGATTTAAGGTGAATGAGGAGAGATACAAAAGGGTCCAGAGGGGCAATATTTTCACGCAGAGCGTAATGAGTGTCTGGGACAAACTGCCAGAGGTAGTAGTAGAGTGGGTACAATTTTGTCTTCCAAAAAGCATTTAGATAGTTACATGGGTAAGATGGGTATAGAGGAATATGGGCCTAATGTGGGCAACTGGGATTAGCTTAGGGGTTTTTAAAAAAAGGGCAGCATGGACAAGTTGGGCTGAAGGGCCTGTTTCCTTGCTGTAAACCTCATGATTCTATGACTGTATTTCAGATTAGAGATTCATGGTGGTGATGATTCATTTTTATATGTGAGATAAGCGAAAAGGCAGAATGAATATGCTGTTATAAGACACAAGAAAAGGGATAAATATTTCCTGAGGATGTGGTAATGAATATGCTTTTGTGAGGGTAGAATAAAGTTCTGAACAATAAATATTGTCCTGGGAGTTTTTTTTTAAAGTAAAGATTGTTTTTAATAGAGAAAGAGCTACTATGACACTTCACAGAATGGTTGCCAACAAGAGTAAAAAACCTCAGCAGACTTTTCCTAATCAACTATTGGAGGGTTAGTTTGAAATAATGGCAGAATAATGTTTGTATTCCAACCTTCAATTTTTTTTAATGAATTAATTTATTTTCCTTTATTCTTCCATCAGATGGAACATTTATGGAGAGAGGTTAGGTAGGCTTATTTTGTTAAATTGAGTAGGTAGAGAAGACTGCGGAGCGACTTGATCGAGGTGTACAAGATTGCGAGGGACATGGACAGAGTGGATAAGGAGAAGCTGTTTCCCCTTCTTTGAAGAGACAGTCACGAGAGGACATGGGTACAAGGCGAGGGGCAGGAGGTTTAGTGGAGATGTGAAAAAGAACATTTTTTAGATTGGAGGCTAGGCCTTTCCCTTGGCTGAATTGGTCAGGGATGCAGGAAAAGTTTCAATCAGTAGGTGACTACATTGATCTTGACAACATGTTCAAAGAGCACCTTGGACATTCTCGATAATGGCTAAAGACAACTTGCTATTTTGCAAATTATGGTACAGCTGAGGAGGAGCTAGCACAGGGTGACTCAGTGCCAAGAATAGCAGCAGCAAGGGGCAGAGGCTGCTCAAAAAGCATGGGCAGAAGGTTTCTAATTGGGTCACCAATACCTGTATAGTGGCCAGTTCATATCAAGGTCTCAAGTTCAACAATGATGTCCAAGCCTATCTCCTGCACTGTTCAGGATCATTATACCTTGCACATGGATGATGTGAGACAAGAAATGGTGATTGACTAGGCCCACGCCATCTGTGGATGCTCTGTAACAAAGAGCAGAATCCTTAAATACGTGCCGTCATTTAACAACTAGCGTAATGAGAATACGTATAATAACGATGGCACAATTAAACATATATTTAGAAATGTGATACATAGATTCATAGCATCATAGAAAACCTTACAATGCAGAAAGAGGCCATTCAGCCCATGAGTCTGCACCGACCACAATCCCAACCATATCCCTACGTATTTCACATGCTTATCCCTCTAGCCTACACATCTCAGGACACTAAGGGACAATTTTTAGTGTGTCCAATCAACTCAACCTGCACATCTTTGGACTGTGGGAGGAAACCGGAGCACCCAGTGAAAACCCATACAGACACGAGGAGAATATGCAAACTCCACATAGACAGTGACCCGAACCGGGCATCGAACCCAGGTACCTGGAACTGTGAAGCAGCAGTGCTAACTACTGTGTTACATGCCGTTCCATATTTACAGATATTTACAGCAATTATACATCTTTGTGCCCTTAATATTCCTTTTAACTTTCTTTTTCTATTGGTACGTTTACATGCAATCCTGAATTCTGCAGCTGAGATGAGGCAGCCTACTGACTGCTTTGCTATATTAGACATAGGACCATAGGATATAGGAGCAGAAGAGTCTGCTCTGCCATTCAATCAGGGTTGATATTTTTCTCATCCCCATTCTTCTGCTTTCTCCCCATAACCCCTGATCCCCTTGATAAACAAGAACCTATCTATCTCTATCTTCTCCATGACCTGGTCTCCACAGTCTCGATGGCAAGGAGTTCCACAGCTTCACCACTCTCTGGCTGAAGAAATTCCTCCTCATCTCTGTTTTAAAGGTTCATCTCTTTAGCCTAAGGTTGTGCCCTTGAATTCTAGTCTGTTCCACTTGTGGAAACATTCTCTCCATGTCCACTCAATCCAGGCCTCTCAGTTTTCTGCAAGTTTCAATTAGATCCTCTCACCCTTCTAAATGCCATCAAGTACAGACCCAGACTCCTCAACAGCTTCTCATATGACAAACCCTTCATTCCTGAATTATTTTTATGAACGTGCTCTGGACCTCCTCCAAGGCCACACATTCTTTCTTAGGTAAGGGGTCCAAAACTGCTTACAATACTCCAAATGTGTCTGATCAGAACCTTATGCAGCCTCAGCAGTACATCCCTGTTCTTATGTTCGAGCCCTCCAGAAACAGATGTTAACATTGAATTTGCCTTCCTGTTGTTGACTATGATGACTTTAATGGGTGTTCTTTGGTGGTCTGAGGTCTAAAAACACCCCCCCCCCCCCCCCCCCCCCCACCAGTGTTCCTCTAAGAGTCTCCCACACAGCTGTGCACATTCCATGCAGATGTTCCATCTGCTGGTGAGTGCTGCAACTCAAACTCACCTGCGTTATTCCCATGGATCAGCAGTCACTGCTGGCCCTTTCTGTGCTGGGTCCCATGAGCGCTAACTTCTGTTGCAATCTCCATCTAGGTCATTTTGGTTAGACAGAAGATCCTCCTACTGCCATTCCCAGGGAAACAGCAGCAGCCATCTTTCTCTGATGTCCTGTAGGAATGACTGCAGGGAAGCTTCGCTGAGCTATGGGATGACATGTTGTTTTCTTCTCTGGGCTGCTAAGACTGCAGATTGAAGCTCCTTGCCTACTGTGAATGAATAACTGACCAGGTGTCCTTTAAATATGGCAGCTAGGCCTTCAACAGTGGGGCAGCTAATTCCCGTTCACCTTCATCACAAGATTCATGATGTTCCCCATGAATGCATAGGCAATAGAATGGCACAGTAGCTAGCATTGCTCCTCACAGTGCCAGGGACTTGGGTTCAATTCCTGGCTTGGGTCACTGTCTCTGTGGAATTTGCATGTTCTCCCTGTGTCTGCGTGGGTTTTGGATGCTCTGGTTTCCTCCCACAATCTGAAAGACATGCTGGTTAGGTGCAATGGCCATGCTAAATTCTCCCTCGATGCACCCAAAGAGGCGTCGGAGTGTGGTGACAAGGAGATTTTCATAGCAACTTCATTACAGTGTTAATGTAAGCGTACTTGTGGTAGTAATAAATAACTTCAAATTTTTATTGCAAAGGAGACTGGAACATAAAATGTTTTACTGCAGTTGTACCACATCTGGGATGTTGTGTATAGTTTTGGTCTGCCAATTTGAATAGGGATGTAATTGTTTTTGAAGCAGTTCAGAGAAGGTTCACTGGACACATTCCTAGTTTTTTTTGCTTTGTGAAGAAAAGGAAAACAGGTTAGGCCAACACCCTTGGAGTTTAGAGGAATGAAAGGTGGTTTTATAGAAATATACATAATCCTGAAGGGAACTGTTAGGGTGAATATCCTGAGGATGGCTTCCTTAGGAAATTAGAAAAAGAGAACATGGTTTTAGAAGCCTACTTGTGACTCAGATAAATAAACTTTAAAAATGTAAAATGCATTGACCAGCATAAAATCTCATGTGGTCAGCAGTCCCGTCCCAGCAGAAATTATTCCAAATCCCCTCCCCTTCCATCACCTAACTTAGACTCCAGAATGGACGAATACACTCACTGTTTCCCTACCAAGAAAACCATTGAATTATAGAAAAGTGTCAACAACTTAAACCAAACCTGACCTTGTACAAACATACAAATTAGGAGCAGGAGTCAGCCACTGAACCTGCTCTGCCATTGGAGCAGATCATGGCCGATCAGATTGCAATCTCAGCCCCACATTCCTACAATCCCTGATAACTGTCCACCTCATCATTGAACAAGAATCTTTCTAGCACTGCTAGATATGTTGCTGAATGCTGAACATTTGCTAAACGTTCAACATTTTACCTACTGAAGTCAGAATTCATGTCTACTCTAGATTGATGGGATGAAACTTTCTGTCTGCACGGTGGAATTGTAAGACAGGAAACGTGCTTGGGCGATGTAGACCCATCTTCTACAGTATGCAAGCCCACAGCAGAAAACTGCCTCGAATTGTTATAAAATGGACAATATTTGTCAGAGACTACGAGAGATTGGAAATGTTTATCAGGTCAGGGAGATGATTAACATGACCTGAGGGAGCTTGATGTTTGACAGTGAAGAACATTTTCCACTTCTCAGCACTAACAGTCTTTACCTTGACATAAAATTCACTGAAAAATTGTTCTTGAAAATTTTAGAATGAAGTATACATGTAGTAGTGATGCATTGAGGATATCTGTCAGAGAAAATAAGTTACTCCCAGTGCCACTGAAGGCTTTTCCATGTTTGTTAGTCTATTTGTTTACAACAATATGTCTTAAGTTAACAAATGGATGAAATTAGTGCACAAGTAGGATATTTCTCAAGGAAGAAATAGTTAGTTTTTGTTGGAAATGCCATTTAAGATCTTGGAATATTTTTAAAAAATGGATCATTATTAGAAATTGACTTTTTTTTAAACAAATGTTTAAATGAGTAGAGTTTTTGGAGCAGGTTGCTGAATGCAGATTGGCCTAAATCCTCCTCAGTGAAATGGAGGCTCTTAATAAAATGACTTGTTCTTTCAGGTTTGTAGTTATGGAGCTTCGACCAGGCAGGGAGAAGATAACATTGTTATAACGTTGAGTTAACTTTGCCCTCTACTGAGTTCCCTCTTCGCTTGTTATTTCAGAACTTTCAGGACCATTGTCAGACCCCATTTGGAGTACTGTGCACAGTTTTGGTCGCCTTACTACAAGAAGGATGTGAAAGCTATTGAGAGGGTGCAGAGGAGATTTGCAAGGATGTTGCCTGGATTGGGAGGCATGCCTTATGAGGATAGATTGAGGGAGCTATGTCTTTTCTCCCTGGAGAGACGAAGATTGAGAAGCAACCTGATAGAGGCTTATAAAATGTTGAGAGGTATAGATAGGGTGGATTTTCGGAGGCTCTTTCCCAGGTCTGAAATGGTTGCTACAAGAGGACAGGTTTAATGTGCTAGGAAGCAGATACAGAGGAGATGTCAGGGGTAAGTTTTTCACTGAGGATGGTGAGTGAATGGAATAGGCTGCCGTAAACCTCTATAAGTCATAACCAGGCTGAGGTATGATGGTCTTCGTGGCTCGTGTGAGTACGTAACTATAGAAAAACCAAGCAACGTGCCTTAATGACTCTGTGGCTCTGATATCCATCTTTATGAAATGCTTCAAAAGGTTAGTCATGGTACGAATCAATTCCACCCTCCCGGACTACCTGGATCCACTGCAGTTTGCTTACTGCCACACACGTCCAGAGCAGACGCCATTTCCCTGGCCCTGCACTCAACCTTGGAACACCTAGATAACAACAACACCTATGTCACATCCCTATTTATTGACTACAGCTCAGTCTTCAACACCATTTCCATGAAACTTATCTCCAAACACCGCGACCTGGGCCTCGGCATCTCCCTCTGTGACTGGATCCTGAACTTCTTAACTCTCAGACCACAATCAATAAAGATAGGTTAGAACACCTCCTCCACAATAATTCTCAACACCAGTGCCCCACAAGGCTGTGTTCTCAGCCCCCTACTATATTCTTTGTGCACTATGACTATGCGGCCAAATTCCCCTCCAATTCAATTTTCAAGTTTGCTAACGACACCACCATAGTGGGTCGGATTTCAAACAATAACAGAATACGGGAATGAGAGAAACTGGTGAACTGATGCTGCAACAATAATCTCTCCCTCAATGTCAACAAAACAAAGAAAATTGTCTTCGACTTCAGGAAATATAAAAGAGAACATGTCACTGTCTACATCAATAGGGGTGAAGTCGAAAGAGTCAAGAGTTCCAAGTTTTTAGGTGTCCAGGTCATCTCAAAATGACACGATAGTTAAGAAAGCCCACCAACACCTCTATGTTCTCAGAAGACTAAGGAAATTTGTATGTTAGCTATGACTCTTAGCAACTTTTACAGATACACCATAGAAATCATTCTTTCTGGTTGTGTCACAGCTTGGTGTGGCTCCTGCTCTGCCCAAGACTGCAAGGAACTACAAAAGTTCATGAATGTAGCCAAATCCATCACGCAAACAGCCTCCCATCCATTAACTCTGTGTACACTCCCCCCTGCCTCGCCAAAGCAGCCAGCATAATTCAGGACCCCATGCATCCCAGATATTTTTTCTTTCACCTTCTTCTTCCTTCAGGAAAAAGAAAGAAAAGTCTCAAGTTATGTACCAACCAACTCAAGAACAGCTTCTTCCCTACTACCGTCAGAGATTTGAATGGACCTACCTTGCATTAAGTTGATCTTTTTCTACATCCTAGCTGTGACTGTAACATGACATTCTGCACTCTCCTTTCCTTCTCTATGAAGATTATGTTTTGTCTGGATAGCACGCAAATAACAATACTTTTCACTCTTATGTTAATAAATGTGACAATAATAAATCAAGTCAAAAAATCACACATTGTCTCATATCAAGAGTGGACATTTGGGCAAAATAACAAAAGTTAAGCACTACTATTTGTAGAACTGGATTTCAGTAAGGATCCAGAACATTCAGACAGGATAATACTACTTGGACGAAGATAAAATAATGCTCTGATTTTTGCATTGTTTTGTATAATAGTGCAAAAACAGGGGTCAACTTATAGGCTAAGTATAAAAATGGACTGCTAGTGTGGATGATGTGGGTGTTATTTTGATGTGTCAGCAGCCCCAGACCCAATGAGTAAATTCATCCATCTATACAGCATATTACTGGCTTGATCCTTTGTGCCCATTTATAAGGTACTGATCAGTGAAACATGCATTTCTGATAGAAAATTAAGGCCAATTTATTAATATGACTGTAATATATCGTGGCTGAGAAAAGAGATCAACTTCTACATTGAGTACAAGCAGAAATGGTTCCACTTATATACAGAGTTGTGTTTTATGTTGTGATTTACAGTAATTATATGATGTGAATGCATTTGTTTTACAGATCGAATGGAGCGAAACAAAGAAAGATCATCAAGCCTGTATCTCAAAAGGCAAGGCAAAGGTCTGTCTTCAAAATGTTCTATTATTCTATTCCTAACTTCTGCAAAATCTGCCGTGGGATGGGCTTACGCCAGTTGATAACTAGAGTGTTTACTGAAATTGGTCATGTAACTGCTATAGGTGGGAAATCTACCAGTGCAATGATGAGAAGTCAAATATTTTGAGTTGTAATCCCATCATGGAAAACTATGGAGCACAATAAATCTAGTCATTCATTTTAGAAGAAATTAGTCACAAAAACCTGGGTTATTATCAAAAGCCAACTAGTTCACTGATCCCCTTTAGGATGTCAGCTGGTATGGCCAATAAACAACGACAGCATACAATGGAATTTTGTGTCCTTCCCGGCATTAGTTTGGAGATGGGGGTGGGGGTGAAATCCTGCCACATTCCTGTCTGCATTTCAATTAGATCTAGATGAGAAGTGTCGTGGAGGAGATGGGAGTGGTGGTCCCTTTTTCAAACACTCACAGTGCCTGTTTCAGACACCCACCACGGAGGCAGAGAGGGAGCTTCTGGGAACCATTTCTCAGCCTTTGCTTCTCGGCCTCTATCCTGTCCTCACTCACCTTTGGCTTCAGCGATCCTGGACCTCTGGTGGCTGTTCCCACTGGTGATGCATGCATTGTGCAGTTGTCAGCCTCTGGATGGCATTTCTCTGAGGGATTTCGGGAGAAAGCCCAGCATGAGCACTTGTTATAAGGTGGGACTGAAAAGGAATGGCATAGTGCTCTCATCAGCTTCCCAGTTGTGGGAAAGATCCCCATTGCCTGGCAGCTGGAAAGCTGGTTAGAGCACCATTGCCTGCATTAAATGGAGCCCAATGTGTGAGGTTGACTCTTAATTCTCAAATGCTTTTAAAGATAGTCCAGACCACAGAGAACATTAGCTCTCAACTCAATTCTTTTGTGCAGTAATTTTTTTAATTTACTTGTGGGACATGGGTGTTGCTGGCTGGCCAGCATTTATCGCCTAATCCTAGTTGCCCGAGGGCAGTTGAGAGTCAACTACATTATTGTGGCTCTGGAGTAGGCCAGATAAGGCAAGGATGACAGATTTCCTTCCTATAGGACATTAGTGAACTAGATGGGTTTTTTCTGACAATCGACAATGGCTTCCTTGTCATTAGCAGATTCTTAATTCCATTTTTTTTACTGATTTCAAATTCCACTATCTGCCGTGGCGGGATTCAACCCTGGTCCCCAGAACATTAGCTGAGTTCCTAGATTAATAATCTAACGATAATACCAGTAGGTCATTGCTTCTCAAATTCCAGGAAATGAAAGATTACTTGGAAACTAGATAGCTAGCATTGTTTTCCTTAGAACAGAGAAAAGTGAGAGGAAATACGGTGGAGGTGTTCAAACTCATGAGATGTCTGAACAAAGCACTTGGCTGACTAGCATTTATTTCCCATCCTTAGTTTCCCTTGAATTGATTGGCTTTCTGGGCCATTTTACAGAGTCAACCACATTGCTGTGAGTCTGGAGTCACATGTAGACCAGACTGGGTAAGGACGGCAGATTTCCTTTCCTAAAAGACATTAGTGAACCAGATGGGTTTTTCCATTTTTCGCAACAATGGTTTCATGGTCATCACTAGATTCTTAATTCCAGATATTTTTATTGAATTCAAATTCCACCATATGGTGGTATTTGAACCTTGGTCCCCAGAACATTCGCTGAGTTTCTGGGTTAATAGTTGAGCAATAATACCACTGGGCCATCACCTCTCCTTTTAAAGTGTTTGGATAATACATCAAGAGCCAGAAGACATGATTTAAATTGATTGGGAACAAGACTAGAACAGAAAGTAGTTAGTATGTGTAACACACTGATCAAGAGTTAGGGGGGAGGCAAACTCAATCATGGCATTCAAAAAGAAATGAGTAATTAAATTAAAAAAATTAGATCTACAGGGCTGCAAAGAAAAGGTATTGGGGCACAAATGAGGTGGGATGTTACAGCCTTGCTCAGGTGAGATCGGAAATTCCCACCCAAGGTCAACAGAGATTTCCATTGCCAGACCCTCGCCTGTGCTGATTCCGTGGAGTGGGAGGCTGTAGAGTTCTGGCCATGTCTCGTGTCAGAACCACCGATTCTCAATAGTTACATGATTTGATGTGTTTAGTGATCTTCAGATACTAATCAGTTTTGGGTAACTCGCCTTGTGTTGTACTCAGCGTTCATCCTTGTCTGATGAAGTCTCAAAAAATGTCTATGAAATGTTTTTCAATATTAAAGCTGTGAAATCAGCTTAGATTTCTTTCACAATTTCACTAACTGAAATCAATGTTATCAATTAATGAGCCAAATATTTTAGGTTATAGATGGGCATTAGTCAGTAAGATGATGATGTTCGGGAAAAGGAGAAAAGGGGAAGGGATGGCAACATTAGTTAAGGCAATGCGAGGTAGAGAGGATGTCCCAGAGGGATTGAGGTTGCTATCTATTTGGTGAAAGCTAAGAGACAAAAAAAGCTGCAGTATAATGTTCAGTGCTCCTTAATGGTCATCAACTAGTGGAAGGATGTAGCTGACCAAACCTACAAGGAAATTATTGATAAGTGCAAAAACTACAGGGTAGTTGTAATGGTGGACTTTATTTATGCAGATAAAGATTAGGATGGTTGTGGTGTAAAGGACAGTGGGGTGCAAGAGTCCCTAGAATATGTCAGGGCAGACAGTGGTTAATGTTGGGCATTGATGAGGCCACACCTGGAGTGTTATATGCAGTTTTGCTGTCCTTTTCTGAGAAATACGTCCTTGCTATAGAGGGAGTGCAGCAAAGATTTACTTGGCTGATTACTGGGATGGCAGATCTGTCATATGAGGCAAGACTAGGATTATATTCGATTAGGATTATATTCACTGAAGTTTAGAAATGTGAGAGGGAATCTCATAAAAAAACTTATAAAACCCTAACAAGGTTAGACAGAGTAGATTCTGAAAGAATGCCCCTAATGTTGGGGGAGTCCAGAAGTACGGGTCATAGTTTGAGAATAATAGGTAAACCTTTTAGAGCTGAAGTGAGAAGAAAGTTCTTCACTAAGGAAGTAGTGAATTGTGGAATTCATTACCACAAAGTAGTTGAGGCCAAAATGTTGTCTGATTTCAAGAAGAAATTAGATATAGCTCTTGTTGCTAAAGGGATCATGGGGATCAAAGGGGGAAGGGGGAGATCAGGATATTGAATTCGATGATCAGCATGATCATAATGAATAGTGGAGCAAGCTCAAAGGGCCGAATGGCCTCCTCCTGCTTCTAGTTTCTATATATATTTCTATGTAATCCATATGGGTGGAGGTAAGAATTAACAAGAGGAGGAAGATACTGGTGGGAGTAGTTTACAGACTGCCTAACAATAGCTATATGTATGATAGAGAATAAATCATGAGATAATGAGGGCATGTAAAAAAAAAAGCAGTACGTTAATCATGGGTGATGTTAATCATAAGAACATAAGAAATAGAACATTACAGCGCAGAACAGGCCTTTCGGCCTTCGATGTTGCGCCGACTAATTAGGAACAAGCAGTGACCCTCTAACCTAATCCATTCTCTTTTCATCCATAAACTTATCTACTAACCTCTTAAACGCCACCAAACTTGGCGCATCTACAACTGACGCAGGCAGGGCATTCCATACCCTTACCACCCTCTGGGTAAAGAACCTACCTCTGACATCTGTCCTAAAACCACCACCCCTTAATTTAAAACTATGTCCCCTCGTGCTAGCAAATAGGAGCAGGAATAGGCCATCCAGCCCTTCAAGCCAGCTCCACCAATCAATAAGCTCATGTCTGATCTGATAGTGGTTCAGTTCCACTTACCCGCCTGTTCCCCATAACCCTTAATTCCTTTATTGGTTAAAAATCTATCTATCTGTGACTTAAACACAGCCTCTACTGCTTCAATGGGCAGAGAGTTCCAAAGGTTCATCACCCTCTGGGAGAAGAAGTTCCTCCTCAACTCTACTCTAAATTGACTTCCCCGTATTTTGAGGCTGTGCCTCCTAGTTCTTGTTTCCATTCCAAGTGGAAATAACCTCGCTGCTTCTGCTCTGTCTAGCCCATAATCCTTGTGTGAATTGGGGAAAATCAGATTGGTAGAGGTCGCCATGAAGAAGAATTCATAGATCGTATTCAGGATAGTTGGAACAATATGTTGTAGAATAACCAGCAATCAGGTTATTTTAGACTTGATAGTGCATAATAAGGCAAGTTTAATAAATAATCTTAGGATGAAAGATCTCCTAGGAAACAGTGACCATAACATGGTAGAATTTAGTATTCAGCTTGAGTGAGAAACGTGGATCAGAAACAATTTGCTAAATTTAAATAAGGGTAATTACAAAGAAATGAGAGTAGAGTTGGCTTGAGTTCAGTGGAAAAGGTGGTTGACATTCATGACTCAGAAAGAAGATAAATCCCGTATGACGAAGAATGATTCGAGGAAGGGATAATCAACCACGGTTAACCAAGGAAGTTAAGGTTAGTTTTAACTGAAAGAAAAAAACATGCAATGTGGCAAAGATTAGTGGTAAGATTGGGAAAGATTTAAAAACTTGACAAAAGATGATGAAGAAGCAAAAGATTAACTGAGAGTAAACTAGCAAGTCATATAGAAACAGGCAGTAAGAGCTTCTTTACCTATGAAAAAGGAAGTGAACATTGGCCCCTATGAGCATGAAACTGGAGAAGTAATAATGGGGAACCAGGAAATGACAGGGGAAGTAAATAAATATTTGTGTCAGTCTTCAAGCTAAAAAACACTACTAGTAGAGTTCCAAAAATACTGAATAATCAAAGGGAAGGAAATTACTGCCACTAGAGGAAAGGTACCTGGGAAACTAATGGAGCTACAAACTGATAAGTCCCCTGGGTGTGATGAGTTGCCTGATAAGATATTAAAGGAAGTAGCCACAGAGATTGTGGATGCACTGGTAACAATCTACCAAGAATCCTTAAATTCCAGAAAGGTCCCAGATTTGGCAAACTGCCAATCTAACGTCTTTATTTAAAAAGGGAGGGAGATAAAATAACAGATAACTATAGGTCAGTTAGCTTAACATCTATATTTGAAAAATATTCTGAGTTCCATTATAAAAGTTGTAATAGAGTATTTAGAAATACATAATATAATCAAACAGAGTCAATGTGGCTTGATGAAGGAGAAATGATGCCTGACAAATTCAAGAGAATTCTTTGAGGTGTTAATGAGCAGGCTCTCTCCATCCAAATTATATTCAGCTTTTCTATTCTTTTTGTCAAAGTGGACAAATTCACATTTTCCCACATTATACTCTGTCTGCCAAATATTCACACAGTGGGCGAGACTGACCAGGAAGAATCAGTTCTAGGCATCGTAATGCACATTATGGTGCATCTGCTTAGGTGGATAAATAGGGCTGAATCTAGATTAATTGGGCTATATGTAGATAAATAGGGGAGACGTGTTTTGCAATATAGAAACATGGATTTGCTCAGAACATTGCAACCCACTGTGCTGATCCAAATTCTCTTGAATTTGACTATCCAGAACTTCCTATGAAATGAATCTAGTCCCTTCAGGGCTCACAGAGCTGATAGTGAATATGTGGAGCAGACAATTCAAGGAGATAATGGATGTAGTGAGTGCCAATAAATCAAAAGAGAACTACAAAGAGTTGTGAACATAGCCCAATCCACTACGCAAATAAGCCTCCCATCCATTGACTCTGTCTACACTTCCTGTCGCCTCAGCAAAGCAACCAGCATAATTAAGGACCCCACATATCCCGGACATATTCCACCTTCTTCCGTTGGGAGAAAGACAGAAAAGCCTGAGGACATGTACCAACTGACTCAAGAACAATTTATTCCCTACTGCCATCAGATTTTTAAATGGATCTATCTCACATTAACTTGATCTTTCTCTACAACCTGGTATGACTGCACTGTTTCCTTTTTTTCTCTATGAACAGTATGCTTTATCTGTATAGTGCGCAAGAACCAATACTTTTCACCGTATACTAATACATGTGACAATAAAAAAAATGAAATCAAAATACGTTTCTTTTTGACAGAAGTGATATAAGACTATTGTACAATATTTTGGAACCTTTGAATATCTATTCCAGTCATATCATTGTTAACATCATAGGAAATAAAACTAGTCACAGCACAGGGGATATGGTGAAGTCGACCGTTGGCGCAGTTGGAAAATCGTTAAACAATCTGCTGATTGATGCCTCAATCTCTCAGATCAGTTTTTAGAGTCAGTCTTGATGCAGTATTGAGTGTTCCATCTATACTGTAATATATAATTCATTTGATCATAATGTTCTGCCGGTTGATTCTCTTAATGAGGCCAGTGAGGGGAGGGTGTATGCTGCAACTCTAACAAGTACTCCTTTGTGGACACCAGAAAGGAGGAGAACAATGGGGATATTTTTCCCTGCTGTCCGTTCTAATAGGCTGACTGATTTTCTGTCGAGTTCAGATGTTTACCACATCTGAAAATCACCACAAAGGAATTGGAAAAATATGCATATTTCTAAATATTTCTATTCAGGCGAAAAGGAAAATTTAAAATTGAGTTTTGCTTGTTGCTGATCTATCCATTACAGCTGATTAAAAGCAAGATGAAAGTTCAGTTTTTGGATTTTTTTCAAAAAAAATCATCCATAGTGAAAGGCTGGAAAAATAAATAGCAAAACAGACTTGGTCATAAAGAACAAATTTTCAACAGAATTCCCTTTTTCCGTCTGGAAAAAGATACAAAAGCACAAGGCCATGTACCAGACGACTCAAGAACAGTGTCATCTCTACTGCCATCAGACTTTTGAATGGACCTACATTAAGTTGATCTTTCTCTACATCCTAGCTGTGACTGTAACATAACACTGCATTCTGCACTCTCTCCTTTCCTTATCCCTTCTGTACTCTGTAAACGATGTTTTGTCTGTGTAGTGCTCAAGAAACAATACTTTTCACTGTATTCCAGTACATGTGACAATAATGAATCACATGAAATCAAGTTAAATATGCCAGATTTTAAGCTTTACTTAAGCTTTGGATGTGTCTGTTTTTGTTGGATGGTCACATGATAATACTTGTGACCATAACCTCATTTTTAATTATCAGAGGGAAGGTCCTTGATGGTAAGACTGTTCTGAGGGTGGGAAAGCCTTGTGGATAAATATATTATGTTTCCTCCATGGAAGGGAACGTAGAAAATAGGAGTGATGGAGGCCATTCGGCCCTTCAAATCTGCTCTGCCATTCATTATGATCATGACTGATCATTCAACTCAGTAGTCTGATCCCATCTCCCCCCACATCCATTGATCCCCTTCACCTCAAGTGTTATATCTAACTGTTTCTTGAAAACATTTAATGTTTTGGCTCAACTATATTTTGTAGTAGCGAATTCTACAGGCTGACCATTCTCTGGGTGAGGAGAGTAGCAGCACTGAGTCAGGATATAAATTGTCCCATTGGTAAGACTCAGCATGGGTTCATGAAGGGAAGGTCATGCTTGACTAATTTGGTGGAATTCTTTGAGAACATTATATGTGCAGTGGACAATGGGGACCCTGTAGATGTGGCATATCTGATTTCTAGAAGGCATTTGACAAAGTGCCGCAACAAAGACTGCTACATAAGATAAAGGTGCATGATATTATGGGTAATGTATTAGCATGAATAGAGGGTTGATTAACTAACAGAAAGCAAAGAATGGGGGTAAATGGATACTTTTCTGGTTGGCGATCAGTGACTCATGGTGTGCCTCAGGAATCAGTGTTGGGACCTCAATTGTTTACGATTTACATAAATGATCTGGAGTTGGGGACTAAGTGTAGTATGTCAAAATTCACTGATGACATTAAGATGAGTGGCGAAGGATGCTGAAACTCTGCAAAGGGATATAGATAGTCTAAGTGAATGGGCGAGGGTCTGGCAGATGGAGTACAATGTTGGTAAATGTGAGGTCATCCATTTTGGTAGGAATAACAGCAAAATGGATTATTATTTAAATGGTAAAAAAATTGAAGCATGCTACTGTACAGAATCAGTTGTACTTGTACAGGAATCACAAGGAGGTGGATTGCAGGTGCAGCAGGTAATTAAAAAGGTAAATGGAATTTTATAGAACATAGAACATAGAACATTACAGCACAGAACAGGCCCTTCGGCCTTCGATGTTGTGCCGACCAAAATAAAAAGCAATGCCCCTCCAAACTAAACCATTCCCTTCTCTTCCATATACTTATCAATTAACCTCTTAAACGCCACCAAACTTGGCGCATCTACAACAGCTGCAGGCAGGGCATTCCACTCCCTAATCACTCTTTGAGTAAAGAACCTACCTCTGATATCCGTCCTATAACTCATACCCCTTAATTTAAAGCTGTGTCCCCTCGTGCTAGCTTTCTCCATCCTAGGAAAAAGGCTATCACTGTCCACCCTATCTAAACCTCTAATCATCTTATATGCTTCAATAAGATCCCCTCTTAGCCGCCTCCTTTCTAACGAAAACAACCTCAAATCCTTCAACCTCTCTTCATAGGACCTGCCCTCCATACCAGGCAACATCCTGGTAAACCTCCTCTGTACCCTCTCCAATGCCTCCACATCTTTCTTATAATGTGGGGACCAGAACTGCACACAATACTCCAAGTGCGGCCGCACTAGAGTTTTGTACAGTTGCAACATGATGCTGCGGCTCTAAATTCAATCCCCCTACCAATAAAAGCTAAGACTCCATATGCCTTCTTAACAACTTTATCCACTTGACTGCCTACTTTCAGGGATCTATTGACACATACACCAAGATCCTTCTGTTCCTCAACACTATTAAGAGCCCTACCATTAGCCCTATACTCTACACATTTATTGTTCCTGCCAAAGTGCATTACCTCACACTTTTCCACATTAAACTCCATTTGCCACCTCTCGGCCCAGCTCTGCAACTTGTCCAAGTCACTCTGTAAACTATAACACCCCTCTTCACTATCTACCACTCCACCGACTTTAGTGTCATCTGCAAATTTACTAATCCATCCTTCAATACCCTCATCCAGATCATTTATAAAAATTACAAACAGCAGGGGCCCCAAAACAGACCCCTGAGGTACACCACTTGTCACCGAACTCCACGATGAATATCTCCCATCAACCACCACCCTCTGTCTTCTATCTGCCAGCCAATTCCTAATCCAATTAGCTAAATCACCCTCTATTCCACACATCTGCATTTTCTGTAGAAGTCTTCCATGGGCCACCTTATCAAACGCCTTACTAAAGTCCATATATACTACATCAACCGCCTTACCCCCATCCACCTCTTTGGTCACTTTCTCAAAAAACTCAATGAGGTTAGTAAGGCATGACCTACCCTTCACGAAACCATGCTGACTATCCCCAATCAATTCATTTCTCTCTAAATAACTATAAATCCTATCCCTAATAATTCTCTCCAATACCTTGCCCACAACAGAAGTAAGACTCACTGGCCTATAATTCCCTGGAAGGTCTCTCTTCCCCTTCTTAAACAATGGGACCACATTCGCTATCCTCCAGTCCTCCGGAACTACACCCGTAACCAACGAGGACCTGAAGATCAGAGCCAGAGGCTCTGCAATCTCCTCTCTTGCCTCCCAGAGAATCCTAGGGTAAATCCCGTCCGGCCCAGGGGACTTATCCAACTTCAAACCCTCGAGAATTTCTAACACATCCTCCCTATCTACTACAATACTCCCCAATTTGCAACCCTGTACCTCAGTGCTCTCCACAGCTACATTTCCAGCACTCTGCGTGAATACCGAAGAGAAATATTTATTCAGTGCCTCACCAATCTCTTCAGGCTCCACGCACAACTTCCCACTGCTGTCTATGACTGGCCCTAATCTTGCCCTAACCAATCTTCTATTCTTAACATATCGAAAGAAAGCTTTAGGATTCTCCTTAATCCTATCAGCCAACATCTTTTGTCCCTTATTGCTAGAGAGATGGAGTTTAAAAACAGCGATGTTATATTACAGTCGTGTAAGGTGCTGGTGAGAGTACTGTGTAAGTTTTGGTCTCCTTATTTGAGAAAGGATATACTGGCACTGAAGGGGGTGCAAAGGAGATTCACTAGGTTGATTCTGGAGTTGAGAGGGTTGGCTTATGAGGAGAGACTGAGTAGACTGGGGCTATTCTCATTGGAATTCAGAAGAATGAGGGGAGATCTTAAAGAAAATATAAGATTATGAAGGGAATAGATAAACTAGAAGAGGCGAAGTTGTTTCCACTGCTGGGTGAAACTAGACCGAGGGGACATAGCCTCAAAATAAGGGGAAGCAGATTTAGGACTGAGTTGAGGAGGAACTCCACATAAAGGGTTGTGAATCTGTGAAATTCCCTGCCCAGTGAAGCAATTGAGGCTACCTCATTGAATGTTTTTAAGACAAGGATAGATAAATTTTTGAATAGTAAAGGAATTAAGTGTTATGGTGAGCAGCAGGTGAGTGGAACTGAGTCCACGAAAAGATCAGCCATGATCTTATTGAATGGTGGAGCAGACTTGAGGTTAGATGGCCTACTCCCGCTCCTAATTCTTATGTTATTATGTTCTAAGAGCAGCACCTTTACTTCTAGATCATATAAAGATAAGTAAATTTTAATAGAAACACTGGCTTTGGTCTCTCCTGTTCCAAGTTAGTAGATGATGAGACCATTTCAAAACTGAGATTTTCAGGCAGCACAATGGAGATTCAGGGCAGGGTCGGGTGTGGGCAGGACTTTCAAGCTCTGAAGAGTATTATTTTTAATTCTTTCAGGGATTGAGTGTTGCTGGCACAACCAGCATTTGTGCCTATTCCTAACTGCTCCTGAGAGCTTGGTAGCAAGTCGCTGTAGTCCATCTGGTGTTGGAACTGTGATGCTGCTGTGCCTTTGTGAAATGTATTTAATTATGTTTCTGCAGTTCTTTTAAGAGGGCCTTCTGTACTTGTTGCCGACTTATCTAAGTTGATGTTCTTTTGACTTTGACTTGATTTGATTTATTATTGTCACATATATTAACATACAGTCAATAGTATTGTTTCTTGCATAAGTTCATAGAGAAGGAAACGAGAGAGTGCAGAGTTACAGTCAGTGTAGTGTTATAGTCATGGCTAGAGTGTAGAGAAAAATCAACTTAATGCAAGGTAGGTCCATTCAAAAGTCTGATAACATCAGGGAAGCTGTTCTTGAGTCGGTTGATATGTACCCTCAGACTTACGTATTTTTTTTCCGAAGAAAGAAGGTGGAAGCGAGAATGTTCAGAATGCATGGGGTCCTTAATTATGTTGGGTGCTTTGCCAAAGCAGTGGGAAGTGTAGACAGTGTTACTGTATGAGAGACTCGTTTGTGTGATGGATGGGGCTACATTCACGACCTTTTGTACTTTCTTGTGATCTTGGGCAGAGCAGGAACCATATCAAGGTGTGATACAACCAGAAAGAATGCTTTCTGTGGTGCATCTGTAAAAGTTGGTGAGAGTCATAGCTGACATGCCAAATTCCCTTAGTCTTCTGAAAAAGTAGAGGTATTGGTGGGCTTTCTTAGCTAAAGTCTTGGCATGGGGGGGACCAAAGTAGGTTTTGGTGATCAGGACACCTAAAAATTTGAAGCTCCTGAATCTTTCTGTTTTGCTCCATTGATGTAGACAAGAGCAACTTATGCTTCCTGAAGTCAATGACAATCTCCTTTGTTATGCCGACATTGAGGGAAAGACTATTGTTGCCACACCAGTTCACAAGATTCTCTATCTCATTCCAGTACTTTGTCTCGTCATTGTTTGAGATCTGACCCAGTACGGCGGAGTCGTCAGCAAACTTGAAAATCGAATATAAGGAATATATAGGGGCTGAGAACACAGCCTTGAGGGACACTAGAGTGGAGGAGGTGTCATTTTATTGCTGTTAGAGTCATATAATAGGCTATTTGTTTATTTTTAATTTGGGCTAATACGATGTCCTGAAGTTTTATGAGTTTTACAATCCTTTTGAATTGTATCCATTTTCTGTGCTAAACCTGGGACTGATGTAGTTTTGTAAGAGTGTTTGTTTGGAATAGTACATTGAGCTTGTTAAGCATTTTTTTTTTTGTTAGTAATTGGTAGAAGTTATTGCTAATTGTCTTATGATTTGTTAACTGTATTCTTAAATAAACTTTGGTAAAAGCTCCCTTGTGGGTCATTTGAATTGTACCTGGAGTGATATATCTTATGCTTACTCTAGCCAAATTCAAATTGTAAACCTTATGGTCCAGGTTGACTTTATAAGACATTTTGGAGTTTCTGGCCCTGGATTACACAAAATCCTCACAGTGCTGTTAGGAAGGTTGTATGAGGATTTAGATCCTGTGGCACTGATGGAACAGTGATGATAGTTCCAAGTCAGGATTGGATGTGGTTTGGAAGTAAAACTGCTGGTCTTGCCCCACTAGCTGGTAGAGACCATGGGTTTGGAACTATAGGTTCCATGTATCTTTGGATAATCAGATCTGATCAATTGTTGGTGGACACTGTGGAATGTTACCTGGACACTTCGAGGAGGTGGTCACATGCCTTAGGATAGGGTCTTCTATTTTGCTCAGTAGTCAAGGACAGGATAGTGTGATTACAGATGAGATAGGTAGGGGGATTGAGGAAGTAGAAGTAGAGCAGACTCCACCTTGCTTCAAGGTGCTTGCAACCTGTATGGATGAGTGTGGAGAATTCAGGTTGGATGAGCAAACAAGTCAGGGTACAGGAAGCCATTCGAGTGGATTGGGGAGGGGCCTGAGCTAACAGAATGTAGCAGAGAACAGTACAGTGAAGGGAGTAGACGTTGTTTGAGAGTGTAGAGACTACTGCCTGGCTTCAGGGCATCTGCTTTGGATAGGAGAGGAACTTGCAGTGGGACAGGAGGATCATAAGGTAGCACTAGCGACATAGGTAGCACTAGAAAGGAGGTTCTGCTCAGAGTATATAGGAGCCAATTAAAAGCAGAACCTCAAAGGTTCTCTGTTCTTATTACTTGAGACACGAGCAACTTGACGTAGGGCAAATAAGATTAGAAAATTGAATGAGTGGAACAAAGGTTAGTGGAGGAGAAGTGGATTTTGATTCGTAAGGCATAGACACTCAGGCAGACAATTTTTAAACCATTCTTATTACTCCTGGAAAAATATCAGGGTGGTTTTGATAGAAAAGACAATGCAGATGAGGGTATGAGGAGTCCTCTTGCACACCCAGAAACCAGTGTGTTCCAAAGAACAAAGAACAAGGAACAAAACAGCATTGTAATAAAAGAGGTCTCTTCAGATTTGAATGCTGGAAGTGGCAAGATTAGCCCAGGCTAATAGGGCTCCGTAAGTACAGTCTCCCAATGGATGCTCCAGTGGGTAGTGTAGCAGAGGAAGCAGAAATTGCTTCCTTGCTGCAGAAGTTTATCCCTTGGAGGGCACGGCACTATGTTCTAATGTGCCAATGTTTTGAGACCCTGAAGGGTGAACTAGAGCCCACAACCATTGAGCAAGAGCTGTTTGAATTTAACAAGGCCAAACCCAGGCCAGTGGTGTTCAGAAAGTGTGAATAGATTGCAAAACAGGCTCACAGAATATCATTGACTTAAACAGAGACCAGAGAAGTCCAGAAGCAGGGGAAGAGGTAGTGAGGAAAATTCCCCACATAGTTGAAGAACTGGAGAGGAAACAAATTATTTAAAACAGCAAAGAAAACGGTTAATGAATTGTCTAACTAGGGGCAAAGTGAGATCCCAAATAGATAAGCAAATAAGGAGTGACATACCCCACCCAGTTGAAGAGCTACAATGGAGTATAGCAGGAGCTGGACTCTATTTGAGGGCAGAAGCGTTCTGCAACAAGTTAGGAGAGCATCCTTTCCCAAGCCAGATGTATAGGCCAAAGTACTAATGACTGGTGTAGCTACAACTTTGTGGCAAATTGAAATGCGACCAGGAAAGTGCCCAAATACAATCAGACAGTGGGAAGATGATGCTTCATCATGTCAAAAAGCAACAGGGAAGTAGACTGGGAGCCGACCAGCCACCAAGATGTGGGGGGCAAGTTGGGTGGGGTGGGGGGGGTTACTGTGGAATCTTCCTATGTCTGGGTGCGCTGGTTTCTTCCCGGAGCCCAAAGGTTACATGGATTGGCTATGCTTAATTACCTGTTCGTGTCCAAAGATAGAACGTAGAACATAGAACAATACAGCACAGAACAGGCCCTTCGGCCTTCGATGTTGTGCCGACCAAAATAAAAAGCAATGCCCCTCCAAACTAAACCATTCCCTTCTCTTCCATATACTTATCAATTAACCTCTTAAACGCCACCAAACTTGGCGCATCTACAACAGCTGCAGGCAGGGCATTCCACTCCCTAATCACTCTTTGAGTAAAGAACCTACCTCTGATATCCGTCCTATAACTCATACCCCTTAATTTAAAGCTGTGTCCCCTCGTGCTAGCTTTCTCCATCCTAGGAAAAAGGCTATCACTGTCCACCCTATCTAAACCTCTAATCATCTTATATGTTTCGATAAGGTCCCCTCTTAGCCGCCTCCTTTCTAACGAAAACAACCTCAAATCCCTCAGCCTCTCTTCATAAGACCTGCCCTCCATACCAGGCAACATCCTGGTAAACCTCCTCTGTACCCTCTCCAATGCCTCCACATCTTTCTTATAATGTGGGGACCAGAACTGCACACAATACTCCAAGTGCGGCCGCACTAGAGTTTTGTACAGTTGCAACATGATGCTGCGGCTCCTAAATTCAATCCCCCTACCAATAAAAGCTAAGACTCCATATGCCTTCTTAACAACTTTATCCACTTGACTGCCTACTTTCAGGGATCTATTGACACATACACCAAGATCCTTCTGTTCCTCAACACTATTAAGAGCCCTACCATTAGCCCTATACTCTACACATTTATTGTTCCTGCCAAAGTGCATTACCTCACACTTTTCCACATTAAACTCCATTTGCCACCTCTCGGCCCAGCTCTGCAACTTGTCCAAGTCACTCTGTAAACTATAACACCCCTCTTCACTATCTACCACTCCACCGACTTTAGTGTCATCTGCAAATTTACTGATCCATCCCTCAATACCCTCATCCAGATCATTTATAAAAATTACAAACAGCAGGGGCCCCAAAACAGACCCCTGAGGCACACCACTCGTCACCGAACTCCACGATGAATATCTCCCATCAACCACCACCCTCTGTCTTCTATCTGCCAGCCAATTCCTAATCCAATTAGCTAAATCACCCTCTATTCCACACATCTGCATTTTCTGTAGAAGTCTTCCATGGGCCACCTTATCAAACGCCTTACTAAAGTCCATATATACCACATCAACCGCCTTACCCCCATCCACCTCTTTGGTCACTTTCTCAAAAAACTCAATGAGGTTAGTAAGGCATGACCTACCCTTCACGAAACCATGCTGACTATCCCCAATCAATTCATTTCTCTCTAAATAACTATAAATCCTATCCCTAATAATTCTCTCCAATACCTTGCCCACGGTGGATTAACTAGTAAATGTGTGGGGTTAGAACAAAGAACAACAAAGAACAAAACAGCACGGGAAACAAGCCCTTCGGCCCAACGAACCCACGCCACCACCTCGATGTTCCCACTTCTACCTGTGATCTCTGTCTATGTTTATATATCTATGCATTGAAACCAAATTTGAGACAATTTAAGAAGAATTTGTTCTGCCAATCAGCATATGAGCACATCTTTAGGATGTGGGAGGAAACCGGAGCACCCGGAGAAAATCCACTCAAGCATGGGGAGAATGCGCAAACTCCCACAGACACAGGCCCAAATCCATTTATCTGCACAGCATAGCGATAGTCACTGAGCTGTCGTGTTGCCCATCAAATGGTCCAGGTCAAGCGTACACTAATGACGTGAAGCACTAGGATACTCTCGGGAAAAAAAATCCAAGAGCAGCCCTCTCACGACCCATCACGTGTATGCCCCTTGTTAGACAACAAGGTGGACCAAAGCACCTGTAGGATAAAAACAAGTACATCAGTATCATCATCTATTTACACACTTCCCAGGGACTCCCAAGGCTCATGATCTCTATTTTAAATCAGTTTTCTATATCCTATTCTGTTCATGTGCCCATCTAAGTATCCCTTAAATAACTCCAGGTGCCTGCCTCCACTTGGCAGTGCGTTCCATACCCCCACCACCCTCTGTGTGAAAAAACTCCCTCTATCATCTAAATTATACCTTCACCCCCCTCACCCTAAGCCCGTGACCCCTCGTGCTATTCGAGTCCATCCTAGGAAAAAGCTTAACCCTGTTTACTCTATCTATATCCCTCATAATCTTGTACACCTCTATTAGATCTCCTCTAAGTCTACGTCTTTCTAAGGAAAACAGTCCCAATTTGCCTAACCTCTCCTTGTAACTCAGACCTTCCATACTAGGCAGCATCCTGGTAAACCTCCTCTGCACTCTCTCCAGAGTCTCCACGTCCTTCCGGTAGTAAGGTGACCAGAACTGGACGCAGTATTCCAAATGAGGTCTAACCAACGTGTTATACAACTGCAACATTAAAGGCCAGCTCTTGTACTCTATACCCAGCAATTTTGCCTTGCACCTCCCTAAGCCTCTGGGACAAATGCCATCAGGTCCCAGAGATTTATCAGTTTTAATGCTACAAAGAAGCTCTAACACTTCCTCCCTTGGTAAGGATATTTCCCTCAACTGGTCTACAGCTCCCTCAGAAACAGGAGCTGTGAACAAGCCCCTCTCTTTCTTGAATACTGACACAAAGTATTCATTCAGGATCTCCCCCATTCCCTCGGGCTCTAAGCACAGTTCCCCTCCTCTGTCCCTAAGAGGTCTGGTTTTTCCTCTAACCACCCTTTTATTCCTAACGTAGGAGTAAAAAACTTTGGATTTTCCTTAATTCTATCTGCCAAAACCATTTCATGCCCCCTTCTAAGTCCCCATTTGAGCTCCCTCCTACTCTCTCTATATTCCTCCAACGCTCACTCCATTCCCAGCTGGTTTGATCTAACATACGCCTGTCTTTTCTTCCTAACCAAGACCTCAATATCCCTAATAATCCACGGCTCTCTAATCCTACCTTTCCCATCTTTCCTCTTAGCCGTTATGAGGATAGGGTGGAGGGGAGGGTCTGGGTGAGATGCTGTTTCAGAGAGTCAATGATGACTTGATGGGCAAATGGCCTCTTTCTGCGATGTAGAGATTCTTTGATACTTGATACCATACTCGGTCAAATGTTGCCGATATCAAGTGCAGTCACTCTCACCTTAGATGTTCAAGTCTTTTTGTCCATGTTTGAACCAAGGCTGTAATGAGGTCAGGAGCTGAGACACCCTGGCAAAATCTACATAGTGTCCATAAGTAAGTTATTGCTGAGTTAGTGCAGCTTGATAGTGCAGTATGTGACCCCTTCCATCACTTTGCTGATCATTGAAAGTAGGCTGATGGGGTGATAATTGGCCTAGTTGAATTTGTCTTGTTCCTTACGTAAATGGCACATCTGGGCAATTTTCCACATTGCTACGTAGATGCTAGTGTTATTGTTGGGCTGGAACAGCTTGGCTGGAGAGACACCAAGTTCTGGAATACAAGTCTTTAATACTATTGCTGGAATGTTATAACTGCCTTTGCAGTATCCAGTGCCTTCAACACTGGATCATCTATTCGGCATTTCTGGCTAAAGATTGTTGTAAATGCTTCAACCTTATCTTTTGCACTCCGTCATCGAGGATGGGAATATTTATGGAATCTGCTCCTACAGTGATTTCTTTAATTGCACACCACCATTCATGGCTGGATGTGGCAAGACTGCAGAGCTTAGATCTGATCCATTGGTTGCGGAGTTGCTTAGGCCTCTCCAATACCTACTACTAATGCTGCTTAGTAAGAGGTCTGACAACACCAATTTTAAATCCAACCAACTTATTTGATAGTAAACTTGCTAGCTTTTGGAGTTTGTGCCTTCGTCAAGCAAATGAATGACAAAGGCACAAATGCCGAAAGCTAGCAAGTTTACTATCAAATAAATCGGTTGGATTTAAAAATGGTGTTGACAGACCTCTGAGTTTACCCCAGTCCAATGCCGGCATCTCTACAACAACAACAACAAAGAACAAAGAGCAACACAGCGCGGGAAACAGGCCCTTCGGCCCAACGAGCCCACGCCGCCGTCCTAACGTCCTAATGACATATCCTTGACTTTAGGCTATGCCTATTGTTGAAGATTCCCATATAGGGACCAATATAGGGACAATTTGTTACCCAATCAGCCTAAGAGAACATTTTTGGGATGTGGGAGGAAACCGGAGCACCCGGAGGAAACCCACGCAACCACGGGGAGAACGCGCAAACTCCCGCAGACACAGGCCCAAATCCATGTGTCAGCACAGCAACAGCGATAGTCTCTGAGCTGTCATGTTGCCCATTAGATGGTCCAGTTTAAGCATACACTGATGACGTGAAGCACTAGGCAACTCCTGAAGCAACCTCCAAGAGCAGCTCTCGCACGACATGCCGCATGCATGCCCCTTGTTGGTCAACAAGGTGGACCGAATTGCCTGCGGATACAAATAAGACTTAATTAAACATGCTAAAAAAAAACTAAGACATTCCCGAGACGAAACTAAAAGATAGTCTACTCCTATTTGGTCCTCCCGATATTCAAACAGTCCTGCTATAACCCTCTATCTGCAGACCACTCATGTGGCTGTCCAAGAGACCCTTAAACAACCCTAGCGTGCCTGCTCCCACCATCTTACTCGGCAGTGCATTCCACACCCCCACTACCCTTTGTGTGAAAAACTGGCCTCTAATATTCGTCTTATACATAGCCCCCCTCACCCTGAGCCCGTGACCCCTCGTTCTATCTATTTCTAATGGTGGAAAAAGCTTACCACCATTTACTCTATCTATACCCCTCATAATCTTACATACCTCTAAAAGATCCCCTCTACATCATGCTTATGCTGCTTGGCAGACAAGGCCTTCTAGCCCTTCCTAGTATAAATGTGGGAGAGATCTCTTTCATAAGGCAGTCTTCCTATGATCTGGGCCCAGAAAAACTGGCCCAGATTTTGGAGAAGATTAGCTGCCTGTTGCAGTCCCAGCCCAGCACCTACCAGCAGTAACTGGAGCACCTCAGGAATGCTCGCGTTGAAGCGGAACCGGAATTCCTGAAAGAGGCCAAAATTCCATTAAAACTCCCAATTACCTTGCACTCAGCCTGAGCACAGTGCCTGCGTTTGAACAGTTGGATGTGAACAAGAGCAGCTCAACCCTAAGATCAAAAGGCCTTGCCATCACAAGCAAGAAACCCAAAATTCCCCTGTGGAAAGCCCCAGGCAAAATGTTGTGTCCTGGAGGGGAACTTCATAGAATCATAGCATCTCTATAGTGCAAATGAGGCCATTTGACCTATCCAGTCTTGACCATTATTAATCCCCTGAACATCACCCTGGAAATGCCCCCAAACCCTTCAGAATATACACAATCAGGATTTAAGGAGGCGCTGAGTTTTGAGAGGTTTTGTCATCGGTTGTGTCAAGTGCTTAGCTTTTATCTAATCTTCAACAGGGCAAAATTCAGATCCAGTCATAGACAGCAGTGGGAAGTTGTGCGTGGAGCCTGAAGAGATTGGTGAGGCACTGAATAAATATTTCTCTTCGGTATTCACGCAGAGTGCTGGAAATGTAGCTGTGGAGAGCACTGAGGTACAGGGTTGCAAATTGGGGAGTATTGTAGTAGATAGGGAGGATGTGTTAGAAATTCCCGAGGGTTTGAAGTTGGATAAGTCCCCTGGGCCGGACGGGATTTACCCTAGGATTCTCTGGGAGGCAAGAGAGGAGATTGCAGAGCCTCTGGCTCTGATCTTCAGGTCCTCGTTGGTTACGGGTGTGGTTCCGGAGGACTGGAGGATGGCGAATGGGGTCCCATTGTTTAAGAAGGGGAAGAGAGACCTTCCTGGGAATTATAGGGCAGTGAGTCTTACTTCTGTGGTGGGCAAGGTATTGGAGAGAATTATTAGGGATAGGATTTATAGTTATTTAGAGAGAAATGAATTGATTGGGGATAGTCAGCATGGTTTCGTGAAGGGTAGGTCATGCCGTACTAACCTCATTGAGTTTTTTGAGAAAGTGACCAGAGAGGTGGATGGGGTAAGGCGGTTGATGTAGTATATATGGACTTTAGTAAGGCGTTTGATAAGGTGGCCCATGGAAGACTTCTACAGAAAATGCAGATGTGTGGAATAGAGGGTGATTTAGCTAATTGGATTAGACATTGGCTGGCAGATAGAAGACAGAGGGTGGTGGTTGATGGGAGATTTTCATCGTGGAGTTCGGTGACGAGTGGTGTGCCTCAGGGGTCTGTTTTGGGGCCCCTGCTGTTTGTAATTTTTATAATGATCTGGATGAGGGTATTGAGGGATGGATCAGTAAATTTGCAGATGATACTAAAGTTGGTGGTGTGGTAGATAGTGAAGAGGGGTGGTTTAGTTTACAGAGTGACTTGGACAAGTTGCAGAGCTGGGCCGAGAGGTGGCAAACGGAGTTTAATGTGGAAAAGTGTGAGGTAATGCACTTTGGCAGGAACAATAAATGTGTAGAGTATAGGGCTAATGGTAGGGCTCTTAATAGTGGTGAGGAACAGAAGGATCTTGGTGTATGTGTCAATAGATCCCTGAAAGTAGGCAGTCAAGTGGATAAAGTTGTTAAGAAGGCTTATGGAGTCTTAGCTTTTATTGGTAGGGGGATTGAATTTAGGAGCCGCAGCATCATGGTGCAGCTGTACAAAACTCTAGTGCGGCCGCACTTGGAGTATTGTGTGCAGTTCTGGTCGCCACATTATAAGAAAGATGTGGAGGCATTGGAGAGGGTACAGAGGAGGTGTACTAGGATGTTGCCTGGTATGGAGGGCAGGTCCTATGAAGAGAGGTTGAAGGATTTGAGGTTGTTTTCGTTAGAAAGGAGGCGGCTAAGAGGGGATCTTATTGAAGCATATAAGATGATTAGAGGTTTAGATAGGATGGACAGTGATAGGCCTTTTCCTAGGATGGAGAAAGCTAGCATGAGGGGACACAGCTTTAAATTAAGGGGTATGAGTTATAGGACGGATATCAGAGGTAGGTTCTTTACTCAAAGAGTGATTAGGGAGTGGAATGCCCTGCCTGCAGCTGTGGTAGATGCGCCAAGTTTGGTGGCGTTTAAGAGGTTAATTGATAAGTATATGGAAGAGAAGGGAATGGTTAGTTTGGAGGGGCATTGCTTTTTATTTTGGTCGGCACAACATCGAAGGCCGAAGGGCCTGTTCTGTGCTGTATTGTTCTATGTTCTATGTTCTATGTTCTAACTCTATCCCCTGAATAGATACCCCCGCCCCCCCACCCCACATCCTCAGCCCTGCTTCAACCTCAGTGAAGATTGATTCTAAATGCCACAGGTCAGCCTACATGCACTATCCACATTGCAGGAGAGGATAGTGCCTTGCAGATGCCCTGTCCCAGATTTAAAACTTCAGAGCTGCAGCAGGAAGCAGCCATTGCCCCTGCTTGCTATGTTGCATTTGACTTGCCAGTGTGAATGAGAGGATGACTGCAGGGCTCTTTACAAAGATCAAAGAACAAAACAGCACGGGAAACAGGCCCTTCGGCCCAACGAGCCGCCACCCCGATGTTTCCACCTCTACCCGTGATCTCTGTCTATGTTTATAGATCTATGGATTAAAAACCCAAATTTGAGACAATTTAAGAAGAATTTATTCTGCCAATCAGCATATGAATGCATCTTTGGGATATGGGAGGAAACCGGAGCACCCGTAAAAAATCCACGCCAGCACGGGGAGAATGCGCAAACTCCCACAGACACAGGCCCATATCCATGTATCTGCACAGCACAGCGATAGTCACTGAGCTGTCGTGTTGCCCATCAAATGGTCCAGGTCAAGCGTACACTAACAACGTGAAGAATTAGGATACTCTCAGAAAAAAAAATCCAAGAGCAGCCCTCTCACGACCCATCGCGTGTATGCCCCTTGTTAGACAACAAGGTGGACCAAAGCACCTGTAGGATAAAAACAAATACATCAATATCATCATTTATTTACACACTTCCCAGGGACTCCCAAGGCTCATGATCCCTATTTTAAATTAGTTTTCTATACCCCTCCATTCCCATTCTGTTCATGTGCCCATCTAAGTATTTCTTAAATAACTCCAGAGTATCTGCCTCCACACTTTACCTCGCAGCGCATTCCATACCCCCACCACCCTCTGTGTGAAAAAACTCCCTCTAGTATCCAAATTATACCCTACTTCCCTCGTGCTATTCAAGTCCATCCTAGGAAAAAGCTTAACCCTGTTTACTCTATCTATACCCTTCATAATCTTGTACACCTCTATTAGATCTCCTCTAAGTCTATGTCTTTCTAAGGAAAACAGTCCCAATTTGCCTAACCTCAAAAGAGGTTACCTCCAGCTTTTCTTCTACAAAGCCACACAAAGCAAATAAAACAGAATTCATTCCTTTTTCTTTGAGAGTGGGAGGATTGCTACGGAACAGAATCAACACTATCTATTTTAAAATTTTATCCTTATTACAGTTTTTTTTTTAAACTGGAATTTTCTGCTGAAGACGATTGGTTTAGTTTTTATTTTATTTATTAGTGTCACCAGTAGGTTTACATTAACACTGCAGTGAAGTTACTGTGAAAATGACTGACCCTCTGTGAGTCACTGGAACAAAAAGACATCCACTTCTCGGTTTTGGAAATGTCAGATTTTTATGTTTCTGGGAAGCTTCTAACAGACAATCCTGAACTGCACGGATCAAATTCAAAGAAAGCTACACGAAGACTTTTGCATTGGGTAAGCTAAGCATAATAGTGGAGTCAGTGAGTCTGCGGAGACAGTGACTTCCCCAAACACCAGGCCCTCAACAAATCGCACTTTTTTGACCCATAATGTTTGAGGTGTTATCAGCCTTGGAAACCAAGATAATTTTCAAACACTGGATAAACATTCTTGTTCAGTTGTTGTGAGAATTAAAGTCACATAACCAATGACTCTGGCTTGCTGAACAGGTTAATATTACTTGTGAGCCACATTCCCCCGTCTCCTGTTCAATATCTGACTGGCAGTCAACATAGAACCATGCTCTGACTAGGTTGGACAACTAGCCCCCCCTGTCTAACCTGACTGCAGGAAAGATTTTGTACTAATGCCTACAGAACTGATTCAGTCTCCATATGCTAACTTCATCCTGTAACATCAACGTCACTGGAAAAGCGAAGCTTACACAACCAATTGTCAGCCACCCAACTTTTGCGAAAGACTCCTTATTGAACTTTAATTTTGACTCTGGAATGCAAAAATAAACATTAATTTCATCTGTGGTTCTTCTTTTCTCTATTCCTTCCTTGGCTGCATGAATGTGGAGTGGGAATTTGCAGGCACTCCTTTCTGTGGGTTTGAATGTGTGCAATAAACTAACCCTCTGAGTTAATTCTGACTCAATTTTACTGTGTGTTAACAGCAGAAATCAGATTTCACAAAAATGAGAGGTTTGGAAGTACACCACTGTTTATTTTAGAAAAGTTAAAACACCTGTTTACATGTGATAAGATGAAATGTTAGCAGTGTTTGAACTGAACCCCTCCTGTATGTAAGAATGAACAGGCTTTGGGGAGGAGGTAGTTACTTGCTGCAGAATGCCAGTTTCTGATCTACTATTGTGGCTACACTACTTGTATGACTGGTCCTGTTCAATTTCTGGTTGGTGGTTAACCGTGCCCTACCAGAATGTTGATGATATGGGATTTAGTGACGGCATTGCCATTGAATATCAAAGGGAGATGTTTAAATATTTAGATTCTCTCTTGTTGGAGATGATCGTGGCCTGGCGCTTGCAGATGTTACTTGCCACTTATCAGTCCTTGAATGTTGTCCAGGTCTTGTTGCGTATGGAAGTAGACTGCTTCATTCTATTAAAAGTTGTGAATGGTACAGCAAACTCTGGCAAACATCCCTTCTTCTGAACTTTTGATGATATGGAGATGCCTGTGTTGGACGTGGGTGGGCGCATTAAGAAGTCTCACAACACCAGGTTAAAATCCTACAGATTTATTTGGAATCATGAGCTTTTGGAGCACTGCTCCTTCATCAGGTGAACTTTGGATAGAGGGATGGTTATTGAAGCAGCTGAAGTGGTTGGATCTTCATTGCAAGCACATTCTAGAACAGGAGTCAGGATGTCTTGCTATAGTTATATCAAGCCTTAGTGAGACCTTACCTGGAGTGTTGCGCACAGTTTTGGTCTCCTTATCTAAGGAAGAACATCCATGCCAAAGGAGAAGTGCAACAAAGGTTCTCCATAATAACCCCTGGAATGGCAGGATTGTTTTATGAAGAGATGTTGAGGGGACTGTGTATGTGTTCCCTAGAATTCTGTAGAATGAAGGGTGACCTCTTTGATACTTACAAAATTCTTAGAGGGTGTGAGATGACAGATTAAACATAGAACATAGAACACTACAGCACAAACAGGCCCTTCGGCCCACAAGTTGTGCCCATCATATCTATACCTACCAGTCCATAGAACTATCTGTAACTCCCAATCCCATTAAATCCCATGTACTTATCCAGAAGTCTCTTAAAAGACCCCAGCGAGTTCGCCTCTACCACCATTGACGGCAACCGATTCCATTCACTCACCACCCTCTGAGTGAAAAACTTACCCCTAACATCTCCTCTGTACTTGCTGCCCAGCACCTTTAACCTGTGTCCTCTCGTAGCGACCATTTCAGCCCTGGGAAATAGCCTCCGAGAATCCACCCTATCTATTCCTCTCAACATCTTATAAATCTCTATCAGGTCGCCTCTCAACATTCGTCTCTCCAGGGAGAAGAGACCTAGCTCTCTCAACCTATCTTCATAAGGCATGCCCCCCAATCCAGGCAAGATCCTTGTAAATCTCCTCTGCACCCTCTCAATAGCTTCCACATCCTTCCTATAGCGAGGCGACCAAAACTGCACACAATACTCCAAGTGGGGTCTGACAAGGGTCTTATAAAGTTGCAGCATTACCTCCTGACTCCTAAACTCATTACCTCCTAGTCATAGCTAAGGTGCACAGAAGGATTAACTTAATGCAAGTTAGGTCCATTCAAAAGTCTGATGGCAGCAGAGAAGAAGCTGTTCTTGAGTTGGTTGGGACAGATTTTTGTGTCTTTTTCACAACAGAAGCATGTGGAAGAGAGAATGTCCTGGGTGGGTGGGGTCCTTAATTCTGCCAGCTGATTTTCTGAGGCAGCAGGAAGTGTAGACAGTGTCAGTGGATAGGAGGCTGGTTTGTGTGATGGAATGGGCTACATTCAGGGTTAACTGCTGCGCAAGTGTCATTCCACGTAGAACATAGAGACAAATGGACAATAAATCTGTTTTTTTGCGGGACTGATTCAGTGAAGATTTCTCTATTCTGTTTGTTTGTTTTATGCACTTTTTTTAAAGGCTGCATTATTAGATCCTTTTGAAAAGTAAAGCTTAATAATGCATTTACTGATTAGTGGAATCAATTGGACTGATTCATTATTAATGTGAAGAGGGATTCAGGAAGTAGATTTTCCAATAGAATGCCAGTTCCATTTATTGATGACAGTGCAGTCGATTGACCTTGTGTAATATTGAAGTCCAGTTTGTTTTTCCTTTGCAAAAACTTACGACCTATGGGTGGGTTGGTGAAAGTTTGCTAATGATACTGTTGCTGGTGGTCGCAGTGAAGCATGAATGTAAAGGTGAGGTGCAAAGACTTCAATTCCTTTATCGTTTGGAATGACTTTCTGGAATGGGATTTCTGAGTATATTGGGCATCCTACCCCATTGTTCTCTACATTAGTTGACCCCTGCTTGGCAGTTTCCTTCAATCATGTCATTTTCTTTAAAGAAGGCCTTTAGTTACGTGGAATCTGGCTACACACGTCCAAGCAAATAGAATCTGATTCTTTGCATTGAATTATTTTTTCTTTGCAGATGTTATATTAAGTTGATCCTTCTTTACACCTAGCTATGGCTGGATCACTACATTCTGCACTCTCTAGTTTTCTTCCATGTATGGTGTGCTTTGTCTGCATGGCGCACAAGAAACAATATTGTCCACTGTACCCCAAAACATGTGACAATAATAAACCAAACAAAACATTTTGTGGGTGATTCTCCTGGCCTGTTTTGCTGCTCTAGTAGCACATCCAGCCGGAGATATTAGCAGCAGCTATTTTGGGGGATTCACGGCCTCTGCGTGTATGTTTTAGGTGCAAATTGCGTGGAGCTGATTATCATATGGAAATGTCATTCAAATAAATATTTTCATGAGATTAGTGGCCCAGGTGGTGAGGTGGTGATGAGGTGTGGTGGGGTGGGGTGGTGGTTGTTGGGCCTGCTGGATGGGTTGGAGTTGGTCATCAAGATCAGGTGTTTGAGACTTTGAGGGGGGTGTGAGTCAAGGAGATCAGGGCTGATGAAGGTGGGGGAGGTGCTGTTTGGTATCGTAGCCATAGATTGTGGCATGGGGGGAGTCAGAAAGCCAGTGATGGGAGTTATAGTGCTGGCCAGCGATCGAGAAGGCCAATGATTGGGAAGTTGGCAATTGGAGGTGCTAATATGCATGCACAGATCTCCGCTCTGACAGATCAGCACGTGCGCAGTGGCCCGCTCAGTGCTATGCTGCCAGTTTTCGGCCAGAAATAGGCTCCACCCATTGATTTCCAGAGTGAATCCCACTACGGCACTGTGTGATGCACAAAATGTTGGAGATTCACTCCAGTAAGTACGCTTTAAAAAAAAGGTGGGATTTACTCCCATTTTCCTGCGCATTGGGAATTTATAATTTTTGGGGGAAAATCCCAGCCATTATGTTTGGAACTGAATAATTTTCTGCTACAATTACAATGATTGTAATGTATCCTCTTAGTCGTATTTGTCAAAGAAGAAATCTGTGTCAACTGGTTAGCTGATTATAATGATGCAGAAATATAGATGTTTTGTTTACCTTTTTTCATCAACACCAGTTGATGTTTAGACTCATCCGCTACAAAAACACTGAAACTGTTGTTTGAGATTTATAAACTTTGACCAGGTATCAGTGCAAGTTTATCTATGTTATTAATTCAAAGGTAGTTAATGTCACAGGTCTATACCTTTAATTTAGAAAGGAAAGGAAGCCTAACAGAGCCCAAATTAATTTTCTCATGACAGTGTTATTCAAATGTGTGGGTGTGACAGCAAGTCTACAAAGCAAAACCATTGGAAATGATTTCTTGTCTTGTTATTCAGTTTCCAGTTGGTTAACTTTTCTGCACTGGTTGTTATAGGATAAATGCTATAACTACATTCGGATTGTAAAAGCCTGGAATGAAACGCATCTCTTCGCTTGCGGGACATATGCCTTTGATCCTCACTGTGCATATATCGTAAGTGCATTTTTATTACTCGATGTGATGAGGACAAATGTTGCCCAAGTTACTAAGTATCTCTTCTTTCCATCAGCATTAAGGGGATACTTTCTTGTCTAATAGTATAATATTGTGTGAGAATAGTGTAATAAGCAATCCAAAATGCCAGTACAGGAGTGGATGTAGGGCAGCACTGTAGCTCAGTGATTAGCATCGCTCAGGGACCCAGATTTGATTTCCAGCTTGGTTCACTGTCAGTGTGAAGTTTGCATATTCTCTCTGTGTCTATGGGGGTTTCTTCTGGGTGCTCCAGTTTCCTCCTAGTTCAAAGATGTGCGGGTTAGATGCATTGGCCATGTTAAATTGCCCCTAGTGTTGTGGGATGTGTAGGTCAGAGAGATTAGCAGGATGAATGTGTGGGGTTATGTGGATAGGGCTTAGGTGGGATTGTTGTTGGTGCTGATGCAATGGGCCGAATGGCTTTCTTCTGCATTGTAGAGATTCTATGGTTTCTGTATCATGGACAGAATGGGGAAGATTATTAGTAACCTCCTTCCTGTTTATACTAGCTAGGAGGAAACCCAGTTTAGGATTCATGGGATTGAAAGCCAAAGGTAAGAGTTGACATTAACCAAGGATCTCTTTCCTTCTGAATGATGTTGATAGTTATGTTTTCAACAGATCTGAACCCATATTTCAATGAAAAGAGGACAGAGTTTGGACACAGTAAGCGTATGATCGAGAAGAAGATGCAGCTGTTGCTTCAAAAGACTGTCTAGGGGGTCTTGTAAATGTGATTGAGGATTTTGTGTTTGGAATAGAGAGCATATAGCTGTTGGTGAAGAAAGGGTGATGAGTGAGCCAAGGAAGGATGAAGTTTTTAATAGTTTGTTATCATTCACACTTGTGGTTGATGTTCATTGCTGTATTATTTGTATTATATGTATTATATTTGTCTTTTTATTTCAAATCAAGGTGCCCGTTTTCCCCCCATACCTCCTTAGTCACAGTCTCTTTAAATGAACCAACATTCTGGTAATTAATTGCTTGCCCAACTCTCAACCTACCTCTGTTAAAACCAAAAGTGGATAAGTTGCGGTGTGGTTTATTTTTTAGGTTTCACCCGACCTGTCCCCTTCCTCACATGTCCTAGGGAGTTAAAACATCATCCGTGTGAAAGAGATCGAGAAGGCTGATTGTGGATGGCTTCATTGCAGTGTACCTATAATATAAAGTTCACGCTGCAATGAAGTTACTGTGAAAATCCCCTAGTCGCCACACCCCACTGCCTATTCAGATACACTAAGGAAGAATTTAGCATGGCCAATACACATAACCAGCATGTCTTCTGGACTGTGGGAGGAAACTGGAGCACTCAGAGGAAACACATGGCAGACATGAGGGGAACGTGCAAACTCTGCACGGCCCACGAACCGAATCGAACCTGGGTTCCTGGCCTGTGAGGCAGCAATGTTAACCACTGTGCCACCATGGTTCACTCTTCCTGGACATAAACTATTCAACAAGTGCCCATTGAAACATATAAAGTTCTTAACAAGCTCTTGACTAACAAGTTCTTGACAGGCTACCTAAGATTTTCCTAAGATTTTCAAAAATGTTGAGAAGATGTTTTTCCTAACTGGGAGTTTGGAGATCACAGTCTCAGAATAAGAGGTTGGCGGATAGTAGTGTACAGGCGCCATGGCACAGTGGTTAGCGCTGCTGCCTCACAGCGCCAGGAAAACAGATTTGATTCCTGGCTTGGGTCACTGTCTGTGTGGAATTTGCATGTTCTCCTCCTTTCTGCATGAGTTTCCTCCAGATGCTGTGGTTTCCTCCCACAATCCAAAGATATTCAGGTTAGATTGACTAGCCATGCTAAATTGTCTGTTAATATCCGAAGATGTGTAAGGTTAGGAGGGATTACAAGGATAAATACATGGGGTTATGGGATAGAATATGGGTAGGATGTTCTGTTAAAGAGTTAGTGCAGTTTCGATGGACTAAATGGTCTCCTCCTGCACTGTAGGGATTCAGTGAGGCTGAATAGGCTATGTAGCCAAATCCTGACCACCCGACAATCTGTTTCTGTTAAAACCAAAAGCTAGTAGGTTAAGGTCTAGTTTTTTTTTGTTATGTTTCTCTCTATTAATCCTCTTCCCTCTCCCAGCCTCACTGTGGCTTGTTGAAATTATCCCCATGTGCTTTTATGCTTTTTGGATTCAAAGTCTGTTATAGTATATAAGCTTCAGAGATATTTAACACTGTATTTCAGAGTGTCTCCAATTCCATCAACACATCAGAGGGTAGAATTCAAGGAGTGGAGAATGGGCGAGGGAGATGTCCATTTGAACCAATGCAATCATTTGCTGCAACTCTGGCAGGTAAGTGATTTGAGAAGAGAAGATGTTACTCTTGGCTCCTAGTTGATTCATACTGTGATTTTGTTCCGTAATTGCAGAGAAATATAAGAATCGCTGGATGAGAATAACTATTCCTGAAGTCATATGATATAATAATGGTGGAGTAATTGACTAATAGCAATCAATCTTTATCCATTAGTTTAAAACAGAAGTCATCATAGAATTCCTACAGTGCAGAATGAGGTTAATTGGCCCATTGAATCAGCACCAACCACAACTCCACCCAGGCCCTATCCCTGTAATCCCACTGTTTAACATGATAATGCCACTGATACTAAGGAGCAACTTGATATGGTCAATCAATTTATCCTGCAAATCTTTGGAGTCTAGGAGGAAACCTGAACATCCAGAGAGTCATGGGGAGGACATGCAAACTCCCTACAGACAGCGACCCAAAGCTGGAATTGAATGTGGCTCCCTGACGTTGTGAGGCAGCAGCGTTAACTGATGAGCTACTGTTATTTATTTATTTATTAATGTCACAAGTAGGCTTACATTGACACTGCAGTGAAGCTACTGTGAAAATCCTCTAGTCGCCACAGTCTGGAACCTGTTGAGGTACATTGAGGGAGAATTTAGCATGGTCAGTGCACCAAACCAGCAAGTCTTTTGGAGGAAACTGGAGCATCCAGAGGAAGCCCACACAGACATGGAGAGAACATGCAGACTGTGACCCAAGCTGGGGATTGAACCTGGGTCCTTGGCACAGTAAGGCAGCAGTGCCAACTGCTGTGCCACTGTGCCGTCAGTAGTAGAAATGTGCTGAATCATCTGATCCCTCAATCACGTTAGGGAGACAAAGCAGGTAAACCAGGCCCACGATACTTGATTGCTAATCACCCTGGTCCTGCTTTCTTGCTGGAAGTGTGCAATTACGCATTGGGTGAAGACAAGCATTGTAATCTTCCGTGATGCTCTTTCAGTTAAATGACCTGTTGACACTCAAGGCCATCTGTTTCTGTTGATACAATACACAGACACGTGTGGAGTCATGTAGTTCAGTTGGGTAGATTCTTGGTTTATGATGTGGAGTGATACCAACAGCATGGGTTCAATTCCTGTACCAGTTGAGGTTATTCATGGAGGAGCCGCCTTCTCATACTTACCCCTTACCTGAGATGTGCTGATCCTCAGGTTAAATTACCATCAATCAGCTCTCCCATGCAAAGGGAGAGCAACCTATGGTCATCTAGGTCTGTGCTGACTTACCATATGTTCTCATAGGCATAAGTGAAATGTTTGCTTTTACTGAACTTATTCCTTCTTTGAACTCTTGCTCGATGTCTGTATGTTTATTTGGACAAGATTAAGAGGTGTGAAGTGAAGTAATTGATAGTGTAATGTCCTGTCTGATTGACACTTTCATAGTGTTGTAAGCGTAGTCATTTTTTTAAAGGGAAACTTTTGAGTGGGTAGTTTTTTAAAGTGCACGTCATGACTTGCCACTGTTACATCGCTGATTGGTTTTGTCATGCATACTGAATGAATGATGATGGAAGGTTCGTTAGAATATGGGTAAAGCTTTTTAAACAATCCTTTCAAATGTTCCTGAATGCCGACAATATTCACAACTGTGTCCTAGCTTGTCCTATCTAGGCCAACTGCTAGTATTCCTCTGTTTAAAGAGGGAGTTCTAGAGCTTCGTGCCTTGGTGGTTTCTCCAGCAGTGCTGGAGCAATTAAAGTTGGGGATACTCAAGGACCAGAATTAAAGGCCTGTGTGTTTCTCTAGTGCTGTGGTGCTGGAAACGTTTACAGTGGTGTTTGGCGGCTGCGTATTTCTATGGATTGGTTTGATTTTTTTTGTGTGGGTTTGCTTCCTTTCAGATGAAGTGCTGTATGCAGCAACGACAACTGATTTCCAAGGAAAGGATCCAGCCGTGGTCAGAAGCATGGGAACTCAAGAAAAGATCCGCACGGAGGATACAGCCAAATGGTTGAGTGGTGAGATTGTGTTTTATATCTATTGCAGCTGATGGTGCCAAAGATAAAATAGATCATATATAAGGATAATCTAGCTTCTTAGTATAAGAACATAGATACTATGTTCTAGGAGCAGGAGTAGGCCAATTAGCCCCTCGAGCCTGCTCCGCCATTCAATAATATCATGGCAGATCTTTTCATGGTAAATATTGGATACAAATTCGAACATTTTCCACAGTGGAGTCAAACCAAGACTCCCTCCCTAACCCGCTCCCACTCTCCCCTCCTCCACCCCCAGAGTATTACACCGTGTCTCTACTATTACTTCACCCCCAATATAATTCTACCTTGCAAAGGTTCCTGCTCTGTGTTGGCATATATTGTGCAGCATTTCAGGCTGCAGGTCGAGAAGAAAAAATTACTATGAAATACTAATGGATTGCCCAGTCACTCACCATCACCTTTAATCCCTTTATTGATCAAAATCTACCTACCTTTGCCTTAAAACATTCAAAGAAGTAACCTCAACTGCTTCAGTGGAATTCCACAACCTTATGTGTGAAGAAGTTCCTCCTCCTAACTCTGCTCCCTTTATTTTGATGTAACACCCCTACTTCTAGTTTCACCCCCAGTGGAAACAAGTTCCATGCTTCTATCTTGATTATTCTCTTCACAATCTTATATATTTCTATAAGATTCCTCCCTTCATTCTTCTGAATTCCAGTGAGTGTCTCCTCAGTCTCTCCTCATAAGCCAACCCTCTCAACTCCTAGTGAACCTCCTCTGCACCCGCTCCAGTGCCAGTACATACTTTCTCATGTAAGAAACCAATACTGTGCACAGTACTCCAAGTGTGGCCTCACCAGCAACTTATACAGCTGAAACATAACCCCCCTGTTTTTAAACTCCATCCCTCTAGCAATGAAGGACAAAATTCCATTTGCTTTCTTAATTTCCTGCAGCACCTGCAAACCAAATTTTTAGGATTCATGCTTTTAGGGACTGATCAGGGACTGTCAGCATGGCTCTGTGAGTGGAAATTCATGTCTCACAGATTTGATTGAGTTTTTTGAAGGGGTAACCAAGAAGGTAGATGAGGGCAGTGCAGTTGATGTTGTCTACATGGACTTCACAAGGCCTTTAACAAGGTACCGCATGGTAGGCTGTTGCACAAAGTTAAATCTCACAGGATTCAGGGGGAAGCATCTAAATGAATAAAAATTGGCTTCTGACAGAAACCAGAGGTTGGTCGTAGAGGGTTGCTTTTCAAACTGGAGGCCTGTGACTAGCGGTGTGCCTTACAGATCAGTGCTGGGTCCATTGTTATTTATATTAATAATTTGGATGAGAATATAGGGAGCATGGTTAGTAAGTTTGCAGATGACACTAAAATCAGTGGCATGGTGGACCGTGAGCAAGGTTATCTCCAATTGCAGCAGGATCTTGATCAGTTGAGCCAGTGGACTGATGAATGGGCAGATGGAGTTTAATTTAGACAAATGCGAGGTAATGCATTTTGGTCGATTGAATCAGGGCAGGACTTGTTCAGTTAGTGGTTGAGCATTGGGAGAGTTACAGAACAAAGAGAACTAGGGGTACATGTTCATAGCTCCATGAAAGTGGAGTCACAAGTGGACAGAGTGGTGAAGAAGGTATTTGGCATGCCTGATTTCATTGGTGAGAACATTGAATACAGGAGTTGGGATGTCTTGTTGAAGCTGTACAGGAAATTGGTGAGGCCACACTGGGAATATTGTGTGCAATTCTGGTCACCCTATTATAGAAAGGATATTATTAAACTAGAAAGAGTGCAGAAAAGATTTACTAATATGCTACCGAGACTTGATGGATTGAGTTATAAGGAGAGGCTGAATAGACCGGGACTTTTTTCTGTAGAGTTTAGGAAGCTGAGGGGTGATGTTACAGAATTCTACAAAATAATGAGCAGCACCGACAAGGTAGGTAATCAATATATTTTCCCAAAGGTTGGGGAGTCTAAAACTAAAGGGCATAGATTTAAGGTGAGAGAGGAGAGATACAGAAGTGTCCAGGGGGGCAATTTTTTTCACACAAACGGTGATGAGTGTATGGAACAAGCTGCCAGAGATAGTAATAGAGGCAGGTACAATTTTATTTTTTTGAAAAGCATTTAGAAAGTTATATGGGTACAATGGGTACAGAGGGAATGGGCCAAATGTGGACAATTAGGATTAGCTCAGGGATTTAAAAAAAATAAGAGTGGCATGAACAAGTTGGGCTGAAGGGTGACAGCTTTCTGGAACCACGCATTGTGGAATCAGTTAGGGACGAAGATATTTTGGATCTAGTATTGGGTAATAAGACAATGCTATATAATGATGACACAAAACTTGGTGGGAATGTGAATGGTGAGGCGGATGTTGAGAAATTTCAAGGTGATTTAGATAATTTGAGTGAGTGGGTAGATACATGGCAGAAGCCGTATAATTTGGATAAATATGAAATTTTTCGCTTCAGGATGGAGGAAATGTTGACTTCCAGTGGGAGCTGGATGTCCTAATACACCAATCACTAAAAGCAAGCATGAAGGTACAACAACTGGTTAGGAAGCCAACTGGCATGCGGGCCTTCATTTCATAAGGACTTGAATACAGAAGCAAGGATGTCTTGCTGCACTGTGCGATGCCTTGTTGAGGCCACATCTGAAATATTGTGTGCAGTTTTGGTGTCCTTACCCAAGAAATAATTAATTGCCATAGAGAGAATGCAGCAAAGGTTCATCAGACTGATTGTTGTATGAGGAGAGGTTGTATTGACTGGGCCTGTATTCACTGGAATTTAGAAGAATGAGAGGGAATCTAATTAAAATGTATAAAACTCTGATGGGGCTGGACAGACTGGATGTAGGGATGATTCCTCTGGCCAGGGAGTCTGAAACAAAGGATCACAGTCTCAGGATATAGGGCAGCTCATTTAGAACTGAGATGAGGAGAAATTTCTCCCTTCTCAGGGTGGTGAACCTGTGGAATTCTCTACCACAGAAACTGTGGAGGCCAAATCACTGAATATATTTAAGAAAGAAATGGATAGGTTTCTAGACTGTAAAGGTGCCAAGAGATGTGGGGACAGCGGATGTGTGATGTTGAGGTAGAGGATCAGCCATGGTCATTGAATGTCAGAGCAGGTTCCATGGGCCAAGTGGCCTACTCCTGCTGCACCTTGTTTCTGTGTTTGTAAATGCAGGTAGAAAAGGCAGCAACTCTGTGGCTTGATTACTTGAAAGGTTCAACCACTTTGTTTTACTGTTGAGAAATATTTCAGTGTGCAGGGAATGATCAAGATTGAAAGGAGTAAAACAGACTCTAACAGCCTTGATATTAATAAGGAGAGCTAGTGGCTGCTGCATCCAGTGGCCTGGCTGATTTTTCACAATGTGGAGATGCTGGCGTTGGACTGGGATAAACACAGTAAGAAGTCTGATAACACCAGATTAAAGTCCAGCAGGTTTATTTGATAGTAAACTCATAAGCTTTCGGGGTTTGCCCTTCGTCAGGTGAATGAAAAGTTCTGGCCTCAGACAGAGCATATAGCAGCACACACAATTTACACTTGCATTCTAATCAGTAATCTGTAAACTGTGTGTGCTGTTATATGCTCTGTCTGAGGCCAGAACTCTCCATTCACTTGATGAAGGGGCAAACCCCAAAAGCTTGTGAGTTTACTATCAAATAAACCTGTTGGACTTTAACCTGGTGTTATCAGACTTCTTGCTGATTTTTCACAGTCAGGCCTAAGCTGCTTTGGAGTGCTATCTGAACCAGGCTCTATCTGCCTGACAGCATGAGGTCACATCTGTGGGTCCATGTGATTGACCTTTATTAGTCAAGTTAATGGTAAGAGAAAGGTGGGGTGATGGGGATGATTGGGACTAAAAGACGAGGGTTGGGAAGATCTGATACTGTTTTGTGAGACAGAGAAGAACATTCCTGCCCCCCCAATCCTTTAAAGAAACATCTCACAACAAAACAGATTATCTGGTCATTATTACATTGCTATTTATGGGAATTTGTTATGTTTCCTATATTGCAGCAATTACTTTAATTCAGAAAGTACTTCATTGACTGGTAAAATGCTTTGAAATGTTGAGTAGTCATAAAAAGCGCTATATAAATTATAAATGCAACTCTCTTTTTTAATATTTGGACCTATACAGATGGCAGTATAATTAAGGGTTGTGGGGGGCGTGGGGTGGAGTGAGTGCAGATGGTAAGTCATTCTGTTGATCTTAAGCAAGGTGCCTCCCATTTTTAACAGGTCGGCATGGAGGAATAGGAGTTTAGGTACAGAGCGTGGCACCACAGAATTAAAATAGTGGCTAGGTAATGACAGGCTGGAGTTTAGAGGAAATGTGTGGGCATTAGCAAATAGGAAAAGATTGAGGAAGATGTGGAAACAACAGAAATAAAAGGTTTTGTGCAATTCCTGGCAACCTGATGTGTAAATGAGGGCTTATGACAAGAGTTTCTCAGAATTAAGGCCAATTTATGATATTGAGAAATGTTCACACTCTTCTAAACTTTTAAAATTTAAAGTTTATTTATTAGTGTCACAAGTAGGGGTACATTCACACTGCAATGAAGTTACTTGAAAATCCCCTAGATGCCATACTCCTGTTCAGGTACACTGAGGGAGAGCTTAGCATGACCAAAGCTAATCAGTATGTCTTCAGACAGTGGGAGCAAACCGGAGCAACTGGAGGAAACCCACACAGACAAGGAGAGAATGTGCAAACTCTGCACAGACAGTGACCCAAGCTGGAAATCGAATCTGGGTCCTGGGTGCTGTGAGGGAGTAGTGCTGATCAGCTGCTGGCGTGCCAGGAAATTTGGAGGCAAACTCACCTATGCTTGATTAAGAGAGTTCCAAGTGCAAAATCTGGCAGGGGATCCTGCCATTCTGGTCAGTGGGACATGTGCCAACCGAGCTGCCCATTTGGTGGAGGTGGTGGGTCACTTTCCCCAGTAGCCAGTGGCAAGATTCCTGATTGCCCACTGCATTGAGGCTAAAATTGGAATTCACCCTACCTGTCCGTAGGCTGATCTAGCCTGTTTAACAGATACAGTCAGATTCTGTGAACCCAGAGCATGCGCCCATCCAATTCATATGAAAATCCTGTAATTGTAAATGTTCCTCTAATTTCGTCCCCCCGCCCCATGCCATGCACCCTGCCCCTGCACAAGCCCCCAGTCCCACCCTCCTCCCACCTGTGCAGGCTTTGGTGTTGGTCCTGCACCTGGCATGCTGGACCCCTTAGCAAAGAGCAGCATCTCCATCTCTGTCCCCCCAACACACAACACTTCAATCAGCAGCCTGCCCACCCCCCCTTCCCACACACGCACACACACACACGTATCATACAGACATGTAGGTGAGCATCCCCGAGACCCCTGAACCCCCTCAGAACCCCATGCATGCTGACATGTCACTTGACTTGGCAGTGCCAATGGTGCACTGCCCCCTGGCATTTTGGCACTGACACCTTGGCTTGGCGTGTTTGACCCCGAGGGGTCGGGGCAGAGGGAATGCAGCTAGATCGCCTTCATAGCTGTTTGGGAGGTGGGAGGCTGCAGTAGGGGAGGCAGGTATGTTGGAATGACCCATTAGTTGAGAGGTCCCTCCTTGCTGAGCGATTGGTGGTGTTCTCCTGAACAGGTGGTGGGGGTGAGGGTGAGTAGGGGGTGGGTGTTAGGGGAGCCTGTCTTCAAGTGGGGTGCTTTTGACAGATGCAGCCAGTGCCAGCTGGGACAATCTCATTTTCCTAATGGGGTGGGCACTTAGCCTGAAAATGGGAGTTTTGCCTGTAGTCTTATAACGAAAGAAGTCCGCCCAGTGACTTATTGCAAAAGTACAAAGGACGGGACACCCAATGCCAGCTCTGTGAAGAAGCAGATCCAAAACATTAACACATCGTATCTTTCAATCCTGACCAATGTGCTAAATATCTTCACCTGTTCCTGATTTGGTGTCTCATTCCTGTTCATTCTAACTTCATTGAGGGATGAATTTTGTTCAGTCCAGTTTCATGGCTATGATGGATGATAACGAATAAGAAGAGGACGAATCAAGAAAACTAAGAGGATTAGCAAACATTAAAACAAGATTAGAAACTAAATCTGAGACTGCCAGATGGATGGTCATAAACATTTCTGTGTCTGCTCAGTCTGTGTAAGCTTGTTTCTCTGCTTATACAGTTACAAATTCATCCCTCAGCAAGGGCCCTAGATTTTCAATCCTAAAACTACAAATTTTGTAAACATATGAAATCTGCAGGGGAATGAGACTGTGAAGAAGAACCGTTTAGCTTGCACCATGTAAACTTGTTACTGTTGTATGGTTAGTAAGGAAAATTGTGACTTCTCTGCCTATCACTATTGAAGTGACGACTAATAAGTAAGATTGGAAAATAATCCTGTAAATAGCAATGCCCTTCTCCTTTTAAAGTAAAAAGTAAAGTATATTTATTAGTGTCACAAGTAGGCTTACATTAGCACTGCAATAAAATTACTGTCACCACACTCAGGTGCTTGTTTGAGTACACTGAGGGAGAATTTTAGCATGGCCAATGCACCTAACCAACACGTCTTTCAGACTGTGGAAGGACATCACAGCACGTGGAGGAAACTCATGCAGACACAGGGAGAATGTGTGGGCTACGCACAGACAGTAATCCAAGTTGGGAATTGAATCCGGGTCCCTGGCACAATGAAATAGTAGTGCTAACCATTGTGCCGCCGTACCATCCCAATGCATTTTATGCATTTTATTCATTTTTTTTTTATTTTATGCTTTTGCGATAACAGCCCTTTTGAATGCTTCAGTTGAACTTTTTTTTAATTCATTTGTGGGACATGGGCATCACTAGCTGGCAGCATTTATTGCCCAAATCTTCCTCCACCACACTCTTAGGCAGTACATTCCGGATCATAACCACCCACTGTGTGAAAAATCTTTTCCTCGTATCACCTTTGCTCTTTTACTAATTTTTAAAATCTGTGCCCCCTCATTCTCCGCTCTTTCATTGAGTGGGAGCAGTTTCCCATATCTACTCTGTCCAGACCTCTCATGATTTTGAATACCTCTGTCAAATCTCCTCTTAGCTTTCTTTTCATAGAATCATAGAATCCTTACACTACAGAAAGAGGCCATTTGGCCTATCGAGTCTACACCAACAACAATCCACCAGGCCTTAACCCAATAACGCCACAATCATACCTTGCTAGTTTCCTGACACTAAGGGACAATTTACCATTGCCAGTCAACCTAACCTGCACATCTTTGGAGTGTGGGAGGAAACAGGAGCACTCGGAGGAATCCCACGCAGACACAGGGAGAACATGCAGACTCTACACAATCAGTCACTCGAGGCCAGAATTGAACCCGAGTCTCTGATGCTGTGAGGCAGCAGTGCTAACCACTTTGCTACTGTGCTGTCCATGAAAAGGGAACAGTCCTAACTTCTCCAATCTGTCTTTATAACTGAAGTTCCTCATTCCTGGAGCCATGATTTAATCTTTTCTAATGCCTTCACATCCTTCACAAAGGGTGGTGCTCAGAGCTGGATGCAATAGTTCAACATAACCTCCTTGCTCATAATCTCTATGCCCCTTTTAATAAAGCCGTGCTGTCAACCTGTTCTGCCACGATCAATGATTTTATGAACACATAGATCCAGGTCCTGCTCCTGCACCCCCTTTAGAATTGTACCCTTTCCTTTATGTTGTCTCTCCATGTTCTTCCTACCAAATTGGGTCATTCTCAGATATGAAATGTGGTCATTCAGGTCACCTAAAGACATCTAGGATCTATACCTCAGCAAAAGGCTGAATGCTACATGAGGAGAGAAATAAATTATCAGGGGGAGGCACATTTTAATAAAATAAATCAGAGCATGTAAAAAAAATTCACTCATGGGATGTAGGAGCCATGGGCAAGTCAAGCATTTATTGCCAAACCCTAATTGCTCTGAGAAAGTCGATGTTTAGCTTCCTTTTTGCACTGCTGCAGTCTTTGTGGTAAACTTACTCCTACAGTGCTGTGAGTGACTGACAGTGAAGAGATGGCACCAAGTTGGATGTTGTGTGACTTGAAGAGGAACTTGGAGGTGGCGATGTTGCCATATGCTTGCTGCCTTTGTCCTTTGAAGTGGTAGAGATCATAGGTTTTGGAGGAGCTGTTAAAAGAGCCATTGCGTAGTGCACTTTGTAGGCGGATGATACTGCAGCTATATAAGCCACTCCAGCTGCTTCATCAATGACCTTCCCTCCGTCATAAGGTCAGAAGTGGGGATGTTCGCAGAAGATTGCATAATGTTCAGCATTATTCGCGATTCAGGTACTGAAGCAGTCCATGTTCAAATGCAACATGATTTGGACAATATCCAGGCTTGGGCTGACAAGTGGCAATTAACATTTGTGCTACACAAATGCCAGGCAATGACCATCACCAATAAGAGACACTTGCCACTGTCCCTTGACATTCAATGAATCCCCCACTGTCAACATCCTCAGTGTTACCATTAACCAGAAAGTCAACTAGGCTCACTACATGAACACAATGGCTACAAGAGCAGGTCAGAGGCGAGGAATACTGCGGCAAGTAATTTATCTCCTGACTCCTTAGAGCCTAACCACCATCTATAACACAATTCAGGAGTGCAATGGAATACTCCCCACTTGCCTGGATGGGTGCAGCTTCAACAACACTCAAGAAGCTCAACACGATGCAGGAGAAAACAGTCCCCTTGATTGGCAACACATCCACAAACATCCACTCCTTCCACCATTGATGCTCAGTAGCAGCAGTGTATCTACATGATATACTACAGCAATGCACCAAAGATCCTTAGACAGTAGCTTCCAAAGCCAGGATCACTTCCAACTAGAAGGACAGGAGTAGTGAATATGTGGGAACATGACCACCTGCAAGCCACTGACTGCCCTAACTTGGAAATATATTGCCGTTCTTTCGCAGTCGCAGGGTCAAAATCTTGGAATTCCCTCCCTAACAGCACTGTGGGTCAACCCACAGCGTGTAGACGTTAGCAATTCAAGAAGGCAGCTCACCACCCCTTCTCAAGGGTAACTAGAGATGGGCAATAAATGCTGGCCAGCCACAATGCTCATATCCCATGAATGAATAAAATAAAGATCTGATAGTTGAGGAATGATATTTAAGATGGTGAAACAGGTGGTGATCAAGTGGGATGCTGGGCTGGCCTCCACCAACATTGAGGAGTCTTCTTATCCTGCTTGATGCTTAATTTTCTACAACCATTCACAACAATATGACAGGATATGACAGGACTGCAGAACTTTGATTTGATCTGTTGGCTATGGAATCACTTAGATCTGTGATAAAAGCTACTTCTGTTGTTAGTAGAATCACAGAATCTACATTGCAGGAAGAAGCCATTTGGCTCATGGAGCCTGTACCGACAACAATCTTACCCAGGCCCTGTTCACATAACTTCACATATTTACATTCATAATCCTCCTGACACCAAGAGGCAATTTAGTATGACCAACCAACCTACTCACACATCTTTTGAACCGTGGAAGGAAACCAGAGTACCTAGAGGAAACTTCAAACAGTGACCCAAGGAGGGAATCGAACCCAGGTCTCTGGCACTGTGAGGCAGCAGTGCTAACCACTGTCTGTGTAGCTCCGTTGTCAGCAGATTCTACACTTCTCATTGAATCAAGGTTGCTTGGCCTCATTTGATGGTAATGGTATATTGAGGAACATTATGGGAGAGGAAGTTGCAAATAGTGGTGTAATAAATTTCTGTTGCCATTGATGCCTTATTTCAAACAGTATAATCCAGTGATGGGCAAACCCGGCTAGTAAGTGGGCCACATGAGTGGCTCTCCTTCATTTTAGTGAGCCGCAAGATTCAAATCAGGCTTGTTCACTATCCATCACTCCATGATGATTAAATATATTTAATATATGTTGAGTTATAGAAAATGCTTAATAATTTATATATTAATAGAACTATCATCATCTTCAAATGGTATAAAGAAAATAAATATTTACACTTGGGACATGATGCTTGGCTTTAAAGTCAATGTTGTGTTCAATCAGCACACTCCTCACTTCACTTGCCTTGCTTTACCTGGAAGTAGGAAAGGAAGATAGGGAAAAAACTATGCAGACAGAAATCAGCCCAATGTGGCAATCATACGCGTGAGCAATAGTCAACCAAATGTCATGTGGACTGCATTCAGAACCCAGATGGGTTCCCTGGATAACAGTTTGCCCACCATTGGCCTAATCTGTTCTGAATTTGTCCCATTTAGCATGGTGATAGTGTCCTGATACACAGTAGAAGGGTATCCTCAATGAAAGTATAGGCATTCATCTGTACAAGGCTTCTGTGACCACTTCTAATAATAGAACATAAAACATAGAACTTAGAACACTACAGCACAAACAGGCCCTTCAGCCCACAAGTTGCGCTGATCATACCCATATCTACTAGGCCATAGAACTATCTATAATTCCCAATCCCATTTAATCCCATGTACTCATCCAGAAGTCTTTTAAAAGACCCCAGCGAGTTCACTTCTACCACCACTGATGGCAGCTGATTCCATTCACTCACCACCCTCTGAGTGAAAAACTTACCCCTACATCTCCTCTGTACTTGCTGCCCAGCACTTTAAACCTGTGTCCTCTCGTAGCAACCATTTCAGCCCTGGGAAATAGCCTCCAAGAATCCACCCTATCTATTCCTCTCAACATTTTATAAATGTTATGGTCAGATGTATTTGGAGCTTGGAGAGGAGGAATATAAGCAGGTTTTATTCATTACTTTCGGCTATGTCCTATGTTGACTACCGATGGACTTTTTGTGATGCATGTTGATGTTCCGTGCAAACTGGATTCAGTGCCTTCTTTTTAAATTTAAAGTTAAAGTTTTTTTATTAGTCATACTAATAGTCATATGGGGTTTACATTAACACTGCAATGAAGTTACTGTGAAATTTCCCTAGTTGCCACAGCCCAGCACCTGTTCAGGACAATGCACCTAACCAGTACGTCTTTCAGATAGCAGGAGGAAACTGGAGCATCTGGAAGAAACCCATGCAGATATGGAGAGAATGCGCAGATTCCACGTAGTGATACAAACTAGGAATCAAACCCGGGTCCCTGGCATTGTGAAGCAGCAGTGCTAAGCACTGTGCTACTGTGCCCCCCTTCAAAGGGAATGGGATTTCCTGGAATGTTCAACTGAGAGATACTCGAGTCACTTGCTCCGAAATGTATACTACTGTACTGCGGGCTGGGTTTGCTGCCAGCACCATGCATAAACAGTTGTATTCTGCTTGTAGACCAGGTTAACTTTATAAGAGGCAATGTGCAGCAGGGTGCATGCATGGCCATCACTGACCCTGGCAGCAGGTGGAGAGGGTGTACAGACTGATAGTGATAGATTTACAAAGAACAAAGAACCCAGCACGGGAAACAGACCCTTCGCGCTGCCATTTTAACATTGTGAATTCCCTCTTCCACCCATGACCCTTGTCTACGCTTATGACACTCTACATTGGAAACCAGATTGAGGGGAGACAATTTAGGGACAATTTGTTACACCATTCAGCCTAAGAGCACATCTTTGGGGTGTGGGAGGAAACCGGAGCACCCGGAGAAAACCCACGTAAGCACAGGGAGAATGTGCAAACTCCCACAGATACTGGCCCAAATCCCTGTATCTGCACAGCAAACAGTGATAGTCAGTGAGCTGTTGTGTTGCCCATCAGTCCAGTTTAAGCGTACACTAACAACTTGAAGCACGAGACTACTCTCGAAACATCCAAGAGCAGCCCTCTCACAGTCCACCGCGCACATATCCCTTGTTAGACAACAAGGTGGACCAAATCACCTGTGGGCTAAAAGAGAAGAACATCAATAACATGCATATCTTATGCAAACATTGAAGGGAATCCCCAGAAGCTCAAAAGTAAAACAAATGCTAGAAAATATGTTAGAATATCCAAAGGAATCAATTGATTCTCAGGAACATCCCAAGGCCCTTGATCCTCATTTAAAACATTCTCCTATATCTTTCCATCTCTATTCCAGTCACATGCCTATCTAAGTATCCCTTAAACAACTCCAGCTTGCCTGCCTCCACCACTTTACTTGGCAGTGCATTTCATACCCCCTCAACTCTAGAACATAGAACATAGAACATAGAACAATACAGCACAGAACAGGCCCTTCGGCCTTCGATGTTGTGCCGACCAAAATAAAAAGCAATGCCCCTCCAAACTAAACCATTCCCTTCTCTTCCATATACTTATCAATTAACCTCTTAAACGCCACCAAACTTGGCGCATCTACAACAGCTGCAGGCAAGGCATTCCACTCCCTAATCACTCTTTGAGTAAAGAACCTACCTCTGATATCCGTCCTATAACTCATACCCCTTAATTTAAAGCTGTGTCCCCTCGTGCTAGCTTTCTCCATCCTAGGAAAAAGGCTATCACTGTCCACCCTATCTAAACCTCTAATCATCTTATATGTTTCAATAAGGTCCCCTCTTAGCCGCCTCCTTTCTAACGAAAACAACCTCAAATCCCTCAGCCTCTCTTCATAAGACCTGCCCTCCATACCAGGCAACATCCTGGTAAACCTCCTCTGTACCCTCTCCAATGCCTCCACATCTTTCTTATAATGTGGGGACCAGAACTGCACACAATACTCCAAGTGCGGCCGCACTAGAGTTTTGTACAGTTGCAACATGATGCTGCGGCTCCTAAATTCAATCCCCCTACCAATAAAAGCTAAGACTCCATATGCCTTCTTAACAACTTTATCCACTTGACTGCCTACTTTCAGGGATCTATTGACACATACACCAAGATCCTTCTGTTCCTCAACACTATTAAGAGCCCTACCATTAGCCCTATACTCTACACATTTATTGTTCCTGCCAAAGTGCATTACCTCACACTTTTCCACATTAAACTCCATTTGCCACCTCTCGGCCCAGCTCTGCAACTTGTCCAAGTCACTCTGCAAACTATAACACCCCTCTTCACTATCTACCACTCCACCGACTTTAGTGTCATCTGCAAATTTACTAATCCATCCTTCAATACCCTCATCCAGATCATTTATAAAAATTACAAACAGCAGGGGCCCCAAAACAGACCCGAGGCACACCACTTGTCACCGAACTCCACGATGAATATCTCCCATCAACCACCACCCTCTGTCTTCTATCTGCCAGCCAATTCCTAATCCAATTAGCTAAATCACCCTCTATTCCACACATCTGCATTTTCTGTAGAAGTCTTCCATGGGCCACCTTATCAAACGCCTTACTAAAGTCCATATATACTACATCAACCGCCTTACCCCCATCCACCTCTTTGGTCACTTTCTCAAAAAACTCAATGAGGTTAGTAAGGCATGACCTACCCTTCACGAAACCATGCTGACTATCCCCAATCAATTCATTTCTCTCTAAATAACTATAAATCCTATCCCTAATAATTCTCTCCAATACCTTGCCCACAACAGAAGTAAGACTCACTGGCCTATAATTCCCTGGAAGGTCTCTCTTCCCCTTCTTAAACAATGGGACCACATTCGCTATCCTCCAGTCCTCCGGAACCACACCCGTAACCAACGAGGACCTGAAGATCAGAGCCAGAGGCTCTGCAATCTCCTCTCTTGCCTCCTCTCTGTGTGAAAAACCTCCCTCTAACATCCGAATTATACCTCCTCCTCCTCCTCCTTCATCCCCCCCACCCTAAGCCTGTAGCTCCTCGTAATATTTGTTTCCAATCTGGGAAAAAGCTTACCATTGTTTACTGTATCTATACCCTTCATAATCTTATACACATCTATTAAATCTCCCCTCATTCTCTGTCTTTCTAAGGAAAACAACCCCAATTTGCCCAATCTTTTCTCATAACCCAGTCCTTCCCTAAACAACTTTAGTGAATCAGATGGGTTTTTCCAGCAATGATTTCGTGATCATCAGTAAACTCTAATTGTTTTTTTTTTATTATTGAATTCAAATTCCACTCTCTGCCATGGTGGCATTCGAACCTGGGTCCCCAGAACATTAGCTGAGTTTCTGATTAATAGTCTAGTGATAATACCACTAGGCCATTGCCTCCCTGCTAGGCCATATTGCCTCTCTTCATTCTTCCTGCTTCTGAATTCCAGGCTGCAGGCTCCAGCAGTGATACCATTGGATATTTGTGATGCTGAAACTGGTATATTGATGGCTATCTTGCTCAGTCTTAGTGTATTGGCAGGACATTATACTATGCTGCCATCTCTGGTGGGTCTGTAGTGCCATTGGGACAGGATGGAGGAGTCTGGGAAATTGATAGACATGAACCTGTGAAGTGACTACCCCAGGCTGTTGCTGGATGGTCTCCCAATTTTGCGACAGGTCATGGGTAATGGGCATCACTGGCTAGGCCAGCATTTATTGCCCATCTCTAGTTGCCTTCCAGAAGGTGGTGGTGAGCTGCCTTCTTGAAGCACTGCAGTCCATGTGCTGTGGTTGATTCACGATACTGGACATTGCATAGTAGGACATTGCAGCATTGACTGTGTCTTTGCTGTGCCTAAATCCAATGCCTAATTTGATGCCAAGTAATCCATTTTGTTTGGTTTGCATTTGACCTTCTCGCACTGTTTTGATACAACTGAGAGGCTATACTTAATTCCAGAAACACTGCTTCCGCGTTATTACAGTGTCAAAATCCAATCAGGAACCATAGCCAAAGATCTACACGAGGCAGTGCACAACTTTAAGTAAACAACCTCAACAGTTCTCAGAGGCAGTAAACGTCAGTACACTCACAAACAGTATGTTGCAATGACAGCAATTGCACAAACAAAATGAGTCATCCATATTGACATGATGGTTTTTGATTGGAACAAGTCGTGTCATCTTGCCTGGCAAGATGTTCTGTAGAATTCGTGCAAAGCCTCAGGCTCTTGGGGATGGTTTGGTCTTGTTAGTGCTATCCTGTTATAATTTATGCAGTCGACCCAGAAATTCGAAACAATTTCATCCTGGTTGTGCTGGAACTCCCTGTGCTCTGGTGTAGAAGGACTGAGGGCACAGTGTGATCGAATTCAGGATTTCCCACCATCAGTGACAAAACATCCTTTCATATATGGGTGGGCGTATTGTTACATTATGCAAATGTGCTTGGCATCCAGTGTTGGCATAGACACTGAAGGAGCCATTTGAAGTTTAAAGGGGCTAGAACTTCTTTTGTGCATATTTTGTAAACCTTTGACAAACATTATAGAGTCCACACCATGCACTGCAGTTGGCCTTTGTAACCTGTGACAGAGATGTGCCAACATTCTCATGCACTCCTGATAAAAGTTGAAGAGCCCACCTATTAAACGTGGGTGCTGTGATTGCAGACGATGGATCAAGTGGGAGTGGAGGGGTTTGATAGTGTGGGGGACTATCCTATCATTACAATAGGCAAGGTCTGCTGACGTGGAAAATCCAACCATCTAAAATCAGTCATTCTGATCGGAAATGTTTTTTAAATTCAAAATTTATTTATTAGTGTCACAAGTAGGCTTACATAACACTGCAATGAGGTTACTGTGAAAATCTTTACGTGTGGATTCATTTTCATGTAAAGTGATGTAATTGTCTTGGTTTCTATGGACTAGGATGGGGAAGGTCAGACTTGATCATATTGCCTCTCACCACGATGTGGTGTGCTGGCATGGAAGTTAGAACATAGAACATAGAACAATACAGCACAGAACAGGCCCTTCGGCCTTCGATGTTGTGCCGACCAAAATAAAAAGCAATGCCCCTCCTAACTAAACCATTCCCTTCTCATCCATATACTTATCAACTAACCTCTTAAACGCCACCAAACTTGGCGCATCTACAACAGCTGCAGGCAGGGCATTCCACTCCCTAATCACTCTTTGAGTAAAGAACCTACCTCTGATATCCGTCCTATAACTCATACCCCTTAATTTAAAGTTGTGTCCCCTCGTGCTAGCTTTCTCCATCCTAGGAAAAAGGCTATCACTGTCCACCCTATCCAAACCTCTAATTATCTTATATGTTTCAATAAGATCCCCCTTAGCCGCCTCCTTTCTAACGAAAACAACCTCAAATCCTTCAACCTCTCTTCATAGGACCTGCCCTCCATACCAGGCAACATCCTGGTAAACCTCCTCTGTACCCTCTCCAATGCCTCCACATCTTTCTTATAATGTGGGGACCAGAACTGCACACAATACTCCAAGTGCGGCCGCACTAGAGTTTTGTACAGTTGCAACATGATGCTGCGGCTCCTAAATTCAATCCCCCTACCAATAAAAGCTAAGACTCCATATGCCTTCTTAACAACTTTATCCACTTGACTGCCTACTTTCAGGGATCTATTGACACATACACCAAGATCCTTCTGTTCCTCAACACTATTAAGAGCCCTACCATTAGCCCTATACTCTACACATTTATTGTTCCTGCCAAAGTGCATTACCTCACACTTTTCCACATTAAACTCCATTTGCCACCTCTCGGCCCAGCTCTGCAACTTGTCCAAGTCACTCTGTAAACTAAAACACCCCTCTTCACTATCTACCACACCACCAACTTTAGTATCATCTGCCTGTGTCTTCCTCAGGGAAGACACAGAGTGTTGAAAGCTCGCGGATTTACTATCAAATAAATCGGTTGGATTAAAAATTGGTGTTGCTAAATTCTTACTGAGTTCTTCCCACCCCAATCCAACGCCGGCATCTTTACATCATGCACATGTTAAAACATTAGCCATAAATCAGCCTTGCCAAACAGACTTTGAAAGATCAGCAAACTGGAGGATATGTCAAAAACCAAATGGTTGTACTTAAATAACCCTTTGTGTGCCTTGATGGTCATGTACGGCTTTGAATCTTCCTCTTGCAAGCAGTTGTTGATATACCTGGCTCATGTCCAGCTTTGAAAACGTCTTGCCTCCAGGCAAGAGTTGAAAACAAATCTTCCATCCGAGGTAATGGATAAGCATCTAACTTGGAGATCTGCTTATTATTGGTGAGCTTATAAAGTTTATTAGTCACAAGTAGGCTTACATTAACACTGCAATGACATTACTGTGAAAATCCCCTGGTTGCCACACTCTAGTGCCTGTTCAAGTACACTGAAAGAGAACTTAGTTAGCATGGCCAATGTACCTAACCAGCATGTCTCCCGGATGTGGGAGGAAACCAGAGCACCCGGAGGAAACCCATGAAGACACGAGGAGAACATACAGTCTGCAGAGAGTGACCCAAGCTAGGAATCGAACCCGGGCCCCTGGCGTTGTGAGGTAGCAATGCTAACAACTGTGCCAGTAGTCACCAGGTATGCGCACCATACCATCGTTTTTAAGGACAGGAACGATTGGAGCCTCCCAATGAAAAAATTGAGGAGGCTCAAGATTCCAAGCCTTTGCTGCCATTCCAGCTCATCCTCCATTTCCCTAGGGCATTGTCTTGGGCTTGAAAAAGTGCAGAGTAGCCTACTTACAACTTAACACACAATGTACCTGATCCATTCTTGATACCTTGTCCAGATAACTTGGTCACCTTCATGTGATTGATCTTGCCCCAGTTTAATGGAATTTTGCTGAGCCAGTTGCACCCCAGCAAACAGTTCTTCCCTTTGGCCACAAGGAGAAATGCTTTTTAACTATGATACACACTGGATTACCAAGGCCCCAAGCAAAAGTGTGGGCTCTCCGGTATGTGTCCGAAATTTAATCTTTGGCAGAGTAAGGGTTGGCACTTTGGTTAAAGTCCCATATCCGCTTGCATGTTTCATTACTAATCACAGGTGCAGAGACTCCTGCTTCTACTTCCATCTTGATTTGATTATCATTGACTGTAGTAAAAATAGGCTGCGCTCATGCCTCATTCACATTAAACATGCCGTAAGCTTGCTCCTCTGATGTTCTGAGCTGTCTAAGTGGTGCGTCACTGATTGAAGCTTCTTCAAATTTAAATTTTCTTGCTCAGAATCTGCTTGGCTGTTCGACCACTGCATTTCTTCGCTTAATGTCCCTTCTTGCTGCATTGGTGACAAACAGCATCTACAAGTTTGTAGTGATTGTACAGTGTGGCCCACCACACCTGAAACGCTTCACTGCTTTCACCTTTTTCCTTATAACTCTTTTTATTTGATGCAGTGCCTCTGCCTGGGCAACAACAATAGTCTTTTCGCTTCCAGAACACCTCATTAGCCTGACGAAGGCCATAAAGCCGAAAGCTTGTGAGTTTACTATCAAATAAATCGATTGGATTTAAAACTGATGTTGTCAGACTTCTTATCGTGACACTGTGAGGCAGCAGTACTAACTATTGTGCTACCGTGCCATCATTATCACGTCACTGTGCAATTTTGCTTTGCTAGGATGTTTCCTACATTAGAATAGTGACTTCAACAGCATTTCATCGGAAGTAAAGCATTTAGGGATTTCCTGAGGTTGTTAATGCAGGTTCCTCTTTCTCCTTTCTCTCCCTCTCTTTCTCTCTCTCTCTCTGTCATTTCATTGTTTTATTTCTGATGACAGCCCCACCGAGCTATTGCCATTCAGTCACTCACATAGGATCAGCAGAATTGCATACCTGGCATTTATGCCAAGTTAGCAGGGTGTTGTTCTCTAAGTAGTATTATGTATGTGGCAGCAATCGAGAGAAGTGTTTTGTCTCTGCTTGCATGGCCCAGAATTAATGAGCAGCTAATTTGAAAACCTTAGTGATTTTGTTTATCCAACTTGTGGATTCAAACTCACCCGGATAGAAATTGGAACTCAGGATTGTTTTCTGGTGAGAAGTGGAGCAGCTTCCCAGAGCTTGCCAGGTTCATGCCGGAAATGTATCTCATACCAAATTAGGTTGGGGGAACTAGTTGGCGGATGCCTGAAGCATAACGTTAATTAAGGACTTTATTCCTATTTGAGGATTCTTTGTTGAAATTGGACTGTTGTGTGTGAAGCAAGAATTGGGATTGCTCTGCACCAGTTCTTGGGAGTGACTTGAAAAGCTGCTGTGAATAGGAAGTATGTTTTTAAAGTAAACTTTCACATTAAAGCAAGATGAGCAGATGTTTTCCTTTCAGCTCCACAACACTCCTGCAAGCCATTGCCAGCATTAACTTCATTGATATAATGCAGATGGATTTGCCTGTGGTAGGCTTTTGAATTAGCTATTCACTTGTCTGCTCTTTCTCCATTGCTTTGCAAAATATATATATCATTCACTTACAAAACATTTTATTGAAACTGCTTCTGCCACTCCTTTCAGCCTGTGCATTCCCAATTGCGCCTCTTTGTTTACAAAAAAATCTCTCCCATTTGGCTCTTTTGATTTTTTTTTGTCTTGCTGGATGCATCTCAAAGCTTGCAGATTCCTATAAATCTCAATCCAGTCTTGCATCACCCCTAATATCTCCTGCATTTCCTCTGGCGCCTTCCTAATGCAAGCTGAGAACACATTATCAGTGTTTTGTGCAGTTGTGCTTTGTTGAAAAAAAAGACAATTGGTTGGAGCTTTTCATCTTGTACTCATCAGGATGGTTACAAGAATACCTTTTTGATTTGATTTATTATTGTCACATGTATTAACATACAGTGAAAAGTATTGTTTCTTGCACGTTATACAGACAAATCATTCTGTTCATAGAGAAGGAAACGAAAGAATGCAGAATGTAGTGTTATAGTCATGGCTACAGTGCAGAGAAAGATCAAGTGCAAAGTAAGTCCATTCAAAAATCTAACAGCAGCAGGGAAGAAGCTGTTCTTGAGTCAGTTAGAACTTGACCATAGACTTTTGTATTTTTTTCCCTAAGGAAGAACATAGAACATAGAACATTACAGCGCAGAACAGGCCCTTCGGCCTTCGATGTTGCGCCGACCAATTAGGAAAAAGCAATGACCCTCTAAACTAAACCATTCCCTTTTCTTCCATAAACTTATCAACTAACCTCTTAAACGCCACCAAACTTGGCGCATCTACAACTGCTGCAGGCAGGGCATTCCACTCCCGAACCACCCTTTGGGTAAAGAACCTACCTCTGATATCCGTCCTATAACTATCACCCATTAATTTAAAGCTGTGTCCCCTCGTGCTAGCTTTCTCCATCCTAGGAAAAAGGCTATCACTGTCCACCCTATCTAAACCTTAATCATCTTATATGTTTCAATAAGGTCTCCTCTTAGCCGCCTTCTTTCTAACGAAAACAACCTCAAATCCCTCAGCCTCTCTTCATAAGACCTGCCCTCCATACCAGGCAACATCTGGTAAACCTCCTCTGTACCCTCTCCAATGCCTCCACATCTTTCTTATAATGCGAGGACCAGAACTGCACACAATACTCCAAGTGCGGCCGCACTAGAGTTTTGTACAGTTGCAACATGACGTTGCGGCTCCGAAATTCAATCCCCCTACAATAAAAGCTAAGACTCCGTATGCCTTCTTAACAACCTTATCGACTTGATTGCCAACTTTCAGGTGGGGGTTGGTGGTTTGGTGTTTTTTTTTTTTTTTTTTGTGTTGGTTGTGTGGTGTTTTGTGTGTGTGTGGTTTTTTGTTTTTTTGTGTTTTGGTTGGTTTTGTTTGGGTTTGTGAGGCACACCACTCGTCACGAACTCCACGAAGAAAATCTCCCATCAACCACCACCCTCTGTCTTCTATTGCCAGCCTCTATTCTCTATTACCTAAATCACCCTCTTTCCACACATCTGCATTTTCTGTAGAAGTCTTCCATGGGCCACCTTATCATCAGTGGCCCATGGATTTCAGGGATCTATGCACATATACACCAAGATCCCTCTGTTCATCAACACTATTAAGAGTCCTACCATTAGCCCTGTACTCTACACATTTGTGAAGGTGGAAGAAAAACTGTCTAGGCTGCGTGGAGTCCTTAATAATGCTGGCTGCTTTGCCGAGGCAGCAGGAAGTGTAGACAGAGTCAATGGATGGGAGGCTGATATATGTGATGGATTGAACTACATTCACAAAATTTTGTAGTTCCTTGCGGTCTTGGGCACAGCAAGAGCCATACCAAGCTGTGATACAACCAGAAAGAATGCTTTCTATGGTGTAAAAGTTGGTGAGAGTTGTAGCTGATATACCAAATTTCCTTAGTCTTTGAGAAAGAAGAGGCGTTGATGGGCTTTCTTAATTATAGTGGGGGGAACCAGGATAGGTTATTAGTGAAAAACTTGAAAAACCTAAAAACTTGACTCTCTCAACCTTTTCCACTTCGTTCCCATTGATGTAGACAGGGGCATGTTCTCCTTTACGCTTCCTGAAGTCTATGACAATCTTCTTTCTTTTGTTGACATTGAGGGAAAGATGATTGTTGCCATACCAGTTCACCAGATTCTCTGTCTCATTTCTGTACTCTGTCTCATCATTGTTTGGGATCCGACCCACTATGGTGGTGTTGTCAACAAACTTGAAAATTGAATTGGAGGGAAATTTGGCCACAGTCATAGGTGTATAAGGACTGTAGTAGTAACTGAGAATACGGCATTGTGGCATACTGGTGTTGAGGATAATCGTGGAGGAGGTGTTGTTGCCTATCCTTACTGATTGTGGTCTGTGAGTTAGGAAGTTCGGGATCTAGTTGCAGAAGCCCAGGCCACAGAGTTTGGAATTGAGTTTCGTGGGAATAATAGTGTTGAAGCCTAAGCTGTAGTCAATAAACAGGAGTCTGACATAGCTGTCCTTGTTATCTAGGTATTCCAGGATTGAGTGCAGGGCCAGAGAAATGAAGTCTGCTGTGCACCTGTTGATGTTAGGGGAAATGATGATTTTGTTCTGCATGAGAAGTGAGTGCTGATTTATTGATGAGTGGACTCTAAGCAGTGGTGACAATGCCAAGGAGATTGGTGTTGTCAGACTTCTTACTGAAAATTTAAACCCAGGCAACTTGATTTGTGATTGGTCAAGGCATTACCTGAGGAATAAATCCAGCAAATGGCTATCACTTATTTTGTTTAGCAGAAACAGGCGCAATGTGCTCTGTATCGTAAAGGAATGGGCTCTTCGTATGAATGTACGTAACCTCTAGATCATGCAAATTCTGAATCATACAATCATAGAATTATGGACACAGTGAGTTCAAACGACAGCTTGGGTGTCAATATAATCTTTTGCATGCTGAGAAGTATTTAGCACATGTTGTCCAATCTTAGAATCAAAACTAATGTTGGATACTGTTCTGCATTTTGCTTGGGCTGATTGGGTAAGGCTGTTGCCCATTGGAAACAGTGGCTGGGACATGCTGTTAGTTATGATCCATTAGTCTTTGGGCTGTACAGCCTATTTACCTAGCATCACACTGCAGTGAAGTTCACATATCACATTACTCATTTGTGTAATAGGCAGAGTATCTTTTTGGCTTGATGGCAAAATCCTGTTGGTAGCACATTCCACTTGTGTTGCTACTGCATAACAGCAGGATGAAACAGCTAGCTCCACCTGTTGCTTATATTTTTCATATACCTTACCCTTTTCAAACAGTGCAACTCAATTAACTGTCAATCATTAGCTAGTGTATTCTCCAAGGCAACAGCTCTACCAACCACAGTCCACTTTGCAACTCCCAACATTCTTCTCAGACAACATAGAATTGTTGTTTTCCCTGACATTGGTATTCTTGCAATTGTCCTGATGAAAAAAATGTCTTTTTTCAGCAACACATGAGTTCTGTACTACCAAATGACTGGTTGTAATTTCCGTTACAATCAAATTTTAAAAAAGAAATTGCTGTTAGCTTAATGCTACAACATGGTACGATTATTTATAGTTCAGGTCTTACATTACATAGCTTCTCCGCTGTCAATATTCAGGCAGGTTGGTCAGGGTTCCCTTGTAGCATTTCATAGAATCTCTATAGGGTAAAAAAAGGCGACTTGGCCCACCGAACCTGCACTGACAACAATTCCACCCAGGTCCTATGTCTATAACCACCCCACCACCATATTTATTCTGTTAATCCCCCTGACAATAAAGGCCATGTCAGGCCAAGCCATCTAAATTTCATATCTTCGGAATGTGGGAGGAAACTGAAGCACCTGGAAAAAACCCACGCAGACACAGGGAGACTCCACACAGACAGTGACCCGAGGCCAGAGATCGAACCTGGGTTGCTGGTGCTGTGAGGCAGCAACGCTAACCACTGTGCCACCGTGCCAAACACAATAGATTATAAATATTACCGGGATTAGCTGCTGAATGTAAGTTTAGAATAAGGTGGGTATATTGTAGAATCGTAGAAACCCTACAGTGCAGAATGAGCCATTCAGCCCATCGAGTCTCCACCGACCACAATCCCACCCAGGCCATACCCCACATCCTTACATATTTACCCACTAATGCTTCTAACCTACACATCTCAAGACACTAAGGGACAATTGTTAGCATGGCCAATCAACCTAACCTACATATCTTTGGACTGTGGGAGAAAACCAGAGCAGCCCCACGCAGACACAAGGAGAATATGTAAACTCCATACAGACGGTGACCCAAGCCAGGAATCGAATCCTGGAGCTGTGAAGCAACAGTGCCGCTCCAGGCAAATATACCATTTACACTAATCTCAGGCTCAGAAACAATAACTTTGTTGAATTGGCTGACCTAAAGCAGTGGCATTGATGTGGCTTTGCAGTTCTCTTCAGCAAGGGGGAAGAAACAGCAGCCACATAGGTTCCTGCTCCACATTGATATCCGGCGTTGGTAACTGTGTATATTTCAGGACAGAAAACTATTGCAGTGATGTTCTCCACCTTAAAATAGGGCCTTAAGCCTCACTTTCTGGCTTGCACACAAAAAAATTATTGCCTGTATTCAGTAAGCTTCCACAATAGCAATAATGTGGTCATCACTTGGTTGAAAGATGACAACTCTAAATGAATATTGGTATTTATTATTGAATTAGTGGACTTGGAGAAATAGTGATGTCTTGTGTAGTGTACATATTATAACAAACGAGGTGTTGGAAATGTTAAAGCACGTCAAGGTAGATGAATCTCTGGGTACTGATGAGGTATATTCCAGGACATTGTGGGAGGTTAGGAGGAAATTGCGAGTTCTTTAGCAGATATTTGAATCAGCGGTAGCCACAGGTGAGGTGCATCTGAGAGTATCTGAGATCTCAATGTACAGCTTATCTGAAAGCACCTCAATAATGTAGCATTTCTTCAGTAATGCTTAGGAGTGTCAGCCTAGATTTTGTGCTTAAGCTTCTGGGGTGTAACTTGAAGCCATGACCCTCTGACTCAGGAATGTGACTAGAACATAGAACATTACAGCACAGAACAGGCCCTTCGGCCCTCGATGTTGCGCCGACCAATTAAGAAAAAGCAATGACCCTCTAACCTAAACCATTCCATTTTCATCCATAAACCTATCCACTGACCACTTAAATGCCCCCAAACTTGGTGCATCTACAACTGCTGCAGGCAGGGCATTCCATACCCTTACCACCCTCTGGGTAAAGAACCTACCTCTGACATCTGTCCTAAAACCACCACCCCTTAATTTAAAGCTATGTCCCCTCATGCTAGCTTTCTCCTGACTGGTGTTGGTTGAATCAAATGAGGGAGTGAGAAAGTAAAAGTTCGGGGTAAATATCCAATCATTGATCATTTTTAGACCAAGCTGCTAAAGCCAGTCATTTGGAGCTGTTATGATGTAGTCACCTTGTGCTGTGCAGCATTTGTCATTTAAACAGTATAGTGTAAAAGGCACCATTCTGATCGCATTAAATCTTTCATTCCAATTCAACTCTGTCAACTGATTTGAGATAAGCATGGTGGCACAGTGGTTATAACTGCTGCCTCACAATGCCAGGGATCCGGGTTCGATTCCAGCTTTTGGTCACTGTCTTTGTGAAATCTTCACATACTCCATGTATACATGGGTTCCTCTGGGTGCTCTGGTTTCATCCCACACTCCAAAGATGTTCAGGTAGATTGGCCATGCTAAATTGCCCCTTAGTGTTCCAAGATGTGTAGATTAGTAAGGTAAACAGATAGCAGAGATGTGGCCCGTGTAAGATGTCCTGTTGGAGAATTGGTGCTGACACAATGGGCCGAATGGCCTCCTCCTTCTGCACTGTTGGGATTCTATGAAGTTAGAGCATTGAATCTGGTTTTATTGATATCTGACTTTCACAGCAGCTGATGTGAGATAGCAAGAGGATGAAGCAGGTTGTTTGATGTTATCCTTCCATAATCATGGAAAAATATCATATATAGTACGGAAGAAAGCCATTCAGCTCCCTAGCTCTTTCTGAGAGCTATCCAAATAGTCATTGTCTCCTGCTGGTTCCCATTGCTCTACTGTTTTATTTTTTTCTGTTCAGTTATTCAGGGTATTCCCTTTCAGAAAGTTGCTATTAGACCTACTTTCAAAGAACAGTACAGCACAGGAACAGGCCCTTTGGCTCTCCAAACCTGCACCAATTATAATGCCTGCCTAAACTAAAACTGTATGCACTTACAGAGTTCATATCTGTCCATTCCCATCCTATTCATATATTTGTCTAGTTGCCCCTTAAGTGCTGCTACCGTACCTGCTCCCATCATCTCCCTAGACAGCGCGTTCCAGATATTCACCACCCTCTGTGTAAAAAAACTTGCCTTGCACATTCCTCCAAACTGTTCCCTTTACAACTTAAACATATGTCCCCTAGTACTTTATTTTACTCTAGGGAAGAGCAGTCCTTCACCAGCCCTTTAAGCAGTGCATTCCCAATGTAGCAGTATGTGGATAGAAAAACTCCTTGGTGCGAATTTTCCCATTTTGCCCACCATGGGGATTGTACTGGGCGAGGAGTAGACCATGGCAAGGTCCATTGCCTTCGGGTGGGATTTTTCAGTTTTGGGTGAACGCGACTTGAAATTTCCACCCTTTGTCTCCACACTTTTCCCACTGGAAACAGATTCGGCTTATTTACTTTATCCAAAACTTCATGATTTTGAATACCTCTGTCCAATCTCCCCTCAACTTTTCATTATGGACAATTCTATCCAGAGGGTGGTGACGGTCTGGAATGCGCTGCCTGAAAGGGTGGAGATGGGATGCCTCACATCCTTTAAAAAGTATCTGGATGAGTACTTGGCACCCCATAACGTTCAAGGCTATGGGCCAAGTGCTGACAAGTGGGATTAGCTGGGCAGGTCAGAGCCTTTCATGCATTGGTGTAGACTCGATAGTCCGAAGGTACTCTTCTGCACTGTAGGATTCTGTGATTCTGTGTATTAATGATAGTGTTAGGATACATAAGTGATTTATTTAGTTTAACACTTTGTGAACATATCAATAAAGGACAAGGGGCTATCTTTTTAATTTAATTTGTTAATTTGCTCATGTATTTTTTGTAGTATTTGATAAACAGGGATGGCTCAGACATTAGCTATGAGGAGAGGTTGGAAAAACTTGATTTTTTTTCACACTGTAAAGATAGAGGTTGGGGAACGACTGATAGAAGTCTACAAGATTATAAGTGGCATGGACAGAGTGGATAATCAGAAGATTTTTCACAAGGTGGAGAGTCAACTACTAGGGGGCATAAGTTTCATTTACGAGGGGCAAGTTTTAAAGATGTACGAGGCAAGTTTATTACACCGAGGATGATGGGTTCCTAGAACTTGCTGCTGGGGATGGTAGTGGAGTAAGAAGTCTCACAACATCAGGTTAAAGTCCAATAGGTTTATTTGATAGTAAACTCACAAGCTTTCGGGGTTTGCCCCTTTGTCAGATGAGTGGAGAGTTCTTCCCAAGGCTGAAATGATCGTTACGAGAGGACACAGGTTTAAAGTGCTGGGGGGCAAGTACAGAGGAGATGTTAAAGGTAAGTTTTTCACTGAGAGGGTGGTGAGTGAATGGAATCGGCTGCTGTCAGTGGTAGTAGAGGCAAACTCGCTGGGGTCTTTTAAGAGACTTCTGGATGAGCACATGGGATTTAATGGGATTAGGAGTTACAGATAGTTCTATGGCCTGGTAGGTATAGATATGATCGGCACAACTTGTGGGCAGAAAGGCCTGTTTGTGCTGTAGTGTTCTATGTTCTATGGTAAATCTTTGCTGCACTCCCTCGAGAGCAAGAATATTCTTCCTCAGAAAAGGAGAAAGTCCATGGACATTCCATCTTCAGTGATGGTGGAGTCCCATCACAAGAGATATGGCTGAAGATTTTGTAACCACCTTCAGACAGCTATTTCAAATGGATAACTCCTTCCTGAGATTGCCATTACCACAAAGTTAATCTTCAGTGAATTGAATCATTCCACCATGATTATGAAAAAATGACTTATTTCTCTGGATATAGCAAAGACTATGGGGACTGACTAATCTTTCCTTCAAAATTTAGTTGTTGTATACTGTATTAAATTTTTGTGTGTGATTGTGCACATCATTTATCACAGAGCAAGGTCAATGTGGTACTTTGCAGCGTGATATGTGGTCAAGTACCAAACAGCTTAATAGAATCTTTGTTCCCAACCCTGTCCTGGCTGTGGTGCTGAAGACCTTTACTCCAGAGTTAGTTGATACCCCACCCAAGCTGTACAGTACAGCTACAATATTAGCATCGACATAACAAAATGGAAAATTGCCTAAACTTAGCCTAATCACAAAAAGCAGGACAAATCAAAGATGTCAGTTATTATTCCATCGTGTTCTCTCAATTATCAGAAAAGTGATAGAGTCATTGAGTAGTACAATGCAGAGAAGCTCTTTTGGCCCATCGAGTCTAGACTGATAACTGCTACTAAAGTCATGCTAATCCCATTTTCCTGCACTTGTCCCATATCCTTGAATGTTATGATGTTTCAAGGGCTCATTCAAATACTTTTGAAAGGTTGTAAGGTTTCCCGCCTCCATTACCTTACCAGGCAATGAATTCCAGATGCTCACCACCCTCTAGTGAATTTTCTTTTCTCAAATCCTCTCCAAATCGCCGCTTCCTTATCCTAAAGCTGTGCCCCCTTGTGATTGACTTCTCAACCAAGAGAAGCAGCTGTCCCCTGCTCACCCTGTCCATACTCCTCAATCTTACACACCTCAATCATGTCCTTCCTTAGCCTTCTCTGCTGTAAACAAAATAATCCAAACCTATATAAGAATTATAAGGGATAGGATTTATAATCATCTAGAGAGAAATAAATTGATTAGGGATAGTCAACACGGTTTTGTGATGGATAGGTCATGCCTCACAAACTTTATCGAATTTTTTGAAAAGGTGACCAAAGAGGTGGATAAGAGTAAGGCAGTTGACGTGGTATATATGGATTTTAGCAAAGCGTTTGATAAGGTTCCCCATTGGAGGCTACTGCAGAAAATGCAGATGCATGGGATGAGGGTGATTTAGGAGTTTGGATTAGGAATTGGCTAGCTGATAGAAGGCAGAGACTGGTGGTTGATGGGAAATATTCAACCTGGACTTCAGTTGCAAGTGGTGTACCTCAGGGGCCACTGCTGTTTGTCATTTTTATAAATGACCTAGATGAGGGTGTAGAAGGATAGGTTAGAAAATTTGCAAATGACATCAAAGTCGGAGGATTGTAGACAGTGAGGATAGATGTTACAGTTTGTAGAGGGATATAGATAAGCTGCAGAGAGGTGACGAATGCAGTTTAATGCAGAAAAGTGTGAGGTTATTCACTTTGGTAAGAGTAATAGAATTACAGAATATAGGGCTAATGGAAGGACTCGTGGTAGAGTCGACAAACAGAGAGATCTTGGTGTACATGTGCATAGCTTCCTGAAATTTGGCACCTAGGTTGATAAGGTTGTTAAGAAGGCGTACAGTGTGTTAGCTTTTATTGATAGAGGGATTGAATTTCGGAGTGTGAGGTCATGTTGCAACTGTACAAAACTTTGGTGTGGCCGCACTTGGAGTATTGCGCACAGTTCTGGTCGCCGCATTATAAGAAAGATGTGGAGGCATTGGAAAGGGTGCAGAGAAGGTTTACCAGGATATTGCCTGGTATGGTGGGAAGGTGTTATGAGGAAAGGCTGAGGGACTTGAAGTTATTTTTGTTAGAGAGAAGAAGGTTAAGAGGTGACCTAATTGAGGCATACAAGATGATCAGAGGGTTAGATAAGGTGGACAATGAGAGCTTTTTTCTTCGAATGGTGATGGCTAACACGAGGAGACATAGCTTTAAATTAAGGGGTGGTAGTTATAGGACGGATATCAGAGATAGGCTCTTTACTCAGAGGGTAGTAAGGGCGTGGAATGCCCTGCCTGCAGCCGTTTAAGGGCATTCACATGGTCAGTGGATAGGTATATGGATAACATTGGAATAGTTTAGGTTAGAGGGTTCCACTGGTTGACGCAATATCAAGGGCCAAAGGGCCTATACTGTGCTATAATGTTCTATGTTCTATCCAATCTCTCTTTATCGCTCAAGTGCGCTGAGCAGGGATGGATACGGATTTTATTCTGAGGTTGAAAGAGGATGGTTTCGGTTGGTGAGCTGGGAACAGAGGGATGTGACCAAGATAGATGAAAAGATGACCTCAGTATCTGAAACAACCAAGTCCATTAATTTGCACTTCTTTGGAGGTGAGGTTATATGAGAAAGTGGGGCGGTAACTTCAGGATGTAAGGGAGCAACATTCCACGAGGCAAGGGTGGAATTTGTTCTCAGTATTGTAACAAATTTTCGCTGTGAAATTCCACCTACAGCATTTGTGGAAACTAATGAGATGTTCTGCATCATTATATGTTTATATCTGGTAAATCTTCAGTAAGCACATTGTTATTTACATTGTCAGTTAATGACTTAACTCCTGTCTCTCTCCTCAGACCCAGAGTTTGTTGGATCGACATTTGTCAAAGCGGATGAGGGCAGTGGTGACGATGACAAACTCTACTTTTTCTTCAGTGAGAGTGCTCGGGAGTTTGAATACTACAAAGCGCTGCGAGTTCCCAGAGTAGCTCGCGTTTGTAAGGTATTATCTCTTCGCCCATGAATCCATAGTCTAAATATCAAGAATTTGTTAGAGCAGAACAAAGCCATCAGGATCAACAAACCTCTTTGACTAACATCAACTCTGCTTACCACGTCTCTCTGCAACTCTCAGTCCCTTTTCTCTCAGAGTGCCATCTTTTTGAACAGCTGTAGCCCATACATAATTATGAATACACAAATTAGGAGCAGCAGTAGGCTATTTGAGCCTCAAGCCCCCCAAATAAGATCACAGCTGATCTGATTGTTCTAAGCTTTTTTCTAATTTTATTTATTAGTGTCAAAAGCCGACTTACATTAACAGTGCAGTGAAGTTACTGTGAAAATCTCCTAGTCGCCACTGTCCGGCGCCTGTTTGGGTACATTAAGGGAGCATTTAGCACGGCTTTCATACTGTGGGAGGAAACCGGAGCACCCGGAGGAAACTCATGCAGACACAGGGAGAATATGCAGACTCCATACAGACAGTGACCCAAGCTGGGAATCGAACCCAGATCCTTGGCTCTGTAAGGCAGCAGTGCTAACTATTGTGACGCCACTCTGTAACCTCAACTCTAATTTCCTGTATTCTTTGACTTTGATAGATGAACACATGATCTCAGTTTTTGAAACAACCAAGTCCATTAATTTGCACTTTTTTGGAGGTAAGGGTATATGAGAAAGTGGGGCAGTAACTTCAGGATGTGAGGGAGCAACATTCCACAAGGCAGGGGTGGAATTGTCAATCAAAAATCTAATTTAGCCTTTAAAATGTTCAATGCACTGCCTCCGCAGCTTTCTGAGTCCTACCAAAGCTTTTTCTTTCTCTTCAGATGCTGAGGGGCCATGATGTGTGTTTCTATCATTTCCTCTTTTTAGTTTGGATCTTAAGCATGTACGTTACCTCTTGTTGTTTGGACCTTGCTGTGCACACATTGGCTGCCATATTTCCTCCAATGATGGCTGTAAAATACTAGGAGACATCCTGAACTTGTGAAAAGCACCATGCAAATGAAGATTCTTTTTATTGGTAGACTTAAGAAAGACGAGCCTCATGTCTGCTTAGCAACATCGTGTGTTTGAAATTGCAACTGCACTCTGCACTCTTTATGGAATCATAGACCTAGAGTGCAGAAGAAGGCCATTCAATCTATCAAGCTTGCACTGACAACAATCCCACCCAATTGGTATTTAGCCAACTAATACCCCAGACACTAAGAGACAATTCAGCATGGCCAATCCACCTAATCCAGACATCTTTGGACTGTGGGAGGAAATCAGAGCACCCGGAGGAAACCCACGCAGACATGGGGAGAAAGTGCAAGCTCCACACAAGAAAGTGACCCGGGGCAGCAGTTGATCTGGGTCCCTGGTGCTTTGAAGCAGCAGTGTTAACCATAGCGCCAATGTGCCATCCACTAAATGTTTGTTTTCTTTTTTCTCCACCTCTCCCCTTCAGCTGTGAAACCTGTTTGAATAGATTAACACTTCTGGTACTATAGGAAGGTTCACCCATGTGACTGAAGTCCACCAAATAATGTCCCCTCTAAATCCTTTTCGTTGTGGGTGGCCTGTTCCTTTGCATGGTCAAATACTCAGGTTATCTAAAAGAGACCAACTTGTGAGCAATCTATACAGTACCTCCCTGGAGCTTGTTAATTCCATTAGCATATACTCATTACTTTACTCTGTTCTTTTATGAGTTGTGGGCATTGCTGAGCAAAACCAGCGTTTGTTGCCCATCCCTAATTGCCCTTTAATTGAGTTATTTGCTAGGCCATTTCAAAGGGCAGTTGAGAGTCAACAACATTGCTGTGGCTCTGGAGACACATGTAGGTCAGACCAGGTAAAAATGGCAGATTTCCTTCTCTAAAGGACATTAGTGAACAAGATGGGTTTCTGTAACAATTGATAATTTTACGGTCACCAATACTGAGATTAGCTTCATATTCCATCTTATTAACTGAATTTAAATTTGGCCAGTTTCCACGCTGAGATTTGAACGCACATCCCCAAAACAGTAACCTAGGCCTCTGGATGACTAGTCTAATTACATTACCACTATGGCACTGTCTCCCTGACTGGCCAATGTCATCTGCAATGGCTCGAATATGTCCATCAGATTGATGACACCTGTTATAGCCATGGTGAACTGGCTACTTGGTCTTGATCTGGTGGAGGCCTGTACAAGGATACTTGCGAGTGAGAAATTAATTTGGCAGACATTGACGGAAAGAACTGGGAAACAGTCGCTGACATCTGTGATCTCTGGAGACTGATGTTTAGACAGGCATTGGAAGAAGACATAGAGAGACAGAAAGCTTATCTGGGCGAGGAGAGGATTCAGAGAAAATCCACTGTGCGCTGGTCTTCATCTTCTGCAAATAGGGCAGAGACTGTCATGATAGAATGGGACTCCTGTATCACAGTGGGTGATGCTTAACAAAGAGTTGACCATGAAGGCACAAATCATTGTCTCACAGGATGGAAACTAAAGACTACCTGAGAAAAGGACATGCTGTAGAAACCTTTTTGTTTACTGCCCTGTCAAAACTGATGAGAAGGAAGCAAGAAGGAGGAACAGAAATCACTGTCGGGATTACAATATAATGGTTTAGAAATGTGGAATAAGTTACGTAGAGCAAATTCATTTGTTCAATGATTAAAAGTGATGTATATTCTCGTGCTAACATCCCAACAAAAATTAATGAAGTTTCTCTCATCCTGGCTTTCACTTCAGTTTCCACTTCCAGTGTCTCACCAAAGCACGCATGTATTGCATGGTATTTGTTGTCAGTTCCATGTATCTTCTTTTGTCGGCTAAGTTTAGCATAGCTCTGGTTCTGACCTAATACCTTGCTAAAAGCATGGATCAAAGGTTCACTTGGATTGGGAGATCACAGTGCCACAGGTCCTAAAATGAAAATCATGGCTGGAATTTTACCATCTTGGCCATCCTGTAATTGGGACAGATGAGGCTTGCAGAACAGAATTCTCCATTGGCCTTGGGATTTTACGGGCCTCGCCCCATGTTATCTGTTGTAGATTTCTGCATCACACTTTATAACACTGATCCTTCCATATCTGCCTTTAGTAGATTTTCTTTTATTTTTAATTAACCAAATTTACTTTCCTGGGCAGCACGGTGGCACAGTGGTTAATCCTGCTGTTTCACTGCACCAGGAACCTGGCTTTGATTCCCAACTTGTGTACTGTTTGTGTGGAATCTGCACATTCTCCTGTGTCTGCGAGCATTTCCTCTGGATGCTCCTGTTTCCTTCCACAGTCTGAAAGATGTGCTGGTCTGATGCAATGGCCGTTGGCACTAGGGGATTTTCCCAGTAACTTCTTTGCAGTGTTAATCTAAGCCTACATGTGATACTAACAAACAAACTTAAACTTTCTGTTGTTTTCAGCCAAAACAAGGTCTTTTTTCTTCTAATTGGATATTTCCTACAATTTTACTCATTTACAGATAGCTAATATGATGCCACATCAACTATGTTGAAACAATTTGCAGTAACACAAAACGGAAAGAAATTTGAGAAGTGGTTTGCAATTCAGTTTGTTTACTGTCTTGTCTGATGACTGTTTGACACTTTATTCTGGAAAATAATGGGCAGGTAATAAATCTCAGGTTTCTGACCACTGGATTGTACTGGGCATCTGCCTCTACTAGAGGCAGATATGGGAGAATCAATGTTATAAAGTGTGATGCAATAATCTACAACAGATGACATGGGGTGAGGCCAGTAAAATCCCGAGGCCAATGGAGAATTCTGTTAACTAATAATGTTAACATTGTAGAGGTGGGAAAGCAATGACAAATGCTGTTTAGCTTAGATAAAGTCTGTGAAGTCAGTGATATAAGAAGAGAAATTACAGGATTAATGGGACAATACTTGGAATGGCTAGAAGGGATAACAGAAAAGCTCTGGCCAGCAGGATTAAAGAAAATCCCAAGGCTTTTTTTATATGTATAAAGAGCAAGAGGGTAGCCAGGGAGGGGTTGGCCCGCTCAAGGATAAGGGAGGGAATCTGTGTGGAGCCAGAAGAAATGTGCAAGGTATTAAATGAGTACTTTGTGTCAGTATTCACCAAAGAAAAGGATTTGGTGGATGATGAATCTGGGAAAGGGTGTGCAGATAGTTTGAGTCATGTTGAGATCAAAAAGTAGGAGGTATTGGGGTTCTTAAGAAACATTAAGGTAGACAAGTCCGCAGATGGGATATACCCCAGAATACTGAGAGAGACAAGGGAGGAAATTGCTGGAGCCTTGAGAGAAATCCTTGTGTCCTCACTGGCTACAGGGAAGTCATGATGTGGAGATGCCGGCATTGGACTGGGGTAAACACAGTAAGAAATCTCACAACACCAGGTTAAAATCCAACAGGTTTATTTGGCAGCACAAGCCACTAGCTTTCGGAGCGCTCCTCTTTCATCAGGTAAGTGGGAGTTCTGTTCACAAACAAGGCAAATAAAGACACAAACTCAATTTACAAAATAATGGTTGGAATGCGAGTCTTTACAGGTAACCAAGTCTTAAAGATACAGACAATGTGAGTGGACAGAGGGTTAAGCATAGGTTAAAGAGGTGTGTATTGTCTCCAGCCAGGACAGTTAGTGAGATTTTACTAGGCCAGGCAAGTCGTTGGGGGTACAGATAGTGTGAACATATCATTGATGAAGATGAACATTTCACCAAGGTCATCCCCACACCTCCACTTTTTGCCTTTAAATAACCGCACAACCTCAAAGAGACCATTGCTGCAGCAAACTACCCAGCCTTAAAAAAAAGCAGTGAGCACGACATCACACAACCCTACCACAGCAACCTCTGTAAGATGTGCTGATCATCGACGTGGATGCCATCATCTCGCACAAGAACATCATCCACCAAGTACACAGTGCAAACACTTGCAGCTCAGCCAATGTTGTCTACCTGATACACTGCAGAAAAGGATGTCCCAAGGCATGGTACATTGGGAAGGCCACGCAATTGTTAAGACAACGGATGAATGAATACTGCTTGACAATCACCAGGCAAGAATGGTGTTCTCTTCCTGTTGGGGAACACTTCAGCTGTCACATGCATTCAGCCTCTGTTCTTTGGGTGAGCGTTCTCCAAGGTGGCCTTCACGACACACGTCATTGCAGAGTTGCTGAGCAGAGACTGATAGCCACACATGAGGACGACTTCAACTGGGATCTTTATGTCAGACAGTCTGTAACCCCCATGACTTACCTGAGCTTGCAAAGTCTCACTAACTGTCTTGGCTGGAGACAATACACATCTCTTTAACCTCTGCTTAACACTCCCTCCACTCACATTGTGTGTTTCTTTAAGACTTGACTAAGACTCACATTCCAACCATTATTTTGTAAATTGAATTTGTATCTTTATATGCCTGTTTGTGAACAGAACTCCCAGTTACTGGAAGAAGGATCAGCACTCCAAAAGCTAGTGGCTTGGGCTACCAAATAAACCTATTGGACTTTGACCTGCTGTTGTGACACAGCTTACAAAGGAGGTCCCAGAGGATTGGAGGAAAGCCAATGTTGTTCCTTTGTTTAAGAAGGGTAGCAAGAGTAATCCAGCTAATTACAGGCCGGTGAGCCTTACATCAGTGGTAGGGAAATTAGGATTTATTCCCAGTTGGAAATAAGTGGACGTATTAGTGAGTGGTTTTGTGAAGGGGAGGTGTCTCACTAACTAAGGTGTCTCGCTTTTTTGAGGAAGTGATGAAGATGATTGATAAGGATAGGGCAGTGAATGTTGTCTACATGGACTTTAATAAGCTCTTTGACAAGATTCCTCATGGCAGACTTGTGCAGAAGGTGAAATTACATGGGATCAGAGGTGAGCTCGCAAAGTGGATACAAAACTGACTCGGTCAAAGAGGACAGAGGGTAGCAGTGAAAGGGTGCATTTCTGAATGGAGGCTGTGACTAGTGGCATTCCTCAGTGATCAGTGTTGTTTGTAATCTATATAAATGATTTGGAGGAAAATGTAACTGATTAGTAAATTTGTGGATGACACAGAGGTTGGTGGATTTGCTAATCTATATCCTGCTATATCAGAAGATGCATCAGGATCTAGATCAGCTGAGAACTTAGGTGGAGAGATGGCAGATGGAGTTTAATCCAGATAAACATGAGATAATGCATTTTGGAAGGTCTAATAAAAATAGGAAGTATACGGTAAATGGCTGAACCTTTTTTTTAGGCAAAGGGCCAGGGTGTACAGGGACACAGCTCACTGAAAGTGAGAATGCAGGTGGAGAAGGTAGTTAAGAAGACATACAGTATGCTTATAGAACCTTAGTTAGGCCGCTGTTATCATTTAGTTTTCCTTTGAAATCATCTCCACTTCTACCATCTTTGTTGAATTCCAGATCATTATCATTCACTGTGTTATACTTCAGTGTTTACAACAATCCATGATAATGTTATGGTTATCATTGTTTTCAATTCCAAATATTTTGTCCAGAGATTGGAACATGTTGCTCTCCCAACTTGAATCCCTAAGTTTACTCCTGGTCCAACCTTTATACCAACCTCCCCAGAACTGGAAAGATCCCAGCCATAGTCCAAGGATAAAGAGTCAATCAGTTTGGATTGAGATGATGAGTGCAGCTCCAACAATACCAAAGAAGCTTGACACCATCCAGGACAAAGCAGCCCACTTGATTGGCACCACATCCACAAACATTCAATCCTCCAACAGCAATTCTGTGTGTACTCTCTACAAGAGACATTGCAGCAAATCACCAAAGTTCCATAGACAGCATCTTCCAAACCCATGACCACTTCCATTAAGAAGGACAAGGGCAGCAGATACATGGGAATACAACCACCTGCGGGTTCCCCTCCAAGGCACTCATCATCTTGACTTGGAAATATATCATTGTTTCTTCACAAGTCGCTGGGTCAAAATTCTGGAATTCCCTCCCTAATGGCATTATGTGTCAACCCGCAGAACATGGACTGCAGCAATTTAAGAATGTAGATCACCATTACCTTCCCAAGGCAACTAGGGATGGACAATAAATGCTGGCCAGCCAGCAATGCCCATGTCTCACGAATGAATAAAAAAAAGAATTTTTTTTACTTAGCGTCTTGTGAACCTTTGGAATTCTTCCTCCACAGAGGGTCTTGTTAATCACTGTGTATATTTAAGGCTGAGAGCCATAGCTTTTTGCACTCTAAGGATACCAAGGGATTATCATGAAAGAGGTAGTGTTAGGCAACTTAATGGGGCTAAAGGTAGACAAGTCTCCTGGTCCTACCAAGCTACTGAATGGCAGGTTGTTGCATAAAGCTAAATCTCACAGGATCCATGATGAGATATCTAAATGGATACAAAATTGGTTTCGAAGCCAGAGAGTGATTGTAGAGAGTTGTTTTTCAAACTGGAGGCCTGTGACCAGCGGTGTGCCTCAGGGATCAGTGCTGGGCCCACTATATTAATGATTTGGATGAGAATATAGGGGGCACAGTAAGTTTGCAGATGACACCAAGATTGGTGACATAGTGGACAGTGAAGAAAGTTATCTCCAATTGCAATGGGATCTTGATAATTGGGCTAGTGGCCTGATGAATGTTGAATAGAGTTTAATTTAGACAAATGCGAGGTGATGCATTTTCTAGATTGAACCAGGGCAGGATTTACTCAGTTAATGGTAAGGCGCTGGGGAGAACCACAGAAAAAGAGATCTAGGGATACAAGTTCATAGCTTATTGAAAGTGAAGTTACAGGTGACAGAGTGGTGAAGAAGGCATTCAGCATGCTTGGTTTCATCGGTCAGAACATTGAATACAAGAGTTGAGATGTCTTGTTGAAGTTGTACAAGACATTGGTAAGGAATACCATGTGCAATTCTGGTCACCCTATTATAGAAAGGATTTTATTAAACTAGAAAGAGTACAGAAAAGATTTACTAGGCTGCTACTAGGACTTGATGGATTGAGTTATAAGGAGAGGCTGAATAGACTGGGACTTTTCTCTCTGGAGCATAGGAGGCTGAGGGGTGAACTTATAGAGATCTATAAGATAATGAGGGACATAAACAAGGTCAATAGTCAATATCTTTTCCCAAAGATAGGGAAATCTAAAACTAGAGGGCATAGGTTAAGGTGAGAGAGGAGAGATACAAAAGTGTCCAGAGGGGCAATTTTATTACACAGGGTGTTGAATGTTTGGAACAAGCTGCCAGAAGTAGTAGTGGAGGTGGATACAATTTTATCTTTAAAACGCATTTAGATTGTTACATGAGTATGATGGGTATAGAGGGATATGGGCCAAAAGCAGGCAATTGGGATTAGCTTCGGGGTTTTAAAAAAAATAGGGCAGCATGGACAAGTTGGGCCGAAGGGCCTGTTTCCATGCTGTAAACCTCTACGACTAAATGGATTTAAATTCAGCTGCCATGATGGAATTTGTCTCCAGTATATTAGCCTGCACCACAGGATTACAACTGGATCACTTGTCCCATTACAACTATGCCACCATGTTTCAAAGTTTATTTGTTAGTGTCACAATAGGCTTACATTCACTCTGCAATGCAGTGAAAATCGCTTAGTCACCACACTCTGGGGCCTGTTCAGTTATGCTGAGGGAGAACTTAGCATGGCCAATGCACATAACCAGCACGTTTTTCGGACGGGCCCTATTTTCTTTCCTTGTCCCATTAAATCAACTCTTTCGCTTTGCAGCAGCATGTTTTTTACAATTTAATTACTGTTGTTTTCCACCCTAGCAAACTTTGTTTTGATTTTGCTAGTTCATCACAACATGCATTTTATACTTATTCAAATGCAAATGCGTGTGAGAGTCTTGCCTTTAAATGTTAGTTGCTAAATGCTAAGCCGTGCTTCTTGCTTTTGTGGCCAAAATTCTTTGCAGAAATAGTGGTTGTCCACCGTGGGATAAATTATGTGGGAATTTGCGCCTTTACTGGCCCATAATGTTTGTAAGGCCCTTAATGTCTGAAGTTGTGGATTCTGTTCCCGCAAGGGAAGATGTCCCATCTCCAAGAGTGGCAGGCAGCGCAGCCAGAATCAGTGGCTGCTGCTGGGAGTGCTATTCGTCCTCAATCCAGAGAGTGATCAGCCTATGGAACTCGCTACCACAGAAGGTAGTTGAGGCCAAAACATTGCCCGTTTCCAAGAAGCAGGGGTCAAAAGATATGGGAGAAAGGTGGGATCAGGCTGCTGAGTTGAACGATCAGCCATGATCATAATTAATGGCAAAGCAGACTCAAAGGACCAAATGGCCTCTTCCTGCTCCTATTTTCTATGTAATGAGGGCAGGAAATAAAGTAGATATGGATCTCACTGGGGCTAGTCAAACAAACCCAGTGAAGCTGGGGTGGGGGGGAGGGGGGCTTGGGACAAACAGGTGTGGCTGTTTCCACTGGTGGTTACCCAGAATGTCTGTTCAAACAGGAGATTCACATCCATCCCTCCATCTCGCAAGCCTGGAGCTAACCAAGTGCCCTCTCTAAGTAGGCAATCCTTCAAGGAGGGGAAGAGGGGCTAAAACTCAAGTCCTTTAAAACTGTTATTAAAGCATTAGCTGTGCTGCTTTTGTACCGAAAAGCATCTTATCGATGTTCCTTCGCTCAGGGTGACATCGGTGGTCTGAAGACACTGCAGAAAAGATGGACCTCCTTTCTCAAAGCCCGTTTAATATGCTCTGATGAGAGAAATGAGATGTATTTTGATAAGATTCATGATGTCTTTACTCTTCAACACAACGAGGATAACAGAAGCTCAACTGTCTTCTATGGAGTCTTTTCCACAAGCTGGTAAGTAAGCAAATTTCAACACAACAACAATGTTCTCTTTTCTGTACCCAATTTGCAAAACTCTTTAAGCTGCACCAGTTTTTTGCTTTCACGAAGGTGTATAGAGTGTATATGAGGTGCTTAAAAAAGAAATTCGAGGGCAAAAAGAGGCAAATATCATTGGCAGATAAGGTTAAGGAAAACCCTAAGGCATTTTATAGCATATTAAGAGTAAGAAGATGACCAGAGAAAGAGTGGGGCCCATTAGAGACCAAAGGGGCAATCTGTATGGGGATCCAGAATATGTGGGCGAGGACTGAAATGAATATTTTTTATTTGTGTTCACCAAGGAGAAAGAAATTGTAGCTGAAGACTTCATTTGTGGTGGTGAGTTTCTAGAGCATGTTGAGATTAATAACGAGTATTAGATGCTTTAGTGAGCATAAATGTGCATAACTCTGCAGGGCCTGATGAGATATATCCCAGGCTGTAATGGGAGGCAAAGGAGGAGATTACAGGGCCCTGTTGAAGATAGTTGATTTGATTTGATTTATTATTGTCACATGTATTAACATACAGTGAAAAGTATCATTTTTTGCATGCTATACAGACAAAGCATACCATACATAGCGAAGAAAAGGAGAGAGTGCAGAGTGTAGCTAGGGTGTAGAGAAAGATTAACTTAATGCAAGGAAAATCCATTCAAAAGTCTGATGACAGCAGGGAAGAAACTATCCTTGAGTCAGTTCATACATGATCCCAGACTTTTGTATCCTCTTCTCCACGGAAGAAGGTGAAAGAGAGTATGTCCAGGGTGTGTGGAGTCCTTGATTATGCTGGCAGCTTTCCATGGATAGGAGGCTGGTTTGAATAATGGACTGGGTTTCATTCACGACCCTTTGTAGTTCCTTGTGGTCTTGGGCAGTATACGAGCAATACCAAGCTGTGATACATCCAGAAAGAATGCTTTCTGTGGTGCATCTGTAGAAGTTGGTGAGAGTTGTAGCAGAAGTGCCGAATTTCCTTAGTCTCCCTAAAGTAGAGGCGTTGGTAGGCTTTCTTAACTATAGTATCTACATGGAGGAACCAGGATGGATCCAGACGTGTGCAAACCTGAAGCTCTCGATCATTTCTATTTTGTCCTTGTTGATATGGACTGCGGAATGTTCTCCATTGTGCTTCCTGAAGCCGTTGACAATCTCCTTTGTTTTGTTGACACTGAGGGAGAGATTATTGTCACTGCATCCAGTTCACCAGATTGTCTATCTCATTCCGTACTCAGTCTTGTCATTGTTTGAAATCTGATCCACAATGATGGTGTTGTCAGCAAACTTGAAAATCGAGTTGGAGGGGAATTGGTCACACAGTCACAAGTGTATAAGGAGTGTAGTAAGGGGTTGAGGAACAGCCTTATGGGGCACCAGTGTTCAGGGGATGTTGCTGCCTATCCTTACTGATAGTGGTCTGTGGGTTAGGAAGTCTAGGATCCAGTTGCAGAAGGAGGAGCCGAGCCCCAGGTCATGAAATTTGGAGATAAGTCTCGAGAGAATAATGATGTTAAAGACTGAGCTTATAAATTTAAATCTTCCCTAGCCACAGGTGCCAGATAATGAGAGGATAGCTAATATTCATTTATTCAAGTTGGACAGCAGGGATAATTACGGGTGAATTAGTCTAACACCAGTGGTAGGGAAATTATTGGAAAGTATTCTGAAGTACAGAATTAATAGACACTTGGAAAGGCGAGGAATGATCAGGGATAGTCAGCACTGATTTGTTATTGGAAGATCCTGACTAACTAATTTAATTGAGTTTTTTGAAAAAGTAACTAAATATATTGATTAGATTAGCACAATTTACATGGACATCAGTAAGGCCTTTGATAATGTCCCACATGGAAATTGGTCTATAAGGTTACAGCCCATGCGATCCAAGATGACTTGCAAATTGGATCCAAAATTGACTTGTTAATAGGAAGCAAAGGATGATGGTGAAGGGCTGCTTTTGTGATGGGAAGCCTGTGACCAATGATGTATCACAGCGACTGGTGCTAACACCGTTGCTGTTTGTTATGTACATTAACGACTTGAGAGTGAAAATAGAAGATATCGTTAGTAAGTTTGCAGACACAGAAATTGGTGGTGTTGTTGATAGCAAGAAGTTGTTGATCGTCTGAGGTTACAGACTGATATTGATCAGCTGGTAAGTTGGGCAGAGCAATGGCAGATGGAATTTAATCCTGATGAGATGAGGCATTTTGAGAGATCTAATAAGAGAATACACAGTAAACTGTAGATTCGTAGGGAATATTGAGGAACAAAGGGACCTTGGCGTATAAGTTCATAGATCCCTGAAGGTGGTAGCACAGGTAGATAGGATGGTAAAGAAGGCATATGGAATGCTTGCCCTCATTAGCCAGAACATAGAATTTCGGAGCAGGGAGGTCATTGGTACAACATTATAAACATTGCTTAGGTACAGATGGAGTATTGTAGTTATATCATATTTCTGGGCTATCATCATCAATGTTCTGTAGAATCGCTACAGTACAGAAGAAGTCCATTTGGCTCATCAGGCCTACACCAATGCTGCAAAGGGCATTTTAACCAGACACATCCCCTTGCCCCATACCCAATCCTGCGTATTTACCATGGCCAATTCTCCTAACCTGCATATCTTTGGACTGTGGGAGGAAACCACTGTCTTATTAAGGTAATGTCAGGGGTAGGTTTTTCACTCAGAGGGTGGTGAGTGAACGGAACCGACTGCCGTCGAAGGTTGTTGAGGCAAACTCACTGGGGTCTTTTAAGAGACTTCTGGATGATTATATGGAAAAGAATAGGATAGGGGGTTATAGATAGGTCTGTGGATTGGTAGATGTGATCAGCGCAACTTGTGGGCCGAAGGGCCTGTTTGTGCTGTATTGTTCTATGTTCTATAATGTGTTATTTTGTCTCTGGCATGTATATAAGTGAAACATTTTCTGCATATCGCCTCTGTTTTGACTGCCAGGTTTAGCATCCAAGTAATCGCATCTTGTTGTGGGTGATTGGAATTTGTATTGATATTGGGCATAAAAAAGGCATATGCTTTTTTAACTCTTTTTCCCTACCTCAATTTAACCTGTCCTTTTGCTCCCCTTCTCCTGAACATGCAGCCTATGGAGGCTGTGAGGATATTAAATCTTCATAACAACATAACTAACATTTTGTCCCAGTTTTGCCAGGTCTGTCCTAGACTTTTATTCAATATCCCGGTGTGAAAATCATTCAAATATCCCAGTTTTCAGCCTTTTTTCCCTTTTTGGATAATTATTAAATTATGCTAATGGAAATAATACAGCAGCAACATATGAATGCGACCAGAAGGCAAACTGAGAATATACGGCAGAACTGTGGGTGTTCCGTAGGGTGATCAACAACTGATCCCAGGTAGACTTACCCAACCAGATTTGCACTCCAGGAGCTCTTCAAGACTTATCCAGGCCATTCTTCTTGATCAAAAACAGAAAATACTGGAAAATCTCAACAGTTTTAACTGCATCTATGGAGAGAGAATAGAGTCAATGTTTCAAATCCGAATGAACTCTTAGTCAGAGCCTGAAGTGTCATCTAGACTCGAAACATTGCCTCTGTTCTCTCTGCACAGATGCTGAGATTTTCTGGCATTTTCTGTTTTTGTTTCAGAGTCCAACACCCGCAGTACTTTGCTTTTGCCACTCCCCTTAACGTGGAGTTGACAATGTCAGGGCAGCTGATGCACGGGAACACTATCTCGACAGAGACATGTTCTCCACTAAGCTTCCTGAAGTCGATGACAGTCTTCTTTCTTTCGTTGACATTGAGGGAAAGATTATTGTCACTGCACCTGTTCACCAAATTCTCTATTTCATCCCATCTTTCCTGGACTACTGAAATCAATCAGAAGCAAGTACACCCAGTGATGTTCCACGATTTTAGTACAGTGATAGGAATGAAAAGGTAATTCAAAGTCAAGATGGTGTTTCCATGCATCAGCTGCCCTGCAAAGCAGCTAGTGTAATTAAGTACCCCATGGTCCTTGAACATTTTCCATCTTCTTCCATCGGGAAGAAGACACAAAAATCACTGTAACACTGTCGGAGACATAGTAGCAGTCAGGAAAAAGATAACAAAAGTTTCTTCCCATCAGACTTTTGAATGGACCTACCTTGCATTAAGTTGATCTTTCTCTATATTCTAGCTATGATTGTAACACCACATTCTGCACTCTTTTGTTTCCTTCTCTATGAATGGTATGTTTTCTCTGGTGCGTAAGAAACAATACTTTTCACTGTATACTAACACGTGACAATAATAAATCAAATCAAATTTTGCATGTAGCAAACTCCCACATACAGCAATGATGATATATTTTTGCGATGATGATTGAGGAACAAATATTAGCTAGGGTACTGTGAGAACTTCCTTCTAGATAATGCCATGGAATCTTTTACATTCACCAGAGGAGGCAGATAGAGTCACATTTAAGTCCCTTCCAAAAGGCAATGCAATCCCCTTACTACTTCACTGGAGTAGCTGTCCTGATTTCGGTGCCCAAGTCCTGAAGTGAGATATGAACCCAGAACATGTGATTCAGGGGTGGGACTGCTATTGACTGAGGGTGTAGCTTTATTTATTCATTTAATATTAATTCATAGTTGCTTATTGAAGTTCATGATAGAATGAAATGAGTTGCAAGGCCACTTGATTATTAACCATGTTGCTGTGAACATAAGAAATACGAGCAGGATTAGACATTCTGGCTTTTTGAACTTGTATCTTTCATAGAGTCATAGAGGTTTACAGCATGGAAACAGGCTCATCTTAACCATGTAACTGACTAAATGTTTTTTAAAAGAACGAGGAAATTTCTCCTTTCAGTTTTCCAGTTAGACTTTTTAAAAAAATGTATTCTTTCATGGTATGTGCGATTCGCTGGCTGGGTCAGCATTTATTGCACATATACAATTACCCTTGCAAAAGTGATGATGATGCAGAAAGAAAGGTGTGTGATCAGAAGAGATGGAGCTGAGGCTGGTTGAGATACATGTATCCTGTATCTAGTGAGTCGTCTCCAGATGGGCGGGAAAATAGAGTGTGAGCAACATGATAGATGGAGTGGTGGTGATGTGAACATTTCTGTGAGAATGTTGATATGCATCACCTGTTAATAGGTGCCAGAGATCTGTGAAGAGTGTTGATGTTTGATGACAGTTTGGTTTGATGATACTAGAAGGATTTGAGAAATGACTTGCCCTGGCAGAGCGGATTAGATCATTTGTCCTCTTCCTGCACAGGATGGTGCTTTGAGCATGGTTGTCAGATGTGCTGGCTGAGGCCTCCCAGGTTGGAGATGTGATGTTAGGATACTTTCCTCGAGTGATCCCTTGGGTACAAGATATGCTGATGCACCTGCCTTCCTATGATTATGTTCAAGGCCTTGGTGGCTAAATTGGTGTACTGTCTTCTTCTTGAGGCCTTTTCCTTCCGACTGCCAGCTATCTTTGATGGTCTCCTGAAGACAGATTGGCGTGAGAGAGTGAGACGTACGTGTTGGACTGGCGTTTAAATCTTTTTCTCTGAGAGTTGCAGATGTTTATTTTTCAAATTTAAAATATAGTGGACATTAAAGATGCTTCAGATCTTGACAGATAAAGTTCCCAAACAATGTTTTTTCAGTTTTGAAGCATAACAGTATTTTCCCAATGAGATAGGCACTCTAATGAATGCCAATATAGTGAAACCCTGATTTTACGCACCCCAATTTAGTGCTTATTCGGATATAACGCGATTTAGTGTGAATTCGAATATAATGCGATGGAATCATTGGACGCTTTTTTAAGAAATAAACTGTTGTTTTGTTTATTAAAAAGCTTTAATAAAAATTGATTTGTGTTTTAATTTCTACTGTAACAACAACAATTTATTCGCAGAATTCTTTAATTAAAAGGTACCTTACTTGTCAAATGATAAATGTGCAAAAAACAGGTCAAATAGGGCAGTAATATGGTGCTTATGGCATAATATGGTGTAATATGGCAGTAATATGTTAGGTCAACATTGGGTCAGTTTAAACGCTTGAACCCCAATTTAACGTGACCCAACTTTTTTCGCGAGAACATTTTATGGACCACGACCATTGCGTTATAACGGAGCTGCACTGTACTTACACAATGTTGATTAAAGTACCAGTCAATTAAATTTTACAGCGTAGAGTCTGATGATAATCAGCATAGTAAAACACAGCTAACTTATATAGCAACTTCTTCACCTAAAGGATTGTAAATCTATTGGATTCCCTGCCCAATGAAGTAGTTGAGCTACCATGTTGAATGTTTTTAAGGCAATGATTGACAGATTTTTGAACAGTAAAGAAATTAAGGGTTATAGTGAGTGGACAGTTGGTGGAGCTGAGTCCACAAAAAAGATCAGTCATGATCTTCTTGAATGATGAGCAGACTTGAAGGTTCAAATGGCGTACTCCTGTTCCTAATTCTAATGTTTTTATCTGACTGTTGAAGCTGAAAATAGTTTTTTTTGTAATTCAAAGGAAAGGGCATGTCAACCAAATAATTCCAGGACTAGGTGGCTCGTGTTGGAGATGGTCATTGCCTGGCATTTGTGTGGCATGAATGCCACTTAGCCCAAGCCTGAATGTTGTTCAAGTATTGCTGCATACGGATTTGGACTACTTCCAATTTCAAGATGCAGGGATGGTTATTGATGGATTCTAGTCTGAAGAATTCTGGTAGGATTGCCCTGAGACTAACATAATTGCTCTCCAATAGCAACACATTTTTCTTTGTGTTATTTATGAGGCCAACCAGTGTAGGATTAATCATGACTTCAACTTTGCCAAAGCTCCTAAACTCCACACTTGGTCAAATGCTGAATAAATGTCAAGGGCAGTCACACTCACCTCATCTCTTGAACTATTTTGTCCACATTTGGGCTAAGAATATGATGAGGTCAGGAGTAAGAATTCTCAAGTATCTTAGGGAGAGTCTGTGAATTGGTTATTTGCCAATTGTCTTGACCTGCAATAGTGTGTTATATGTGAATGGTGTTTCTTTTTATTGGGCTAATTGGTTGAACTTGTAAGGGGTGGAGTTTTTCTTTTACATGTTAAAGCATCATATTTGAGTAAAAGCTGCAGAATTTAATTAAAACTGATTAATCTTCCACCTGCCTCCATACCATGGGGCACAGGAGCACAGTGATTAGCAATGCTGCCTCACAGTGTCGGGGACCTGGGTTCAATTCCCAATTTGAGTCATTGTCTGTGTGGAGTCTGCATGTTCTCCCTGTGTCTATGTGGGTTTCCTCCAGGAACTCCGGTTTCTTCCCACAGCCCAAAAGATGTGCTGGTTAGATGCATTAGCCATGCTAAAGTCTCTCTCAGTTTATCTGAACAGGTTGCTGAGTGTGGCGACTAGGGGATTTTCACAGTAACTTCATTGCAGTGTTAATGTAAGTCTACTTTTGACTAATAAATAAACTTTAAACTTTATCTCTAGGGGCAATGAAAATGTTTCTGCAGTGTGTGCTTACGATATCGCTGATGTGCAGAAAGCCTTTGATGGGCAATATATGGAATATAAAATGGACACTGAAAAATGGGGAGTGCTTCAAGACAAAATCCCAGATCCCCGTCCTGGCACAGTAAGTATTTTTAAATAAAAATATCTATTTTGTAGAGAGGAAAATAGCTAGATGTGGCATTTTGAGTGTTAGAGCCAGCGTAAAGCATTCAGACAGGGATGTAAGGCTTGATGCTTGGATTGTGCTGGATTAGCAGAGGTGAATATATCAGACCATGAATGGTTGTGGGGAAATGTTGCTGTAAATATTCCTGAGTCGATGCTCTTCTGGACCTGAATGGCCTACCGGCTGTTATGTTAGCTTATGGAAGGTACAGATTTTGAAAAACTATGGGGAACCCATATGGAACTACATCCCAGCATCAGCAACATCTTCAATACAAAACTTTTCCCAAAGGTTAGACAGGATGCAAACCTTCCAGTCAGTTCTCAAAAGCACAAATTACCGTTAATGATGTGATGGTCATTGCGTGGCATTTGTGTGGCGTGAATGGCATTTGCCACTTAGCCCAAGTCTGAATGTTGTTCAGGTATTGCTGCATACAGACATGTACTGCTTCTGATCTCAAGATGCAGGGAAGGTTATTCTTGGATGTGGCAGGGTCTCAGCACATTAAAGATCAAATCCTTAGAAAAAATCAAATTAGGTACAAAAATTTTGGTGTCAACATTAACATCAGTTTTACTCTTTCTGTTTTCATTGGTTTCAATGGTGAACTGGTAGAAATTACTGTGTCCAATAGCATAAGGATTAATACTAGAGAGACAGTAACATTTGAAGTTTAATGTTTATTTAACACTGTAATGAAGTTACTATGAAAATGCCCCAGGCATGAACATAAGACATGAACTTGCAAAAGTTACAAAAGTAGACAACATGGGAAAACTGGGAAAAATATGAATTCATTCATGGGATATGGGCATCGCTGGCTGACCAGAATTTATTATAAGAAGTCAGACAACACCAGGTTTACATCCAACCAATTTATTTGATAGTAAACTCACAAGCTTTCGGGGTTTGCTCCTTGGTCAGTTGAGTGGAGAGTTCTGGCCTCAGACAGAGCATATAACAGCACAGACAGTTTACTGATTACTGAGTAGAATGCTAGTCTTTACAACTAACGTGCTATTCAAGTCTTAAAGAGGCTGACAATACAGATATGTACTACTTCCGATCTCAAGATGCAGGGAAATGGATGTGGCAGGGTCTCAGCACATTAAGGATCAAATCCTTAGAAAAAAATCAAAAATTTGGGTGTCAACATTAACATCAGTTTTACTCTTTCTGTTTTCATTGGTTTCAACAGTGAACTGGTAGAAGTTACTGTATCCAATAGCATAAGGGAACTGGATTAACACGAGAGAGACAGTAATATTTGAAGTTTAATATTTATTTAACACTGCAATGAAGTTACTGTGAAAAAACACCTTAAAGAGATGTACTGTCTGGAGACAATACACATCTCTTTAACCTGTGCTTAGTGCTTCTTCCACTCACATTGTCGACCTCTTTAAGATCTGAATAGTAGGTTAGTTGTAAAGACTTGCATTCTACTCAGTAATCAGTAAACTGTCTGTGCTTTATATGCTGTGTCTGAGGCCAGAACTTTCCACTCACTTGACAAAGGAACAGACCCCGAAAGCTTGTGAATTTACTATCAAATAAATCAGTTGGACGTAAATCTGATGTTGTCAGGTTTCTTACTGTGTTTATACTAGTCTAACACCGGCATCTCCACATCAGAATTTATTGTCATCCTTGTTGCTGAAGCACACTTGAGCCATTTCTGTGGCTCTGCAATCACATGTAGGCCAGACCAGGTAAGGAAAGTAAATGAGTATTGATAGGCAAAGGGATCTGGCTGTACAGATACATAGGTCACTGAAAGTGGCAACGCAGGGGGGGAAAAGGTAGTCAAGAAAGTATATGACATGCTTGCCTTCATCAGCCAGGCTATTAAGTTTAAAAATTAGCAAATCATGTTGCTTTATAGAACCTTAGTTGGACCGCACTTGGAATATACTGTTCAATTCTGGTCGCCACACTACCAGAAAGATGTGGAGGCTTTGGAGAGGGTGAAAAGGCTTACCAGAATGTTGCCTGGTATGGAGGGCATTAACTATGGGGAGAGGTTGGAGAAACTTCTTTATTCTCACTGGAATGAAAGAGGTTGAGGGGTAATCTGATAGCAGTTTACAAGATTATGAGAAGCATGGACAGAATGGATGTCAGAAGCTTTTTCCCAGTGTGGAAGAGTCAATTACAAGGGAGCATAGGTTTAAGGTGTGAGGGACAAGATTTAAAGGAAATTACGAGGCAGATTTTTTTACACAGAATGCCTGGAACTTGCTTTCGGGAGAGGTAGTGGAAGCAGATATGGTAGCGGCTTTTAAGAGGCAACTTGACAAATACATGAAAAGGATGGGAATATAAAAATATGGTCACTGGAAGGGTAGGGGGTTTTAGTTAAGTAGGGCAGCATGGTCAGTGCAGACTTGGCGGGCCGAAGGGCCTGTTCCTGTGTTGTAATTTTCTTTCTTTGTTCTTTGACATCAGATTTCCTTCCCTAAAGTACATTAGTGAACCAGATGGTTTTTTTTCGACAATCGACAGTGTTTTCATGGTTTTCAGTAGATTCTTAATTCCAGATTGTTTTTTATTGAATTTGAATTCCACCACCTGCCACGGTGAGATTCGAACGCAGGTTCCCAGAACATTAGCTGAGTTTCTGAATTAATAGTTTAGCAATAATACGACTAGGCCATTGCTTCTCCTATGTCGAAATTCATAGGAGAATTGCTGTGGGAGCTGATCGGAAGAGAACCTTAGTTTTTCAGGTATCTAGCAAAAGTTCCGTTTTCTCACATGCTTCAGAGAAGGAGTGCATACTCAAATGTCATCCACACACTGGATTGCTATGACTGAGGTTAGAATGATAATGATTTGGCGTAAGGATGTGATTGCAGTAGAGGGGATTCACCAGGATGTTGCCTGGGATGCAGCATTTGAGCGATTAGGAGAGACTGCCTCGGCTTGAATTGTTCCCTTTAGAGCAGCGAAGACTGAGGGGGGACATGACGAGGTGTATAAGATTATGAGAGATATGGACAGGGTGAATAGGAACCAGCTGTTCCTCTTGATTGAGCAGTCAGTCAGGAGAGGGCATAGCTTTAGGGTGAGAGGCAGGAGATTCAGAGAGGAGTTGAGAAAAAAAATCACTTCAAAAGATGTTGGGAGTCTGGAGCCGGCTGGTAAGGTAGTTGAGGTCTGAATCCTTCCACTTTTAAATTATATTTAGATGAGCATATTCACGGATATGGACAGGTACTGCAAAACGGGATTCAAGCTATTTTAATGGTAGATATTGTCGGTACATACTTGATGGGCCAAAGGACCTTTTCAGTGCTGTATGCTCTTTGATGAAGATCCTCAGAGAGATCCCAGCAAATTTTACTGACTTTCGGAGCTGACACAGGCAGCCGCAGATGATGAAATTCATCATTGCTTTCAGCGTGCCACTTAGCTTCATCCAACCACAATCTCAGACTCGAGACCAAGATCATGGTTTACCAGCTGTGATCTCCGTGCTTCTGCATGCTTCAAAATCTTGGAAAAGTATTATCGGCAGGTATCTTCGCGAGATCATCCAAATGCAGAGGCAGAAAAGCCGTTTCTACAGCAGCATTCCCTTGCGAAGCAGTCAGCCCTGCATTGAAACAGTATTCATTAAAAACCACTTCTGCTGGGTGGGATATGTTTGTATGCCTGAGACCAGATTCCCGCAGTCATTGTTCTGCTCCGTCGCATCGGACAGCGTGATAACATTAAGGTTTTCCTCAAAGCATCCCTGAAGGGGCAAACAGCCTCCATTCTCATGGGAGACCCCTGGTTTGTGATCAGCCAAAATGGAGAAAGCTCATTTAAGAAGGCACAAAACACCTAGACTTCATCAACAACATGTCAATGAGAAATTGAAGTATTAGAGAGAGCACACAAACTTCCAAATGATCCAACTCCCCAACCCTTCAAGCACCACCTGTCTACATATGGCAAAGTCTACAGTTCACATATTACACTTATCAACCATTCAGTACCAATCAGACCACCAAAACAAGTCACCCTCAGTCTTGAAGGATTGTCTAAGATGATGCTGAACACAATATGCTGAGGGAGCTGTCTTAATATCAGTAGAGATAGTCAATAACACAGGGTGCTGGGGAGAGGGGTTATTGAGTGACAGTGTGAGAGAGCTGGATTAACATCAGTAGAGATACAGTCAGTAACATACGGTGCTGGGGGAGAGAAGTTACTGAGTGACAGTGTGAGGGAGCTGGATTAACATCAGTAGAGATACAATCAGTAACACGAGGTGCTGGAGGAGAGAAGTTACTGAGTGACAGTGTGAGGGAGCTGGATTAACATCAGTAGAGATACAGTCAGTAACATACGGTGCTGGAGGAGAGAAGTTACTGAGTGACAGTGTGAGGGAGCTGGATTAACATCAGTAGAGATACAATCAGTAACACGAGGTGCTGGAGGAGAGAAGTTACTGAGTGACAGTGTGAGGGAGCTGGATTAACATCAGTAGAGATACAGTCAGTAACATACGGTGCTGGAGGAGAGAAGTTACTGAGTGACAGTGTGAGGGAGCTGGATTAACATCAGTAGAGATACAGTCAGTAACATACGGTGCTGGAGGAGAGAAGTTACTGAGTGACAGTGTGAGGGAGCTGGATTAACATCAGTAGAGATACAATCAGTAACACGAGGTGCTGGAGGAGAGAAGTTACTGAGTGACAGTGTGAGGGAGCTGGATTAACATCAGTAGAGATACAGTCAGTAACATACGGTGCTGGAGGAGAGAAGTTACTGAGTGACAGTGTGAGGGAGCTGGATTAACATCAGTAGAGATACAATCAGTAACACGAGGTGCTGGAGGAGAGAAGTTACTGAGTGACAGTGGAGGGAGCTGGATTAACATCAGTAAAAATACTACTTTCCAGTAACTAGTATTGGTGGAAAGTGGCATAGTGGTTATGTTACTGGACAAATAATGCAGTGATCTGGGTGAAAGATTTTTCCCGGGGACACAAAACAAAATTTAGATCCCGGGGGAAAGGAACATGCCCCTTGGCACAGGTTAGCAGGTGTGGAGTGCCCTGATGATTGTGTCACAGGGAATGTGAGGTGTTGTGGGGAGGGGGGGTGGTGGGTGCGGTGTGGACCCCTTACTGTCACTTCCTGGTGGAATGGGTATGGACTGCCGGGGGAAAATGTAAGTCTCTGCTGATCAGAGCATCCTTTAAAGTTGGTTTCCCCAATCTCTGTGGAGTTGGCCTTGCTGGCTTGATCAGACCTCACCCCACCAAACTGATGGCACTTATCATGCCCCCTAATTTATTTTGCCAGAGTGGCTGAAGGTCTGATCTGAAAACTCACCACTACAGGAGAGAGATATCAGCCAGTTTTTTGTCAGAACTTGGCATCCTGACAGATTATGGGAAAATTCTGTCTTTTGACTTCATGGCAACTGAGGGAGTTTAATATTTAATTGGATAATAAGCCTGGAATAATGCGCTAGTTTCCTTAAGAATAGTGATGCAACTAATAGATTGTCATAAAAAGCCATCTGGTTCACTAATGTTCTTTAGGGAAGGAAATCTGCTATCCTTACCCAGCCTGGTCTGCATGTGATGCTACAGCCACAACAATGTGGTTGACTTCTAACTGCCCTCAGAAATGGCTTAGCAAGACAAAATTGGAGTACTGTGCGCAGTTCTGGTCGCCTCACTATAGGAAGGACGTGGAAGCTATTGAAAGGGTGCAGAAGAGATTTACAAGGATGTTGCCTGGATTGGGAGGCATGCCTTATGAAGACAGGTTGAGGGAGCTGGGACTGTTCTCCCTGGAGAGACGAAGGTTGAGAGGCGACCTGATAGAGGTTTACAAGATGTTGAGAGGATTAGATAGGGTGGACTCTCAGAGACTATTTCCCAGGGCTGAAATGGTCGCGACGAGAGGCACAGATTTAAGGTGCAGGGAAGCAAGTACAGAGGGGATGCTAGGGGAAAGTTTTTCACTCAGAGGGTGGTGAGTGAATGGAATCGGCTGCCGTCGGTGGTGGTCGAGGCGAACTCGCTGGGGTCTTTTAAAAGACTTCTGGATGAGTATATGGAATCCAATGGGATTGGGGGTTATAGATAGGTGTATGGCTGGGTAGGTTTTTGATGTGTTCGGCACAACTTGTGGGCCGAAGGGCCTGTTTGTGCTGTAGTGTTCTATGTTCTATGTTCTAAAACAATATCAGAAAGAAAAGCATTGCACATGTACCTTCACTATTACAAACTGCAGCAGTCCAAGAAGATGACTCACCATCACCTTTTTAAGGACAGTCAGGGATAGAAACTGAATGATGGTCTTGCCAGCGACACTTGTTTCCAAAGAATGAATTACTCAAGATGCCAGAGTTGTTGAAAATCAGACATTCAGGTTTGTTTTGTTTCTGTTTTTTTTTATTCAGTGCATCACTGATCAGTTGAAGGAGAAGGGTTACAAAACGTCCTTGGACCTGCCAGATCATGTGTTGATGTTTGTTCGAGATCATCTTCTGATGGCTGATAGCATCTACCCAATTGGTAGAAAGCCGCTCCTCATTATGAGGGACACTCTGTATTCCAAGATCATTGTCCAGAAAGTGAGTTCCAAGATTGAGATTTTCTACTTGGGTACAGGTGAGGAAATATAATCTGTCTTTGTGTACATCTGTGAATTTTTTTTTGTTGTGTTACTTGTAATCTAACTGAACACAATGATTATAGAATCATGGAAGAATCATAGAACCCTACAAGGAGGCCATCAAATAAGCACTGACTCTCTGCCAAATCATCTTAACCAAGTCAAGCCCCGGCTGTATCCCTGTAACCCATGCATTTACCCTTCTAATCCCCATCTTCACATTAAGGGGCCAATCAGAACACCCAAAGGAAACCCACGCAGACACAGGAAAAGTGTGTAGACTCCATACAGCCACTCAAGGCTGGAATTGAACCTGGGTCCCTGGTGTCATGAAGCAAGCAGTGCTAACCATCTGCCACTATGCTGCCCTTGATCTACTTCCCTGACTGTGTAGCTGGAAGGGCTGTGCATTGTGGAATGTGAATCAGATCCTGATTAAGCGAACGACTTCTGTTTCTGCTTTTGTGAAATCCTGGCCATTTCCTATGTGATGTTGCACTTTGCTGCACTCAGAATTAAGCTTTTCAGTAATTGTCACAGAAGCGGCATTATATCACATAAGGAACTGTGGAATTAGTTGCTCTTAGCAACTCATGGTGATAGAAGAAATATCTTAGTTGATCTCAAATAGTGGTAACACCCTACTACTGCTGCAGCAAAAAAAGGAAAGGAATTTATCATGGTTTTGATGTTGTTTGCTATCCTGTAACTGTATCTGTTTTATACCTCATTAGGCTTGCTGTGACACATCGGTCATTAGGGTGTTATTTTATCGTCATTGTCTTTTTTAAAGAAGCTTTATTCCTGGGTGTGAAGGCAGTTGACACATTCCGCAATCTTAGTTAGAAGTGTCTCCCTAACTCTCACTCAAATGTCCTTATTTTGAAGACTTGCATTTTATGAAGAACATAAATTTAAACAAAATGCCTAAACTCAACGTCACCCTGACAATTCAGGGAAAGTTGGATTTATACTGGGCAAACCTTGTCCTGTTGCTTCATACACCACATCAAAGGATTGAGTCATACAGCGCAGAAAAGGCCCTAAGTCCATTGCCCAGAGGGAAAAAAATAAAACTCACTTTTCCCCTCATTGCCAATGCAATGATTCGCTGAGGCTTGTTCTCCGTTACCATCACCGTTTATTTACAATGTGCAGAAAGTTCTGTTTGGTAGCCACAGTGTACAGCTCAAGGTTTCAGGTCCTTATGACTGTCAGCCTGAATGGAGCCAACTGATTTTAAATCCCTTGCTGTTCCTCCTCTATTGGGTGAGCTTCTATCCACCTAATAGGAGAATGCATACTTGACTCACTGGGAGATCTATTGATGTTCCACCATGACCAACATAATAGCTAAGATGTCCTCCTCCACCAGGTAACATACCTGCATTTCCTGTCAAGGTTCACAGGCGAATAATGGGCACTTGGACAAGATCCCAGATATCAATGCCTGAGCCAGTATCAGTCAGTGCTTCTAGGGGAAAAGGTAGAGGTTCAGTGGAAGAATAATGTAATGGAGTGTTATGTACAATATAGTGATTTAAAGTAGTACCAAGAAAGTATCTCAGTTAAAAGAGGAAGGGAAATTGACAGGAATGTTGTTGTAGGATTTTCTTTACTGGAGCTGCTGTTAGAAAAACAAAATGAATACTTCTTTTTAAAAGAGCATGAGCTTGTGTTTAAATAGCATCTTAAAAGCACTGGAAATATTCTTATCTGGAGACCTGTCCATATATAGTCAAGGTTTCCAACGGATGCATTTCTTCGTTAGTGAGTGAGACACAGAGCTTTGAAAGAGGAAATATACAGGAGAGCGTGGTAACAAGTCTCAACTTGAAACACCAACCTAGCAACTTCTCTGTTTTTAAACAGCATCCATGCTCTTACTACATCATACCTCTCTGCTTTGAAATGCAGAGAGTACTGGAAGAGATGATCAGCATTGTTTACTGGGCTTTAAATGTGATGTGTGTTGTGATCCAGGAAAGAGGGCAGAGTGACAGTGGTTCACAAGGATTCTCAATGTCAGAGCATCATGGATTGACTGTACATGAAACTCCTGCAATTATTGCTGCTTAAAGGCATTAGCAATGTCCAAGATTTGGTGGTATAATAGTAATGTCAATGTGTTAATAATGCAGAGGCCCAAGGTTGGCTGGTTGTGGAACTTAAATTTATTTATATAATTTTTAAAAAAAATTCATTCATGACATATGGCATCGCTGGCTGATCACCATCCCTTGTCCAAAGGAGGGCTGAGAGTCAACCACATTGCTGTGCCTCTGGAGTCACATGTAGGCCAGACTAGGTGAGGAGGGCAGATTTCCTTCCCAAAAGGATATTGGTGAACTAGATGGGGTTTTTCCAACAATTGACAGTGGTTTTACGGTCAACAATAGGGTTTTTAATTCCAGATATTTTTTATTGAATTCAAATTCCACCATCTGCCATGATGGGATTCAAATCTGGATCCCCAAATATTAGCTGAGTTTCTGGATTAATGCGAGAATCTATAAGAGAAGCTAGTCTTAGTGACGGTTAAATGATCATTGATTGTCGTCAAAACGCAAATGGTTCACTAATGTCCTTCAGGGAAGGAAATCTGCCATCCTTACCTATGTTGGCCTGATGTGAATCCAGAGCCATAGTACTGTGGTTGTTTATGAACTGCCCTCTGAAATGTCCTAGCAAGCCATGCAGTTCAAAAACAAGGGACGGGCAACAAATGCTGGTCTTGACAATGACACCCACTATTCCACTAAATAATTTTTTTTTATAAATCCCAATCATTGAATGGTGACAGCACAGAAAGGGGTCATTGGGTCGTGGGGTCATTGGGTCGTGGGGTCATTGGGTCGTGGGGTCATTGGGCCCTGTGGTCATGAGGTTTAGAACAAAGAACAAAACAGCACGGGAAACAGGCCCTTCAACCCAACGAGCCCTTTTTATCCTTTCTATAAACATCTGGACGAGGTTGTGGGGTCATTGGGTTCTGCCAATTCAAGTGCAATTTAGCTCAATCTATTCCTTTGCCCTTTTCTCTTTGAGTGATTAATTTCCATTTTGAGACGTGCATTGAATCAAATTCATCATACATTCAGGGACTGCATGTACATTTCAGATCCTAACCACCTGCTGCATAATCTTCTTCCCTCATGTTGCCTTTGGTTCTTTTGTCAATCACCTTAAATCTTTGTCATACATAAAAAGTACTGGAAATGCGCAGCAGATCTGGCAGCATCTGTGGAACAAGTTAGCATTTCAGGTCAATGAGCTGTGTGCTCTGGGTCTTGACCCTCCTGCTTATCAATGGGAACATTTTTTTTCTGTCCACTCCATCCAGATCCTTCTTGATTTTGAAGTCTGCTGTCAAATCACCACTCATGTTCTCTTCTCTAACAAGAATCATCTGGACTTCTCCAGTCTTTTCATGTAGCCCTTCATCCCTAGAATCATTCTCATAAATCTTTTCTGCACCCTCTGTAAGGCTTTAAAATCCTTGCTGAAGTGTAGCACCCAGGATTCAACGTTATATTTAGTTTGGGCTAATCCAGTATTTTATAGGAGTGGGAAATACCCAGTGATGGAAAGCTTCAACTAGAAGTCCAAAGTCATTTGACTTTCACTAGAATGTCACAATCAACTAACCTCTTAAACGCCACCAAACTTGGCGCATCTACAACAGCTGCAGGCAGGGCATTCCACTCCCTAATCACTCGTTTAAGAGGTTAGTTGATAAGTATATGGAAGAGAAGGGAATGGTTTAGTTTGGAGGGGCATTGCTTTTTATTTTGGTCGGCACAACATCGAAGGCCGAAGGGCCTGTTCTGTGCTGTATTGTTCTATGTTCTATGTTCTATCTCATGTCACACCTTAAATTATTCAAATTCTGTTGCTAATTTGTGCTTTAATTGGGAATAATGTAGTCTTGTTTTTTATATACAGAAACTGGACATTTGCACAAAGCAGTCAGAAGCCACTCCAAGACCCATGTGGTGGAGGACTATGTAGTCTTCAAGACAGATGAGAAAGTTCAGTACATTGCAGTACATAAGGTAAGGAACCCATCAAATTAGAAGGGCATCACATCTTGCAGTATGGACCTTATCAATCATCCAATCTTGAAAATATGGTGGACTAAGTGATAGGCATTCAGTGTATCAATGCTGCTGCTTCCATAGACTCTTTATGTTTTACTTAGTGTGGCCAGGTTTCTGTTTGTATGGTCGTGCGAATTAGGAGAAGGATGGGCTACTCAGTCCTTTGAGCCTCCTCCACAAGTCTGTATGATCATGGAATAAGATTGTGGCTGATCTGATAGTAACTGCAATTCAACATGCTCACCTATACCCCCGCCCCCATAACCTTTCATTCTCTTGTTTTTCAAGAATTTGTCTAGCTCTGCCTTAAAAACATTCAAGAACTCTGCTTCTACTGCCTTTTGAGAAAGAGAGTTCCAAAGTCTCTTGGTCTTCTAAGAAAAAGATTTCTGTGCTTCTCTTTATTCTTAAACAGTGACTCCTAGTTCTAAAAGAACTCACAAGAGGAAAAATCCTCTCCACATCCACCCTGTCAGGACACCCTGGGATCTTATGTTTCAATCAAGTTGCCTCTTACTCTTCTGACCCCCAGCGAATACAAGACTAGCCTGTTCAGCTTCTCCTCATAAAACAACCTGCCCAAACCAGGTCTCAGTTTCATTAACTTTCACTGTGTTGCTTCCAATGCATTTACATCCTTTCTTAAATATGGAGACTAAAACTGTACACACTGTTGCAGGTGCGGTCTCACCAATATAACTGAAGCATAAACCTCTCTACTTTTGTATTCAATTTCGCCGTCACAATGAAGAATAACACTCTATTTTTCCTAATTACTTGCTCTACCTCCATACTAGCCTTTTGTGATTTTTGCACTAGGAAATCCAGATTCCTCTGCAATCTCCCACTATTTAGGTATTGTGCTTTTATACATTCTTCCTTTCAAAATAGATAATTTCACATTCGCTGACATTATATCCTGCTCACTTAACCTGTCCTTATTCATTGGGTCCTCTTCACAACTTACTTTCCTACCTATTGTATCTAATCAACCATGTGTGTTGATGTTCTTTCCTGGTAGCCCCCCTCCTCAGTGTGATGGGGGTTGGGGGAATATACAGATGAGCAGGATGTATGTGCAGGTTCTGTTTTATTGACCACATAGGCAGGCTGAGTATTCAGCCTCAGGAGATGGGTTATGAAGCTAATTCTCCAGGTGGTGCCCCGGCCACATTAGATGCACTGGCAAATGGTACAATATAAATGGGCTATTCTGTGTAAACTCTTGAGCAATAATTGCACATAAAGCTAGGCCATAGTTGAACATTAACTTGCTGATTTATTAATGCTTTTCATTGAGCTATGAATCAAGACACTGATGAGCCATGCCACTTCAAATGTTCTTTTCCATCATTGAATTGGCAATGAAATTATTGAATCATAGAATAGATGCAGCATTGAAAGGGATTATTTGGTCTGTTAAGTTTACATAGAACATAGAACATTACAGCGCAGAACAGGCCCTTCGGCTTTCGATGTTGTGCCGACCAATTAAGAAAAAGCAATGACCCTCTAACCTAAACCATTCCCTTTTCATCCATAAACTTATCTACTGACCTCTTAAACGCCCAAACTTGGCACATCTACAACTGCAGCAGGCAGGGCATTCCATACCCTTACCACCCTCTGGGTAAAGAACCTACCTCTGACATTTGTCCTATAACTACCACCCCTTAATTTAAAGCTATGTCCCCTCGTGCTAGCTTTCTCCATCCTAGGAAAAGGCTATCACTGTCCACCCTATCTAAACCTCTAATCATCTTATATGTTTCAATAAGGTCTCCTCTTAGCTGCCTTCTTTCTAACGAAAACAACCTCAAATCCCTCAGCCTCTCTTCATAAGACCTGCCCTCCATACCAGGCAACATCCTGGTAAACCTCCTCTGTACCCTCTCCAATGCCTCCACATCTTTCTTATAATGCGGGGACCAGAACTGCACACAATACTCCAAGTGCGGCCGCACTAGAGTTTTGTACAGTTGCAACATGACGTTGCGGCTCCGAAATTCAATCCTCCTATCAATAAAAGCCAAGACTCCGTATGCCTTCTTAACAACCTTATCAACTTGATTGCCAACTTTCAGGGATCTATGCACATATACACCAAGATCCCTCTGTTCATCAACACTATTAAGAGTCCTACCATTAGCCCTATACTCTACTTTGTTATTCCTGCCAAAGTGAATTACCTCACACTTTTCCGCATTAAACTCCATTTGCCACCTCCCGGCCCAGCTCTGCAACTTGTCCAAGTCTCTCTGCAAACTATAACACCCCTCTTCAATATCTACCACTCCTCTGACTTTGTGCCAGTATTCCACAAGAGCAATTTAGAACCCCACTTTCTCTTCTCCATAGATCTCCAATTTATTTTTTCATTGGATGCTTAATCAATTCCCCTTTGAAAGTCTTTGGTTCTCAAACTTTCCATTAACAATAAGTTTCTTTCTGTCTACTGTGGGTAGACCCCCCTTGTGATCTTAAATTTGTCTATCAAATCTCCTCTTATGGAGAACAAGCCCAGTTTCTTATTTTTGTTAGTTCTTGAGCATCTCTGGCAACAATAAGAAGTCTCACAACACAAGGTTAAAATCCATCGGTTTATTTGGAATCATAACGTTCGGAGCATTGTTTCTTCATCAGGTGAATGAGTAGTGTTCTGAAACCTCGTGATTCCAAATAAAACTGTTGGACTTTAACAAGTGTTGTGAAACTTCTTACTGTGCCCACTTTAACCCAATGCCGGCATCCCCACATCATCTCTGGCAAGGCTAGCATTTATTGCTATTCCTAATTACCTTCAAGAAACTGGTGGCGAGCCAGTTTGAAGCCCTGCAGTCCAACTTCAGCCAAAAATGCTGAGTGCTTGGTTCATCTTGACCTCCTCTTGAGTTTCCCCAGCGTCATAGATGCCGGTATTCAGCTAATTCACTTCACTCACGTGCTATCGAGAAATGGCTAATGGCACTGGATAAAGTATAGGCTTTGTCCGTGATAATAATCTGACAATAGTACTGAAGACTTATATTCCAGAACTAACTGGGCCCATAGCTGGGTGAGGCACAGTGGCACGCGGTTAGCACTGCTGCCTCACAGTGCGAGCAACCTGGGTTCAACTCCTAACTTGGGTCACTGACTGTGTGGAGTCTGCATTCTCCCCATATCTGCATGGGTTTCCTCTGGGTGTTCCAATTTCCAGCATTTTCTGTTTTTATTTATGATCTACAGAATTCAGAGTATTTTGGTTTTACTTTAATGTTTTCTTCGCTCAACAAATTCTGTGTCCATGCTGCAACTTTCCCTTTTATTCAATGGGCTTCAGCTTTGCCAGAAAGCTTATTATGTTGTACTTAATCAAATACCTTTTGACAATCTGTGTACACGCATCAAATATTTTACTGCATTAAGAAGTCAAGTTAAAATATAATTTGTGTTCAACCAATCCATGCTGGCTTTCCTTAATTAATCCTCCTGTCTCCATCTTGTTGTGGGTCATCATTTTCAGAATAGAACATAGAACATAGAACAATACAGCACAGAACAGGCCCTTCGGCCTTCGATGTTGTGCCGACCAAAATAAAAAGCAATGCCCCTCCAAACTAAACCATTCCCTTCTCTTCCATATACTTATCAATTAACCTCTTAAACGCCACCAAACTTGGCGCATCTACAACAGCTGCAGGCAGGGCATTCCACTCCCTAATCACTCTTTGAGTAAAGAACCTACCTCTGATATCCGTCCTATAACTCATACCCCTTAATTTAAAGCTGTGTCCCCTCGTGCTAGCTTTCTCCATCCTAGGAAAAAGGCTATCACTGTCCACCCTATCTAAACCTCTAATCATCTTATATGCTTCAATAAGATCCCCTCTTAGCCGCCTCCTTTCTAACGAAAACAACCTCAAATCCTTCAACCTCTCTTCATAGGACCTGCCCTCCATACCAGGCAACATCCTGGTAAACCTCCTCTGTACCCTCTCCAATGCCTCCACATCTTTCTTATAATGTGGGGACCAGAACTGCACACAATACTCCAAGTGCGGCCGCACTAGAGTTTTGTACAGTTGCAACATGATGCTGCGGCTCCTAAATTCAATCCCCCTACCAATAAAAGCTAAGACTCCATATGCCTTCTTAACAACTTTATCCACTTGACTGCCTACTTTCAGGGATCTATTGACACATACACCAAGATCCTTCTGTTCCTCAACACTATTAAGAGCCCTACCATTAGCCCTATACTCTACACATTTATTGTTCCTGCCAAAGTGCATTACCTCACACTTTTCCACATTAAACTCCATTTGCCACCTCTCGGCCCAGCTCTGCAACTTGTCCAAGTCACTCTGTAAACTAAAACACCCCTCTTCACTATCTACCACTCCACCAACTTTAGTATCATCTGCAAATTTACTGATCCATCCCTCAATACCCTCATCCAGATCATTTATAAAAATTACAAACAGCAGGGGCCCCAAAACAGACCCCTGAGGCACACCACTCGTCACCGAACTCCACGATGAATATCTCCCATCAACCACCACCCTCTGTCTTCTATCTGCCAGCCAATTCCTAATCCAATTAGCTAAATCACCCTCTATTCCACACATCTGCATTTTCTGTAAAAGTCTTCCATGGGCCACCTTATCAAACGCCTTACTAAAGTCCATATATACTACATCAACCGCCTTACCCCCATCCACCTCTCTGGTCACTTTCTCAAAAAACTCAATGAGGTTAGTAAGGCATGACCTACCCTTCACGAAACCATGCTGACTATCCCCAATCAATTCATTTCTCTCTAAATAACTATAAATCCTATCCCTAATAATTCTCTCCAATACCTTGCCCACAACAGAAGTAAGACTCACTGGCCTATAATTCCCTGGAAGGTCTCTCTTCCCCTTCTTAAACAATGGGACCACATTCGCTATCCTCCAGTCCTCCGGAACCACACCCGTAACCAACGAGGACCTGAAGGTCAGAGCCAGAGGCTCTGCAATCTCCTCTCTTGCCTCCCAGAGAATCCTAGGGTAAATCCCGTCCGGCCCAGGGGACTTATCCAACTTCAAACCCTCGAGAATTTCTAACACATCCTCCCTGTCTACTACAATACTTCCCAATTTGCAACCCTGTACCTCAGTGTTTTCCATAGCTACATTTCCAGCACTCTGCGTGAATAATTTTTTATCCTTTTCCATCCTTGAGGTTAAACTGTTGCCCTGTAGTTTCTGGGTTTATCCTTATATCCTTTTTTAAATAAGACTGTACATTTACAGTTCCCCAGGGTAACATCACCCTATACAGTATCTAAGGAAGATTGAGAGATTATGGCCAATTTCCACTCTTGCGTCCCTCAGCAATCTTGGGTACATTCAGACAAAACAGCCCACGTTGATTGGCACCCCATCCCCCACCTTAAACATTCATTCTCTTCACTAGCGATGCACAGTGGCTACAGTGTGTACCCTCTACAAGATGCATTACAGCAACTCACTAAGACCTTCCAAATCAGACACCTCTGCCATCTAGAAGATCAAGAATGGCAGCTGTGCAAGACACTACAAGTTCTCCTTGAAGCCAATCACCGTCCTGATTTGGAAATATATTGCCATCCCTTCACTGTCGCTGGGTCAAAATCGTGGAACTCCCTCTCTAGAGTGTGGTGGCTTTTCACACTAACTTCATTTCAGTGTTAATGTAAGCCTACTTGTGACACTAATAAATAAAGTACAAAAATAAACATTGTGGCTGCACCTAGACCAGATGGACAGCAGCGTTTCAAGATGGTTGCATCACCATCTTCTCAAGAGTAATTAGGAGTGGATAATAAATGCTTAGTAGTGGATAATAAATGCTTTGTATGAAAGAATTAATAATCTGATTCCGTCCTAATGACTTATCAACTTCTAAGTATAGTACAGTACAGCACGATGGCATAGTAGTTAGCACTGCTGCCTCACAGCGCCAGGGACCCAGGTTCAATTCCCGATTTGGGTCACTAGCTGCAGAATCTGCACGTTCTGCCTGTATCTTGTGGGTTTCCTCTGGGTGTCCCAGTTTCCTCCAAAAATGTGCAGGTTAGTGGATTGATTTGAATTATTGTCACATGTGTTAACATAAAGTGAAAAGTATTGTTTCTTGCGCATTATACAGACAAAGCATACATTCATAGCAAAGGAAGTAAGAGAGTGCAGAATGTAGTGTTACAGTAGTTACAGTTATAATTGGCTGTACTAAATTCTCCCTTGGTGTTGGGGGTAAATGCATGGGGGTTACGGGGATAGAGCCTGGTTGGGATTATGGTTGATGGGCCAAATGGCCTCTTTCAGCATGTAGGATTCAGAAATTTCTAGACTCAGCCCAGTGGAAGAGCTTCATAAAGAAATCAGGAATTGGAAAAAGAAAGTGAATTTGATGCTGATGTGGATCGTTTCTTTCAGGGGTCTGTCTACGTTGGATCAACTCGCATGGTAGTTCAGCTTCCAGCAGTAAATTGCAGCAAGTACTCCAACTGTGAGGACTGTTACCTGGCAAAGGATCCGTTGTGCAGTTGGGACGCGCAGAAATTGCAATGTGTTCAACATGAAAGCGAAACTGCTCAGGAGTGAGTACCAGTGGAGGAGTTGGATCTTCCCTCATGATTGAATTGCACCAGAAAGGCTTTTGAAACAGCACTATTATAATGGAGATAATTGGACTGCTTTTCTGAAGTTTTATTCTATTGATGTGTGCAGAGTAACAGAGTCAAACAATACTCTTGTCAATGGCTATACAGTTAATCGTAACTTTTATATTCTAAGCCTCTGTTTTTAAGCACAGGATTGCATGTGATGATAACTGGTGTGTGATGATAACTAGTGTGTGATGATAACTGGTGTGTGATGATAACTGGAGGATTCCTGTTGCCTTCTGGAGGCTTTTGTTGTCAGACACTTGTTGGCCATAATTTGGTGCAGCTGATCTTCTCATCAGTGGTGATCTTTTGAAAGTGAGGTGGTTGCCAAGGGTTGGAAAGTGTTCAGTATATTCTAAAGTCTCTCCTTCAACATAAAGGGAGATGAAATATTTGGCTGATCAGGTGTGTGCTGATAGAAATTTAGTTTTGGTAATGTTCAGGCCGAGTTTCTTGTCTGCAGAATTAAAGGGATTGAGAATGGTTTGCAAATCTGGTGCAGAATGGACAATGACATGCAGCCATTCACAAATTTTAAGTCATATATGTCAACAGTAGTCTATTTGGTTTTGGCACAAAGGCAACTGATGTTCAAGAGTTTTCCTTCTGATGCCAGAGGGCAGGTGAATGGTCATGATCAAGTAGTTTATATATATGTTGTGGGGGCTAACTCACAGCTTTGCGTGAATCCCAGTATGCATTTTGAAGGTGTCTGTTTGAGACGTCCCGCTAATATTGTTGCAGTCATATCTTGTAGCAGATGCAGGATGAAACAGATGGACTGCAGCAATTCAAGAAGGTGATTCATTTCACCTCAGTAAGAAAAAAGATTGGTTGGTATGATGATACTGTGCCTTAAGCAATGTATTTGAGTCATGTTTCTGTGCAGGAATTTTTTTAAACAATCTGTTCTAACCCCAGTGCCACTGGGTCTGAATAGGTAGCCCTGTCTTATTACTGTGGCAGCATAATTGCTCCTAATTGCTAGAATGTTTGTTTTAATCTGGACTAATGCCATTCTGTTGTTTTTAATGTTTTCCCAAGGAATTTTGCAGAGTGGGACATGATTAGGTTGACTGACAGAAAAGTCAGGCTTACACAGAAAAATCAAACTCAGAGTGTTACTTGGGATCTTTCGGGAGAAGTTGCTTTCTCTGTGTCTTTCCCTTTCTGGAGTTGGCGAATAGGATCTGTCAGGAAGTAAGTCTCTCTGGGATTCTGCTGTTTGTTAGTGGATCTTTGTCTGGAGGTGGTTGTATGAGAGTTAGAAGATAGATGTCAGTCTAGATATCTGTCCAAGGTTGGAAATCTAAAATACTTGTGAGCATACCTGTTTTTGGTGCTTACTGATTCTGAAGAAGGGATTTATTTCTACGGCTATACTGGTTACATGGGAACCAAAGTGATGGCTAGTTGTTGAGAATTATACCTTGCCTTTTTAAGTATTTTAATTGGTAGAAATTAATTCTTTTTGTTATATTTTAACTGCATTCTTAAGTAAAGTTTGTTGTTATAAATGCTTCCTTGTGGGTCAGTTGAATCACACTTGAAGTGAGATACATTATGCTCACCCTAATGCCAAAATCATAAAAAGTTAGGGTGTAGGCTAACTTCAAAATGTATTTGGGGTTTCTGATCTGTCAAATGGAGAGAAACTATTTCCTTGTGTTGAGGAATGCAGAAATAGGGAGTACAATTGTAAAATTACAGTAGGGTGTTCAAGAGTGAAATCAGGAATCACACACTTCACTGGGGCACAGTGATACAGTGGTTCGCACTGCTGCTTCACAGTGCCAGAGACCCAGTCACTGTCTGCATGGGTTTCCTTTGGGAGCGCCGGTTTCCTCGTGCATTCTGAAAGAAGTGCTGGTTAGGTACATTGACATGAACACACGCTGGACTACGGGGAATTTCACAGTAACTTTATTGTAATATTAATATAAGGCTGACTTGTGACTAATAAATAAACTTTACTTTTACATAAGCGATACTGGAAAACTGGAATTCTTCCAGAAAAGGCTATGGATACTAAGGATTGGTTAGAGCTTCAAAACCAAGATTGCTAGATTTTTTTTGGAAAGATTACCAACGTCAGTCGAGCTAAGATGGGTCAATGGAATTGGTGTACAGATCAGCCATGAAGTGGTTGAGTGTCGCAACAAGACCTTGGTGAGACCACATTTGGAACATTGTGTGCAGTTCTGGTCACCTAACTATAAGAAGGCTATGGAAGCATTAGAGAGAGTGCAGAGATTTATGCCTGCCTGGTTTGGAGGGTAGATCTTATGAGGAAAGGTCGAGGGAGCTGCGGCTTTTCTCTTTAGAGGGGAGGACGATGAGGCGACTTAATAGAAGTTTATAAAGATGATGAGGGGTATAGATAGAGTGGACGTTCAGAGACTATTTCCTCGGGTGGATGTAGTTGTTACTAGGGGACATAACTATAAGGTTCATGACGGGAGATATAGGAAGGATGTCTGAGGTAGGCTATTTACTCAGAGAATGGTTGGAGCGTGAAACGGACTGCCAGCTGTGATAGTGAAGTCGGATACTTTAAAAACTTTCAAGCTGTTATTGGATAGGCACATGTAGCACTCCAGAATGATAAGGAGTGGGATAGCTTGATCTTGAGTTTGGACATAGCTTGGCTCAACATCGAGGACCGAAAGGCTGTGCTGTACTTTTCTATGTTCCATGTTTTTAAGATCCTACTACTGAATGACCCACTCCTGTTTCTGTGCAAAATGCCGTGCAACAGTTCAACTGTGAGTCCCTCCCTGCTTCAGATGTCAGGATTACCGCTTTTCACTCAAATTATCTTTCAAGAGAATATTTAAGATTTTAGGATTCTCCACATTACATGTTGAAGCTTTTGGTTATAAATTCCTGAATCCACATGTATAGTTGAGCACTATAACGCTGCATTTACACCTTCCTTGAATTATGTTTTAATATAGAAGTGTGACAATTTTAAATATAAGTGACAATTATTTCACCCTGCTAAAAACAAAATAATTGTGTTTCTCTAGGATGCTGCAAGATGTAGAACATGACCATTCACAGATGAATACCTTGTGTAAATCTGAGAAAGGTAAGTTTGATAAGAGACCTTTCTGTTCCTCGGGTGGATTTTCCCACTCTTCTTTCCTTTTTAATCTGGAATTTGCAGCAAGGTTGCACAAGCTTGATACTTACTAGATCATCTGTTTTTGTTAGTGTTTGAGGGATAAATGTTGCCTAAAACTCCAAGAGAACTCTCTTGCTGTAATTAAATGTATATCTGAAAAAGCAGAGAGATCCTATGGTTTAATATCTTGTCTGAAACCTTCATAGAATCATTGTTCAGAAGGAGGCCAATCAGCCCATCGTATTTGCATCAGTCACAATCCCACCCAGGTCCTATCCCCATAATCGCATGCTATAACCCATAACTCTAGCTAGTTCCCCTGATACTAAGAGGCAATTTAGCATGGCCAATCCACCTAAATCACACATCTTTGGACGATGGGAGGAAACCTAAGCAAATATGAATTTTCCCAACACTGCCATTTGTTCTGAGATCACAGACAGACATTGATTGAGGTATTTTAAAGGTATTGGTCAGTTTGAAGTTTTAGCAACAGCAAGGAGAAGATCTCTATATATTTTATAAATCCATGCAGGCACAAAGAGAAGGTACAATGTTGATACAGACTGTGATCCAAGCCGGGAATCAAATCCAGGTCCGGGCACTGTGAGGCAGCTAACCATTGTGCCACTGTGCCTTGGAGAACTACTGCAGTGCATCTCTAAATTGGGAACTGCAGCCAGTATGTCGGCAGCGGAGGGTTGAGATGGAGCCCAGAGGTGGAAGCAGGGATGCCAGTTAGTCAAACTGTTCTGGTTTTAGTGGTGTTAAGCTAATTGAATGTTGCAACAGCTTCACCCTTTTAGGCAAGTGATAAATATTTCATCAAACTTCTGATTTGAACCACAGACTATTAAAATTTCACTGCAGCGTTAAAAAATGTTGAGAAGGATTCAGGTGCCAATGGGGATAGGCCAAGAGACTGGCAATGCATGATATTTGTTCAATTGTCATACTATGATTGTCTATAATGGTCACTTTGTGGTTGACATAGATCACTTAAAGTATCTTCCCTCTGCCGATACCATTCATCATTATGCTGTAAGATTTCAGCAAACAAAAGGGTAACTGCAGAGTGCTGACCCTGAAAGAGGTTCCAAGTTGAAAGGCTAAATCATCTGGTAGTCATATTTTGGGTGTTTGGGAAAGTTGTCTTGATTAATATGATTTAAGCTCAGTGAGGAAGGGGCATTGCTGGATCTGGTTCTGTGAAAAGAGGTAGATCAAACTCATCATCAGGGAATCATTAAGGGAACAGTGATCATAGTATCATAAACCTTTGGTTAGATATGGAAAAGGGCAAGAAGAAGTTAGGGACGGATCTGTGTCAATGAGATGAAAACTGATCTGTTCGCACCACATTTGAATCAAAGATTTGCCAGCAAGACTGTTTACAAGAATAACAGTATTGGATGGAGTAAATAGAATCTTTTTCCCAAAATGGAAGGGTCAATTATTTGGGGGCATAGGTTTAAAGTACGAGGGGGAAAGTTTTAAAAAAGATGTAAGGAGCAAGTTTTTCACGCGGAGGGTGATGAATACCTGGAATGGAGGAAGTGGTGGAAGCAGATTCTATAACAACGTTGAAGAGGCATCTGGATAGGTATGGAACAGAGGGATATGGACCTTATAGAGGCAAGAAAATATTAGATTAGAGAGGCATCTGGATAGGCATGGAACAGAGGGATATGGACCTTATAGAGGCAAGAAAATATTAGATTAGAGAGGCATCTGGATAGGCATGGAACAGAGGGATATGGACCTTATAGAGGCAAGAAAATATTAGATTAGAGAGGCATCTGGATAGGCATGGAACAGAGGGATATGGACCTTATAGAGGCAAGAAAATATTAGATTAGAGAGGCATCTGGATAGGCATGGAACAGAGGGATATGGACCTTATAGAGGCAAGAAAATATTAGATTAGAGAGGCATCTGGATAGGCATGGAACAGAGGGATATGGACCTTATAGAGGCAAGAAAATATTAGATTAGAGAGGCATCTGTGTCAGCACAGACTTGGAGTACCGAAGGGCTGTTCCTGTGCTGTACTGTTCTTTGTTCTAAAACTGATTTGAAACAATGGGCTGTTTTAAAGAGGAGATGGTTTGGTTACACTCAAAGTGCATTCATTTTTATGAGGAGGAAAGGTACAACAAGTAAATCCAGAGTTCTTTAGATGTCAAAAGAGATCTAAAAATAAAGTAGAACAATATCCTTTAGGAAATGAAATCTACAGGCCTTGCCCAGCTTGCTGACATGTGGCTTCAGACCCACACAATATGACTGACATTTAATAGCCCTCTGAAATTGTTTAGCAAGCTTTCTTGAGGACAGTGAGAGATGGTCAGCAAATGCTGGCCTTGCGAGCAGTGCTTATAGTGCATGGATAATTAAAAATTAGTGCACTTGACAGATGTCAGATTGATAATATAAATGAGTAACTGGTTGCAAAAGTTCAGAACAGAAATGAAAAGGAGGCCAGAGAGACTTGAAAAGAGTATGAGAAGACACTGGGACACAACATAAAAGAGAATCTAGAAGTATTGTAGGTAGATAATTATCCCTGGTTCATGAAGAACTGTAGGCATTTCTCTCTATTTCGGAAAGACAATTGGTCTTGAGGTACAGCACTCCACATCAAGCATGGGAGACCAGGAGACAGATCTTAAGTCTCCCTCTGCTGGAATGGGAATTGAACCCACAGTTATTGGCATTATTCTAAACCACATCTGGTCAACTGAGCTAATCCTTCCATGCTGTAGCCATTTTATAATTCTATGATGTAAACCCAAAGCTTTACCTATCTAGGCAATGAATGTGATTAATGATTTCATGGCATTTTTCAAAAAAATGTAGGAAATTCCCTTCTGACTCAAAGCCATCCAGAGCAGATAACTTTAATTAATTGGTGTTCATGCCTCTGGGATCAATGTTGGCCCCTTCCGCCACTAGCTAACTGGCTGCACTACTGACATGACACATTGCTGTAACTTTCCTCACTTATCACTTTCAGTGAACACATTAAAACAGTTCAGTGGATATTAAAGGTTTTCTGACTCAATCAGAAAAACAGCAGCAGATATCTGCTGATGACCCGACTGTAGAATCATAGAATCGCTACAATGCAGAAAGAAACCATTTGCGTCCACATAGACTCTGTCTAACAGAATACCTTACCCAAACCTTTTGCTCCATCTTATTCTTATAACCCTATACATTTCCCATGGCTAATCTATTTTATCTATATATCTTTGGATTGTGGGAGGAAATTAGAGCATCTGGGAGAAACCCCATGCAGACAATGGGACAACATGAAAACTCCACAGTTAGCCAAGACTGGAATTGAACCCGGGCTCCTGATGCTGTGAGACAGCAGTGTTAACCACTGCGTTAGCATGCTGCCTGCAATATCTATCCCTCAACCAGTACTACAATTCGAAATGTTCAGTTCATTATCATTTAAGGTGGCACAGTGGTTAGCACTGTTGCCTCACAGCGCCAGGGACTTGTGTTCGATTCCTGGCTTGGATCACTGTTTGTGTAGAGTTTGTACATTCTTCCTGTGTCTGTGTGGGTTTCCTCTGGGTGCTCCAGTTTTGTCCCACAGTCCAAGGATGTGCAGGTTAAGTGGATTGGCCATGCTAAATTGGCTCTGTCAAGGGGAGTAGCTCGGATAAATGCATGGGGTTATGGGGATAGGGCCTGGTTGGGATTGATGTCAATGAAGACTTGATGGCTGAATGGCTTCCTTCTGCATTGTAGGATTCTATCTGAATGTATTTGAATATAAGAACTAGGAACAGGAGTAGGCCATCTGGCTCCTTGGGCATGTCCGTCATTCGGTAAGATCATGGCTGATCTTTTTGTGGACTCAGCTCCACTTACCTCCCCTCCTCCCCGCTCACGATAACCCTTAATTCTCTACTGTTCAAAAATTTATCTATCCTTGCCTTAAAGACATTCAATGAAGTAACCTCAATTGCTTCACTGGACGGGGATTCCACAGATTCACAATCCTTTGGATGAAGAAGTTCCTCTTCAACTCAGTCCTAAATCTGCTCCCCTTTATTTTGAGACTATGCCCCCTATATTCTAGTTTCACCCGCCAGTGGAAACAACTTCTATCTTATCTATTCCCTTCGTAATCTTATATGTTCTTCTGAATTCCAGTGAGTCTAGCAGCATTCTACTCAGTCTCTCCTCACAAGCCAACCATCTCAACTCCGGAATCAATCTAGTGAATCTTCTCCGCACCCCCTCCAGTGTCAGTATATCCTTCCTCAAGTAAGGAGACCAAAACTGTTCACAGTACTCCAACTGTGGCCTCACCAACAGCTTCTACAGCTGCAAGATAATCTCACTATTTTTAAACTCTATCCCTCTAGCAATGAAGAACAAAATTCCATTTGCCTTCTTAACTACCTGCTGCGCCTGCAAAGTGATTCCTTATGATTCTTGCACAAGGACATCCAGGTCACTCTGCACAGCTGCAGTTTTTTACCATTTAAATAATAGTCCATTTTGCTGTTATTCCTACCAAAATGGATGACCTCACGTTTACCAACATTGTACTCCATCTGCTAGACCCTCGCTCACTGACTTAGACTATCTATGCCCCTTTGCAGATTTTCAGCTTCCTCTGTGCATTTTGCTCTGCCACTCATCTTAGTGTCACCTGCGAATTTTGACACACTACACTTGGTCCCCAATTCCAAATCATCATTGTAAATTGTAAACAATTGCAGTTCCAACACTGAGACACACCACTAGTCATGATTACCCCCACTCTTTGCTTTCTGTTAGTTAATCAATCCTCTATCCATGATAATATATGTACAGAGGAAGCTGAAAATCTGCAAAGGGGCGTAGATAGTCTAAGTCAGTGAGCGAGGGTTAGCAGATGGAGTACAATGTTGGTAAATGATAATATATTTAACACCATGCAGTCTTTGGTATGGCATCTTATCAAATGCCTTCTGAAAAACCAGATACATCACACCACAGGTTCCTAATTGTCCACTGCACATGTAATGTTCTCAAAGAATCCCACCAAATTAGTCAAACATGACCTTTCCTTCATGAACCCATGCTGTGTCTTACCAGTGGAACAATTTATAACCAGATGTCTCACTATTTCTTCCTTGATGATAGATTCAAACATTTTCACTCCTACAGAAGTTAAGCTAACCAGCCTCGTTACCCTCGTTACGTTTTGCCTACATCCTTTTTCCAATTTGCAGGAACTACCCCAGAGTCCAGCAAATTTTGGTAAATTACCACTAGAGCATTTGCTATTTCTCCCATCATCTCTTTCAGTACCCTGGGATGCATTCTATTAGGATCAGGAGACTTGTCCACCTTTAGCCCCATTAACTTGCCCAACACTACCTCTTTCATGATAATAGTTTCTAGGTCCTCACCTGCCACAACCTTCCTGTCATCAATTTTTGTCACGTTATTTGTGTCTTCCATTGTGAAGAGCGATGCAAATACCTGTTCAATGCCTCAGCAATTTTCTCATTTCCACTTATTACATCCCCCTTCTCATCCTCTAAAGGACCAGTGTTTACTTTAACCACTCTTTTTCATTTTATATCTCTCAGAAAACTTTTGCTGCTTGTTTTTATATTCTGAGCTAGTTTATTCTCAAAATCCATCTTACCTTTCTTTGTAGTTTTTTTTTGTGGTTTTCTGTTGACTTTAAAAATTTCCCAATCCTCTAGGTTCCCACTAATTTTTGCCACTTTATATGCCTTTTCTTTCAATTTGATCCCCACTTTTATTTCTTAGCTATCCATGGCTGATTATCTGTTTTTCTACAGTCCTTCCTTACCACTGGCATTTATTTTTTGCTGAGCACTGTGAAATGACTTCCTACATTGTAGTACTGTATGTTATTGGTTGTGAAGCACTTTGAAATTTTGCCTTTTGCAGTTTCCACAAGTGATATTTGAAGCCCAATCCTGTCTATAAGATTTTTATTTATTTTCCAGAATCGAAGGTACCCCTGGCAAAGGTGATACCAGCAATGGATGGGATCACTGTTTTCCTTCAGTGCGAACCCAGTTCTGCTTGGTCAACCTGTCACTGGATAACTCCACGTGGAAACTTGAGTAACAATGACAAAGCCAGAGGAATTAGCGTGACAATGGCACAGGACAGCCTGGGTGATTATAAGTGCATGTGTGTTGAGGACAATGTGCTGACTTATAAAGCCTCCTACAGCCTGGAATCAAAGTCTTCATCCGATCCCGTGAAGGCTACAAATTCTGTCAGTTATTTCCTGATGTTTTTCTTGTTGGTTCTTGGCCTTTTCCTTGGTGCCTTCATCTACAAATTTGGTCAGCAGTGGTGCAGCAGGAGAAAAGTGTCCAAGGACATCCATAAGGGGACTTACATGGATGCAGCTGGGGGGCCCACGATTCCCATTTTGGGCTCCACTGATGAAATCCGACCCTTGACCATCAACCAGAAGAGCGAATCAGGTTTAAATGGAACCAGTGAAAAAGAGGATAGTTATGAAAATATAGGAAAGGAAGTGAATGGAATGAATACCGCTCCTTTGAGGAACCACACTATTTCTATCATATCGTGCCAGGATGAAACCTCAATTTAATCACTGGCTAACTGGCGAACTGGCACTCTTAATGAATATAGCTCAAAAAAGCAGTCAAGCTGCTGTTTTACAAAAATTTTCTGTCTTTTTTATGATGACGCTTTGGTGTTGCTTTTAATTATGCCCACATTTAGGGAAGCATGAGATTTTTGGAATCCACCATTGGCCCGCACTCAGCATTGTGATTTGTCCTGTCAGCTTCATCTACCTATGCCTGGCAAAGTGTCTTCACTGTGGGAGTGCAGGAGGAGGCAATACCATTTTATTTGCAGCTGCCCTGTTTGAGACTGTTTGAGGGCTTCATGTGACATTTCAACGCTCTGAAGACTAATTTTACTTTATTCCAGACCTAAAGATTTGGAATTATTTGATTCTGTGAATAAATGTATATATTATTTTCTAAAGAGCGTGCCCATTTGTAAAAGACAGAAACTGTTGAATGCTCGGTCTTCTAGGTTCTGCGAGAGACCTCTCTGCTCCAGTCCAGCATATCACTGGGAATCTCAATTAGAGGAACTATCAGTCCACAATTCCAGCTTCTTTTATTGCTAGTCACTTATAGAGGTGGCAATAGGTCAAGACCAGCTTTGAATGCCCTACTAATGGACAGTTAATGCTCAGAGCTATGGATAAAGATTGGGACAGTAGGATTAACTCTTTCAGAGAACCATCATGATTCCAACCATTCAGAGACAATGATTCCATTTAGGTTTGCATCTGAAAAGTGATCACTAGGACAAAGTATTGTTGACCAGCCCCGCACACAATGGTTCATATTGCAAAAGGAATCAAAATCTTCCAGAATGGAGAATAAGTAGAAGTGAAAGATGAAAATGACTATTGTGCTGAACGTGTAAAGACCATTGGTCTTGTGGGATTGCCGAGGACTTATTACGGGTTAAAATGTACAAATATTTTAGTTTGGCTGTCAAGATGCATGTTTTCTGCCGTGACCACTTGGATCTTTTCTGCCGTGACTACTTGACCTTCTCTGCCATGACCACTTGATGTGAAGCAAAGCGGCAAACTTGCCTCACTGATGTTGATATACGTAGTGCACAATTCCTAGTCAGCACCTCTGCTGTGTGACCACTAACAGAGAGGAAAACGAGCAGAGAGATTGTAATACTGAGCACTTGCATTCCTTCCAGTGGAATCCAGGAATTCAAACTGTGCACAACCACTGAGGTCCTCATTTTCCCTTCCAGACTCTTTCATTGTTGTTACTGTTAGAAGTGGAAAGTCCTTGTGGACTGATTTCTTGATTATTGTAAATGTTAGTCATTGTTCTTATTTCAGGCCAGCCAATTTTTGATATTTAGTGATTTTTGTGATATTGCTGTCCTTAATTTTAAGTACATCACTTTTGTTTCTTCTGAGTTCACTTTGGATGATAAATGACATTCCAATGCATTCAGACTGCAGTAAGAGTGGAGGGGTAAAATATGGTTTATGCGCTGTATAATGTCTTCCATAGGTTCTGTAAGTTCGGCGGGGGGGACATCACTGCTCTCTCTAAGCTCATTGATTATGTAGTCTATGCATGGGAGGGGAGGACTTGCACTGTAAGCCAATTAATACTCTTTCAGTACGATGTTCTTAATTCATCAGTTCACATTGATCCTACCAGTGATTGACCTGTAACCACCAAACTTGGGCTATTTTTAACTTTGGATTGCTGTCTACAATAAGCAATGTTGAAATGGCTGCCCATTATCTGACTGGTCTAGTACTCCCATTAATTATGTGTACTGCCTGACCTTTTAAAACAAAAATGACAGGATGTAGGCATCGCTGTCTAGCTGGCATTTATTACCCACCTTGTGAAGGTGATGGTGATCTGCTTTAGTCCCTGAGGTGTAGGTACACGTACTGTGCAGTTCGAGAGGGAATCCAGGATTTTGACCCAATGACAATGAGAGAATATATTTCCAATATATTTCCAAGTCAGGATGGTGATTGGCTTGGAGGGGAACTTGTGGGTGGTGGTGCTGCCCTTGTCCTTCTAGATGTAGTAGCCATGGGTTTAGAAGGTCTGTTTAAAGAACCTTAATGAATTTCTGCAGCGCATCTTGTAGATGGTACACATGGCTGTCACCATTTATTGGTGGTGGGGTGTGTATGTTTGTAGATGGGGTGCTGATTAAATGAATTGTTTTGTTCTGGCTGCTGCCGGGTTTCTTCAGTGTTGGAGCTGTACTCATCTGGAACGAATCCTCATGTTGCAGCCATGTTCTACGTTGCATGCCAAAGTTAAAATTAGCCCTTCGAATTTAACAGTCCAAAATACTCATTCCAAACGAAATCACTCAGAGCAGAGTGGAAAACTTTTCTGCTGAAGTGTTCTTTTCATAGTTTAAGTGGACCTAACATGAAAACTGCACAGACATTGTTGGGTGTGTGAACTGGTATAAAGCCCTGCAGTGTGGCTGCAGGTTTTGGGTGCAGCCCTACTGACAACACTGATGTCTGTCCCTCATCTTATCAGTATTCTGTAAACAAGCTGAGCCTTTCCAGTATTATTCTTTGGGAATTTTGACTTTTCATTCCTTTTGATGTAGATTAAAGATTTAAAATTAATGGGGTGGGAGGATGGTGGGGGGAGAATGGTGATGTGGGGGGTAGGAGGATAATGGGGAAGGATTGTGAGCTTTCTGGATGGTTGAGGGGATAGATGCACCTCCTGGTCGGATCTGACCTACAAGAAGAAGGAAGGCAGTAGGTTAGATTTGTGTCAAACAGCTGAAATAGCAATATGGATGTCGGATGTATAGAAGTTCTGGATTTCAGTCCATGATCTGAGCCACAAGGTGCATGGATGTGTATGTGGGATCAAGGCAGTATCATCCATATACAGTGGTGCATTCCATGGATAAAGAGTCTACCAGCACTCGCTGGAATGATGATTGGGGCCTAATGTTTATTGTAGTGATGGAGTAGTGTGTAGTAGCAGAATGATAAGAAAGGTAATGTTTTATTAATAGCAAAAAGGAGAAATTCTCAGCTTTCACTGTTACCAAAATGTTCTTTTTTTAAATAAAATGCTATTTTGTGATATTTTTAAAAATACATCTGGATATGTTTTAGCCTCTTCAGTAGTGTGAAGTGTTTTGCTAACCCACCTGTGCTGTTTTATTCATCGTGTAATTATTTTGCTGTTAAAATATTGTTCAAATTTATCATGTGCAAATGAGAAAAAACATACTGCTAGATTTGTCCAGCCATCTGGGAACAGGCTGGCAATCTGTAAAAATGGTGCAGAAAGGCAGTGGAAAGACAACAGTTCCTTATCCTCATGCTGCCATGCAATATCACTAGAGACAGGAAAGATTCCAATAGCTCGCTGGTCCAGTGCGATAAACTTTTCTGGCCTTCCAGTGGGTTCTAGGACAGGAAATCCTCTGAGAAGCCTTCAATGCTAATGGCTGATTCCCCCACCAGGGCAACATAGCAGGAGGAGACCATCTAGGCCACCAAGATTGTTCTGCTATTTAATATGATCATGACTGATCATCCACGTCAATGTCTTTTTCCCCACAGCATCCCTATATTTCTTCATGTTATTGAAGTTTAGAAATCTGTCAGTCTCTGCTTTAAACACACTCAATGACTGAGCTTCCACAGCACTCTTTGGTAGAGAATTCCAAAGATTCACAAACCTTTGAATGAAAAAAGTTTTCCTCAAAGGGCCAAATGACCAACTCAAAGAACAAAACAGCACGGGAAACAGGCCCTTCGGCCCAATGAGCCTGTGCTGCCACCCCGATGTTCCCACTTCTACCCATGATCCCTGTCTATGTTTAGAGATCTATGTCTCAAATTTGGTTTTTAATCCAATTTAGGGAGAATTTGTTTTGCCAATTAGCCTAAGAGCACATCTTTGGGATGTGGGAGGAAACCGGAACACCCGGAGAAAACCCACGCAAGCACGGGGAGAATGCACAAACTCCCACAGACACAGGCTCAAATCCATGTATCTGCACAGCACAGCGATAGTCACTGAGCTGTCGTGTTGCCCATCAAATGGTCCAGGTCAAGCGTACACTAACGACGTGAAGCACTAGGATACTCTCGAAAAAAAATCCAAGAGCAGCCCTCTCACGACCCATCGCGTGTATGCCCCTCATTAGACAACAAGGTTGACCAAAGCACCTGTAGGATAAAAACAAGTACATCAATATCATCATCTATTTACACACTTCCCAGGGACTCCCAAGGCTCATGATCCCTATTTAAATCAGTTTTCTATACCCCTCCATTCCCATTCTGTTCATGTGCCCATCTAAGTATTTCTTAAATAACTCCAGAGTACCTGCCTCCACCACTTTACTTGGCAGCGCATTCCATACCCCCACCACCGTCTCTGTGAAAAAACTCCCTCTGGCATCCAAATTATACCTTACCCCCCTCACCCTAAGCCCGTGACCCCTCGTGCTATTTGAGACCATCCTAGGAAAAAGCTTAACCCTGTTTACCCTATCTATACCCCTCATAATCTTAGAACATAGAACATTACAGCGCAGTACAGGCCCTTCGGCCCTCGATGTTGCGCCGGCCAGTGGACCCTCTAACCTAAACTATTCCAATATCATCCATATGCCTATCCATCGAACATTTGAATGCCCCCAAAGTAGGCGAGTCCACAACTGCTGCAGGCAGGGCATACCACGCCCTCACCACCCTCTGTGTAAAGAACCTGCCTCTGACATCCGTCCTATAACTACCACCTCTTAATTTAAAGTTATGTCCCCTCGTGTTGGTCATCACCATCCGAGGAAAAAGGCTCTCACTATCCACCCTATCCAATCCCTTGATCATTTTATACACCTCAATTAGGTCACCGTGTAACCTTCTTCTCTCTAATGAAAATAACCTCAGGTCCCTCAGCCTTTCCTCATAAGGCCTTCCACCATACCAGGCAACATCCTGGTAAACCTCCTCTGCACCCTTTCCAATGCTTCCACATCTTTCTTATAATGCAGCGACCAGAACTGTACGCAATACTCCAAGTGCGGCTGCACCAGAGTTTTGTACAGTTGTAGCATAACCTCACGGCTCCTAAATTCAATCCCTCTACCAATAAAAGCTAACACACCGTACGCCTTCTTAACAACTTTATCAACCTGGGTGCCAACTTTCAAAGAGCTATGTACTTGTACCCAAGATCCCTCTGCTCGACAACACTATTAAGGGTCCTTCCATTCGCCCTATATTTCATATGCCTGTTATTCCTACCAAAGTGAATCACCTCACACTTATCCGTATTGAATTCCATTTGCCACCTCACGGCCCAGCTCTGCCACCTATCTATGTCCCTCTGCAAACTGTAACATCCATCCTCGCTGTCTACAACTCCCCCCACTTTGGTATCGTCAGCAAATTTACTAATCCAACCCTCTACACCCTCATCTAGGTCATTTATAAAAATGACAAACAGCAGAGGCCCCAAAACAGATCCTTGAGGTGCACCACTTGTAACTGCACTCCAGGTTGAATATTTTCCATCAACCACCACCCTCTGTCTTCTATCAGCTAGCCAATTCCTAATCCAAACTGCTAAATCACCTTCTTGTACACCTCTATTAAATCTCCTCTAAGTCTACGTCTTTCTAAGGAAAACAGTCCCAATTTGCCTAATCTCTTCTCGTAACTCAGACCTTCCATACCAGGCAGCATCCTGGTAAACCTCCTTTGCACTCTCTCAGAGTCTCCACGTCCTTCCGGTAGTAAGGGGACCAGAACTGGATGCAGTATTCCAAATGAGGTCTAACCAACATTTTACACAATTGCAACATTAAAGGCCAGCTCTTGTACTCTATACCCCTTCCTATAAAGGCTAGCATACTATATGCTTTCTTCACAACCTTCTCTGCACCCCCAGGCCCCTCTGCATTTCTATACCCTTAACAGGTCTACCCTTTATCATATACCTCCCTCCTACATTCTTTCTCCCGAAATGCATCACCTCACATTTATCAGGATTGAATTCCATCTGCCATCTGTCTGCCCAAGCTACCAGCCTATCTACGTCCTGCTGCATTGCCTGACAATGCTCCTCACTATCCGCAAGTCCAACCATCTTTGTATCATCTGCAAACTTGCTGATCACTCCACTTACTTCCTCTTCCAAGTCATTTATATATATTACGAATAGAAGAGGTCCCAGTACCGAGCCCTGTGGCACACCACTAGTGACTGACCTCTAGCTAGAAAAACACCCTTCCACTATTACTCTCTGTCTCCTATTACTAAGCCAGTTACTTATCCATCTAGCTACCTGTCCTTGTATGCCATGAGTCTTGACCTTCTCAACTAACCTCCCATGAGGGACTCTGTCAAATGCCTTACTAAAATCCATATGGACGACATCAATGGCTTGCCCTTCATCCACTATTTTCGTCGCCTCCTCAAAAAAATTCTACCAGATTTGTAAGGCACGACCTCCCCTTAACAAATCCATGCTGCATATCCCTAATCAGATCGCAACTCATTCTACTATTTTCTATGTTTCTCATCTCAGTCCTGAGTAGCTTCCCCATATTTTGAAATTGTGCTTCCTGGTTCTACACTCATCAACCAAGAGGAACATCTTATCTGCATCAACCTTGTGTATCCCTTTCAGGTATTTTGGAGGTTTCAATGAAATCTTTCATTCTTCGAAACTCCAGAGAATACAGGTTCTGTTTCATCAATTGTTCTTCATGGGTCAGTCAAGTCTGGTGAACCTTCACTGCATTTTCTCTCTGTAGCAATAATATCCTTCCTAAGATAAAGGGGCCAAAACTGCATGCATTACACCACCATCAACATTCTGGAGGTTACCACTGACCAGAAAGTGAACTTAATTAGTCATAACATGGAAACCCTGGAAAGAGTGCAGAGGAGGTTTACCAGGATGCCGCCTGGTATGGAACGACTGGGTTATGAGGAAAGGTTAGGCAAACTGGGGCTGTTTTCTTTAGAAAGACGGAGATTTAGGAGATCTAATAGAGATGTACAAGATTATGAAGGGTATAGATAGTGGTAAGCTTTTTCCTAGGTTGGAATCAAATATCATGAGGAGCTACGGCTTAGAGTGAGGGGTGCAAGGTATAATTTGGATGTTAGAGAGAGGTTTTTCACACATAGAATTGTGGGGATATGGATTGCACTGCCAAGTCAGGTGGTGGAGGCAGGTACTCTGGAGTTATTTAAGAGATACTTAGGCACATGAGCAGAATAGGAATGGAGGGATATAGAAGACTGATTTAAATAGGGATCATGAGCCTTGGGATGTTCCTGGGAATTGCATAAGTTGTGCATGTTATTGATGTATTTCTCTTCTATCCTACAGACACTTCGGTCCACCTTGTTGCCCAACAAGGGGCATGCACAAGATGGGTCATGAGAGGGCTGCTCTTGGATTTTTTTCGAGAGTAGCCTAGTGCTTCACGTCGTTAGTATACGCTTAAACTGGACCAGTTGATGGCCAACACGACAGCTCGGTGACTGTCACTGTTGCAGATACAGGGATTTGGGCCTGTATCTGTGGGAGTTTGCACACTCTCCTCGTGCTCACGTGGGTTTTCTCTGGGTGCTCCGGTTTCCTCCCACACACCAAAGATCTGCTCTTAGGCTGATTGGTGAAACAAATTGTCCCTAAATTTTCTCCCCAGTTTGGTTCCAAGGCAGATTTCCGTAAACATAGACAAGGGTCATGAGTGGAAGTGAAAATGTTAAAATGGAGGCACAGGCTTGTTGGGCCTAAGGGCCTGTTTCCCGTGCTGTGTTGTTCTTTGTTCTTTGTATATCAATACTGTATCTATAAGAGTGGGTCAGAAGCTAGCGCTACTATGGTGAATAACTCACCTCCTGAATGCCTGCAGGCTGCTTGACTGACAGCCCTTCCACATTCATGCCCTCCACCACTAACCAGTAGTGGCATTTGTGTGTACCATCTATAAAATGCAATGCAGCACCTCACCAAAAACCACCTTCTGAATCCACGATCATAACCATTGAGAAGGACAAGGGCAGTAATACTTGAAAAACTACACCCACGTGCTCTCCTTCAAACTCACTCGCCATCCTGAGTTGGAAATATATAGCTGTTCCTTCACTATCGCTGGGTCAAAATCTTGGAACTCCCTCGGTAACAGCACTGGGATTTTTACCTACACCACAGGGACTGCATGGTTTAAGAAGGCCATCCAATTGCTTCTCCATTTTCTTCCCTTGTGTGTTAACAGTGTATGACACTGGACCTGTCTTTGCCACGACCTTCCTGGGTACCCAGTTTGGACCAGCATTGAAATTTCACATGTACTAAATTGGTTCCTCAAAAGCCCTATTACCCTTTATGGAATTATGATATTTCTGTTTTGCCTCAACCCTCTCTGCCAAATTTGGGAATATTAAATCAAATCTCGTTCAAAAACAGCTTCGCAAGAATATCTTCGTAGGGGCCACACCTGTAGTGGCATGAGAGGTTATTCTGTATTTGAGTAGGAAATGGGCCAGTCTGAGTTATAAAGGTGCAGATGATTGTTTCTTCAAAACAGATTGAAACATTTAGACAGCCCTTTCAGCTAAGTCATTTAATTATGGTGTAGAGTATTGTTCGCACATGATGGTTGTCATTGGTTTGCATAAAGTGTTAGAACCCCTTCTCAGTGAATGCAGTCCTGTTATTAAAGACCAGTGTTTTAGGCAACTAATGGGTTGCCTAAATGGCAAAGGCAACCAATTGTTGCGAGGGAGGTTGTGATCTTCATCTCATCGCCTTAGAGTGAGCATCAGTAATGATCAGAACATAGTGCACATGAAAAGGCCTGCAAAGTCAATGCAGTTAGCGCTGCTACCTCACAGCGTCAGGGACCCCGGTTCAGTTCTGGCCTTGAGGACTATATGGAGTTTGCATTTTCTCCCTCTGTCTGTGTGGGTTTCCTTGGGTTACCTCACACTCTAACACCAAAGTTAGGTGGAGTGGCCATACTAAAATGCCCCTTAATGTCCCAAGATGTGTAGGTTAGGCAGATTAGCTATGGTAAATGTGTGGGGTTACAGGGATAAGGCAGGGGCGAGGTCCTGAGTAAGATACTCTGACATAAAGTTAGTGCAGACTTGATAGACTCTTGTAGAGGTCTCACCTATCCCAGAATGAACCCCAATTGTCCAAGTATCTGAACCCTTCCCTCTTGCACCATCCTTTTATCCATGAGTTCAAATGTTCTATTTTCTATTCTTCTCCATGCTATACCGCAGCACAGATAACAAACTAGAGATAACCACTCTATTTTAGCCCTAAGCTTCCACCCTAACTCCCTAAATTTCTGTTTTATATCCCCGTCTCTTTTCCTACATATGTCAAGGGTATCTACGTGAACCACAACCTGAGGCTGGTTCCCCTCCCCCTTAAGGATCTCAAACACTCGATTAGATTCATCACTGACCTTGGCAACTGGGAAGCAACATATCAACTGTGAGCCTTGCTCATTCCCACAGATTCTCCTATCTGTCCTCCTAACTATGGAATCCCCAATCACTAATCCTGTTCTTTTCCCCTCTCCCACCTGAATATCAAGGACAGGCTCTACTCCCGAGACTCATACCCCATGGCTTACCCCGGTTGAGTCTTCCTCCCCAACAGCATCCAAAACACAGTACTTATTTTGGAGAGGAACAGCCTCGGAGCTTGCTGCTCTGACTGCTTCTTACCCCTTCTAGCAGTCACCCACGTATCACTTTTAGGAGTAACTATCTCCCTGCAGATGACACTAAAGTCGGAGGAGTGGTAGACAGTGAAGAGGGGTGTTATAGTTTGCAGAGAGACTTGGACAAGTTGCAGAGCTGGGCTGAGAGGTGGCAAATGGAGTTTAATGTGGAAAAGTGTGAGGTAATTCACTTTGGCAGGAATAACAAATGTGTACAGTATAGGGCTAATGGTAGGATCTTAATAGTGTTGAAGAACAGAGGGATTTTGGTGTATATGTTAATAGATCCCTGAAAGTTGGCAATCAAGTCGATAAGGTTGTTAAGAAGGCATACGGAGTCTTAGCTTTTATTGTAGGGGGATTGAATTTCGGAGCCGCAACGTCATGTTGCAACTGTACAAAACTCTAGTGCGGCCGCACTTGGAGTATTGTGTGCAGTTCTGGTCCCCACCTTATAAGAAAGATGTGGAGGCATTGGAGAGGGTACAGAGGAGGTTTACCAGGATGTTGCCTGGTATGGAGGGCAGGTCCTATGAGGAGAGGTTGAAGGATTTGAGGTTGTTTGCGTTAGAAAGGAGGCGGCTAAGAGGGGATCTTATTGAAGCATATAAGATGATTAGAGGTTTACATAGGGTGGACAGTGATAGCCTTTTTTCCTAGGATGGAGACAGCTCGCACGAGGGGAAACAGCTTTAAATTAAGGGGTATGAGTTATAGGACGGATATCAGAGGTAGGTTCTTTACTCAAAGAGTGATTAGGGAGTGGAATGCCCTGCCTGAAGCTGTTGTAGATGCGCCAAGTTTGGTGGCGTTTAAGAGGTTAGTTGATAAGTATATGGAAGAGAAGGGAATGGTTAGTTTGGAGGGGCATTGCTTTTTATATTGGTCGGCACAACATCGAAGGCCGAAGGACCTGTTCTGTGCTGTAATGTTCTATGTTCTATGTAACTTTTTATCAATAGCTGCCTCTGCGTCCCGAATGATTCTTAATTCCTCCAGTTCCAGCTCCAGGTCCCTAACACAATCCTCAAGGAGCTGGAAATGGATGCACTTCCTGCAGCTGTAGTCAGCCAGGACACTAGCAGTGTCCCTCACCTCAAACATCCCACAGGAGGGATGCACTGCCTGCACTGCCTATTCCTGTTATGTCTCTTACAAAGAAACAAAAACTTACCTGTTCTCATTCTGAGTCACTCTCCTTTTTTTAGGTTAGAGAAGGGGGAGGGTGGTGGAACACTCTACAACTGTAGAGTGTTGGGATTCCTCACCGTTCCATGTTATGGGGGTCCAAAAAAAAAACTACTTCTAGGTCTCCTTATGACTACTTCCAGTATCCGGTTTAAAATTTAAAAAAACTAAAGACGTTAGTTAAAAAAAAAACCACACTAGCTTATCCACAAGCTCTCCTCTCACCAATCGCTGCCTCTCTGACGTGCTCCCAATGAACTGGGAGATGAAGATGACCAACTAGGCAGATAAACGAACAAGCAGTTTATTGGGGAAAATAAATACAGACAGAGATGAGAATGCTCCTGAACACCAAGACTCCAAGTGCCTGAACGCTCATGTCAGATTCACACACTCTATTGCCCAATAGGCTGTGTGACTCCTCTCAGACTTGCGCCCCCCCCCCCCCCCCCCCCCCCCCAAAGAGGGCACGCAACCACACTTATCAATTTTGAAAGGAAGTATCTCAGAAAGATGGCGGCTCGGAGTCAAATCATTAAAGGTTTACGGTGCAGGAGGCCATTTGGCCCACCGTGTTTGTACCAGCTGAGAAACTGAACCACCCAGCCTAAACCTTCTAGCATTCGGTCCTTAGCCCTGCAGGTTACAGCTCTTTATACATCACCACGTTCAGGTTCCTCTCTAAGTTATACACCACCGTGACCTGGACATATATGCCAGTCCTTCGCTGGGTCAAAATCATGAAATTCCCTCCCTACGTCATATGATTGACAACAGTTCAAGAAAGCAGTTCACCAACACCTTTAAGATCAATTAGGGATGGGCAATCTTACCGCTCCACATGTTTCTACAGCAGTGAATGAGTTTGATGATCAGCCATGATCTTGATAAATGGCTGAGCAGACTCCAAGGGCCAAATGGCCTCCTGCTGCTCCTATATTCTATATCTCTATATGATACCCAAAATACTGATTGCTTGCTGCACCTACATGTTAGCTTTAAAATATTTGTGGATAAGGACATTGAGATCCCTTTGGATGTTTTTGTTCATAATCTTTTAGCATTAAAGAAATATTCCTCATGTCTAGGTTTTCCCACCAAAATGGATACTTTTACATTTTCCATACTAATCTGCCTTGTCCTTGCCCACTCACTCAGTCTGTCTAAATCTCCTTGAAACCCTTTTTGCATCTTTCTCAACTCATACTTCCACATTGTTTTGTGATATTAGAAAACTTTGAAATATTACATTTGATCCCACGCCCAAATCATTGATACAGACTGTAAATAGCTGAGGTCTAAGCATTGGTGATGGAAACATAGGCGATAGGAACAGGGGAGGGCAAATATTTGCCTCTGTTGTTTAGTGGTGGAGGGAGTGAATGTTTGTTTATGGGGTGTCAATCAAACAAGCTGTTTTCTTTTGGATAGTGCCAAGTTTCTTGAGTTTTGCTAGAACTGCACTTATCCAGGCAAGTGGAGAGTATTCCATCACACGCCTGACTTGTGCCTTGAAGATGGTGCACCGGTTTTGGGGAGTTAAGAAGTAAGTTACTTGCTATAGGATTTCTAACCCTTGACCTATTTAAGTGATTAGTCCAATCCAGTTCCAGGGTGTTATTATGGGAAGGATTCAGTGATGGTAATGCCACTGTCACAGGTGATTCTTTTGTTGCTGGGGATGTCATTGACTGGCACTTGTGTGGCACAAATGTTCTTTGCCACTTGTCAGCCCAAGCTGGATATGGTTAAGATCTTGCTGTATTTTGTCATGGATGGCTTCAGTATCTAAAGAGTTGCAATTTATACTGAACATTGTGCAATCATCAGTGGATATCCCACTTATGCTAGAGGAGGGAAAGTCAGTAATAAAGCAGCTGAAGATAGTTGGGCCTAGGACACTACCCTAAGGATCTCCTACAGAAATGTCCTGGAGTTGAGATGATTGACCTCCAATAACCACAACCATCTTCCTTTGTGCCAGATATGACTCAATCATCATCAACCCATCACCATCTTCTGAAGAACATCAAATTAAGAATAGTTTTGCAATCTCCCAAAAACAAATGTGAAAGAATTACATCGTAGAAAACAGAGTGTGTTTATTTTGGGTGGAGGGGATGTGTGGTTGGGAAATAAGAATTTTTAAAGAAATTACTAATACCTGAGCATGTACTGTACATCGATTTAATATTCATTGATGGAGACAAAAATCAAGTTGTACAATTTTGATAAGAAGAAAAATGGAAAATGGTGATTCTGACATCTTTCTGGGGTCATATTTACACAGGAAAGCCAGCTGGTTAAATGGGTAAGGGTTACCTGTTAGTTCTATGGTTTTGGCACTTTCTCTCAGTTCTCCAGCCCAGTCTCCTCCAGCCTCTCATTCTACCCGTCATCTAACTCATCAGTGTCTAGGTCTTCTTCTTCTTCTTCTTCTTCTAGTTCCTCATCCTCTTGCTCCCCGAATGTCAGCTCTTCCTTGGTCTCTGATGACTCCTCGGACTCCGGCTCCTCCTTGACCTGAGGCTGTTCCTTGATTTCTAGCTCCACCTTACTCTTGGGCCGCTCCTTGATTTCTGCTTCCTCTGCGATCTTCGGCTGCTCCTTGACGTTTGGTTCCACATAGTCACTGAGGTGCTTCCTGCACCGCAGTTTCTTCAACTTGGTGCAGTAGTCTCTCTCCTGCATCAGCTGCTTGTGCTGTGCCTCAAGCTCATTCTGCTGCTCACGTAGGACCCGGGAGCGCCGAATCAAGCACACCAACACCTCTCGCAGCTGCTGGTTCTCCACTTTGATCGATTCAATGTGCTCAATCAAGCAGCACACTGCTTCCTGTGGGGCAGACAGGGGACATGACTTGAAACTCAGATATTACTTGAAGATGTCTATCTGTTTGTTCCATTGTCCTCTTAATATTCAGGCATTTAAAACCAATGCACTATTACACCTTATTCATTTTTTTGATCTGCAATATCTACAGTCCTGCTCTTTTTAAGTTTGTTTGTGTTCCTCACTATGGGCTTTCCGCCCTACACCCTGAGAGTTTGTGAAACTTCACCATGATGTGTAGAAGCAGCCAGGACTTCACCTGTTCCAATCACTGCACTGGATCAGCTCCCTAGTCGGAGTATTGTACTGAAAACAATACCACCTGTGGAGAGACTGGCTGCCTCCATCATCCCATCCACCCGCTCGCACTCTCTCATACACACACACCCGTACAAACACATGCGCTCACATACACATGCGCTCACACACACACACCCGTACACACAAACTCTCACACACACACGCACACATACACACCCGTGCACACACTCACACACCCGTACACTCACACACATATACACCTGTACACTCACACACATACACACCCATACACTCACTCACACACACACACACACACACACTCATACACTCACTCACTCACACATGCTCACACACATATACACGCGCTCACACACACACGTGCTTCGTATGCCACAGGAAGCAGCTACATGGAGGTGGTCTCTCTCTGGCATTCTGCGGAAGGGATAACGTGAGGAAAAACCTCACGTCAATAGAGATATGAGACTGAAATTGATTCTCAGTGAATTGTTGAGACAGAAGCTTTGTCAACCTTCAGTTTGCAATGGAGGAACTGAAGGAATATGGAAACAGATTAGTAAATGTGAGACCACTTCCTTACAATGACGTCAAACAGTAGCATTGAGTGGTTAGGCTGAACATCCTGTTTCTGGGTTGTAAATGTGATATATATGATAAATGCAAACAGAATGCATCTGTACTTGGGCTGAGTGACTTCCAACATCTGAAATACTAAAGAGTGGAGGGAAAGAGTGGGGAAATGGACTTAGACTAACAAACCACAGTAAGGGTGCAGAATAAAAGATCCCCATGATTCAATTTCCATTGGAATGTAAGTTCTTCACCATCTGGTTTTGCAGAGAAGAGGACCTGGGGCGGGAGGCTCCAGGGCAGGGAGGATCCGGGATGGGGAGCCCTGGGACAGGAGACCCTGAGATCAGAGACCCTGCGATGGGAAACTTTGTCTAAATAATGCAGGCAGGCGGACTTATCACAGCAATGGATTTTGGATAAAGGGAGAAGGTGAGCTGGGGAGCTGATTGTTTCACCAGCACTGTGGTCCAGTCTTTAGCCTGTTCATAGAGTCACAGAATCAATCACGTTCCACAGCTCAGAAAGAGGAAAGAGCTCAGGACTAGGACACTGATAAACACTCCCCTCATAAAATCGCCTGACTGATTTGCCAATTGTGTTATTTTAGTATTGTTTTGAAGCCTTTTCTTTCTCACCTTGTTTGCATCTTTCTCCAGCTGTTTCACTCTCCTCCTGGCGTTCTGTTTGTACTCAGCCTTCTCCTTGTTGAAGTTGACTTTGAGGTCGTGTACACACTGTGAGTGTTTGGCTCGAGCATCCATCACCAGATTGTCCAGCTCTTTGATCCTGGCCAGCTGCTGCTCCCGAAGTTCCTAATGGGCAGCGACATTTCACAGTTCTTTTTATTTCACTCTGAACAGCCTACCTTCCCTGGCTAACATCTGGGGCAGTCCAGTTCTACAGACACCTCCCAATGGCGCTGCTGTTTGCCCCAGCACTGAGAGAGAGAGGAGGCTATACAGCAGCTCAGGCCAGGCAATTCATGGCCAATGTGCATCTCAACTCCATTTACTGTGTAACATTTTGGTCTCCTTACCTGAGGAAGCTCAAGTCTTAGAAGTTCAGTTTATTTATTAGTGTCACAAGTAGGCTTACATTAACACTGCAATGAAGTTACTGTGACAATCCCCAGTTCGCCTGTTCAGGTACACTGAGGAAGAATTTAGCATGATCAATGCATCTAACTAGCACATCTTTTGGACTCTGGAAGAAACCAAAGGAAATCTATGCAGTTATGGGGAAAACATGCGGATTTCGAGAGTATCCGAGTGCTTCACATCGTTAGTGTACGCTTAACCTGGACCATTTGATGGGCAACACGACAGCTCAGTGACTATCGCTGTGCAGTGCAGATACATGGATTTGGACCTGTGTCTGTGGGAGTTTGCGCATTCTCCCCGTGCTTGCGTGGGTTTCCTCCCACATCCCAAAGATGTGCTCTTAGGCTAACTGGCAAAAGAAATTCTCCCTAAATTGTCTCAAATTTGGTTTTTAATCCATAGATCTATAAACATAGACAGGGATCACGGGTAGAGGTGGGAACATCGGGGTGGCGGCGCGGGCTCGTTGGGCCGAAAGGCCTGTTTTCCGTGCTGTTTTGTTCTTTGTTCACATAGATAGTGAATCAAACTGGCAATTGAACCCGGGTAGCTGGTGCTGTGAGGCAGCAATGCAAACCACTGTGCCACTGTTCTGAAGAGTGTGACTATTGATTCCTGGGATGAGAAGGCTGTCTAATGAGGAAAGATTCAATGGGATGACCTTTTTTTTTAAATATTCATTCACTTGATGTAAACAAGGCCAACATTTATTGCCCATTCCTAATTGCCTTTGTAGTGAGCCATCTTCTTGAGCCTCAACAATCCATGTGGTGCAGGTACACTCACAGTGCTGTTAGGGAAAGAAACCCAGCATTTGCAAAGACTGAAGGAAATGTAATGATGTGCAGCTTGGAGGGGAACCTGTAGGTGTGGTGTTCCATGCATCAGCTGCCCTTGACCTTCAGCTGTGGACTTGGTACTGATAAGGGAGCATTGGTGAGTTGCTGTAGTGCATCTTATAGATGGTACGCACTGCTCTCACTGTGCAACAGTGATGGAGGGAATGAATATTTAAGGTGATGGATGGGTTGTTTTGTTCTGGATGTTGTTGGGTTGTCTGGGCCAGTGGTTCCCAATCTTTTAGGTAACACAGCTCACTGCAATGAGACAAACAATCTCACGGCACACCCGCTTTCTTTTCAGCTGAATCAATTGCTTATAAACGTAGTGAACCATCACTGGCCAATCATAAACAATAGGCAGAACCATCCAGTGTCCTGTCTCCACGGACTGGGCACAGGTTGAAACCATTGCCTTAAGCATTGACTTCACTACTGATACACATTGGTGTCACTGCATATCATCTACAAGATGCACTGCAGCAACTCACCAAGCTTCCTTCGAAGGCACAGTCCAAAGCTGCAACCTCTATGACCCAGAAGAAGGGTGGCAGACATAGGGAGACTATCACCTTGAAGCTTCCCACCAAGTGATGTGCCATCCTGACTTGGAATTACATCACTGCCTCTTCATCATCACTGGGTTATAATCCTGTAACTCTATCCTGAGTAGCAATGCAGGCATAGCTGCACAATGTGTATGTATCACAGCAGTTCAAGAAGACAACCCGCAATCACCTTTCAGTCATAATAAAGGGTAGACAATAAATGCTAGTTTTACTAATACTGCATACATCCCAAGAATGATTAGAGAAAGAGAAACCCTTAAAAACACATCCACTGGCCATGAATGTAATGGCTGCTTCCTGAGTGTATATCCATATATGTTCATGTGTGTGGTTTTTAGTGAGTGCCGTGGTATTATTGCTAGACTGTTAACCCAGAAACTCAGCTAGTGGTCTGGGGGTAGATGGCGGAATTTGAATTCAATAAAAAAAATCTGGAATTAAGAATCTTCTGATAACCATGAAACCATTCTCGATTGTCAGAATCTGGTTTACTATTGTGCCTTAAGGAAGGAAATCTGCCGTCCTTCCCTGGTCTGGCCTACACATGACTCCAGAGCCACAGCAATGTAGTTAACTCTCAACTGCCCTCAGGTAACTAGAGATGGGCAATAAATGCTGGCCAGCTAGCGACACATCATGAATGAGTAAAAGAAAGGTCTGGTTTTACCCTCCTGGTTATATTTAATAGTAAAGCTTATCCTCTCATACACAATGTGAGTCAATAGCCAGCGCCCTTATTTCTGAATCATAACAGACAAATCAATTCTTGCATCATTAAAATCATGATTTCTCAGTAAAACTGAGCCTTTACTTGTGGAGCTACAATAAGTTCTGATATGCCAGGATTTTTGAGTGTTGAAAATACATGTCTTTCCTGACCTGATTCATCCTGCTCTGCTGCCAAGAGAACATGCTCCTTTGATGTGACAGCAAACTTTACAGCAAGCAAATGCAGAAAGGGCCATCGACTCAGAATCATAGAATAATACTGTGCCGAAGAAACCCTTCAGCCAATCGACTGTACACTGAAACGAGAGAAACACTTCTCTCCCACCTAATCCCATTTATCAGCACTTGGCTCCACAGCTCACAACATGTTATGTTGTGCCAAATGCCCATGCAGGTACTTTTTAAAGGACGTACGTGAAGCACGGCTGTGCAACTGACCAGGAAGGGGGAGGTAGTGGCACTAATGTTTGGACAGGAATCTGTAGAGAAGAATGACCCACAACTGACTCTTTAGTGAGTGTCCAAACCACCACTTCCTAACCCCAATTAATATTTAACAAAGATGCTCTTAAATATGACTTCCCACAGCACTCCTCTGTTACGTTTTGGTTCACTGACCTCTCCTTGCCTAATTGTTGGGCATGGTAACATACACATTAACAGCGTGGCACAGAACAAACAGACTACTTTATACTGACTTCAATCAGGCCACTGAGCAAGGATTTGGTGCCGGGTGCCGGGAATTTGTCCTGATCTGGTCAGCTCAGAAACTGCACGTTAAAGGAAAAGCGATCAAAACAATGGTAGAAAGCCAAAAGCAAGGAAATAGAACGGATTTGAGACATTGCTGCAGTTGAATTTCCTCAGCTGGGGATTGGAGTCTGCCCCACAGAACATAAGAACATAAGAAATAGGAGCAGGAGTAGGCCATCTAGCCCTTCGAGCCTGCCCCGCCATGCCTGATCTGAAGAGGATCAGTTCCACTTTCTCACTTGCTCCCATAACCCTTAATTCCCTCGTCTATCAGAAACCTATCCACCCGTGACTTAAATATATTCAGCGAGGAAGCCTCCACCTCTTCAACGGGCGGAGAATTCCAGAGACTCACCACGCTTTGAGTGAAGAAGTTCCTCCTCTGTTCTAAACTGCCCACCCACCCTTATTTTGAGGCTGTTCCCTCCAGTTCTGATATCCTTTCTAAGTGGGAAGAATCTCTCTATCTCTACCCTACCTAGCCCCTTCACTATCTTGTAAATTTCTATAAGATCCCTCCAATGAGCACAGGCCCAGTCTTTTTAACCTCTCCTCATAAGCTATACCCCTCATCTCGGGTATCAGCCTGGTGAACCTTCTCTGTACTCCCTCCAAGGCCAATATATCCTTTCGCAAATAAGGGGACCAAAACAGCACACAGTACTCCAGATGCGGTATCACCAGTGCTCTGTACAGTTCCAGCAAGACCTCCCTGTTTTTATATTCTATCCCCTTTGCTATAAAGGCCAACATTCCATTCGCTTTCTTGATCACCTGCTGTACCTGCAGACTGGGTTTTTGTGATTCGTGCACAAGGACCCCCAGATCCCTCTGCACGGTCGCATGCTGCAACTTTTCACCCTTTAAATAACAATCCCTCCTAATATTATTTCTACCAAAGTGGATAACCTCACATTTGCTAACATTATACTCCATCTGCCAGATCCTCGCCCAGATCCCTCTGCAGACTTTCCATGTCCTCCATGTAATTCGCTTTTCCACTCATCTTTGTGTCATCAGTAAATTTTGTAACCCTCCACTCAGCCCCTTCCTCCAGATTGTCTTTGTAAATAGTAAAGAGTTGAGGCTCCAGCACTGATCCTTGCGGCATGCCAAGAGTCACCAACTACCAACCAGCCATGGCACACTTGCATACTTCTGATTTTGTTTCAGATTTTCAGCATCTTCAGTACTTATTCCACTTGTGTTCCGAATCTACCATAAATTTTCATAGGCATTTAAAAAACAACCATTCTTGGGTTGTGAGTCTTGCTGGTAAAGGCCTTTCTCCATTGCTCTGATACAAGTTTGAGACAACTCCATATTTTGACAGGTTCTATCACATGGCAGTTAAGAGCCAAGCACTTTGGTGTGGGACTGGAGTCACATATAAACCAAGGGCAGGTAAGATGACAGAGTTCACTCCCAAAGTATGCTAATGACTGAGTTTTTATAACAAGCCGATAGCCTCACGGATGAAAGAAAAATACTGCAGATACTGGAAATCTGAAATAACTGAAATGCTGCAAAATCTCAGCAGGTCAGGCAGTACCTGACAGAAACTGAGTTAATCTTTCAGGTCATTGATCTTTAATCAGAACACTCAATTTATGGTCTTGGTGGCACAATGGTTAGCACTGCTGCCTCACAACGCTAGGGACCTGGGTTCAATTCCCGGTTCAGATCACAGTGCAGTGTTAATATAAGCCTACTTGAAGGTTTTGGCATTTATGCAGTAGTGGAGTTTTCTGATAAGGAAAGTATAGAAATAGTGAAAGGTTTTTCCAGTATCTTGAGCCCCCAGCATGAATGTGCTGTTCCATTCAATTCCAGGCTTTTCAACCTAAGAAACAGCCATCCAAGGGAGCTGTCTGCTACATGTCCTTCTATACTGTGCCTTAAATAATCCGTCAGCCCTCTTACTGAACTATTATGGAAGCTTTCTGGAGCTAAGAGTTAAGCTTTTCAAGAGATTGCCAAGACATAATAATGTTGAAATGTAATATTTTTTGATCGCTGCTAAGTGGGGATGGAATGCTTAGTTTTTTGTGTTGTTACTTTGATGTATAAACTTTGAAAACTGGGAAATGTTGGCATTCAGCTGGACCCACTTGTCCTCGTGCTTTAATCACAGAAAGTTAACACGCAGGCACAGAGAAACAATTTTAATGCAAATGTTGGCCTTTATTATAAAGGGCTTTGAATGCAAAAGTGACAAAGTTTTGCACAAATGTGTATATAGGCCCTTGAAGAGAGAGTACCCAGAGTATAGTAGGGTGCATTGAACTGAACTGGCATCGGACTGTGACGACTAGGAGAATTTCACAGTAACTTCATTGTAGTATTAACGTAAGCTTTACTTGTGACTTATAAATAAACTTCAACTGTACTCGTGACATGAATAAATAAACTTTCAAACTTTCAAACTTTTATTGAGACCAGCTTTATAATTCTGGACATTTGAAGCTGATGTGGTCAACTCTAATTCTTTTGACTACTTGTCCAATAAGGTAACCTCTGACTATTAATCCAAGTTTCAGTTAGGTTGGGTGAAAAAAGAGAGACTGCCCAGCTGCCGTTTTGACAGCTGAGAGTTTTACTCAGGCAAGAGGTTTACTTACTTTATATTCCTCCAGATCCTCAATCTCCTTCTTCAGCTGAATCAGTTCATCTTCTTTCTCCGAGTGCATCATTTTCAGTCCTGATGAAAAAGAGCCGGAGAAACAAATTAGATTTATTCCAATTAGAAAAATTCCAATCCTCTGGTATTTTTTTGGGTCAGGGAAAAGCCCATTCCCAAGTGGAAGGGCAGATAACACACCTGAAAACAGACAGCACTTGGGGAAGCCACAAGGAGTACACTAGTGAAACCCATGTGGAGTTACCGGTGGATCAAGAGAGCAATCTCTGGCGTTAAATCTCAACAAACTCAGCAGCATATGAGCAATGTCCACTAAAGGAGAGGTGCAGAGAGCAAGTCCAGGCACCATACCAGGCTTTGAAAGCAAGTGACAACCAATTAACATCCTAAGATCACAGCTGTAAAAGTTGAATGATTTAATTCATAGGAAAAAAGAATAACAAGAAAAAAAAAGAAAAAAAAAAGGATAGAATGAGGGGTCACGGGCTCAGGGTGAGGGGGGCTATGTATAAGATGAATATTAGAGGGCATTTTTTCACACAAAGGGTAGTGGGGGTGTGGATATGCACTGCCGAGTAAGATGGTGGGAGCAGGCACGCTAGGGTTGTTTAAGGGTCTCTTGGACAGCCACATGAGCGGTCTGCAGATAGAGGGATATAGCAGGACTGTTTGAATATCGGGAGGACCAAATAGTAGTAGACTATCTTTTAGTTTCGTCTCGGGAACGACCTAGTTTTTTTTTAGCATGTTTAATTAAGTCTTATTTGTTTCTGCAGGCAATTTGGTCCACCTTGTTGACCAAGAAGGGGCATGCATGCGGCATGTCGTGCTAGAGCTGCCCTTGGAGGTTGCTTCAGGAGTTGCCTAGTGCTTCACGTCGTCAGTGTATGCTTAAACTGGACCATCTGATGGGCAACATGACAGCTCAGAGACTATCGCTATTGCTGTGCAGACACATGGATTTGGGCCTGCGGGACTTTGAGCGTTCTCCCCGTGGTTGCGTGGGTTTCCTCCGGGTGCTCCGGTTTCCTCCCACATCCCAAAAATGTGCTCTTAGGCTGACTGGGTAACAAATTGTCCCTATATTGGTCCCTATATGGGAATCTTCAACAATAGGCATAGCCTAAAGTCAAGGATATGTCATTAAGACGTTAGGACGGCGGCGCGGGCTCGTTGGGCCGAAGGGCCTGTTTCCCGTGCTGTTGCTCTTTGTTCTTTGTTTGTTGTTAGATACGTGAATATTTCCTATCCAGTTTGGTGTCTGGGGACATTCAGTAAACTATCCACCAATATTCATTAATTATACTTAAAATTAAAATAGTTTGTGTGTTATGTCAAAGAAGCTTTTGCCATTATAGAGCACCTTTCACATTGTGAGGGATTTCATTCTCATTGTTAAATAGAAAAAAAAGTAGTCAATTGGCACAGAGCAGGACCTCACAATGGGGACTAAAGGGTGATTTATTAGGTTAACTGGGAATGATGAAATATTTTGACAGAGTAAAAAGGGAAAGACTGTTCCCATTGGCAGGAAAGTCAGTTGATTAAACTCCAAAGGGTTTAATCTCTGACCTTTTCTAAGACAGCGCCCTTCATCCCAGGGATCAGCCTTCTCTGACCTGCTGCCAATATGAACAGTTACACGTGTGAAATTGTGGCTGGCCACAGGGGAATTATGGGGTAAAATTTTACGCTTGCCAGTGGGTGAAAGCAGAAGCAGCTGGAATCCCAGTTCTGCCCGAATCCAATAAAAACTCACGATATTGAGTGGCAGGCAGCGTGAATTGTGTTTACACTGAGCGAGCATGCTGTTGCTTCCCTGAAGGTTTTTGATTACACCCTTATCAACTTTGTCTCTGACTGCCTGGCATCAGTAACTGAGTCTTTAATGAGGTCCATGTCTGATGCTGGGACTGTAGCATCCATCTTCCTGTTCAAGAAGACTACCCCCTAGAGAACGTGAGCTTGGGAAGAGTGCAGCAGACAACAATTGTGAGTGACACTCACTTGGGTGGGTACTTCAGGCTGAGGCACCTGAACCTTATCTTCAGCAACATAGAGTGAAGTGGTTGTATCTTTTCTCGCATCTGTCCTCAGGCGCCTGGCAGGCATCACTTTTTCAGTGGGTAATCCTAGTTGCCAATCAAACACCATTTGAAATGAGCTGGAGCAGGAAAGAGCCTGAACACCTGTGGGTGCTGAAGAATGTACGCATTGTGTGAGTTGCCCTGGTACCTTGTGTATGTCTGCAGGATCTGCATGCTGTGGTCGTATAGAATCTCAATGTTCATCAAGTGAAACTCCTTCCTGTTTACAAAGGCTCCCGGTTGGCCAGCTGGCAGCTGGGTAGCCACATGGGTACAATCAGTAGCACTCTGGATGCAGGGAGCCCTGCAATGGCAGTGAACGTTTCCACCCGCTCAGCCCCGCTGACCTGGTCCACCCTGATATTAATGAACCTTCTCACATGCCTGACAGGACACCAGTGGCCACGTGAAACAGCTGTGTACAGCCGACTGCGAGACAAAGATCTCCTGCCATGCCCTGGAATGATCCAGAAGCATAAAAGTTTAATTCCATTGTGACCTTCAGAGCTATGGGCATAAGGTGTCCACCTCTGGGGACGGCTTAGTGGCACAGTAATCAGAATTGCTATCTCACAGCATCAGGGACCTGCTTTTCATACCAACCTTGGGTCACTGTCTGTGTGGAATCTGTACATTCTCCCCATGTCCGTGTGGGTTTCCTCCCACAGTCCAAAGATGTGCACGTTAGGTGGATTGGCCATGCTAAATTGCCCCTCAGTCAGGGGCTAGCCAGGGTAAATGGCTGGGATTATGGGGTTAGGGTCTGGGGGGGATTATGGTAGATGCAGGCTCGATGGAGTCATAGAGATTTACAGCATGGAAATCGGCCCTTCAGCCCAACTTGTCCATGCCATCCTTTTTTTTAAAAACACTTAAGCTAGTCTCAATTGCCACATTTGGCTCATATCCCTCTATACCCATCTTTTCCATGTAATTATCTAAACACTTTTTAAAGAATAAAACCATACCCGTCTTTCCTACTACCTATGGTAGCTTGTTCCAGACACTCACCACCCTCTGCATAAAAAAATTGCCTCTCTGGACCCTTATCTCTCCCCTCTCACCTTAAACCTATGCCCTCTAGTTTTAGACTACCCTACCTTTGGAAAAGATATTGACTTGCTGGCTGATCTATGCCCCTCATTATTTTATAGATCTCTATAAGATCACCCCTCAGCCTTCTATGCTCCAGAGAAAAAAGTTCCAATCTATCTCCTTCTAACTCAAATGGCTACCTTCTGCAATTCAGATTTTATGATCCCAACATGTGGAAGTATAGATAGTGATCATACTACCTTTATCTGACAGTTGTTCTGTCTTCTCCATTGGCCCTGATCATCCTATATTTGCATCTCTGCCCAAGGGTGATGACCATGACCACCATGCCAAACCACTCTATGTTCCCCCTCTTCCTCAGGAGGCTCTCCCTGCCATATAGACAATACCCATTTACAGTTTGGCAAGGGGGGGCTCATGACAGAGGGACCCAACCCTCCTAGTCTTGTTAGCGACAGACAGCATGGTTTTGTACGTGGGAGATCATGTCTCACTAAATTGATTGAGTTTTTTTGAGGTGGTGACAAAAATGATTGAAGAGGGAAGGGCTGTGGATGTTGTTTACATGGACTTTAGCAAAGCATTTGACAAGGTCCCTCATGGCAGGCTAGGACAAAAGATTAAATCTCACAGGATGACGGGTGGTCTAGCTAGATGGATTCAGAACTGGTTTGGCCATAGAAGACAGAGGGTAGCTGTGGAAGGGTGTTTTTCTGAATGGAGGTCTGTAATTACTGGTATTCCACAGGGATCAGTGCTGGGGCCTCTGACTTGAAAGAAAACACAGCTGATCTGATTAGCAAGTTTGCGGATGATACTAAGATTGGCGGAATTGCAGTGATCAAGACTAACAGAAAATACAGCAGCATATAGTTGTGCTAGAAAACTGGGCAGAGAAATGGCAGATGGAATTTAATCTGGACAAATGCGAGTTGATGCATTTTGGTAGATCCAATTCAGGTGGGAACTATAAATAAATGGCAGAACAATCAGGAGCATAGACACAAAGAGAGAGCTGGGAGTACAGATCCACAGATCCTTAAAAGTGGCAGCAGAGGTGGAAAAGGTGGTGAAGAAAGCCTATGGCATGCTTGCCTTCATCGGATGGGATATAGAGTATAAAAGCTGGCAAATTATGTTACAGTTATATAAAACATTGGTTGGGCCACATTTGGAATACTTTTCCAATTCTGGTCACCATATTACAAGGACATGGAGGCTTTGGAGGGAATACAGAAAAGGTTTACCAGGGTGCTGCCTAGTTTTGGAGGGTATTAGCTTTGAGGAGAGATTGAATAAACTGGGATTGTTCTCCCTGGAAAGACAGAGGCTGAAGGGCGATGTGATAGAATTTTATAAAATTATGAGAGGCAGAGATAGGGTGAACAATTGGAAGCTTTTTCCCAGGGCAGGGATGACAATCACAAGGGGACACAAATTCAAGGTAAGGGAGGAGAAAGTTTCAGTGGATTTGTGTGGAGAAGTTTTTTTTTTTACACAGACAGCCTGGAATGCCCCACCAAGTGAGGTGGTTGAGGCAGATATGATATTAACACTTAAGATTTATCTGGATAGACACATGAACAAACAGGGAATACAGAGATATAAGCGGTTGGTCTAGACAGGACAATGTGATCGGTGCAGGCTTGGGGGATGGGGCTGAAGGGTCTGTTCATGTTCTTTGTTCCAGTACCAGAGGCAGAAATGACACTGTGATGAAGTCAGGGCAGAAAACACTCTATCTACACTCCAAAACATTATTCCACCTCACTCCTAGAAATGTCCAACTCTTCAGCCAGCATTTGTAGCTGGCCTTTGTTACCCCACCTTTGAAAGAAAAAGATCAAATTGAGTTGGTCCACGTACCTGTCCGACAAGTTTAAAACTGCACGGGTTATGTTAAAATTCCGATCAGTTGATGTTTTAATCTCTATAACTACCTCCATATTGAGGTGGGCACACTGCTGATCAATCTGCTGACTGAGATATCATGCAAGCATGAGGTTCACGAGAATGATCCCAGGAATGAAAAGCTTGATGAACGAGGAGTGTTTGAGGACTCTGGGTCTGTACTTGATGGAGTTTAGAAGGCTGAGGGGGAATCTCTCTGAAATTTACCGAATGCTGAAAAACCTGAATAGAGTGGATGTGAAGAAGATGTTTCCATTAATAGATGAGACCAGGATACGAGGGCACAGCCTCAGAGGAAAGAGCAACCCTTTAGAACGAGAACAAGAAGGAATTTCTTCAGCCAGAGGGTGGTGAATCTGTGGAATTCATTGCCACAGAAGGCTGTGGAGGCCAAGTCACAGAGTGTATTTAAGACTAGGCTAGATAGATGTATAAAAGCAAAATACTGTGGATTCTAGAATCGGAAGCAAAAACAAAAACAGAAAATGTTGGAAAATCTCAGCAGGTCTGACAGCATCTCTGGAGAGAGAATAGAGCCAACTTTTCAACTCTGGATGACCATTCCTCAGAGCTCTGTCAAAGGGTCACCCAGACTTGAAACATTGGCTCTTTTCTCTCTCCACAGGTAAATTCTCAATTGGTTAGAGGATCAAAGGTTACAAGGAAAAGGCGGAAGAATGGGGTTGAGAAACAAATCAGCCATGATTGAATGGCAGATCAGACTTGATGGGCCAAATGGCCGAATTCTACTTCTCTATCCCATGCTCCTATTCTACTCCTGGTCTTAATTGAAAGGTGCGTCCAACATCCTCACGTGTGATTTGGTGACCTTCCAGGTTGGGTTAAATCTATGTGAAACAAATTCTACTCATGGAGTGAATGACAGGTGAGTGTATTTGATCAGTTTACCACGTAAAAGTGTGTGTTTACATTTGAACAAACCTTGTTTCTGTGCCTCAAATTCGTTCAATAGTTTCTCCTTTGTTTTCCTGATCTCTTCCAAGTTCTGGTGATTTTGGTCGTTTAGAGTGATGATCTGATGTTGCCTTTTCTCCGTCCTTTTTGACATCTGTACAATGTATTCATGCTAAAGTAGAATGGGAATTTGTATGAGTTGACACAGAAAATTAATAAAGCCATATTTGCACTCAGTCAAAAATGCTGATTAGATAAGGAGTATTGCAACAGTCATTCACATAGTGAGGGAATCAGGTAGTTTCTATATGGGATGAAGCCTTATCTGTGTTGTGTTACATCCCAGTAATGCCATGAAGGGTCAGGCGGATTGTGTATGGGGTTATTATTTGAAAAAACATTTTTTTCAAGTCAGCTTCATGCTATAGAAATATAGCGGAAATCTTAATACTCCCTCACTCCTCTTCCGACTTGGAGTACAGTTACAGTGCTGTTGCTCAGTGACAGTAGTGTCAATAGAGATACACAGGGATCTTGATCGAAATAGGAATTAGGTTGTGAAAAAACTCAAAAGATAATGGTGAGGACGGTGCAATCTCACTATCAGCTTATTCCTCGGCTGTTTGGGTTTGGGGTTTAAAGAATGTTCACTTCAAGGATCAAATAGGGGTCAAAAGTGTGATCCCCATTAGATTCACCCAACAGTGATCTGCCCTAAATTAACCAGTTCATAGAATCCCTATAGGGCAGAAAGGAAGCCATTCAGTCCATTGCGTCTGCACCGGTTCTCCATCACAGCATCTTACCAGGCTCATCCTCCACCCCACCTCCACAACCCCACTCATTTACCTCACTAATCCCCCTAACCTACACATCTTAGAATAGTAAGGGGCAATTTAGCATGGCCACTGTAGGACACACTGTTGGACTGAAAGAAATTGAAGCACCTGGAGGAAACTCATGCAGACATGTGGAGAATGTACCAACTTCATACAGTTAACCCCAGGCTGGAATTGAACCCGGATCTCTGAATCCAATTAGCCTCACAGCCCACAACGTTAACAGAAAATGCTGGAAAATCTCAGCAGGTCTGACAGCATCTGTGGAAGAGAATAGAGCTAATGTTTTGAATCTGGATGACCCCTCATCAGAATTTTGACATTATTGTTTCAGATTTCAGCATCCACAATATTTTGCTTTTAGTACCACAGTCCAAATGTTTTGGCCCTTTGAGTATTTCTCCAGTTCTCCTTTGAATCTACCTCCACTGTCTTTCACAGTAAGAAGTCTCACAATACCAGGTTAAAGTCCAAAAGGTTTATTTGGTAGCAAAGTGGTGTTTACTACCAAATAAGCCTATTGGACTTTAACCTGGTGTCATGAGACTTCTTACCGTGTTTACACCGGCATCTCCACATCATACCCACATAAAAAACAAAATTGTCTCATTGCACTTCTGATTATTTTGTCAGCTATCTTAAATAATGTCTTTCTCTGGCTTTAGAATATCCCGCCTCAGAACAATGCTACCAAAACCGCTCATGATTTTGAACAGCATTATTCAATACTAAAAGCAATCTGCCTCCCTCTAATGGTTACAAGCTGTATTGTGAGAGTTTATCAAATCCCACACATTAAACTGGATACACAACATCCTTACATCCACGGAAAAACATCACATGCCTCTTGGCAGTAATTAAAACTGGCCAGAGAGCTAAAGGAAGAGATGGAGGAACCTTGAAATGCTTAATTAAGGAGGTGAGTTTGAAAGTGATTGGGAACCTTATGGTTGCACCGTGTTCAGTGCACTGTCCAAACCCACATTTTCTGCCCATATAGAAGGACAAAGGCAGCAGATTAAGAGTGAAATGGTTCATTTTTGCAGGTCAAATAGGATGACAGAATATAATATTAAGAGGAAGACTCTTGGCAGTGTGGAAGATCAAAAGGATCTTGGGGTCCGACTTCACAGGACGCTCAAAGCAGCTGCGCAGGTCGAAGCTGTGGTTAAGAAGGTGTGTGGTGTACTGGCCTTCATCAGTTGAGGAACTGAGTCTAGGAGTCGAGAGATAATGTTGCAGCTATGTAGGATCGTGGTCAGACCCAACTTGTGGAGTACTCTGCTCAATTCTGGTCGCCTCATTACAGGAAAGATGTGGAAGCCATAGAAAGGGTGCAGAGGAGATTTACAAGGACGTTGCCTGGATTGTGGACCATGCCTTACGAGGATAGGGTGAGGGAGCTCGGCGTCTTCTCCTTAGAGAAACAAAGGATGAGGGGTGACCTGACAGAGGTGTATAAGATGTTGAGAGGTATTGATCGAGTGGATAGTCAGAGGCTTTTTCCCAGGGCTGAAATGGTTGCCACAAGAGGACACAGGTCTAAGGTGCTGGGGAGTAGGTACAGAGGAGATGTTAGAGGTTTTTCACTCAGAGGGTGGTGGGGGCATGGAATTGGCTGCCAGCAATGGTGGTGGAGGCGGATTTGATAGGGTCTTTTAAGAGACTTTTAGATAAGTACGTGGAGCTTAGTAAGATAGAGGGTTATAGGTAATCTCCAAGGTAGGGACATATTCAGCACAACTTTGTGGGCTGAAGGGCCTGTTTGTGCTACAGCTTTTCTGTTTCTATGCCTGGGAACCTGCCATCTCCACCCCGACCACAACCTGGAAGTTCCCCTCCAAGTCACTGACTATCCCGGTTTGTAAATATATCACCTTTCCTTCATTGTCGCTGGGTCAGAATCCCAGAATTCTGTTCCTAAGGGCACAGTGGGTGTTCCTACACCACACGGAACACAGTGTTTCAGGAAGGTGACTCACAGTGAGACATAGGTGATAAATGCTGACCTACCCAACCAACACCCACATTACACAAACAAATTTAAAAAATGGTGCTAATCTCCTGATCCAGACTGCCCCTGCATCCCCCATGATCATTACCCCTTCCATCCTAATCCCTGCCTGATTGTGCCTCTGTCCACCACACCCTCCCCATCCCATTTCAGTCTCTGACTCTCTTCTCCGGCCCCTGAAACCTTGTGCAGTTTCTGAGCCCAACCCTCAGCCCCTGACACCCCTCCCCAGCCTCTGATACCCACCCAATCTCCATGACACCCTCTCCCCAGATTCTGGCCACCTTCCCAACTCCTGACACCCCAGTCCCCTGATCTTCTCTCCAATCCCCTAATATCCCTCCCCAGCCCGGACACAGCTCCCCAGTCCCTGATATCCCTACTCCACTCCTGACATCCTCCCTCACCCCTGATGTCCATCCCCAAGGCCCTGACATCTCTCCTGCAATCCCTGACACCATCACCCAGCCTCTGTCACCCCTCCCCAGCCCCCTGACACCTTGCCCAGGGTTGAAACCCTCTATAACTCTTCCATGTTATGATTTGCTACGTACTTACAGTTTCCAGACGTGTCTGCTGAGCTTCCTTTGCTAAGAAGTCATTCTCCTTCTTCCTGGTACGTGATGGTTAAAGAAAGCGATTAGCAAGTTATTTCTCTATAAAAACACAAACAGGCCTGGCCTTTCAGCTAATATCTCAGAGGGCAGTACTGATCAGGGACCCCATTCAGTCCATCAAGTTGATTCTGCAGTGGTCCCTCTCAGAAGGATCCATTCAACCAATGGATTCTGAAGGATCCTACCTCTGATCAGGTGCATTGGCCATGCTAAATTCTCCCTCAGTGTACCCGAACAGGCACCAGATTGTGGGCTGCATGGTGGTTAGTGCTGCTACCTCACAGCACCAGGGAGCCGAGTTCGATTCCCAGCTTGGGTCACTGTCTGTGCGGAGTCTGCAAATTCTCTCTGTGTCTGTGTGGATTTTCTCCGGGTGCTCTGGTTGCCTCCACAGTCCAAACATATGCGGGTTTGGTGGATTGGCCATGCTAAATTGCCCCTTAGTGTCGGAGGACTAATTAGGGTAAATTCATGGGGTTATGAGGATTGGGACTGGATGGGATTGTGGTCTCCTTCTGCACTGTCAGATTCTATGACTAGGGGATTTTCACGATAACTTCATTGCAGTGTTAACGTAGGCCGATTTGTGATTAATAAACAAACTTTATCTCTAAACGAGTAAGAGGAGGTGGGACGGCACTGACTTTCAGCTCAGGCATCATTCCCAAGCCAGGAGAGGCCGGCACCACCTGATCTGCCAAGGGAAAGATAAGCCACAGTGGGACATGTCCAGGCAAACAAACCATTTTCACAAAGTTGAATGTTTAGCAAGGCCAGCAAAGGATACAGGTTATAAATCTTTATCTTCATTTGTTTCAGCTCTTTAACAATTCCATCGTACCTTTCAAAAACAAAAGGACAGATATTAAAGATTTCGGACTAATCATCCAAACTTTCACTTGAATGATGGTGTGATTCCTTGATGGCGTGTCTGTGATAGCTGTTACCTGCCTTTCACCAGTCCCCACTCACCCAGCCTTGAATGCTCAAATCATTTCTACCTATAACCACCTCTGCTCCTCATTTACAAGTTGTTCCTTTACAGACATTTAAAGTAAGTATTGAGTTCCCTCTACAATGTCCCCATCAAACACTCCCAGGGCAGGTACAGCACAGGGTTAGATACAGAGTAAATCTCCTTTTACACTGTCTTCATCAAACACTCCTAGGATAGGTACAGTGTGGGGTTAGAGTAAAACTCCCTAACTGATGAAGGATCAGTGTTTCCGAAAGCTTGTGGGTTTACTATCAAATAAACTGGTTGGACTTTAACCTGCTGTTGTGAGACTTTTTAACCATCAAACACGCCCAGGACAGATGCAGCACGGGGTGACACACAGAATAAAGCTCCCTCTACACTGACCCATTAAATACTCCTAGGACAGGTACTGTATGGGGTTAGATACTGAGTAAAGCTCCCTCTACTCTGTCCCCATCAAATACTCCCAGGTAAGGTATAGCACGGAGTTAGATACACAATAAAGCTCCCTCTACACTGTCCTATCAAACACTCGGTATGCGTCGGTATTCACGCGGGAGAGGGGCCTGATATCTGATGCCGGCTTTGAGGATTTTGAGGACCCGTTAAAGGAAATAATCATTACGAGGGAAGAAGTGTTGGGGCTTTTAGGTAGCATAAAGACTTATAAAGCTCCGGGGCCTGATGGTATTTATCCCAGGCTGCTAAGGGAGGTGAGGGATGACATTGCTGGGCCTCTGACGCAAATCTTTGTCTCTTCTTTGGACACAGGGGAGGTCCCAGAGGACTGGAGGATTGCAAATGTAGTACCGTTGTTTAAAAAGGTCAGAGGGATAACCCAGGGAACTATAGGCCGGTGAGCTTGACTTCAGTTATAGGTAAGCTAATGGAGAGGATCCTCAGGGACAGGATGTGTGAGCATCTGGAGCGCTGCGATCTGATCAGGGATACGCAGCATGGCTTCGTTAAGGGGAGGTCGTGCCTTACGAATCTAGTGGAATTTTTTGAAGAGGTGACAAAAACGGTTGATGAAGGACAAGCCGTTGATGTCGTCTACATGGATTTCAGTAAGGCGTTTGACAAGGTTCCCCATGGTAGGCTGATAAAAAAGGTGAAGGCGCATGGGATACAGGGCCAGGTATGTAGATGGGTTGAGAACTGGCTTGGGAGGAGGAGACAGCGGGTATTAGTGGAAGGCTCTTTTTCCAACTGGAGGTCAGTCACTAGTGGTGTGCCACAGGGCTCAGTACTAGGACCTCTTCTATTTGTGATTTATATAAATGACTTGGAAGAGGGGGTAGGTGGTGTGATCAGCAAATTTGCTGATGACACTAAGATACTTGGATTGGCGGGGACTGAGGAGCAGTGCCAGGCAATACAACAGAACATTGATAGGCTGGTAGATTGGGCAGATAGATGGCAAATGGAATTTAATCCGGATAAATGATGCATTTTGGCCGGAATACTGTAGAGGGGAGTTATAGGATAAAAGGTAAAACTATCCGGAGTATAGAGACGCAGAGAGACCTGGGGGTGCAGGTTCACAAGTCTCTGAAGGTGGCAGTACAGGTGGAAAAGGTGATAAAGAAAGCGTATGGTATGTTAGCCTTCATAGGAAGGGGTATAGAATACAAGAGTAGGAGTTTGATGTTGCAAGTGTATAGAACGTTGGTTAGGCCTCACTTGGAGTACTGCGTCCACTTCTGGTCGCCATACTACCGGAAGGATGTGGAGTCCCTGGAGAGAGTGCAGAGGAGATTTACCAGGATGCTGCCTGGTATGGAAGGGCTGTCTTACGAGGAAAGGTTGAACATACTGGGGTTGTTTTCCCTTGAAAGACGTCGGCTGAGAGGGGATCTATTAGAGGTATATAAGATTATGAGGTGTATAGATAGAGTAAATGGTGGTAAGCTTTTTCCACCATTAGATTCGGATAGAACGAGGGGTCACGGCCTTAGGGTGAGGGGGGCTATGTATAAGACTAATATTAGAGGGCATTTTTTCACACAAAGGGTAGTGGGGGTGTGGAATGCACTACCGAGTAAGGTGGTGGGAGCAGGCACGCTAGGGTTGTTTAAGGGTCTCTTGGACAGCCACATGAGCGGTCTGCAGATAGAGGGATATAGGAGGACTGTTTAAATACTTTAATTGTTTCCACAGGCTATTCGGTCCACCTTGTTGACCAACAAGGTGCATGCATTCGGCAGGTCGTGCGAGGGCTGCTCCTGGAGGTTACTTCAGGAGTGGCCTAGTGCTTCATGTCGTTAGTGTATGCTTAAACTGGACCATCAGATGGGCAACATGACAGCTCAGAGCTATCGCTGTTGCTGTGCAGACACATGGATTTGGGCCTGTGTCTGCGGGAGTTTGCGCGTTCCCCCCGTGGTTGCGTGGGTTTTCTCCGGGTGCTCCGGTTTCCTCCCACATCCCAAAAATGTGCTCTTAGGCTGATTGGGTAACAAATTGTCCCTATATTGGTCTCTATATGTCATTAAGACGTTAGGATGGCGGCGCAGGCTCGTTGGGCCGAAGGGCCTGTTTCCCGTGCTGTGTTGTTCTTTGTTCTTTTGTTCTTTGTACTCCTAGCACAGGTAGTAGCATGAGGTTAGATATGGAATAAAGCTCCCTCTATGCTGTCACATCAAACACCCCCAGGACAGGTGCACATGGGGTTACAAATAGAATAAAGCTCCCTCTACACTGTCCCGTCAAATACTCTCAGAACAGATACAGCCTGGGGTTAGATACAGAGTAAAGGTCCTCTACACTGTCCCCCATCAAACACTCCCAGGACAGGCAGAGCAAGGTGTTAGACAGAGAATAAAATTTCCTGTACAATGCTCCATGAAACATACACGGTCAGAATGAATAAAATCTAAATTGAAAGCTAATGTTGAGCATGAAACTATCATTGATTGTTGTAAAAACACATCTGGTTCACTAATGTCCTTCAGTGAAGGAAATCTGCTATCCTTTCCTAATCTGGCCTCCCTGTGACTCCAGAACCACATAATGTGGTTGTCTCTTAACTGCCCCCTGAACCAGCCTGGCAAGCCACTCAGTTCAAGGCCAAGCAGAATGGGCAACAAATAGCTGCCAGCAATGCCCACATTCATGAAAGAATAAACAGAAAGATAACATTTTGAGAATTGTAAATTGGGGGTGATTACTATAAAGATTGTGCATCGTTGTGAATGGGTTAGCCCTCAGCTCATTCTGCTTGTAGTTAACCCTCTAGGGTCCCCACTGGAGGATGTGCAAAATGGCAGAGGTGATTACCTAGAATTCAACATTGAGAATGTACTAATCTGAGGTGACAAAATTGTCTACGAATGCTAATTCTTCTTATATTGGACTGTTGATGCTTAATTTCACTCCAGCCTCCACAACCTCTGGGTAACACCAAATATTAAATACTGCCAAACTTACTCATTTTGCAGTGCGACTATCCGCTCAGTAGCTGCTGTCAGAACCTCCAACTCCATCCCGAGTGGTTTGCTCTTGCCCTCAGCACGCCCCTTTTTCTTTTTTGACATACTGGCTGTTGCTTCTTCCTCCTCGGTCTGAATTAGAACATTACTAGGAAGTTACTTTTGATCAAATAGTCCATGGAACAGTTTCTCACCAATTTCCCACCCTTCTGGATAACCTGACTCTTTGCCATGTGTTCTCCCACCCCCTCAATTCTCTGGTGACGGTGTTGGCTTGACAAGCTGAATGGCCTCCTTCTGGGGAGGATCTTCTGAACAACAGAGATTCTATGAACAAGTCGCAGAAATGATAAGCAAATGAACTGATTATAGTACTGGATCATTCAATATCTCATTTACACATCAGCACCCTGCAAGTCCAGCAACAGCTGAAGGACATTATAATGTTACAATAAGTTCAATTTTAACTGATTTGACACTAAATGTCCATGTCCATAATGGTAATTTCCCATGTAAACATGTCACGCTGCAGTGACAGGCAGCCACCAGCTGTGGCGCCATTGCCAAGTCCCAAACTCTTCAGCCTTTTACTCACAAGTTTATTCAGCGACAAGCTCCATCCTTTTCTACTTTAAGCATTTTGCTTTAAACCATCAATATATAAAGAAAGTTATATAAAAGATGGGGCTAGTACAGGAGAGTAAAACGGAATTAGATCTTCTTACTTGCTGCAAGAGTTCTTGGTCTCCAGCTTATGTAAGAATTCCCAATTCCGTGTATTTTTAAAGAATACTGAGCAGTGGTGAGGATTTCATTACTGTTACCTTTCATCAGTCTCAGCCCAGCAAACAGCCGTCACCATGGCAACAGCGGCAGGCTCCGCCCCCCCATTAACCTAGCACGCACTATTCTTCAGCGTGCAGATATCGCAAACAAAACGAGGGCCCGTGAATAATTCTTCAAAATCCAAATCAAATTAAATGTTTTGTTTTTAAATGTAAGCGCGTACGGTCTTTTTTAAATTTCGGTCGCCACAGCAACAGAACCGGAAGTGGACCAACGCCATGTTGCTTTCGCCCTTTGCATGCTGGAACTTTGGTCCCGGCACCCGGGGAAGCTGGGTGACGGCCAGCCGGCTGCGTGCGCATGCGTTCCTTGAAGGGGGGGGGGCGAGACGGCGGAGGTCGTGACGGCGCATGCGCACCTTGGGAGTGGGCAGGCGGCGGACGTGAGGGCGCATGCGTACCTTGAGGGAGATGTCGGAGGACGTGAGGGCGCATGCGTTTTTTGAGGGACACTTTGGAGGACGTGAAAGCGCATGCGTCTCTTGAGGGAGGCGCCGGAGGACGTGAGAACGCATGCGTCTCTTGAGGAAGATGCCGGCGGACGTGAAAGCGCATGCGTCTCTTGAGGGAGACGCCGGCGGACGTGAGAGCGCATGCGTCCTTTGGGAAGACGGCGAAGGACGTAATGGAGCATATTCCTTTCGCACACAAGCCTGAGAGCACAATTGTTGTCACTTATTTAATAATTCATCAAATATAGATCAAAGCATAGAGGAAAATTAAAAATAAACTCTGGCATCGTTGGGAAACAACATAAGTAGAAGGACCCACATTATTAAATGAAATATTGCACCTATTACAGTAAATCTCACAATACCAGGTTGAAGTCCTACAGGTTTATTTGGGTAGTGCTGTTGGACTTTAACCTGGTGTTGTGAGACTACTTACTGTGTCCACCCCAGTCCTAATGCTGGCCTCTCCACATCATGGCTACCACCTATAGTATAATAATTGCCTGATTGAACATATGACAATATGTTGATTCATGAGCGCAGTACTGAGGGAGTGCTGCACCGTCAGAGGTGCTGTGAGTTTGTCTATGTTAATTCAACACCCTCCTAAGTAACTTAAAAGACGCCATGCAGTTATTATACACAGAAGGGGCCCCAATGCCCTGGCCAATTATAGAATCCCTGCAGAGCAGAAAGAGGCTATTCAGCCTATTGAGTCTGCACTGACTCTCTGATGGAGCATTCAGGCCCAATCTCTTAACCCCACATATTTACCCAGCTAATTCCCCTGAGCTATCTTGGGTCACTAAGGGTCAATTTAACATGGCTGATCCATCTGCATATCTTTAGGCTCTCTCAGGGGAATTTCACAGTAACTTCATTGCGGTGTTAATGTAAGCCACACTTGTGACCAATAAATAAACCTTAAAACTTAATAAAAATCTAACAACAAAGATGAAAAAAGCAAAATACTGTACATGCTGGAAATCTGAAATAGAAACAGAAAATGCTGGAGAAACTCAGCAGGTATGATAGCATTCATGGAGGGAGAAATAGAAAGGTTAAGCATTCACCGGGATGTTGCCTGGACTGGAATGTTCCAGCTACGAAGAGAGATTGGATAGGCTGGGGTTGTTTCAGGTCCAAGTAACCCTTCCACAGAACTGTGTAGAAGGATTGTATAGACTCAAAACGGCAACTCTTGTTTCTCTCCACAGATGCTGCTAGACCTGCTGAATTCAACCAGCATGTTCTGTTTAAAAAAAGATAATTATCAAATTTCTGATTATGGAAGGTTGTTTGCAAGCTGTCTCCTGAGTATATTAAATTAAGAATGACTACACTTTAAAAGTACTTAATTGACTGCAAAGTGATTTGAGAAGCTGCAGAAAAAGAGAACGCGAATGGTATCAGAGTGAGGAACTTTAGCTGAAGTGGAGAGATTGGAGAAACGAAGATTGTTAGAGCAAAGAAGAAAAAAGATTTAAATTTCTTTTGTAAGTCTGCCATCCCTTAGCCAAAAAATATGGTCCTCTCATTCTGGAATATCCACCAAGGGGAAACATGCACTCTACGTCTACCTTCTCAAACCCCTTTAACATCTTATGTATTTAATAGTTCTCCTCTCATTCTTCCAAACTCCCAGAGATATAAGCTTGAACTGCTCAATCTCTCTTCCTAAGTCAAGTTTAAATCTAAGTTTTAAAATGTATTTATTAGTGTTAAAATAGGCTTACATTAACAAGCAATGAAGTTATTGTGAAAATACCCTAGTCGCCATACTCCGGCACTTTCTCGGGTACACTGAGGGAGAATTTAGCATGGTCAATGCACCTAACCAACATGTTTTTCAGACTCTAGGAGGAAACCGGAGCACCCTGAGGAAACCCATACAGATACAGGGAGAACGTGCAGACTCCACACAAACAGTGACTTGAGCTGTCTGGGTCCCTGGCATTGTGAGACAACAATGCTAACCACTGCGCCACCTCAGAAAACATGGGTTTGAAATGACTGGCAAAAGTCAAAAGGGACATGATTAATTTTACGCAGTAAGGTGGGATACAGTGCCTAGGGAGAAGAAGATTCAATCAATAATCATCAAAATAGAATTAGATAAACACTTGAAAAGGAAAAATTTACTAGGCTGTGGGCAAAGGGCAGAGAGGGTGGCATTAGTTGGCGAGCTTTCCCAAAGCACTGGGAAAGCAAAGTGGAGGAAATGGCCTCCTCCTATGCTCCATTATTCTCTTATTCTAACTTTAATGTTTTGTGGGCACTAATTGACAATCATCAGCAGAAGCATCTGTAAAGCTGGAACAGATAAACTTATTTCTTTGTTAAATATTTCCACGTGTCACATAGCTGCTCTATGTATCTACACACCTTCAAAATGGCTTCACAAGCCATGAAACACATTGACACATCCAGAGAGACAAAATGCTGGAAAATCTCAGCAGGTCTGGCAGCATCGGCGGAGAGAGAATAGAGCCAATGTTTCGAGTCTGGAAACAGATCTTCTTTATCCACCTCTTCTTTATCCCTCATCATTTTGTGCGCCTCAGTTACGTCCTCGCCATCACCTCCACCCCCCCCCCCCCCCCCCCCATAGCCTTCCCTACTCTAAGGAAAACAACCCCAGCCTATCTAGTCTCTCTTCGTAGCTGGAACATTCCAGTCCAGGCAACATCCTGGCGAATGCTTAACCTTTCCATTATATTCTATTTTTATTTCATTTTCAGCATCTGCAGAATTTTTAACTGTTTTGGTTAAACAGCGTGCCTGACATAGGATGCTGCCTCCTCACAGTGCCAGGGACCCAGGTTCAGATCCAGCCTCGGGTCACTGTTTACGCGGAGACCGGATGTTCTCTTTGTGTCCGGATGGATTTCTTCTGGGTGCTCCAGTTCCACACACCCCCCCCCCCACACACACACACAGTCCGAAAGATGGGCTGGTTAGGTATTGAAATTCTAAGTTCTCCCTCAGTGTACCCGAACAGGTGCCGGAGTGTGGCTTCTCGGGGATTTTCTTCATTGCAGTGTTAGTATAAGCCGAAAGTTCAAGTTTATTTATTTGTCACAAGTAGTGCTTACATTAACACTGCGATGAAGTTTCTGTGAAAGTCCCCTTGCTGCCATCTGTTTGGGTCAATACCAGTATGTCTTTCAGAAGGTGGGAGGAAATCGGAGCACCCAGAGGAAACCTGCTCAGACAAATGGGGAGAACATGCAGACTCCACACCAGGTCCTACCAGGCCCTCCTACTTGTGACACTAATAAATAAACATAAAGGAGTAAGTTCCTTGTTTATGTCGTGGGATCTTTTACATATAACTGAGCAGGCAAATGGAATCTTGGTTTCATGCTTCATTGAAAAGATTGCATTGTTGACAGTGTGGCACTCCCTCAGTAACACACTGGGAGAGTCAACCTAGATTAATTTTCTTAAATTTACTTCCCCTCCCATGGTTACCAACATTCCTGTCTGTGAAAATACTTCCCCCAAAACAATTCTGTAAGAACTGATAAAACTCGACCCCTCTTGCAAATCTCCATCTTGGGGATTGAACCCAAAGCTTTTAAAGTTTATTTATTAGTGTCACAAGTAGGCTTACATTAACACTGCAATGAAGTTACCGTGAAAATCCCCTATTTGCCACACTCCGGCGCCTGTTCGGGCACTCTGAGGGAGAATGTAGCATAGCCAATGCTGAGTGCATTAGAGAGGCAAGATATAGTTGCTGTGCTTGAATCTGCCTTTATTTCCATCCCTCCATGCGTAATGCCTTGGGGTGGGAAGGGGTGGGGGGAGGGGGTGGAATAGATAAGTTTTATACACAGATTTTTGCAGTAAATTAGAAATACAACACTCTATTGATCATTGTGGACTGTGGACAGCAGGACCTGGAATGTGAAATGAGGACTAAGTGTGCTGTGGGTTTAACAGGAGCTCTGTGAGTTGACAGTGCAGAAGCAGAGCAGACAGTGAGACTGGAGAGTAAAGGGTTACAGCACTGCTGCTGGTTCCACAGACACACAGAGCCTCACCAGAAAGCCCTGGAAACTCCGCCAGCAGCTCTCTTCCTCCATCCCTCTGCTTCTCCCTCTGATTTCTTTCCCTTCCCCCCCTTACCTTTCTCTCTCCCATTTCCCTTTTCTTTTCCCTTCTTCCCTCCGTATCTCCCCTTCCTCTTCCTTTCCTCCCTCCCCGTCTCTTTCTCTCTCCCTTCTTCTCACTTCCTTCTTCGTTCTGTCTTTCTCACTGTCCCTCCCTGCCTCTCCCACCTTCTCTCCATCTCTCCCTCCCTCTCTTCCCCTCCATTAAATCTCCCCCCCCGCTCCCCCTCCCCCTCTCTCCCTCCCACCCTCCCTCTCTCTCTCTCCATCTCCCCCTCCCTCCCTCCCGTCTCCCCTCCCCTCCCTCCTCTCCCTCCCTCTTCCTCTCCCTTCCCTCCCTCCCTCTCTGTCCCTACTCTCCCCCTCTCTGTCCCCCACTCTCCCTCTCCGTCCCTCACTCTCTCCCTCTTCATCCCTCTCCCTCCCTCCTCCCCTCCCTCCCTTCTCCCCCTCCCCTCCATCCTCCCCCTCCCTTCCTCCATCATCTCCCTCCCTTCCCCTCCCTCCATCCTCCCTCCCCCTCCTCTCCCTCCATCCTTCCCCTCCCTCCCTCCATCCTCCCTCCCTCCCTCCTCCAATCCTCTCCCTCCCTCCATTCTCTCCCTCCATCCTCCCCCTCCCTCCCTCCATCCCCCTCCCTCCCTCCCATCCTCCCCTCCCTCCCTCCATCCCCCTCCCTCCCTCCACCCTCCCCCCTCCATCTCTCCCCTTCCCTCCCTCCCTCCCTCCATCTCCCTTCCTCCCTCCCTCCCATCTCCCCCTCCCTCCCTCCATCTCCCCCCTCCCTCCCCCTCCCTCCTCCCCTCCTCCCCTCTCTCTCTGTCCCTTCCCCCTCCCCTTCTACTCCCTCCATCCTCCCCCTCCCTTCCCCCCCTCCCGCCCCTCATCCCCTACCTCTCTCTCCCCTCCCTCCTCCCCCCTCCCTCTCTCTCTGTCCTCCCCCCCTCCCCCTCCCTCCTCTCCTTTCTATCTTTTCTCCTCCCTCATTCCCTCTCTCTCTCTCTCTCTCTTTTTCTCTCTTCCTTCTTTCCCTCTATCTTTCCTTTTTCTCTCTCTCTCTCTCTCTCTCTCTCCCTCCACTTCCCTTTCCTGCAACAGAGACCATTGGGAAACTGAGGTGCCAGGAGCCAAAAGGAGAAGATGTTGCCTTTTATCTGTGGGATTGTGGAAGGTCAGTGATAGATTTCCCCCACCCCCCCCCCCCCCCCCCCCCCCCCACTGCCTCTGGAGTGCCTGCAGCCCCTTCCCCTCTCACCCCCGCCGCCCCTTCCCTAGTGCTGCACAGAGCTGACAGCTGCTTTGACATATTAGTTAACCAGCAATTTTAAAAGCACCGTCTCCACGCTGTCTTTGGACAAGAGAGAATTCCTCGTCTTTAATTTAGGGATAGCGGGGCCTTCCTATCCAGCAGAATTACCGGTGTCCCGGAATCACGGGGAAATCCTGGCTGACAAAAACCTGAGAGAAAAATCTCCACACCCTGACAGAGATTTTCTCTTTTTCTTCAGAGTTCCCTTTCGAATATCAGTGATTAAAAATCTTACAGATGGGAGTTGGCCTGATCGTGAGGGGTTCGGGGAGGGGGGAAGGCCGGGGTGGGGGGGTGGGTGTCGTGTGGTTAAAAATCTCCAGGAATGTCACCCACCCGGAGTTGACAACAGCTGACCTGATACGGAGGGAGGGTTCCTCCCCTCGGCGTTGTAGTCAGGGCAATGCTGTTGCTGTGTGGTTAGCAGGAGGGTATTTGGAGGTGGCATAGTGGTTGGCGCTGCTGCCTTACAGCGCCAGGATTCGATCCCCGGTTTCGGCACTGTCTCCGCCTGGGTTTCACAGAACCCTGCAGTGCAGAAAGAGGCCCTTTGGCCCATCGAGTCTGCACCGAACACAATCCCCACCCATGCCCTACCCCTATGTATTTTACCCACTAATCCCTCTAACCTCCACTACCCTGGGCACTAAGGCAATTTCTTAGCACGGCCAATCGACCTAACCCACACATCTTTGGACTGTGGGAGGAAACCGGAGCACGCAGAAGAAACCCACGCAGACACGAGGAAAACGTGCAGACTCCACACAGACAGTGATCTGAGCCGGGAATCAAACCCAGGACCCTGGAGCTGTGAAGCAGCAGTGCTAACCACTGTGCTATCATATCATTTCCTCCGGATGCTCCACTTTCTTCTCACATTCGAAAAGATGTGCAGGCTAGGTGCTTTGGCCATGTTAAATTGACCCATAATGTTCCAAAATGGAGTGCCTGCACTCCATCCTGGAGGTCGGAGGGATAAACAGGATAAATATGTGGAGTTACGGGGATAGGCCCAGGATTGGATTGTTTTTGGTGCAGAGCCTGAATGGGCCAAATGGCCTCTCCCTGCACTGCAGAGATTCTACGGTTCTATATGAGGATCCCATCTGACAAGTACTTTAGTTTAATGGGATGTGGGGCTTGTGTAGACGGGTATCCTTTTAATTTAAAGTTTATTTTTTAGTGTCACAAGCAGGCTTACATTAACACTGCAGCTAAGTTACTGTGAAAATCCCAGAATTGCTAAGCTCTGGCACCTGTTCGGGTACACTGAGAGTGAATTTAGCATGGCCAATGCACCTAACCAGCACGTGGGAGGAAACTGGAGCACTCAGAAGAAACCCATGCAGACACGGGGAGAACTTGCAGACAGTATCCCAAGCCAGGAATTGAACTGAGGCTCTGTGAGGCAGCAGTGTTAACCACTGTGTCACTGTGCTGCCCTGTTAAGAAACCAGCATGGCAGATTGATTAACTGGCCTGGGTAATGATCTGTTTTGACTGCAGATATTTGGATAACTACAACATGGGCACGGTGGGATGGAATGGTCTGTGCTCTGAAATTCTCTGATCACTTTTGTATTTGAATCATAGAATCCCCACAGTGCAGAAGGAGGCCATTTGGCCCATCCAGTCTGCACCAACCACAATCTCACCTAGGCCCTATCCCCATAACCCTACTCATTTGTCCTGCCAATCCCCTTGAGAGGCAATTTAGCATGGCCAATCCACCTAACCTGCACATTTTTGGACTGTGGGAAGAAACCGGAGCACCCAGAGAGAACCCATGTAGACACGGGGAGAACGTGCAGACAGGGGAATTTCACAGTAACTTCATTGTAGTGTTAATGTAAGCCTTATTTGTGACTAATACAGTAGTACCAGGGTGGCAATACTAGGGCAGCACAGTAGCACAGTGGTTAGTACTGCTGCTTCACAGCTCCAGGGTCCTGGGTTTGATTCCTGGCTCGGGTCATTGTCTGTGTGGAGTTTGCACATTCTCCTCGTGTCTGCATGGGTTTCCTCCGGGTGCTCCGGTTTCCTCCCGCAGTCCAAGGATGTGCAGGTTATGTTGATTGGCTAAGAAATTGCCCCTTAGTATCCAGTGTTGCGTAGTTCTTGGAGAGATTAGTGTGTATAATATGTACAGATTTGGAGGTAGGGCATGGGTGAGATTGTGTTGGTGCAGACTCGATGGGCTGAAGGACCTCTTTCTGCACTGTAAGGTTCTATGATTTCTATGAAATAAATAAACTTTAAAACAGTGACCCGATGTTGGAATTGAACCCAGGACCCTGATGCTGTGAGACAGCAGTGCTGACCATTGTGCCACTGAGGCTGTTCCTAATTGCTCCTTGAGAAGGTCTTAAATCAGTTCTGTCATGTGGTGTAGGTACCATGCTGCTGTTAGGCAGGGAATTCCAAGATTTTGACGCAGCGACTGCGATAGGATGGGCGATATGTTTCCAAGTCAGGATGGTGAGTGGCTTGGAGGGGAACTTGCAGTTGGTGGTGTTCCCAGGTATCTGCTGCCCTTGTCCTTTGATATAAATTCTGACTCGATTATTTTCATTAATCCAAGTACATTCAGCTTCACTGATATAAGCACAGAGAGCAATACCTTTCTAAATCACCAACCCTGTCTCAGCTGGAGCATTGTGTTCAACTCAGGGCGTCAAACTTAAGCAGGGTTCAATGCCTTGGGCAGGGTGCAGTAGAGATTTTCTGGAATAAATGCTTTGGATGAGAGCCAGTGATGAGGAGAGAATGAAGAAACTGGGATGTTTTGATTTTATTACTGTCACATGTATTAATATACAGTAAAAAATATTGTTCTTTGTGCACTATACAGACAAAGCATACTGTTCATAGAGTACACGGGGAGAAGGAAAGGAGAAGGTGCAGAATGTAGTGTTACAGTCACAGCGAGGGTGTAGAGAAAGATCAACTTAGTGCAGGTATGGCCATTCAAAAGCCTGACAGCAGCAGGGAAGAAGCTGTTCTTGAGTCAGTGGTACGTGACCTCAGACTTTTGTATCTTTTTCACGATGGAAGGAGGTGGAAGAGGGAGGAAAACGTGCAAGTCTGCGCAGACAGTGACCCAAGGATGGGATTGAATGCGGGTCCCTGATGCTGTGAGGCTAACCACCATGTGTCAAGGTCATCCCTATTGCTTTTTCCCAACGGAAAAAGGTGGAAGAGGAGGAGACAGTGCAGATTCCCAAGGAGTGCATCAGGTCCTTGATTATGCTGTCTGTATTCATGGGAAGTGTAGACAGAGTCAGTAGATGGGAGGTTGGTTTGAGTGATGGACTGGGCTTCTTTCATGTCTCTTTGCAGTTTCTTGTGGTCTAGAACATAGAACATTACAGGCCCTTTGGCCCTCGATGTTGTGCTGAGCTGTGTCCAATCCCAAGATCAAGCTATCCCACTCCCTATCATTCTGGTGTGCTGCATGTGCCTGTCCAATAACTGCTTGAAAGTTCCTAAAGTGTCCGACTCCACTATCATAGCAGGCAGTGCATTCCACACTCCAACCACTCCTTGAGTGAAGAATCTACCTCGGACATCCCTCCTATATCTCCCGCCTTGGACAGGGCAGAAGTCACTTCCGCAATATGTGGCAAACCAGAGGTGATTTTTTTTTATATGAAAGCTTTGGGGAAATTGTTAGCCTTAGCAAGGATGTTGGTAACCAAGGTAGATATGTTTAAATTCATTGGTATTTACTAGGTGCAAGATGGGGAGAATATCCCTACATGATAATTGCTGTGATCTGGAATTCTTTTCTTGAAAGTCAATGGAAACAGATTTTGATAGAAACTTTCAAAAGTGAATTGAATATTTTTTCAGAAATAAGAAATTTTCAGGAAAATGGGGAAAGAGCAAGAGAGGTTTGATGGCTGTTGAAAGAGTGAGCACAATGGGCTGAATGGCCTTTGTTCTAAGGTTCTGTTTATCGTAGCTTATTCTCTGATTTAGTGTGAGCTAGTGCAACGGATTCTGGGGCTTCCTAGACATTTTGTGGGGTTCAAGTTTTTCCCTTAACTGTCAAAGCAGCTCACAGAATCCCTATTGTGCAGAAGAGGCCATTCAAACCACTACTACCAATCAAATCCCACCTAGGCCTTATCCCCATAACCCTACATATTCACCTAGCTAATCCCCTTGACACTAAGGGGCAATTTAGCACGGCCAATCAACCTAACCGGCATATCTCTCAGACTATGAGAGGAAACTGGAGCACCCAGAGGAAACCCATGCAGATATGGAGAGAATGTGCAAACTCCACACAAACAGTGACCCAAGCTGGGAATCGAACCCAGGTCCCTGGCGCTGTGAGGCAGCCGTGCTAACCACTGTGCTCATCTTGTCTTGATGCCCTCTGGTTGCTTGTCCGCTGGTGGGACCAGAGAGAATAACAGTGATATCAAAAAAGCCTCATCAAATTTTAAGTAATATGGTGAAGCTTGCTTTGGTTTTGGAAGACAATTTCTCCCCATGGTTAGGCACAGAGTGACAGCCATGATTGGATAGGGAGAAGGGGTGGAGAGACATAGTGAAAACATCATCAGACTAGTTATCCAGAGGCCCAGTCTAACGATCTCTGGAAATGGGTTCAATTCCCACTGTGGCAGCTGGGTGGAATCAGAATTCAGTTAATAATATTCTGGAACTGAAAGCTGGGATGAGATTCTCTGCCCTCAGTGTTTTTTCCCTGAGGTGATATGCCGTTGGCAGGATCTTCTTACACACCATTGTCAATGGGAATTCCCATTTGATTTGTTCTCACTGGAGCGATGACGATTGAGGGGAGACCTGATAGAAGTCTACACGATTATGAGATGCGCGGACAGAGTGGATAGTCAGAAGCTTTTTCCCAGAGTCAATTACCAGGGGTCATAAGTTTAGGGTGCGAGGCGTAAAGTTTAAAGGAGATGTGCGAGGCAAAGTTTTCACACAGAGGGTGGTGGGTGCCTGGAACTCGCTGCTGGGCGAGGCAGTGGAAGCAGATACGATAGTCACTTTTAAGGGACGGCTTGACAAATACGTGAATAGGATGGGAATGGAGGGATATGGTCCTTCGAAGGGCAGGGGGCTTAGTTCAGTCAGGCAGCATGGTTGGTGCAGGCTTGAGGGGGGACAGGGCCTGTTCCTGTTCTGTAATTTTCTTTGTTCTTAAGCCACCCTATGCTGCTGGGAACCCCCTCGGGGGGGTGGGGGGGGTGGGTGGAATGTGCCACTGTCAGGATCAGTGAATCCCGCTGGTGCAAACGGCCAAAGAATTAGAACATAGAACATAGAACATTACAGCACAAACAGGCCCTTCAGCCCACGAATTCCAGCCTCAGTCTCAGTAACTAAGACCATGACAACCGTCATCAATCACTATAACAACATCTGACTCAGTAATGTCCTCTAGAGTGGATAGGGTGAACCTTTTTCCTCGGATGGAGATGGCTAGCACAAGGGGACATAGCTTTAAATTGAGGGTTGATAGATATAGGACAGATGTGAGAGGTAGGTTCATTACTCAGAGATTGGAAGGGCGTGGAATGCCCCGCCTGCAACTGTAGTGGATTCGCCAACATTAAGAGTATTTAAATAGTCATTGGATAATCATATGGATGATGTTGGAATAGTGTAGGTTAGATGGGCTTTAGACTGGTTTCGCAGGTTGGCACAACATCGAGGGCCGAAGGGCCTGTACTGCGCTATAAGGTTCTATCTTCTAGGGAAGCAAATCTGTAGTACTTAACTGGTCTGGCCTACTCGTGACTCCAGACCCACAGCAATGTGGTCAACTCTTCATTGCCCTTTGAAATGGCCGAGCAAGCCACTCACATGGAGGGTAATTAGGGATGGACAACAGATAATTAGATACAAAGGTGAAGCCATGACCTGATGGTATTATTAATCAGCTGATGTCCTGGGGACCCAGGTTCGAATCCTGCCATGGCAGATGGTGGAATTTGAATTCAACAAAACAAATCAGGAATTAATAATTTACTGGTGACCATTGTCGATTGTTGGAAAAACCCATCTGCTTCATTAATGCCCTTTAGAGAAGAAAATCTGTCATCCATACCTGGCCTGGCCTACATATGACTCCAGAGCCATGTGATCGACTCTGAAATGGAGAGCAGTGGCAGATAGACAGTAAATGCTGGCCCAGCTAGCGATTCCCACATCTCATACATAAATTTAAAAAAATGTACCCACACATTTCTAGATTCAGTCCGATAAAACTTGCGTAAACCTTCTCAAGTGCCTCTATATCCTTTCAATCATGATGGTGGCACAGTGGTTAGCGCTGCTGCCTCACAGCACCAGGGTCAACTCCTCGTTTGGGTCACTGTCTGTGCCGAGTCTGCACATTCTCCCCGTGTCTGTGTGGGTTTACTCTGGGTGCTTTGGTTCCTCCCACAGTTCAAAGACTTGCAGGTTAGGTGGATTGGCCATGCTAACTTCTCCCTCAGTGTACCTGACCAGGCACCGGAGTGTGGCTACTAGGAGATTTTCACAGTAACTTCATTGCATTGTTAATGTAAGCCTATTTGTGACACTAATAAATAAAACTTAATAAACTCTGACCAGAACTGCAAACAGTCCTCAAAGTGTGTGGTCTAACTAAGGTTTAATGCAAAGATAACAGAGTTTTCCTCTTTTCAATTCTAATCCTGTAGAGATTAAGCTGAGCGCTTGGTTTGCTTTCCGTACAGCTGGAGGGAAGGGAGGGGTGGGGAGTGTTGAGGTGACGGTTCATCCAGGGGAATCTGGACTGCTGTGGCAACATGCACTTTCACATGTGCATTGTAGCCTGCAGCTATGGATAGTGATGGTAGAGGCACCAATATTCACATGGCTCAGCAGGGATCTGTCCCACTCTCACCGCCTACCGCTGGTGTGTGTTGGAAGGGATTTAGAGATTTATATTCAACCTGCTGAGCCACATTATAAAGGCACCTTCTTCTGGGTGGCACTCATAGAAACACAAGATAGGAGCAGGAGGAGGCCATTGGACCCTTCGAGTCTGCTCTATCATTCCTCACAATCATGGCTGATTGTCCAAGCCTAATCCTGCTTTCTCCCCATAACCTTTGATCCCATTCGCCTCCTTCCACCCTACTCCACCCGACTCTATCACCACATCCTGCAGTTCCCGTCTTTTTGGAGTATTTTAAAGTTTATTAATTTGTAGTCACAAGTAGACTTACATTAACACTGCAAGGAAGTTACTGGGGAGAATTGAGCATGGCCAATGCATCTAACCAGCACATTTTTTGGACTATGGGAGAAAAGTGGAGCACCCAGAGGAAACCCGGGTAGATATGGGGAGAATTTGCAGCCACCACTTGAATACATTCAATGTTTTGGCATCAACTACTTCTTGTGGTAATGAATTCCACAAGCTCACCACTCTTTGGTAAAGAAATGTCTCCTCACCTCCATCCTGAATGGTCTACCCTGAATCCTGTGACCCCAGGTTCTGGACTCCCCCACATTGGGAACATCCTCCCTCCCTCCACCCTGTCTAGTCCTGTTAGAATTTTATAAGTCTCTGCATAATTCCCCTTCATTCATCTGAACTCCAGCAAAAACAATCCTAATGTAGTCAACCTCTCATACATCATTCCTGCCATCCTGGAATCAGCCTGATAAACTTTTGCTTCAGAGCAAGAACAGAAAAGGAGATCGAAACTACACGCAATATTCTAGGTGGGGCCTCACCAAGGCCCTGTATAATTGCAACAACACAATCCCTGCTCCTGTACGCGAAATCTCTCGCAAATGAAGGCCAACATACCATTTGTCTTCTGATAGAGCTTCTGGTTCAGAGGCAAGAATGTCACCCATCCCTCCTGCAGGCAGGGTGGTGAGTTTTATAAAAATACATTCATAGGATATATGGGCGTTGCTAGTTTCCCATCTCTAGTTGCCCTGGAGGTTTTTATGAAATGTTTTGATAGGGTGGATGCAGAGAGGGGAAGAGGATAACGAGAGGAGATCAATGTAAGATAGTCACCAAGGGGGGAAATATGGAACTCACTACCACAGGTTGAATATGACCGCTGTAATAAAGGGAAAATTAGATAAAGTTATCAAGGAGAAGACATGATGATACATTTAGATGAAGGACAGGAGGTTCAAGAGAGTCATGAATACCAGTAAGAGCTGGCTGGGCCAAATGGCCTGTGTCTGCGTCATATACCCTGTGTAATGCTGTGTAAAATAACAAACGCTGCTCTATTCCAGCTTGTCTCCTTCCACACTCCTCCATCCAACCCTAGCACCACATCCTGCAATTCCTGTCTTTTCACAATATTTTAAAGTTTATCAATTTATAGTCTCAAGTAAGCTTACATTAACACTGCAAGGAAGTTACTGGGGAGAATTGAGCATGGCCAGTGCACCTAACAGCACATCTTTTGGACTATGGGAGAAAAGCGGAGCACCCAGATGAAACCCATATAGATATGGGGAGAACTTGCAGACTCCACACAGACAATGACCCAAGCTGGAATCGAACTCAGGTCCCTGACACCGTGAGGCAGCAGTGTTAACCACTGTGCCACTGTGCTGCCCACTTACCCAGTTTCCCCATGAATGCCGGGTTGTTGAGTTACATTTCACAGTGAGACACTAGTTAGCCCTGGGACCTGGGATCCGCCAGGGACCTGAGTTCAATTCCTAGCTTGGGTTACTTCTGTGTGGAGTTTGCACGTCCTCCCCATGTCTGTGTGGGTTTCCTCCGGGTGCTCCGGTTTCCTCTCACAGTCCAAAGATGTGCTGGTTAGGTGGATTGGCCAAGCTAAATTGCTCCTTCGAGTTTGGGGGACTAGCTAGGATTAATGCATGGGGTTATGTGGATAGGAGCTGGGTGGGATTGTGTTCGGTACAGACTTGATGGGCCGAATGACCTCCTTTTGCACTGCAAGGATTTTATGATTAAGTTTCCATGGTGGGATTTGAGAACGCAAAGTCAGGTTGTCCAATACAATAACTGCTCGACTGTCCATTAACCCCTGCTGTCACTAGCAAACAATTACTAACGGGTTCTTGTCTCTGTCTGTTCTCTCTGTAGGTTTCTATGGTCGACCATGGTCAATGGAACAGAGGCTGGTGCTGTTCAAATGGTAATGTAGACAATGTGTAGACTGATCACATTCGCAATCTGAGGATTTGGGAGAAGGAACATGCATTAATCCCTGATCAAACCCTTGTACTAGGTTTTAACATTGGCCATTTTACCTCAGTGTCATTCTCCAATTGGAGTTTCCTGTTGTGGCCTGGGTAGCTCAGAGGAGGAAAGAAAGAAGCTGGTGCAGCCATCCGCTCTGAGGGTTTGACTCTTACTGCTTTGTTGTCCCACTCAACCTTTCTGATTCAACTCCTGCCATTGTTGTTGGGCTGGAGAATGCTTCCTATTTGTTAACCATAGAATCTCTACAGTGCAGGAAGAGGCCATTCAGTCCATTGGGACTATTCCGACCCCAGCATCCCGACCAAGTCCTTCCCCCTGCCTAAGCTTGTAACCCTGAATATTTACCACAGTCAATCCCCCTAACCTGCATATCCCTTGGATTGTGGGAGGAAACCGGAGCACCTAGAGGAAACCCACGCAGACACGGTGAGAACATACAAACTCCACAACTTCTTCCCTATAACCCTGACATTGCCCTCAGCCACTCAGCCCCGAGCCCTCCTTGAACCTGTCCACTCTCTCCATCTCCCTCTCTTCTTCTGAGAGTTTCCCTTTGTGTTTCGGCATGTCTCCATACTTTCATTCCTCTCTGTCTCTGTGATTCCTCCAGCTCAGGAATATCCTCAATGCTGACTAGGCTTGGTTTTTCATGACCCCATCATTAGTGGCCGTATCTTCAGCTGCTTCAGCCTCAGGCCAAGGAATTCTCTCCCTGAATCTCTTTGTCTCTCTCTCTTTCTCTCCACCCCTCTCTCTCACTGCCTTCTCTCTTGCTCTCTCTCTCTCACTGCCCTCTCTATCTTTTTCTCTCTTTCTCTCTCTCCTCTGCTCTTTCTCTCTTCCCCCTAATACTCTCCCCATCTCTCTGTTTCTCTCTTCTCTCCCCCCACTCTGTCTGTCTCCCTGTCTCTCTCCATCCCTCCATCCCTCTCAGTTCCCCCAATCTCTCTCTCTTCCCCCTCTCTTTTGTCCCCCTCTTTTTCTTCTCCTTTCCCGTTTTATTTCTTTTGCCTCCACTGTCTCGCCCACACTTTCCCCCCTCTTTTTCTTTCTCTCTCCCCCCTCTCTCTCTCCCTCCACTCTCTCTGTCTCTCACTCTCTCTATCTCCCCACCTTTTCCATCATCCCATTCTCTCTCTCTCTCTCTCTCTGTCCCCCCGTCTCTCTCTTTCTCTCCTTTTCTCTCCTCTCCCTCTCTCTTGTTCCCCCTTTCTCTCCTCTCCCTCTCTCTCGTTCCCCCTTTCTCTCCTCTCCCTCTCTCTCGTTCCCCCTTTCTCTCCTCTCCCTCTCTTGCCCTCTTTTGCCTCCACTCTGTCTGTTCCCCATACGCTCTCCCCCTCTCTCTCTTTCCCCCTCTCTCTTCTCTCCCTCCTACTCTCTGTCTCCCCCAATCTCTCCGTTCCCCAGCTCTTTCTTCCCACTCTCTCTCTCTCCTCCCTTTCCCTCCTGTCTCTCTCTCTCTCTCTCCCCTGCTCTCTCCCTTTTCTCTTTCTCTCTAACTCCCCATCTCTTTCTCTCCCCACCAGTTCTCTTTCTTTTTCTTTCTCCCCACTTACATACTCAACCCCCAATCTCTCTCTCTCTCTCTCCCTACTTTCTCACTCCCTGCTCTCTCTCACTTCTCCCTCTCTCTCCCCCTTCTCCATCTCTCTCCCCGCTCTCTCTCTTCCCCACTCTCTCTCTCCCCAACTCTTTCACTCCACTCTGTCTTCCCTGCTCTCTCTCTTTCTTGCTCTCTCTTTGCTCTCCGCCCTGCTCTCTCTCTTCCTCAAGTCTCTCTCTCTCTCTCTTTCCCTTCCCTACATACTCATCCACCCACTCTCTCTCCCCTGCTCTCTCTCTCCCCACTCGCTCTCTATCTCTCTTCTCCACTTTCTCCCTGCACACTTTCTCTCCCCAATCTCTCTCTCTCCTTTCTCTCTCTTTCTCTCTCTCGCCCTTCGCTCTCTGCCCCGCTCCCTCTCTCTCTCTCCCCCCACCACTCCACCCTCTCCCTCTCCCCTTTCACTGATTAAGACAAACACAGAAATGACAAATTCGAAAGGATCAGAGAACGGGTTTCTGAATATGACTTTATTTAAGATAAGTAATCGAGCTTGAGAGGTGTGGCTCATTTGCTGGATGTGAGATGTATTTATCCACAGCAACCCACTGTCTCCAAACAGAAACAATATCTTCAAGCCTTGCGCCATTTTGTTTTAACTGGAATATATGTAGAAGGAGCAGAGTAGATCATTCAGCCCATTGAGCCTTCTCTGCTATTCAACAAGGCCATAGCTGATTAGATAAGAAGCTTAAATCTGCATTCCACCTACCCCTCAACTTATCAAAAATTTATCCACCTTTGCCTGAAAAATATTCAAAGAATATTCAAAGAATATTCCAGCACTTTTTCCGGAAGATTATGAATATGAATGAAGAAATATAGCCTGAGGTTCCCCACTGTTTATTTTAAAATTTATTTATCAGTGTCACAAGTACATTTACATTAATACCGTAATGAAGTTAGTGTGAAAATCCCCCAGCCGCCGCACTCCGGTGCCTGTTCAGGTACACTGAGGAAGAATTTAGCATGGCAAATGCACCTGAACCAGAATGTCTCTCGGACTGTGGGAGGAAACCAGAGCATCCGGAGGAAACCCACGCGGACATGGGTAGAACAGCAAACTCCACATAAACAATGACCCAAGCCGAGCATCGAACCTGGGTCCCTGGCGCGCTGTGCGATAGCGTTGCTAGCCATTGTGCCACTGTGCCGCCCTTGCTTTTGCTGTGGCAATGCTCGGCCAATCAGAGTTGACATGCCAACCAATCAGCACCCTTTCCTCCAGTAATACCAATTGTTGTAATTTGACATTCTGGGCATTTGTCCTGATGAGTACAAAATGAAAAACTTCAACAAGAAATCTCTTTTCAGCAATATTGAAACTACTAAATGACTGATTTCACCAGCGGTTTTGTGTCAGTGTGGAATCATCCAACCAAAAAGATGGGATCAGCTCATATCAGACCTTACTGGGTGGCCTGTGAAAATAGTTGAGGAATTCAGAACCTTTGGGGGTGAGGGCTGATTGTTAACCCATTTCCGGGCAATTAGAACAAAGGAGTGAATATAAGACCAGCCGTGGGAAATTGATTCTGATAGTTTGGCTCGAATGCAGAAATACTGCCTTCAGGAATTCTCTCGTTATTTATTTGCAAATTACCCTTCTTCATAATTACACCTTTTGGCAGAGGAGAGTGATTAGAGTTCTGACCTAGTTTGAAAATGGAACTGATCTCTCAATCCTAATTGTATCATTCTCTAATTATACAATTCAATCATCAGTAATGATTCTGAAGCTGCCAGAGACAAGGGCTATTTTTGTTCTCATTGTATCATTGAGAGAAGTCATTGTTAGTGTCATTGTCATCAAACACTCCCAGGACAGGTACAGCACAGGGTTAGATACAGAATAAAACTCCCTCTACACTGTCCCCATCAAACACTCCCAGGATAGTACAGCATGGGGTTAGATACAGAGTAAAATTCCCTCTACACTGTCCCCATCAAACACTCCCAGGACAGGTACAGCATGGGGTTAGATACAGAGTAAAACTCCCTCTACACTGTCCCCATCAAACACTCCCAGGACAGGTACAGCACGGGGTTAGATACAGAGTAAAGCTCCCTCTACACTGTCCCCCACCAAACACTCCCAGGACAGGTACAGCACGGGGTTAGATACAGAGTAAAGCTCCCTCTACACTGTCCCCATCAAACACTCCCAGGACAGGTACAGCACGGGGTTATACAGAGTAAAGCTCCCTCTACACTGTCCCCCACCAAACACTCCCAGGACAGGTACAGCACGGGGTTAGATACAGAGTAAAGCTCCCTCTACATTGTCTCCCATCAAAGACTCTCAGGACAGGTACAGCACGCGATCAGATACAGGGTAAAGCTCCCTCTACACTGTCTCCTGTAACATTGTTTTCTTGATCCTACACTTGTTAACATATGTTCACATTGCTCTGTATCCGTCCCATTCTTTGATGCTGTCTTTACCTCTGGCCTTACTGATTGTAATATGACGACACTGTGACTGTATGAGTGTGCGGTGAATGTCTCTCCTGTAACGGCAGTGGCTGCAAACACAGCCTCTCAATATAACTGACCTTCTCTTCCTCTTCCTCAGAATCCAATTCTCACACCCTGAGAGAGCAATGTTCCAGACTGTCCACTGCAACAGTGCAGATTTACTTTTGATTTTGGTTCGAGAGCTTCAAGTTTTTAGGTGTCCAGATCACCAACAATCTGTCCTGGTTCCCTCCATGCTGACACTCTAGTTAAGAAAACCCATCAGTGCCCCTATTTTCTCAGAAGATTAAGGAAATTTGGCATGTCAGCTGCGACTCTCACCAACTTTTACAGATGCACCGCAGAGAGTATTCTTGTATCACAGCTTGGTATGACTCCTGCTCTGCCCTAGACCACAAGGAACTACAAAAGATCGTGAATGTAGCCCAATACATCATGCAAACCAGCCTTCCATCTATTGACTCTGTCTACACTTCCCGCTGCCTCAGCAAAGCAGCCAGCGTAATTAAGGACCCCATGCACCCCAGACATTCTTCTGCCTTCTTCCTTTGGGAAAAAGATACAAAAGTCTGAGGTCATGTATCCAATCGACTCGAGAACAATTTCTTCCCTGCTGCTGTCAGACTTTTGAATGGACCTTTTGTATGAAGTTGATCTTTCTCTACACCCTAGCTATGGCTGTAACGCTACATTTTGCCCTCTCTCTCCTTTCTTTCTCTATGAACGGTATGTTTTGTCTGCACACAAGAAACGATATTGTTCACTGTATGCTAACACCATGTGACAAAAATAAATCAAATCAGAAACGAGCTTGTTTTTGTTTCCTGTCAGGATGCAGAGGTGGGGGCTAAATGTCTACATGTACGGCCCAAAGGATGATCTGAAGCACAGGTTGCTATGGAGAGAGACATATTCAGCGGAAGAGTCAGGTAAGGAGCAAGAGGGGTTGGCGGGGGGGAAGAGGGGTGATGGTGAAGGTGGTGGCAGAATGGGATGATGGAGGGCAGGGGTGGATGGAGGGGGGAGGTTATTGAAGGGGGTACTCTGGGGTCACGAGCTCTTGTCCTTGTTGCAAATCTGTTGTATTGAAGAGTTGATTGAAGCAGTTTATATTTCTTTAAAGCTCGCGTGGGCCTCTTTTCTCATGTCATCTACAATCTGCGTCAGTCCTTCTCTCTTTAATCGTTCAAATATTGTATCCAGGGAGTTAGCTCCATTTTGGTCTGAACCCAGCGGGCATTAGAAACAAAAACATGGTCCGGAAAACGTCCCAATCACAGAAAACAACTTGCATTTATATAGCACCCTTCTAATATAAGAATTGGGCCTCCTTAAACTTACTCCAGTGTAAGGACCTCAATCACGCTGTGGGATTTGCCTATTGAAGTGTGAAGTTCCTGATTAAGGACCCAATTGATGGGCCAATCAGTGAGCCTTTGCTTTGTATTTACCGGGAGTGTCAGTTCCTCTGACGCTCCCCGGAGGTAGATTGCTAATTACTAACACTCTGTCTACTGCTGTTAGAGTTTGTAAAGAAAGGGATTTTGGTGAAGGGACTGCTGGCTCTGCAGACTGATTATATCCAGCATTCGATAAATATGGACTAGAAAGCAGGAAGATTGTGATGGAGCTGTGTAAAACACTGGTTAGGCCACAGCTAGAGTATTATTTGCAGTTCTGATCACCATACTATAGGAAGGTTATGATTGCACTAGAGAGGAAGCAGAGGGGATTCACCAGGACGCTACCAGGCTTCGAGTGTTTAAGCTCCAAAGAGAGGTTGATCAGCCTGGGGTTGTTTTCCCTAAAGCACCGAAGGCTGAGGGGGGAGCTCATCGAGTTATACAAAATTATGAGGAGCATAAGATAGCTTGGAAGAAAATTTTCCCCTCAATAAAGGGGTTAATAACTAGGGAGCATAGATTTACCTGGACAGATATAGCACAGAGTTAGATACAGATTAAAGCTCCCTCTACACTGTCCACCATCAAACACTCCCAGGACAGGTACAGCACAGGGTTAGATACAGAGTAAAGCTCCCTCTACACTGTCCCCATCAAACACTCCCAGGACTTGGAGGTACAGCACGGGGTTAGTTACAGAGTAAAGCTCCCTCTACATTGTCCCTATCAAACACTCCCAGGACAGGTACAGCACGTGGTTAGATATAGAGTAAAGCTCCCTCTACATTGTCCCTATCAAACACTCCCAGGACAGGTACAGCACGTGGTTAGATATAGAGTAAAGCTCCCTCTACACTATCCCCATCAAACACTCCCAGGACAGGTACAGCACAGGGTTAGATACAGAGTAAAGCTTCCTCTACACTGTCCCTATCAAACACTCCCAGGACAGGTACAGCATGGGGTTAGATACAGAGTAAAGCTTCCTCTACACTGTCCCTATCAAACACTCCCAGGACAGGTACAGCATGGGGTTAGATAGAGAGTAAAGCTCTCTCTACACTGTCTGCATCAAACACTCCCAGGACAGATACAGCACAGGGTTAGATACAGAGTAAAGCTCCCTCTACACTGTCCCCATCAAACACTCCCAGGACAGGCTAAGCAAGGGTTAGATACAGAGTAAAGCTCCCTTTACATGAGCTCTGAGCCACTGGTTGTGGGATCACTTAGCTCTCAATTTTGCCCCAGAGTTTAAAATTGGGCAAAGTGAGGCTGGGCATGAAGTCATGGGAACTGAGAATTAAGATGCTTGAGATGCTGCACCCAAGAAAAGAATAATCAAATCCCTACAGTACAGAAGGAGGCTTCTTGGCCCATCAAGTCTCCACTGACAACAATCCCACCCAAACCCTAGCCCTAAAGTCCCACATATTTACCCTGCTGATCCCCCTAACTTATGTATCCCAGGACACTAAGGGACAGTTTAACATGGCCAGTGCACCTGACCCACACACCTTTGGACTGTGGGAGAAAACCAGAGCGTCCGGACATGGGGAAAACGTGTAAACGCCACACAAACAGTGACCCATGCTGGGAATCAAAGCCAGGTTCTTTGAGCTCTGAGGCAGCAGTGCTAACCACTGTGCCACCATGCCATCCCCAAGGATACAAAAATGTATGTACAGATGGAAATTAATGATTCAACACCTTCAACCTGTTCAGTAAATTAAACCCCTGGCTGGCTTTGGTATCCTCGTGCATCAGCCACTGAAAATGAGTGCGCAGGTACAGCAATAAAGAAGGTATGTTGGCCTTCATAGCGAGAGGATTTGAGTTTAGGCTTAGGGATGTTTTGCTGCAATTGTATAGGATGTTGGTGAGGCCACAGCTGGAGTATTGTGTGAAGTTTTGGTGTCCTTATCTGAGGAAGAATGTTCCTTGCTATAGAGGGAGTGCAGCAAAAGTTTACCAAGCTGATTCCAAGGATGGCAGATTTATCGTATGAGGAGAGGCTATGTTGGTTAGGATTATATTCACTGGAGGTTAGAAGAGTGAGAGGAAATCTCATAGAAACTTAAAATTCTAACAGGGTTAGATGGGGTAGATTCAGAAAGAATGTTCCCAATGGTGGGGGAATCCATCATAGAATAGATAGAAACCTATAGTGCAGAAAGAGGCCCTTCGGCCAATCGAGTCTGCACTGAACACAATCCCACCGAGGCCCTACTCCCATGTCCCCACATATTATACCCACTAATCCCTCTAATCTATGCATCCCTGGATACTAAGGGGTGATTTCTTAACACAGCCAATCAACCTAACCTGTACATCTTTGAACTGTGATAGGAAATTGGAGCACACAGAGGAAACCCACGCAGACACGAGGAGAATATGCAAACTTTATACAGGCAGTGACCTGAGCTGGGAATCGAACCCAGGACCCTAGATCTGTGAAGCAACACTGCTATCCACTGTGCTACCATGCTGCCTAAACTGCTACGGTCATGGTAGCACTCTGGTTAGCATCAGTGGCTCACAGTGCCAGAGTCCCAGGTTCAATTTTGGCCTCGGGTGACTATCTGTGCAGAGTTTGCACATTCTCCCCGTGTCTGCGTGGTTTTCCTCTGAGTGCTCTGATTTTTTTTCCCCACAGACCACAGATGTGCTGGTTAGGTTGATTGGCTATGCTAAATTGCCCATAGTGTCAGAGGTAATGTGTGGGTTTACGGGAGTAGGGCCTGGATAGGATTGTGATCGGCACAGATCGATGGGCTGAATGGCCTCCTTTTGTATTGTAAGGATTCTATGGTAGTTTGAAGATAAGAACTGAGGTGAGGAGAAATTTCTTCACCCAGAGGATGGTAAGTGTGTGGAATTCACTCCCACAGAGACTGATTGAGGCCAAAACGTTGTGTGATTTCAAGAAGAAATTAGCTATAGCTCTTGGGGCTAAAGGATCAAGGGATATTGAAGAGGAATCAGGATATTGAATCTGATGATCAGCCATGATCGAAATGAATGGCAAAGCAGGCTCGAAGGGCCGAATGGCCTCCTCCAGCTTCTCATTTCTATGTTCCTATTTGTATCTTATCTCTGTTTACCAGCCTGAGTTACATAATCATTACCCAACAAAAAACCCAGCAATAATCTCAATTTCAGTTTTAATGAGCTTGATATTTATGGAACAGATTGAGCATAGTCATGGTCAACACACTGTCACTAAAACAATTTGTTTAATCATGAGACCATAAAAGCATAAGAAATACAAACAGGAGTAGGTCATTCAGCCCCTCAAGCCCATTTCTCCATTTAATAGGATCATGGCTGATCTGATATTCCTCATGTCTGTTTTCCCGCTCTTTCCCTGAAGCGTTGATTCCCTCACTGATGAATAATCTCTCTACCTAAGCCTTAAATATACCCAAGGACTCCTCTCATCTTCATTGATGGGATGTGTGGCCAGTGTTACTAGCTGGGCCAGTATTTATTGCCCCTTCCCCAAATTGCCCTTCAATTTTCACAGGGCATTGAAGACTCAACATACATTACTGTGGATCTGGTAGGCCAGGCCAGGTAAAGGAGGCAGATTTCCTTCCTTAAAGGATACTAGTGAACCGGATGGGTTTTTACCACAATGGTTTCATGGTCATCATTGGACTTTTAATTCTAGGAATTTTTTTGTACTGAACTCAAATTTCACATCTGTCGTGGTGAGATTTGAACCCAGCTTCCCTGGAAATTACCCTGAGGCATTAGATTACTGGTCTGGTGTTGGTACCATTATGCCACCATTCCCCCAGCAATTCTTTTTTAAACTCATTCATAGGATAGAATTAGAATCATAGAATCCTACAGTGCAGAAGGAGACCATTCGGCCCATTGGGTCTGCACTGACTGCAATCCCACCCAGGCCCTATCCTCATAACCCCATACATTTACCCTGGTTAGTCACCCTGACATTAAGAGGCCATTTAGCATGGCCAATCCACCCTATCTGGCCTGGCTTACCGGCACATCTTTGGAGTGTGGGAGGAAGCAGAGCACCCAGAGGAAACCCACACAGACATGGGGAGAATGTTTTAGACAGACACGCAGATAGTAACCCAAGTCAGAAATTGAACCTACATCCCTGGCACTGTGAGGCAGCAGTGCTAACCACTGGAACAGCAATTATTGCTCATCCTTAGTTGCCCCTGAGCTAAGTGTCTTGTTAAGCCCTTCCAGAGGGTACTCTGAAAGGGTATATTGCACATATTGCTGTGGCTCTGGAGTCACACGTGGGCCTTCCAGATTTCCTTCCCTAAAGGATATTAGTGAACCAGATGGATTTTTCTGACAATTGACAATAGTAGATTCTTAATTCCAGATTTTAATTGAATTCAAATTTCACCATCTGCCACAGTGGGATTTGAATCTGGGTCCCCAGAGTATTTCTCTGGATTCCTAGCCAGTGAGAATGCGGCATGCTACCACCTCCCCAGTGCAACATTGGCAGATGGGAAGGATTTTGAGGGATTAAGAGAGAAGCTAGAACACAGTTTCACTCAGGTACAATCTGGGGGAAGTGAATGCAGTAAACAAAGTAAGTCCAGGGGTTGGGGCTGGAGGTGGTCAGGCCTGGGAAAAGTGTTTGTCAAAACTGATGAGATTACGTGTGATTTGATAAGAGCTATTGATGAAGGAATGGATTCATGAAGTGCTGAAGGGGATTATGGAAAGATAAATATAAGATTAAATATCCAAGATTTAAATCAGAGAGCTGGAGAGACATTTTTAGAAAGTTGCGAGACTTTGGAATTCATTATTAACTCGCATTGTTATAGTGCCTTCAAAATTACCTCAGGTATCAAGGTTTTGAGGCAATGAGTTTATTGGCAGTGAGATAAAGGAGAAGATAAGAGATGAGGGCCGGAATTTTACCAGATGATGGAAAGGTGCGTTGATCTCGGGCGGATTTTTCAGGTGGTGCTGCAAAATCTCATCTGAGGTGACATAGAGTCATGCAATACAGAAGTAGGCCGTTCAGCCCATCGAGTCTACACCAACTACAATCCCACCCTGGCCCTATCCCCACAAGTCATGCCTTTACCCTAGCTAGACCCCCCCTAACACTAAGGGCAATTTAGCGTGGCCCATCCATCTCACCCGCATATCTTTGCACTGTGTGAAGAAACTGGAACAACTCAGAGGAAACCGACACAGACGTGGAGAGAATGTGCAAACGCCATATGGACATGACCCAAGCCAAGAATTGAATGCAGATCCCTGGAGCTGTTAGTTAGCAGTGCTAACCCGCTGTGACTGAATATTTGGTCAAAGAACTGACTCTTCTGGAGTCAGAAGAGAAGGGGAGGGAGAGAAGACAGAGAGGTTTAAGGAGGGAATTCCAGAGTTAGAGGCCTATGCTGTCAGCCATGATGGAGTGAAGAAAGTAGAAGCTGCTATAAGTGGCTAACATATTTCTTGTTGGTAACAATCCAGTTAACGTTTACAGATATGACTTAAAAATTGGTGTGCTCTTCCCCTGATGGTAAGCTTATATCACATTGACTAAAGCTTCAATTTCAAGACAAAAGGGTTTAGGCTTCAATGTCTTCTCCACTTCCAGTTCTCTTTTCTCTTTTCTGTCAACAGCCCAGCTCAAGGCCTTGGTGTTGGGTGCCCGGGAGTGTGGGGTTGAGTTTGTGTACGCAATCTCCCCAGGACAGGACATCACCTTCTCCAGCTCGTGTGACCTGGCCTTGCTGAAGCAGAAATTGAGGCAGGTAGTGTGAATATTGATCTGTACAGAACAGCTGGACCATTGTGACTGTGCGAATAAGGGGAGGCGATGGCCTAGTGGTATTATTGCTAGATTTATTAATCCAAAAACTCAACTAATGTTCGGGGGACCCATGTTCGAATCCCACCATGGCAGATGATAGATTGTGAATAGAATTAAAAAAAAACCTGGAATTAACAATCTACTGATGACCATGAAACCATTGTCAGAAAAACTCATCTGGTTCAGTTAAATCCTTTAGGGAAGGAAATCTGCTGTCCTTACCTGGGCTGGTCTACATGTGACTCCAGATTCACAGCAATGTGATTGACTGTTCGGTGCCCTCCAAAGGAAACTGGGATAGGGAAAAAATTCTGCCCAGCCAGTGACACTCATGTTCCAGAAAGGAATCAAAAAAGGATGACAGTTTTGTTAATGAAAGATCGGTAACAGTGTTGCCATTGATTTGATTTGGCTCCTGTCTCATCCCTTCTGGGAACCAGGTCCCAGTCACACCCAGTTATAATTCACTGTTCATTCACTGGGTGAAGGAGGGATCTGAAACTAATCCTTCCTTAATATAGGTTTATTCACATAACTCCGGGGATGCAGGCAAAGACTCTTGTTCCCCCACCCCTTCCCCTCCCTGCAGGCAGAATCCAGTTCTTATATAGATGTCAGAATGATGCCTAACCCAGTCAGTAATTGCTGCTCTCACTTACAATGAGAGCACCCACTTCATTGCGGCACAGTAGCACAGTGGTTAACACTGCTGTTTCACAGCTCCAGGGCCCCGGGATCGATTCCCAGGTCGGGTCACTATCTATGTGGAGTTTGCACATTCTTCTCGTGTCTGCGTGGGTTTCCTCCCGATGCTCCAGTTTCCTCCCACAGTCTAAAGATGTATAAGGAGGCAGTGGCATAGTTGTATTGTCACTGGACTAATAATTCAGAGATGCAAGATTTGGGAACCCGAGTTCAAATCCCACCAAGGCAAATGGTGAATTGAATTGAATAAAATTCTGGAATTAGAAGTCTAAAGATGACCATGAAACCATGGTCAATATTTGTGTAAACTCATCCCATTTATTAATGTCCATTAGGGGAGAAAATCTGCTGTCCTTACCCTGTCTGGCCTATGAGTGACTCCAGAGCCATAGAAATATAGAACATAGAACATAGAACATTACAGCACAGAACAGGCCCTTCGGCCTTCGATGTTGCGCCGACCAATATAAAAAGCAATGCCCCTCCAAACTAAACCATTCCCTTCTCTTCCATATACTTATCAACTAACCTCTTAAACGCCACCAAACTTGGCGCATCTACAACTGCTGCAGGCAGGGCATTCCACTCCCGAACCACCCTTTGGGTAAAGAACCTACCTCTGATATCCGTCCTATAACTATCACCCCTTAATTTAAAGCTGTGTCCCCTCGTGCTAGCTTTTTCCATCCTAGGAAAAAGGCTATCACTGTCCACCCTATCTAAACCTCTAATCATCTTATATGTTTCGATTAGGTCCCCTCTTAGCCGCCTCCTTTCTAACGAAAACAACCTCAAATCCCTCAGCCTCTCTTCATAAGACCTGCCCTCCATACCAGGCAACATCCTGGTAAACCTCCTCTGTACCCTCTCCAATGCCTCCACATCTTTCTTATAATGTGGGGACCAGAACTGCACACAATACTCCAAGTGCGGCCGCACTAGAGTTTTGTACAGTTGCAACATGACGTTGCGGCTCCGAAATTCAATCCCTCTACCAATAAAAGCCAAGACTCCATATGCCTTCTTAACAACCTTCTCGACTTGACTGCCTACTTTCAGGGATCTATGCACATACACACCAAGATCCCTCTGTTCATCTAGACTACTAAGAATCCTACCATTAGCCCTATACTCTACACATTTATTATTTCTGCCATAGTGCATTACCTCACACTTTTCCACATTAAACTCCATTTGCCACCTCTCGGCCCAGCTCTGCAACTTGTCCAAGTCCCTCTGCAAACTATAACACCCCTCTTCACTGTCTACCACTCCACCGACTTTAGTGTCATCTGCATATGGTTGCCTCTCAATGAGGAACAGTTACTTAAAGTTTATTTATTAGTCACAAGTAAGCTTACATTAACACTGCAATGAAGTTATTATGAAAATCCCCTACTCGCCACACTCCTGTGCCTGTTTGGGTACATTGGGGGTGAATTTATCATGGCCAATGCACCTAACCAGCTCACCTTTCGGTCAATGGGAGGAAATCGGAGCCCCCCAAGGAAACCCACACAGATACGGGGAGAATGTGCAAACTCTGCACAGACAGTGACCCAAGCCAGGAAATGATGGGATAAGCAATTAATGCTGGTCCAACTGGCGACGCCCACATGCTGGGAATGAATAAAGGAAAGATTTGGTGGATTGGCCATGCTAAATTGCCCCTTATTATCGCACAATGTAGCCATGGTGAATGTGTGGGGTTATGGGGATAGGGCAGAGTAGTGGACCTGGAAAGGATGCTTTTTCAGAGCGTCAGCACAGACACAATGGGCTGAATGGCCTCTTTTTGCACTGTATGGATTCTGTCATCAATGATGATGAGGCATTGACTCCGTCTTCTGAACAAAAAGGTTCTAAATGAAATGCTGCTAGCCATGTCTCAACTGGCCTTCATACCAGGAAATCCCACTCCAGAGGGTTGGACACATAATTTAGGCAGATGGTCCAGTGCAGTACTGAGGGAATGCTGCACAGTCAAAGGTGTTGATCTTTTCAGGCAAATGTTAAACCCAGGCATCATCTGCCCGCTCAGATGGAAGTGAGAAAAGTGACGGTGCTGTTGTAAAGAAGAATAGGGGAGTTTCTGTGGTCAATAAAGATCTCCCAAGCAATATCGTTTACCTCAGTGATGTTTGTAGGACATTTGTTGAGGTTGTGTAAGACGTTACAAATAAGCTTTTCTTTCAAATTGCCAGAATAGTAGTCACGGCAACAGCAGTGTCATTCTACAACAACAACTTGCATTTCAGCATCATCCAGGCATGCATCATGGGAAGGTTGACCGAAAGCTTGGTCAAAAAGACGATTTTGAAAGAAATTGTCAAAGGAAGAGTGGGAAATGGAGAGATAGACAGCTTCAGGGAAGTAGTAGTGGAAGGTGCGGCCAGAGATATAGGGCAGAAATTTCCAGCCTTTCCTGTCAGTTATATCTTCCAGGCCTGCTGAAGTTGGCTCATCTGCTGCGGGGGAACCCCTCACCGAGGCTGCATAGTTGGGGGGGGGGGGGGGGGGGGGGCGGTGCGTTTGGGTGGGATGGAAGGGAGGAAATCCTTAGCCATAACTGAGCATGGTGTGGAAATAATAGTGTGGGCACAGTAAGAAGTCTCACAACACCGGAGTCTATGACTCTATGACCAGGATATCCTGGTGTTGAGACTTCGTACTATAATTTAACATAACTGAGAGAGAGAGAGAATAGGATCCCTTAAGAATAAACAAAGTCATCTATGTGTGTATTCATAAGAGACAGGTGAGATCCTAAATGAATATTTTTCATCAGTATTTATTGCTGGGAAAGGCATGCAAGTTAGGGAAGTTGCAGAATTAAATAGTGATGTCTTTAGGAGTGTACATATTACAGAAAAGGAGATGCTTAAAGTGCGTCAAGGTAGATAATTCCCCAGAACCTGATGAGGTGTATCCCAGGACATTGTGGGAGGCTAGGGAGGAAATTATGGGTCCCCTAGCAAATTTATCGATAGTCACGGGCGAGCTGCCTAAAAATTGGAGTGTGACAAATGTTATGCTTTTGTTTAAAAAGAGCTGCAGGGAAAAGCCTGGGAACTACAGGCCAGTGAACCTCGCATCTGTGGAGGGTAAATTGTTGGAAGGTATTTCGAGAGACAGGATCTACAGGGATTTAGAGATGCAAGGACTGATTGGGGACAGTCAGCATTGCTTTGAGAGTGGAAAATCATGTCTCACAAATTTGAGTTTTTTGAAGGGGTAACCAAGGAGGTAGGTGACGGCAGTGTTGTTGATGTTGTCTACATGGACTTTAGCAAGGCCTTTGACAAGGTACCATATGGCAGGTTGTTGCATAATGTTAAATCTCACAGGATCCAGCATGAACTATCTAAATGGATACAAAATTAGCTTGATGACAGAAGCCAGAGGTTGGTTGTAGAGGGTTGTTTTTCAAACTGGAGGCCTGTGACCAGCGGTGTGCCTCAAGGATCAGTGCTGGGCCCACTGTTATTTGTCATTTATATGGATGATTTGGATGAGAATTTAAGAGGTATGGTTAGTAAGTTTGCAGAATACTCACACACACACACACGCACGTGACCCGATGTCAGAACATCTCTGAAGTGCCCTTGGGGGTGTTGAATTTGTTAATAGCGCAATTTGACTCTGAGTCGTTATTACATTGCTGCATTCACTGCTGCTACTGGACTCTCATTGCTGCCATCGCTGTTGCTGCAATTCTGCATTTCTCACCTTTTGCTCCCGCTGACCTTTCTCTGGCACCCTTTGCCCTCCTGCAGGTCAAAGGATTTGGGTGCATGGCTTTCGCCATCCTATTTGATGACATCGACCACGCCATGTGCCCCACCGACAAAGAAACCTTCAGTTCATTCGCTCACGCCCAGACGTCAGTGGCCAATGAGATCTACCGGTACTTGGGAGAGCCTCCTGTCTTCTTGTTCTGCCCTACTGGTAGGTTAGCCAATGCTCTGATATGGTGGGAGAGGGATGGTGGGGGAGGAATTCCGGATCCCGGGCGGAGTGGTGTGTCGAAGGTCATTGAGACTCCGCCTGGAAAAAAAAATGGCTGCTTCCAAAATACACGCATTTCCCAACAGTTGAGCAAAGTGATGAAATTGAGGAACTCTTCACCACACGGAGTGGTTGGAGTATAGATCTAAGGAAAGCTAGATAATGAGGATTGGGATTTGAAAGTGGAAAGGTTGTGGATTATGTACAACCAGTGCACACCGGTTGGGCTGAATGGCCTCTTCTGTACTCCTCACCCTATACTTTCCTGACTCGGCCCCTCTTCCACCTCTCTCATCTTCTCTTGACCCATCAGTAACAACAGCCTGCATTTTTATAGCGCCTTTAACAAAGCAAGTATTACAAAGCAGTTCATTCAGTTGTGTGGTCGAACATTAGACCTTTCGGCCCTCATCCCTCATCCCATCCCTCCTCACTAACTCTCCTTGCCAAACTATGCCAACTCACATCCCCATTAGCCCTCATACTTCCATGCCAACCCATGCCCTTCTCATCCCTTATAGCCTTATGTCGTCTTAGTGTTAACTCATATCAAACCAGCCTGAGCACCTCCTCACATACCCTTTACCTTAATACCCTTCATATTAACTTGCCCAGTTATCCACTATGCACAGATCTCAGGAGCCATGTTGTGATGCAATAAAATTGAGTTGTAAGTATTGAAAAAAGCTTCCTATTAATAAAATTTATTCAACGCATTTAAATTCCTTCAGTACCTAATCCCTTACAAAAACAAACATTTGAATTCACAATCTCACATCAAAGGCAGCTAATCTCATGGAGCTGCCAATCAATCTTTCCTCTTATTACTCCCTCCCCTGTCCCCCATCCTGTTCCATTAATAACAACAGGTTGTCAAAACAGTCAAGAAATAATAATTCTTTTATGATAAGTCTTAGAGTTCTGCCATCCGCCAGCTATTGAAACTTTAAATTCAATTTGGCCTAAGGTAACAGTGTGGAGTTTGCACTTTCTCCCCATATCTGCATGGGTTTCTTCCAGAAATGTGCAGGTTAACCTGCATAGTGTATATACTATGTATATACTATACATAGCTATAGTAGATGTGTGGGGGTCATGGGGATAGGCAGATGGGAGGGCCTGGGTGAGGTGTTCTTTCAGATGGGCCAAATGGCCTTTCTTTATATTGTAAAGATTCTAGAGTTCTATGAACAAACACACTTAGAGATAAATACACACAGACATAAAACACACACAGGTATGAACATGCACACACACAGGAGTGAACACAAACAAACGTACGTATGTGTTCATGGACACACACACACATATGCATACACACTCCAACTGTCTCTCTCACACACACACATACACACTTTCAAAGTATACATGCACACACACACACAGTCACGCACTCACAGTCACACACGTGTGCATGCACACATACACACAGTGTCTCACTCACACTCAGACAGGCATACACACACACACACACACACACAGTCTCTCTCTTTCTCACACACTCACACACATTCATACACACACGCATACTCTCACACTCACATACACGCGCATACTCACACACACTCTCTCACACATGCACACACCCACACACTCACTCTCAGACACACATACACACACACAGACACACTGTCACACACCTTCATATACACTCTCACGCACACAGACACACACAACACAGACCCACCCACACAGTCATACACACACTCTCACACACAAACATACACACACACCCGCATACACACACGACACACACACATTTACAATCTCTCACACACATGACACATATACAAACACACACTATCTCTCTCTCTCTCACACACACATACACACAGTCTGACACACATTGCACGCACACACACTGACATACAATACATACACACACACACATACACACACACGCACACACATGCACACACACGTACAGTCACACACACATACGTACAAACACTTTCATACACACACATGCGCAACTCACACACATTTACATCCACATACACTCATAGACACACACACACAAACCAATATGCAAATTGCTGATGTTCTTTTCCCCGATTTTGAGCAGGATTTCCAACCTCACTTAAGTGGAACTTTTGACTTTGCGTTTTTCTGATAATTGATGCGGTTTTAAATCCACCCAGCAGCGTCTGACACTGCTGCTTTGGTAATGGCTGAAAACTGACAGAAAGCCAAGAGAAGCTAATGTGCCCCTGATTATTTTGCAGAATACTGCAGCTCCCTGTGTTATCCCACTCTCAGCAAGTCCTATTACCTGAAGGTGATTGGGGATGAACTTCACCCTGCCATTGGCATCATCTGGACAGGTAGGAGACTGCAGTACACCGGGCAGGGCTGCTGGTCTGTTATAACACAGTGACTTTCCCAAATTCTCTCCACAGCTGGGCTGCAGCGGCTGCCTCACAGCGCCAGGGGCCCGGGTTCAATTCCAGCCTTGGGTCACTGTCCCTGTGGGGTTCTCCTTGTGTCTGCGTGGGTTTCCTCTGGGTGCTCTGGTTTCCTTGCACAGTCCAAAGATGTGCAGGTTAGGTTGTTTGGCCATGGTAAATTGACTCTTCCTATGAGGGGGGATTAACAGGGTATATACATGGGGTTATGGCGATATGGCCTGTTTGGGATTGTTGACTCGATGGGCCAAATGGCCCCCTTCTGCACATGAATGAGTTGAGATGAAGTGCCATTACAGAATAGCAGAGAATTTACCTGCTCTTCTTCTGAATAGTGGCCAAAGGATGTTTTACACCAGCCCAAGACAGACTAGGCCCCGGTTTAACATCTCATCCAACATTTTGGGATTATCCCTGGATTTTGAACTCCAATCCCTGGTGTGTGGGGTTCAAGCCTAGGGAACGGCAGCACTGACCATGGAATCCAATTGTAGTGTGAGCAGCACGGTGACACAGTGGTGAACACTCCTGCCTCACAGCGCCAGGGACCTGGGTTCAATTCCCAGCTTGGGTCACTGTCTGTGCGGAGTTTGTACATTCTCCCCATGAATGCATGGGTTTCCTCCCGCAGTCTGTGGATATGTGGGTTAGGTTGATTGGCCATGCTAAATGTCAAGGGAACAAGTAGACTAAATTGTGTGGGGTTACAGGGATTGTTACCAGTGCAGACGTGATGGGCTGAATGGCCTCCTTCTACACTGTAGATGTTTTACGATTGTATGAGTTGATGTTCTGAAAAGAAGGGGATGGCGCAAAGGGGCAGAAACTGATCTGGAAGCAGACTAAAATGAGCTTTTATGTATCTATGTGTTTTTAGGGACAACTGTTATCTCCAAGGAGATCACACCCGAATCGGTGCAGGAGGTTCAGAATGTCATCAAGCGACGGCCACTGATATGGGACAACCTTCACGCCAATGACTACGCCCAGAGGCGGGTTTTTCTAGGGCCGTATAAAGGCCGACCCTCCGACCTGGTCTCTAAGCTGCACGGTATGCTGCTCAATCCCAACTGCGAGCTGGAGGCCAACTACATCCCCATCCATACCCTGGCCACGTGGTACAAGTGTGGCCTTGGGGACAAAGGAACTACCATGGAGGGTAAGCGGTAGGGCCCCTATGTGATAGAGAGTGTGATGGGCATGGAGCCCACCCTCTGTAGCCATGGTTCAGGCTGGAGGAGGGGGTGCTGGGGCTGGAGTGAAGTTGGGGTTAACGGGTGGGAGAGACGGTTTGAGGGGCCACGTTCCTAGTTCTTATTGAGTGGACGGATAATTGGAGCTCAATCCACAAAAAGATCAGCCATCATCTTATTGAATGGTGGAGCAGGGGGAGGGGAGTGGGGGGGGGGGAGCAGGGGTGGGGGGGATGGTAGGGACGGCGGAGGGGGAGGTGCCAGATGGCCTACTCCTGCTCCTAGTTCTTATATTCTTATCTTTGGGGGGGTGGGTTAGGGATGAATTAGAGTTGGTGAAAGTTTTGGATAGAGTGGGGTGGGGTCGACTGGAGTGGGAGGCATTGGGTGTAGTTGGTGGTAGGTTTTGGCTGGGGAAGGAGGGGGTGGCTTTGGGATAAGTCCAGATGGAACAGAATGACCTGGGGGAAACATCTCATTGCTTCTACCTGACTATGATCTTCCCACTAAGTTTATTAATTTCTTCCCCCATCCCCGTTCCTCCAGTCTCTGGAGCCTTTCTTACCCCGTGTAAAATATTTTACTTCCTTCCCTGGACTATACCTTTGGGGAAAGTGTCTTTGAAAACAAGTATTTTGATAACAGCGAACGAGGATCGAAGCCCATCAGAGAATAGTTCAGAGCTACCTCTGTTAAGACCATAAAGCCATTCGGCCAATCAAATCTGTTCCTCCATTCAATCATGGCTGATAAATTTCTTAACCCCACTGAACAAAGAACAAAGAAAATTACAGCAGAGGAAAAGGCCTTTCAGCCCTTCAAGCCTGCACCAACCATGCTACACATCTGAACTAAATCCCCTATCCTTATGGAAATCGCTTCCACTTCCTCCCCAGCAGCAAGTTCCAGGCACCCACCATGCTCTACGTAAAAAAAAGGGCCTCGCATTAAACCTTGCTGCTCACACCTTAAACTTGTGCCCTCGAGTAATTGACTCTTCCACCTTGGGAAAAAGCTTCTGTCTATCCACTCTGTCCATGCCCCTCATAATCTTGTAGATTTCCAACACATTGCACCTCAGTTGTTCCAGTGAGAACACATCAAGTTTCTACAATGTCTCCTCATAGCTAAAGTGTTCCATACTGGCTCACATCCAGGTAAATCTTTGCTGCACCCCCTCCAAAGCCTCCACATCCTGCTGGTAGTGTAGCGACCAGAACTGAACACCATATTTGAAATGCATTCTCTCACCTTTCCCTCATGACCTTTGATCTCCTAACCAATCAAGAACCAATCTATCTCTGTCTGAAATACACTCAATGACTTGTCCTCCACAGCCTTCTCTGGCAATGAATTTTATCGATTCACCACCCTCAGGCATTTTGCTGGTCGCTAGGTGCTGGCAGAGTGAAGGCCCTGGCTTCAAAGGCATTTTCCTGTGCATGGGAGCCAGCACAGGGAAATCACCAGCTTTGGGGCTACTTCAAGAAGACAACCATCATCCCGGTACCAAATAAAAGCCAGGCAATCGTGTCTTAATGATTATCACCCAGTGGCTCTGATATCCATCATTGTGAACTGTTTATAAAAGTTTTGTAAAAAAGTTTATTTATTTATTAGTCACAAGTAAGGCTGACATTAACATTGCAATGAAGTTACTGTGAAATTCCCCTTGTCGCCACATTCTGGCACCTGTGCGAAGTGCTTTGAAAAGCTGGTCATGACACAAATCAATTTCAGCCTCCCAGATTGCCTGGATCCACAAGAGTTCACCTACCATCACAACAGATTCACAGCAGATGCCATCTCCCTGGTCCTGCACTCAACCCTGGATAACAAGGACACCTATATCATACTCCTATTTATTAACTACAGTTCAGCCTTCAATATCATTATTCCCATGAAATTCATCTCCAATTAAAGCAATGTGCCTTAATGACTATTGTCCGGTAACTCTGACATTCATCATTGCGAAGGGCTTCGAAAGATTAGTCATCAATTCCTGATTGCCTGCACCTACGATAGTTCACCTACCGCCACAACAGGTCCACAGCAGACGCCATCTCCATGGTCCTGCACTCAACCCTGAAACACCAAGGGATTGGGACTCGATCCCTCCCTCTGTGACTGGATCCTAGACTTCCTAACTCACAGGCCGCAATCTGTGAGGATGGCAACAATCTACCAACGATCATCCTCAACACCGGTGCCCCATAAGGCTGTGTTCTTAGCCCCCTACTATACTCCTTATATACCTATAATTGTGCGGCCAAATTCCCCTCCAATTTGACTTTCAAGTTTGTTGATAACACCACCATAGTGGGTCTGCTCTCAAACAATGGTGAGACACAGTACAGGAATGAGATACAGAATCTGGTGAACTAGCGCGGCAACAATAATCTCTCCCTCAGTATCAACAAAATGAAGGAAATAGTCATCGACTTAAGGATGTGTAATAGAGGGCACGCTCCTGTCTACATCAATGGGGATGAAGCGGAAATGGTTGAGACTATCAGGTTTTTAGATATCCACGTCACCAACAATCTGCCCTGGTCCCTCCATTGCAGCCACCCTCTTAAGAAATCCTACCAACGCCTCTACTATCTCTGGAAACTAAGGAAGTTTGGTATGTCTGCTACAACTCTCACAAACTCCTGCGGACGCACCATAGAAAGCATTCTTTCTGTTGTATCACAGCTTGGTATGGATCCTGCTCTGCCCAAGACCGCAAGAAACTACAAAAGGTCACGAATGAAGCCTAATCCGTCATTCAAATCAGCCTGCCATCTGTTTACACTTCCGGCCACCTCGGAAAAGCAGCCTGCATAATTAAGGACCCCACGCACCCTACACATCCTCTCTTCCATTTTCTTCCATTGGGAAAAAGGTACAGAAGTCTGAGGGCACACACCAACTTCTTTTTTGCTGCCATCAGTCTTTTGAATGGACTTATCTCACACAAAGTTCATTTCTCTCTACACCCTAGCTATGACTGTGACACTATATTCTGCACTCTCTCCTTCCTTTCCCTATGAATGTTACGCTTTGCCTGGATAAAATGTAAGAAACAATACTTCCAACTGTATCCTAGTACATGTGACAATAACAAATCAAATCAAAAAGAAATTCCTCCTCATCTCGGTCCTGAAAGGTTGTCCCTTTACTATGAAGCTGTGCCCTCAGATCCTAGTCTCTCCTACTCATTGAAATATCTTCTTCATGTCCACTCTATCCAGGCCTTTCAGTATTCTGTAAGCTTCAATGAGATCCCTCCTCTCATCCTTCTCAACTCCATCGAGGTCCAGACTTCTCAGACGTTCCTCATATGTCAAGCTTTTCATTCTTGGGATTATTCTCGTGAACCTTCTGTGGACCCTCTCCAAGGCCAGCACATTCTCCTGAAGTGGAGTCACACTTAGGCCCACAGTGGGGAAAGATGGTAGATTTCCTTCCCTAGAGGACATTTTCTTTATCCATTCAAAGTATTTGGATGTCACTGGCTGGGCCAGCATTCATTGCCCATCCCTAACAGTCCTCGAGAAGGTGGTAATGAGCTGCCCCATCAGCCATGGTGGGATTCGAACCCGGGTCCCCAGAGTGTTACCCAGGGTCTTTAGCTTACTAATGCAGCGACAATACCACTATGCAACTGCCTCCTTCTAAGTGCTGTGACTTACAAGGTCTTCTGTAATTGGCGATTCTAAGAACATAAGAAATAGGAGCAGGAGACGGCCATCCAGCCCCTCAAGCCTGCCCCGCTATTCAATAAGATCATGGCTGATCTGAAGTGGATCAGTTCCACTTTCCCCCTTTCTCCCCATAACCCTTAATTTCCTTGTCTGTCAGAAATCTATCTACCCGTGACTTAAACATATTCAACGATTCTGACAGAGACCCACTAAGCATCAAATTAATCAGATGCAAACCAGCATCCTGAAAACCTACTTCTCTGGAATTGGAATTAATGTCACAGGGCAGTGCAGTGGATGAATGAGTGGGGGAGGTGTCATGGTGGATGGACAGAGTGAGATGTTCTAACGGAGAGATTTATTGTTAACTCATTCCAGGCGGTGAGGAAGGCCCTGAGTCATGTAGGCCGTACTGTCCCAGTGAAGCCTTAAACTTGGCATTGGCTGACTGGGTGAAGGAAGTGAACAGACCTCTGTCTCCAAGTGAGTGAATTTATGTGGGTAAGCATTACGTTTGTGTGTTGCCGTTTATAACGTCCCTTTCTGTAGAGAAGGAATAAGGGGTCGAGATCATGCTTCAGCTATGCAGAGTCCTGGTTAGACCACATCTGGAAAATCGTGGGCAGTTATGGGCATCACGTGCCGGAACTCTCCAACCTTGGCTGTGGCTGGGATTACCCAGTCCCGCTGCTGTGACCGGAGACTTGGCTGGAGCACCAAATGCTCCTTTCCGGCTGGCAGTGGATTGTGTGAGACCGGGGAATTCTCAGAGGCAGTTCCATGTTGGCATCCTGGAATGATAAATGACTTCCCAGTGTTAAACTCCCAGAGATGATTATACACATGCATGGATTCTCTTCCTTTCAGTTTGGAAGATTAAGACTCAAAGTGTTCTGGGAACTGATGGCGTGGATAGATAGATGCTGGATGAGGAGCAGGAGCATCGGGCGGGGTTTTCCGACGGGGCACATCCCAAAACCGAAAAATCCTGCCTAAGGTCAATGGACTTGACGTGGTCCATCCTCCACCCATGACAATTTCTGTGGCGAGAGATCCGGAAAATTCTGTCTCAGTCTCAAAACTGAAGTGCAATCTTTCAGAAAACCAAAATATTAGATAAATATCAAGATTAGCAAAAGAGCAATGAGAAAATATAGTTAATTGGGGAATTAATCAGCAGGCTCACTATGACAATATTTGGCAGGATCATAGAATCCTACAGTGCAGAAGGAGGACATTCAGCCCACTGAGTCTGCACTGACCACAATCCTACCCAGGCCCTATCGTCATAGCCCCATGCATTTACCCTAGCTAGTCCCCTTCACACTATGGGGCAATTTAGCTTGGCCAACCCACCTAACCTGCACATCTTTGGATTGGGAGAAGACAGGAGTACATGGAGGGAACCCACGCAGACACGGGGAGAATATGCAAACTCCACACAGACAGCAACCCAAGCGAGGAGTTGAACCCAGGGCTGGCGCTGAGGCAGCAGTGCTAATCTCTGTGCCACTGTGCTACCCGGAGCTAGGGAATATAGACGAGAGGAGGCTGTTTGAGGGTAAATCCACATCTGATATGTGCGAATCTTTTAAATGTCAGTTGTTAACAATTTAGGACAAGTATGTCCCTGTAAAAATGAAGGATTAAGATAGTAAGATTCGGGAATCCTTGGATGGCAAGAGAGATTGTGAGCTTAGAGAAAAGGAGGCATACATAAATTTCAGGAAATTGAAAACAGAGAAGGCTCTCGAGGAATACAAAGAGAGCAGGAAAGAGCTTAAACAGGGACTTGGGAGGACAAAAAGAGGCAATGCATTGTTCTTTTTCCATTTTAATATTCATCCAAGGGAGCAAGCAATCTCCTTGGCAGGCAAGATTAAGGAGAAACACAAGGCTTTTTATGCGGATATAAGGAGGAAGAGGGTAGCTAAGTAAAGGATAGGTCCATTCAAGGACAGTGGAATGAATTTGTGTATGGAGCCAGATGAGGTGGGTGAGATCCTTAACGGCTACTTTTCATCAGTATTCACAAAGGAGGAGGATGTAGTCGATGGTAAGTGTAGAAAGGAGGATATTGACAATTCTAGGACACGATGAAAAGGGAAGTATTAAAGATTTTGAAAAACATTAAGGTGGACAAGTCCCCACTGCCAGATAGGACCTGTCCCAGAATATTGAGAGAGGCGAAGGAAGAAATTGCTGAGGCCTTGGCCAAAACTTTTGTATCCTCTTTGGTCACAGACCGAGGTACCAGGGGATTAGAGAATAACTTACATAGTCCCCCTATTTAAGAAGGGCAGAAGGGACAGTCTGGGAAATAACAAGCCTGTGAGCCTTACATCAGTGGCAGGGAAATTATTGGAGAAAATTCTTAAGGACAGGATGTACTTATTAGCGATAGGCAGTTTGGTTTTGTGAAGCAGAAGTCATGTGTCACAAACTTGACGGAGTTCTTTGAGGAAGTGACAAGATTGACCAGGGCAGGGTAGTGGATGTTGTTTACGTGGACTTTAGTAAAGCCTGTGATAAGGTTCCTCATGGCAGGCTGATACAGAAGGTGAAGTCATATGGTATCTGGGGTGAGATGATAAGATGGATACAAAACTAGCTTGGGCTTGCAAAGTAGAGAGTAGCAATGGAAGAGTACTTTTCTAACTATAGGTCTGTGACAAGCCGTATTCCACAAGGGTCAGTGCTGGGGCCTCAGTTGTTTGTGAATATATTGATAAGATTGTTAAGAAGGCGTACAGTGTGTTAGCTTTTATTGGTAGAGGGATTGAATTTCGGAGCCATGAGACCGTGTTGCAACTGTACCAAACTCTGGTGCGACCACACTTGAGTTTTGCATCCAGTTCTGGTCGCCGCATTATAAGAAAGATGTGGAAGCGTTGGAAAGGGTGCAGAGGAGGTTTACCAGGATGTTGCCTGGTATGATGGGAAGGTCTTATGAGGAAAGGCTAAGGGACTTGAAGTTATTTTCTTTAGAGAGAAGAAGGTTAAGAGGTGACCTAATTGAGACATACAAGATGACCAGAGGGTTAGATAGGGTGGATGTTGAGAGCCTTTTGCCTCGGATGGTGATGGCTAACACGAGGGAACATAAATTGAGAGATGGTAATTATAGGACGGATATCAGAGGTAGATTCTTTACTCAGAGGGTAGTAAGGGCGTGGAATGCCCTGCCTGCAGCAGTTGTGGAATTGCCAACTTCAAGGGCGTGGATAGGCATATGGATAACATTGGAATCGTTTAGGTTCAAGAGTCATTGGATTGGTTCCACTGGTCGGCGCAACATCGAGGGCCGAAGGGCCTGTACTGCGCTGTAATGTTCTATATACCAATGATTTGGAGGAAAATGTAGGTGATTTAATGAGTAAATTTGCAGATGATTGCAAAAATTGGGGGAGCAGCGGATAGTGGCAGAGGGATCTAGGAGTGCAGATCCATAGTTCCCTGAAGGCGGCAACTCAACTGGACAAGAAGGCATATGGCATTTTGGCCATCATCAGTCAGGACATTGAGTATTGGAATTGGAAAATCATGTTGCAGCTGGATAAGACTTTTGTTAGGCCACATTTGGAGTATTGTCGCCACACTACCGGAAGATGTTGATGAATTGGAAAGAGTGCAGAAGAGATTTTCCAGGATGTTGCTTAGTTTGGAGGATAGGAAGAAAGGTTGAACAAGCTTGGATTGTTTTCATTGGAGCGTTGGAGGATGAGGGGGAACCTGATAGAGTTTTACAAGATTATGAGAAGCTTGAATAGAGTGGGTAGTCAGTCTTTTTCCCAGTGTCGGAGGGTCAGCTACTCAGGTCTTAGGTTGAAAGTGAAAGGGGGAAAGTTTAAAAGAGATGTAAGGGGCAAGTTTTTCACACAGAGGGTGGTGAATGCCTGGAAAGCACTACCAGAGGAGATGGTGGAGGCAGATTCGATAACAACACTCAACAGGCATCTGGATAGATATATGAACAGCAGGGAATAGGGGATATAGAACATAGAACATAGAACATAGAACATTACAGCACAGAACAGGCCCTTCGGCCTTCGATGTTGCGCTGACCAATATAAAAAGCAATGCCCCTCCAAACTAAACCATTCCCTTCTCTTCCATATACTTATCAACTAACCTCTTAAACGCCACCAAACTTGGCGCATCTACAACTACTGCAGGCAGGGCATTCCACTCCCGAACCACCCTTTGGGTAAAGATAAGATATAGACCCGGTAGAGGCAAGAAAATATTAGATTAGGGAGGCATCTGCGTCAGCACAGGCTTGATGGGCTGAAGGGCCTGTTCCTGTGCTGTGCTGTTCTTTGTCTCTGAGAAGAGCCAACTTGAGGGGGATGAGAAGATCGGTTCCAGGTAAATTTCAGTTAAAGATGGGCAGGGAAAAATGGAGTGGGACATGGGGTTTTCTTCAAGGGAGAAGTGGAATGGTTTCAGCCAGAGGGATGGGGTGTGGAATGGAAGGGGGGTAAAGTAGAGCAAACAAAAACAAAGATCCCATGAATGACAAGAGAGGTAAAGATGATGCAGAAAAGGGACGTGTGTCGTTGATGTTGGATTGTTGCTTGACCGAGAACTAGGTTGCGTATGGAACGTTCAGAATACGGGTGGAACTTCTGCTTTGCAGTGCCAGGGATCCAGGTTCGATTCCCGGCTTGGATCACTGTCTGCGTGGGATTCTCCCTGTGTCTGCGTGGATTTCCTCCCATAGTCCAAAAGATTAGATATGCTAAATTGTCCCTACTTTCAGGAGAGTGCACAGGGTGAAGATGTGAGGTTATGGGAAAATGGCCATTGGTGGGATAATGGTCGGTGCAGACTCGATGGGCCAAATGGCCACCTTCTGCACTGTAGGGATTCTATGAGAGGGGATGTGAAAGAGGAAATGAAAGGCAGAGAGAGAAAGCGTGAAGACAGATTGGCAGCAAACATAAAAAGAAAGCCAAGGCATTGATTGATTTTTTTCAGTTTGAGGTTCAGGAACCTGGATTCCAGTGTGAAGGGTTAACTGTTTTGAATTGGTCTTTCCCGCAGGCAGGCAGCTGCTTAAGGATGAAATGGAGGGAGAGTCCACGAACAAACTCTCCAACGTGGTCACCCAGAACGGGAACATTGAACCGAGGACTGAGAAGCTGGATGTGAGAGCCACAGATTTACTGTCTCAACACAACCCGTTGAAAGAGTTGGAGCTGGAGCTGGACAAGACTGAGAGCAGCTCTGAGCTGACCCGCGAGGACTCAGAGACAAGCCCCGGCCATCGAGCTATGACCGAGGAGGCAGAAGGCGAGAAGACCGGGCCTTCCAGGCCTGGCGACTCTGAGAGATACGGCACTTTGTCAGACCCCGAGAAGCGGGCGGCAGAGAGAGTGGGAACCGGCGACCTCCAGCATGTCAAGCCCTCGAGTGGGCTGCCTGCAGACGGGAAGGGCTGCGGAGTGACGGAACGGGATGGGGCCGAGGTGGGCACAGAGTGGGACGAAGGCGAGGATCGCGTTTCGCCCGCCGGAAGGCCGCTGTGCCTCACCGGCGCGTTGACGCAAGCCGACTTGCGGTTGATGGTGGACCTGTTTTACTTGCCCTACGAGCACGGGGAGGAGACAGCCAACCTCCTCCGCGAGTTCCACTGGCTCAAATCCAACAGTGACTTTGTGAGTGCAAACACCAAGGTGGAGTCGAAGAAGGTGAGTCAGGGAAAATGGAGGCTGGAGGGTGGCAGAGTTGGGGCAAGTCGAAAGAATCTTAAAGGGCAGAAGGGAGCTATTTGGTCAATTTGAGGCAATCCAATTAGTCCCAATTCTCTTGCCTTCTCTCCCAACCCAACCATTTTTTTTCATTTTAATATTCATCCAATTCCCTTTTCAATATCAGGATGAAACTTGCTCCATTCCAGGCAGGTAATTCTCATTGGTAGCATCTTGCTGCACATAAAAATTGTCCTTCATCTGGGTCACAATTCTGCTTGCCGCTGGAATTTTAACGGGAGGGGATTGTGGGCAGTGTGAAACCCCACGGCACTCGGGTGGAGAATTCCACCACTGATCTCTGCCAGTGATTCTAAACCTGGACATGAATCTCATTAAAATATTTAAGTGACAAACCTGCCTGAGATTACATCTCTGTCAAGAGGAGGTGAGTTGTAGGAAAGTGGGGACGGGAATTCTCATTTTCACCTCGCTCCCCCCTATCCTGTTATTTCCTGTGGAGTTACGATTCACCTAGTACTCCTGACCAGCGAGCTTTACTCTCTCAAAGAGAGACAGCGGCCTAGTGGTATTACCATGAGGTTATTAATCCAGAAACTTAGCTAAAACTTAATGTGTAGAGTATAGGGCAAATGGTAGGACTCTTAGTAGTCTAGATGAACAGAGGGATCTTGGTGTGTATGTGCATAGATCCCTGAAAGTAGGCAGTCAGGTCGAGAAGGTTGTTAGGAAGGCATATGGAGTCTTGGCTTTTATTGGTAGAGGGATTGAATTTCGGAGCCGCAACGTCATGTTGCAACTGTACAAAACTCTAGTGCGGCCGCACTTGGAGTATTGTGTGCAGTTCTGGTCCCCACATTATAAGAAAGATGTGGAGGCATTGGAGAGGGTACAGAGGAGGTTTACCAGGATGTTGCCTGGTATGGAGGGCAGGTCTTATGAAGAGAGGCTGAGGGATTTGAGGTTGTTTTCGTTAGAAAGGAGGCGGCTAAGAGGGGACCTGATCGAAACATATAAGATGATTAGAGGTTTAGATAGGGTGGACAGTGATAGCCTTTTTCCTAGGATGGAGAAAGCTAGCACGAGGGGACACAGCTTTAAATTAAGGGGTGATAGTTATAGGACGGATATCAGAGGTAGGTTCTTTACCCAAAGGGTGGTTCGGGAGTGGAATGCCCTGCCTGCAGCAGTTGTAGATGCGCCAAGTTTGGTGGCGTTTAAGAGGTTAGTTGATAAGTATATGGAAGAGAAGGGAATGGTTTAGTTTGGAGAGGCATTGCTTTTTATATTGGTCGGCACAACATCGAAGGCCGAAGGGCCTGTTCTGTGCTGTAATGTTCTATGTTCTAATGTTTGGGGGACCCGGGTTCGAATCCCGCCTCGGCAGTTGGTAGAATTTGAATTCAATAAAAAAAATACTTGGAATTAAGAATCTGCTGATGACCACAAAACCATTCTTAGGAAAACCAATCTGGTTCACGAATGTTCTTTAGGGAAGGAAATCTGCCATCCTTACCGGGCCTGGCTAGAGCCACAGCCTTCTGAAATGGCCTAGCAAACCACTCAGCTCAAGGGCAACTTGGGATGGGCAATAAATTCTGGCCAGCAGTGAATGAACAAAAAACATGGAGATGGTCAGGGCAATTGGGGAGAGTTCAACGGAGTTTCAGTCATGAGATTAGTGAAACTCATCTATTTACAGAGATGATTTGGAGTTGGGGACCAAGTGTATTGTGTCAAAATTCACAGATGACATTAAGATTGACGGCAGAGCAAAGTGTGCAGAGGATGCTGAAAGTCTGCAAAAGGATAGAGATAGTCTAAATGAGTGGGCAAGGGTCTGGCAGATGGAGTGCAATGTCGGTAAATGTGAAGTCATCCATTTTGGTGGGAATAATAGCAAAATGGACTATTATTTAAATGATAAAAGATTGCAGCATGCTGCTGTGCAGAGGAACCTGGATGTCCTTGTGCAGGAATCTCAAGAAATTAGTTTGCAGGTGCAACAGGTAAATAAGAAGGCAAATGGAATTTTGTCCTTCATTGCTAGAGGGTTGGAGTTTAAAAACAGTGAGATTATGTTGCAGCTGTATAAGGTACTGGTGAGGCCACATCTGGAGTACTGTGAACAGTTTTGGTCCCCTTACTTGAGAAAGGATATACTGACACTGGAGGGGCACAAGGAGATTCATGATGTTGATTCCAGAGTTGAGAGGGTTGGCTTGTGAGGAGAGACTGAGTAGACTGGGACTTATACTCATTGGAATTCAGAAGAATGAGGACAGATCCTAAAGAAACAAAGAAGATTATGAAGGAAATAGAAAGATGGAAGGAGGGAAGTTGTTTCCACTGGCTGGTGAAACTAGAACTAGGAGGCATGGCCTCAAAATAAGGGGGAGCAGATTTAGGTCTGAGTTGAGAAGGAACTTCTTCACACAAAGGGTTGTGAATTTGTGGAATTCCCTGCCCAGGCTACCTTATTGAATGTTTTTAAGGTAAGGATAGATAAATTTTTGATCAGTAAAGAATTAAGAGTGATAGTGAGCAAGTGGGTAAGTGTAGCTGAGTCCATGAAAAGATCAGCCATGATCTTATTGAATGGCGGAGCAGACTCGAGGGGCCGATGGCCTACCCCTGCTGCTAGTTCTTATGTTTCTAACCATTTCTGGTAGCTACCCTCTCATTTCCTTTGACTCTAACATCGTTATGCTAGTTAAGGACCCATTGATGAACACATGCTTCTGGCTCAGCTGCATTGGTGCTTAACATCATAGAATCCCACAGTACAGAAGGAGGCCATTCAATCCACCAAGTCTGCACCGACCACAACCCCACCCAGACCCTATCTGCAAAACCCCATGCATTTACCCTGCTAGTCCCCCTTACACAAAAGGGCAATTTAGCCTGGTCAATCCACCCAACCTGCATTTCTTTTGAATTGTGGGAGGAAACCAGAGCACCCGGAGGAAATCCACACGGACATGGGGAGAACATGCAAGCTCCACAGACAGACAGTCACCTGAGGCCGGAATTGAGCCTGTGCCCCCGGTGCTGTGAGGCAGCAGTGCTAACCACTGCGCCACCATGTCAGATCAAGCCCAAGGTGGAATGCAATGCCTCATGTTATCAGCTTGAATCTTGTTTGTCTCTTTTGTGGGGACCATGAATTGGATTCAATTGGAATTTGTTTTTTGGCTCAAGCAAAGAGATGGATTTGGGTTTGCCCAGTCCACTCAGAACACTGGCTTTAAGGATAGAGTGAAAAAAAACTGAAAAAAAGTGAGGGGGAGTGAGTTGATGGGTCTTTGATAAAAGGGAGATTGGTGGAGGAAGGAATGTGGTCTGTAAGGGGTGTGTGAGCCTCTCCAGAGTCTCACTGAGCTTCGGAGCCATATTCTCAATGTAATAGGAATGAGCGACAAGGCTAATTTTACTGAATACTACTAATAATAATTGAAATAATAATAATATAACAATTACAATGGATGAAATAAAAAATGTACTAAGAAAGGAACTTTATTGAAAGGAGAAACACTAAAAAAAGACGACTCTACTTACATACTTTACATGCTAGATGTATGTTGTATTACGGATATATGTTAAATTACATATGTGTGGTAAATTACATATGTGTGGTAAATTATATATGTGTGGTAAATTATATATGTGTGCTATATTACAGATGTTAACCCTAAATTGATCTGTTCCAGATAGCTCCCCAAAATGGATAATGTCAAATTAGCCTGTTCACACCTAAGATAGTAAGGTCCCCTGGGAGCTATTGTACATGCACCGTGACCACCAAACCCCCTCCCACCCCCCCCCGGCCCCCTCAGTGCAGTGCGTACAAGACTACACAGTGTAGTGGAAGATTGCTATTTCTTCTCCCAACCTCTGGACATCAAGCCTACGTCCTCCACAATCACTACTGCCTCCTGATTGTTGGCCTCCTTGATTGCCACCCCTGATCCCCCTACCACCCCCCCCACCCAAGCTCAGCCTATGCCACCACCAAATTCCTGACAATCCCCCCCCCCCCCCTCCCTCCCCCCCCCCCTCCCCCCCCCCCCCCCCCCCCCCCCAACATGACCAAGTCTCCAAATAACCTTACAACAGCTGGGCACTGCAGTCAGTCACGCTATCCCTGACCCTTCCTCCACTAACCCTCCCGTTGACTATTCCACCCAGGCTACAGCACTGAAACCTGGAAGCTGCAGGGTCCCTTTCAGACCAATTACAATCTCAGACCATCCCAGTCTTTTTGAGGCCTTCTCAAAACAGGCACCTGTTAAACCCAAGTCTTTCCTTATCAATTCTTCTCAGAGGCAACATAAATCTCTGCAGACTTTGCAGCATAAGAAGTTGGCGCATCTTTTGTTGGCATTTTCCCAACTGCCATCAATCAGATGGTGATAACTCCATCTCTTGGTACCCACACCAGAGGTGACCTGTGATGTCATTCATTATCCTGCCTTTTTAAAAATTCATTTGTGGCACATGGGTGTTGCTGGCTGGCCAGGGTGGTGCATCTTTGGAATTCTCTGCCTGATGAGGTGGTGGAGGCTTCCTCGCTGAATATGGTCAAGTCAAGAGTGGATAGATTTTTAATTGACAAGGGAATTAAAGGTTACGGGGAGAAAGCGGGAAAGTGGTACTGAACCACTACAGATCAGCCATGATCTTATTGAATGACGGGGCAGGCTCGAGGGGCTGGACGGCCTACTTCTGCTCCTATTTTTTATGTTCTTATTTATTGCCCATTCCTCGTTGCCTTTAGAGAGCAGTTGAGAGTCAACCACATTGTTGTGGCTCCAGAGTCACACGTAGGCCAGACCAAGGATGGCAGATTTCCTTCCCTAAAAGACATTAGTGAACCAGACAGTTTTTTCCGACAATTAGCAATGGTTTCATAGTCATCAGTAGATTCTTAATTCCAGATTTTTTTTATTGAATTCAAATTCTCCCATCTGCCCTGCTGGGATTCAAACCCAAATCTCCAGAGTGTCAGCTAAATTTCTGGATTAAAAATCCAACGATAACACCAGTACGCCATCGCCTCCCGTGTTAACTTCTCCTTCTCCGGCCATTTATTGATCTGGCTTGTGATGCAAGCATTATGGAAGGCAGTAAAAAAGAACTTCTGAATGATTTAAAAGGAACTATTTTAAGGTCTAGTTTAAAAAAGGAAACTAGAGACGTAGCTCAAATACCAGATGGCAAGTATGGAAAATAAATTCTTTGGAAATTGCGTCACCCCAATATTATTGATGAATTAATCAGAGCACAATTGTATCTGCTTCAGATCAATGTTGCTAGAGTAACAGCTAACACAAAATAATTTTATTCTATATAGATGCAAAAACAAAAGGAAAGCAGAAATAAAATGCAAAATTCCAAAAATTAGCAGCTGTAGTTCTCAGACCTACAAGTTGATGAGTCATTAATTAGTGGGAGAAGTTTAAGTTTTATTTATTAGTCACAAGTCGGCCGACACCAACATTGCAATGAAGTTACTGTGAAAATCCCCTAGTTGCCATAGTCCGACGCCTGTTCGGGTACACTGAGGGAGAATTTAGCACAGCCAGTGCACCTAACCAGCATGTCTGAGAGGAAACTGGAGCACCCGGAGGGAACTCATGCAGATAACGTGCAGATTCCACACAGACAGAAACCGGAGCTGGGAATTAAACCCAGGTCCTTGGCACTGTGAGGCAGCAGTGCTAACCACTGTGCCATCGTGCTGTTGATGGGTTATTGATTTAAAGAGAGGCTGAGAGAGTGACATTGAGAGGTTGATGGTTGGGGGAGAGTGTGGGGGTAGTGAGGTTGGTATATGGGGATAGTGGGATTGGGGATTGAGGTTGGTGTATTTTTAAGTAACAGGAGAGTCGGGATAGTGAGGTTGGTGATTTTGAGTGAGGGGAAGGTCACAGTGGAAGGAGAAAGGGGTGGAACTGTAAAGGATTTAGGGAAAAGGCATTGGGAGGATGGTACTGGGTGGTGCAGTGAGGTGAATATTGTCCCTTTGACCTGGTCTCCATCTTGTTCCATCTTACTTCCACAGGCCGAGGAGTGGAGAGTGCGATCATGTGCCTTCCAGCTCAGCTGTGATAGGATCATCCAGCTATACCGACAGTTCATAAGCAGTTCCAACAGGGCAATAGTCTACGACCTTTACCCTTATCTCTGGGACATCAGGAACACGCTGCTGGTTGCCAAGGCGTTTGTGATGTGGCTGGGTGAGTGAGAGGCTCCACTTACACCATCCTTGGTGAAGATTAAACTCTGGGCAAAGGCAGAGCTCCTGATTTGATTGTGAGCCTGAGGGAGTCACCTTTCATACTTAACAGGGGAAGAAGTAAACATAAGAACATGAAACATAGGAGCAGCAAGAGGCCATTCAGTCCTTTAAGCCTGCTGCCCCATTCATTATGATCATGGCTGTTCATCCAGCTCAATAGTCTGGTCCCACCTGTTCCCCCCAATGACCTTTGATCCCTTTCACCCCAGGAACTTACATCAAACTTCTTCTTGAAAACGTACAATGTTTTGTCTTCAACTCTGGCAGTGAATTCCGCAAGTTGGCCACTCTCTGGATGAAGAAGTTTCTCCTCACCTCTGTCCTAAAAGGTCCCCTTATCCTTAGATTATGACCCCTGATTCTGGATTTCCCCAACATCCGTGGGATGTTTCTTTCCTATATTTACCCATCTAATCCTGTTAGAATTTTATACATTTATATGAGATTCCCCCTCCTCATTCTTTTGAACTCCAGCGAAAACAGTCTGAACTGTCTCAACTTCTCCTCATAATGTCAGTTCCGTCAAGCCAGGGATCAGCCTGGTAAACCTTCGCTGTACGAAGAATACCTTTCCTCAGATAAGGAGACCAAATCTGTGCACAATCTTCCAGATGTGGTCTCACCAAGGCTCTGTATAATTGCAGCAACACATCCCTGCTCCTGTACTGAAACCTCATGCATTGAAGGCCAACGTACCATTTACCTTCTTCATCGCCTGCTGTCCCTGCACGAGGACCTGTGATTCCAGACCCACAGCAATCTGATTGATTCTTAACTGCCCTCTGAACAGGGACCTTGGCTTCATGTCACATTATCTGTAACCCCCCATGACTTGCCTAGGTTAGCAAAAAAACCTCACTTACTGTGCTGTCTGGAGACAATACACATCTCTCTAACCTCTGCTGTTAGCCACTTTAAGACTTGAATAGCAGGTTAGGTGTAAGGATTTGCATTCTAATCAGCAATCTGTAGACTGTCTGTGCTGATATATGCTTTTGGAGACCAGAACACCTCATTCGCCTGACGAAGGCCACAAAGGCCAAAAGCTCACAGATTTACTATCAAATAAATCGGTTGGATTTAAAATTGGTGTTGTCAAACTTTACTGAGTTTACTCCAGTCCAACACAGGCATCTGTACGTCATGTGGAGGAAACCCACACAGACACAGGGAGAATGTGCAATCACCACAGTGATCTAAACTGGGAATTGAGCCTGAGTCCCTGGCGCTGTGAGGCAGCAGTGCTAACCACTGTGCCACCGTGCTGCCCCTAATATCCCTTCTTTCACCACCTCCTCTGGCAACAAAATGATTTGCCAACTCTTGTAGTCAATGCCCGGGCATTGTGGAACAATTTGAGGGGGTGAATGGCCTGCTCTTGTTCCTATGTTTTAAGTATTTTAAATAAGATTTGTATAGATTGACAGCACTGCAGTGCTGAAGGTAGCCCTGGTGCTAATTCATTCTGAAGCCAGTTGAGCAATCGAAAACCTGAATCTAGCCTTCTGCTTAATACTAGATTTATTTACAGAGTGCAACATTACGAAAGCCTGTCTCCACTTTAATCAACACTCATGAGTCTCTCAAATGTGCTAAAGATATTGAAACGATCAATAACGCTAATGATACAATGAACATTCTTTAGTTGCACTTATCAAACAAAAGGTGTTATTTTATTTAATTCTATTCACGGGAAACATTCTTTTGTTGGCTTTACAATCATTGCGGGAAATATTACGCTGCTCGTTCTGTGTGTCTTTACTAAGCCCTGGTTAATCATTCACTCTGTTCTTTCTAGATGGCCGAATCGAGAGAGATACTTACTCATTCAATTCTTGGATGAATTGCTTTCAGTGTGAGTATAGGGTTTTAACAACACAATAACTCTTGTTATGGCCAGCAGCAACACCCCACTCCTTCAACGCAGTCAGACACTTCACAGGAGGGAGGTTACCAAGCAAACACTGACACCAAGCGAAGTGATTAGAAGTTGACAGGGATTGGCACAAGTGTGAATCTTTTTCTAAAGTTAAAGTTTATTTATTAGTGTCGTAAGCAGGCTTACATTAACTCTGCATTGAAGTTTGGAAGTTTCCTCCCAAACAGCATTTTGGGTCAACCCACAGCATGTGGACTGCAGCGATTCAAGAAGGCAGCGCACCAGCACCTTCTCAAGGGCAAATAGGGGGTGGGCAATAAGTGCTGACTTAGCCAGTGACACCCATGTCCCTTTAATGGGCTTAAAAAAACTACTGTGAAACCCCCCTAATTGCCACACTCCGGCGCCTGTTCGGGTACATTGAGGGAGAATTTAGCATGGCCAATCCACCTAACCAGCACGCCTTTGGGACATCTGGAACCAACATAGGCCATTGAATGGGAGGGGTCAACAGGAGTAGGTGCGAGTTAGGGCCGCAGATTTTTGGATGAGCTTATGAAGGGTAGAATGTGAAAGGCTGGACAGGCATTTGTTGGAACTGTCAAGTCTACAAGGTAACAAAGATGTGGATGAGGGTTTCAGCAGCAGTTAATGTGAGACCAAGGCAAGATTTGACGATATTACGGAAATGGAATAATGCATGTGAGATACGGCGTGGTATGTGTTAGGAACTCCTCTAGGCTACCAGGACTTGATGGTTTGAGTTATAATGAGAGGCTGGATTGACTGGGACTATTGTCCTTGGAGTGTAAGGCTGACCTGATAGAAGTCTATAAAATAATGAAGGGCATAGATCAGCTAGGTAGTCAATATAGAAGGATATGGGCCAATTTCGGGCAACTGGGACTAGCTTAGTAGTTAAAAAAGAAGGTGGCATGGACAAGTAGGGTACATTGAGGGAGAATTTAGCATGGCCAATCCACCTAACCAGCACGCCTTTGGGACATCTGGAACCAACATAGGCCATTGAATGGGAGGGGTCAACAGGAGTAGGTGCGAGTTAGGGCCGCAGATTTTTGGATGAGCTTATGAAGGGTAGAATGTGAAAGGCTGGACAGGCATTTGTTGGAACTGTCAAGTCTACAAGGTAACAAAGATGTGGATGAGGGTTTCAGCAGCAGTTAATGTGAGACCAAGGCAAGATTTGACGATATTACGGAAATGGAATAATGCATGTGAGATACGGCGTGGTATGTGTCCATGTTTCCATGCTGTAAATCTCTATGACACAAACAGTGTTCAGACACACAATATATATCATTCTAAGACTCTAGGCTCAAATTTACTCTGTGCAGTTTTGGATTCTATTTAAGGAAGCATGTAAATATACTGGAGGCGGTTCAGGGGAGGTTTACCAGATTGATACTTGGAATGAATGAGTTGATTTGTAAGAATGGGATAGACAGAATGGGCTTGTTTCAACTGGAGTTTAGAAGAGGGAGGGGTGACTTGATTAAAGATTCTAACCAGTCTTGACAAAGTGGAAAGGATGTTTCCTCTTGTGGGTGAATTCAGAACTAAGGGGTGCTGTTCTAACATTGGGGTCACTCCCATGGGCCTGGTCCCTGCATTCTGTCCCTCTGTATCAGCTTAAAGTCTGTCATGTTTCTGACTTGCACCAGTTCTGTCGAGAGGTCATCGACCTGAAACATCATCTTTATTTCTCTCTCCACGGAGGTGGCCAGAGCTGCCGAGTGTTTCCGGAACTTTCTCTTTCTGGTTCAGACTTTCAGCGTTTTGCTTTTCCAGTCATTTGTCACTTTTCCTTAGAATACAGAAGTAGAGTTGTGTGGCAGAGATTGATTAAACATCTCAAACTGTTCCCCTGACAGGGTGCCGTACAGGCAGTGCTCCTGTGGTCGTGGGAGTGGCAGGTGAGACCTGGATCTACAGGGGAGGCCTTGCAGGAGAGTTCCAGGTAATTTGATCCCCATCCTCCCCTTTCTCCTCTTTCAATCTCGCTGTGGAAATTTAACTTTAAAACTCTTCACCTTGTGTTCAAATCCCTTATGTGACCCCCCTCCCTCCTTTTCCTGTGATCCCTTCAGCCCTGAAGTCTACTGAGAGACATGAGGTAGTGGTTATTGTCACTACTGGGTTAGTAATCCAGTAGGCCCAGGCTGATGCTTTAGAGACACGTGTTCAAATCTCACTGTTGCAAAGGAGTTTATGAAGTGTGACTGCCTTTAAAAGCTGGTTTTGTATTCAGTGCTTGAATTTAAAATACAGGACATTTGTAATTAGGAACAAGCATCAGATTTGCTTTGGTAACAGACTTTGCGGGCTTTTGCATTTTGATAGCCTATCAGTTTGAAGATGACACTCAATGATCAGGACCTTATCAAATTTGAATGTGTTGTTGTTGTTGACACTATCAAACCAATCCTGGTGTAGGAAAATGGATCGATCATCAGGGTTATAAGACGGAACTCAACTGCCTATAAAGGGAATGAAACTGAAAAGCTGCCACCTCTGAATATTAGAGAGACTCTCTATAGGTTAAAAATATCTCTGAAGAGAAACTCAATCTATCTGTCAGAGGGATACCAAATGAGAAAGAATTTATGGACAGTGACATGAACAAAAGAACTTCAAATGTTTTTTCCAAAGCCACAAAGCCTGTATGTATTTTTTTTTGAGAGTGACTACATTATATTTTTGGTAATGAATGATCCTTGTATTTATTTGAACAGCATTCCAGTCGAACCTTACTTTAATTGAGACTTTACTTATTAAGTTAAAAGTTCCTGGTTGGTTAAATAAATAACTTGTTAATTGTTCACTTAAAGTGAGTTTCAGGTCTTTATGTCAATGAATCTCTAAACATAAATGAAGAACAGTTCATACTTCGCCAAACACTTTTAACAGATTATGAAGCGAGGTCAAGGAGATTTACCTCTGCACTGTAAAATTAAGTTTAATATTGGTCTCTAGTAAGGCTTACATTAACACAGCAATGCAATTATTGTGAAATTCTTCTGTAACACCACCACGGTAGTTGGTGGAATTTAAATTTGGTTAATAAATCTGGAATTGAAAACTAGTCTGACAAAACTATAATCAGTTGTTGTAAAAACCCATGTGGTGTCCTTTAGAGAAGGAAATCTACCTGAAGGTTTATTTATTAGCGTCACAAGTAGGCTTACATTTACACAGCAATGAATACACTGTGAAAATGTCCCAGTCGTCACATTCCGGTGCCTGTTTGAGTACACTGAGGGAGAAGTTAGCATGGCCAGTGCGTCTACGGTGAACAGCTGGAAGAAATGACCATCACAAGGAGGCACAAGTTCAAGATAAGGGGGGAAAGGTTCAGTGGAGATGCGCAGAGGAAGTTTGTTACACAGAGGATGGTGAGGGCTTGGAATGCACTGCCCAGTGAAGTGGTTGAAGCAGATACATTAGCAACATTTAGGACTTAACTGAACAAACACGTAAACAGACGGGGAATAGAGGGATACAGGCAGTTGGTCTAGATAGGACAATGTGATTGGCACAGGCTTGGTGGGCCGGAGGACCTGTTCCTGTGCTACACTGTTCTTTGATTTGTTCTAATCAGCATATCTTTCCGAGTGTGTGAGGAAACTTGAGTACCCAGAGGAAACCCATGCAGACACGGGGAGGACGTACAAACTCCACACTGACAGTGACCCAAGCCGGGAATCAAACCCGGTCCTTGGCGCTGTGAGGTAGCAGTGCTAACCACTGTGTCCCCATGCCACCCTGATTTTAACTTAAGAGGAAGATCCTCTCAGAGATTGATTAGTGTTGGACATTTCCCCCCTACCCCACAGGGAGCAGTGGAGGCTGGGTCACTGTGAGTGTATAAGACAAAGTTAGACAGAAGAGAGTCAGGGTTATGGAGGGGCAGACAGGAAAGTGGATTTAATGCCACAATTGGATCTTGTTGAATGTTGGAGCAGATTCGAGGGGCTGAATGGCCTACTCCTGATCCTATTTCATTTTGGTGCAAATCCCCAGTTATTTCTCCACAGCCCTGTAAATATTTCCTCTGTGCATTATTATCCAATTCACTTTTGATAAACCATGAATAAATCTTAGCTCGGGCAGTATATCTTCACCAATCACACCATCAAAATATTTCTCCTCAAGTTGCCCTGGGTTCTTTTACTTCTATCAGTCTGCTCTGGGTCTCGACCTATCAGCTGGGTGAAGTTTCAGGGTATTTGGGTGCCCAGTTTAATTTGATGTCTGCTCTACATGATAAAGGAATGGACCCAGAGATAATGGATAATGGCTGTCCCCCTCTTGTTTCCAGATGATGCTGCCAGTCACCAACAGCAGTGAACTCTTTAATCAGCCTCCTCCACTCTTCCCCGCTCTCAAGTCTTACACCATTCGGCCATTCTTTCAGGAAGACAAGGTAAGCACATCTGCTCTTTACGATGGGTTTGGGGAACTGCGGGAGACAATGGATGGGGATGCTGTCCTTCATCTCCGATAGATAGCTTTAAATAGCATCCCAGTGTAGAGGGAGCTTTACCCTTCATCTAACCCTGTGCTGTCCCTGTCCTGGGAGTGTTTGATGGGGACAGTGTAGAGGGAGTTTCACTCTGTATCTAACCCCATGCTGTACCTGTCCTGGGAGTGTTTGATGGGGGACAGTGTAGAGGGAGCTTTACTCTATCTAACCCCGTGCTGTACCTGTCCTGGGAGTGTTTGATGGGGGACAGTGTAGAGGGAGCTTTACTCTGTATCTAACCCCGTGCTGTACCTGTCCTGGGAGTGTTTGATGGGGACCAAGTAGAGGGAGTTTCACTCTGTATCTAACCCCATGCTGTAGCTGACCTGGGAGTGTTTGAAGTTAACCTGATTTATTATTGTCACATATATTAGTATACAGTGAAAAGTATTGTTTCTTGCGCACTATACAGACAAAACATACTGCTCATAGAGAAGGAAAGGAGACCGCAGTATGTAGTGTTGCAGTCATAGCTAGGGTGTAAAGAAATATCAAGTTAATGTGAGAGAATCTGACAGCAGCAGGGAAGAAGCTCTCCTTGAGTTGGTTGTGTCAGACTTTTGAATCCTTCTCATGACTGAAGAAGGTAGAGGAAAGAATGTCCGGGGTGCTGGGGTCCTTGATTATGCTGGATGCTTTTCCGAAGCAGCGGGAAGTGTAGCCAGAATCAATGAATGAGAGGCTGGTTTGTGTGATAGATTGGGCTACTTTCACAACCCTTTGTAGTTCCTTACGGTTTTGGTCAGAGCAGGAGCCCATACCAAGCTGTGATACAACGAGAAAGAATGCTTTATGGTGCATCTGGAAAAGTTGTAGAAAAGAAGGGACATTTCCTCCAATCCTTTTCCCGAATTCCCTTGTGGATCAGTGTAAGCAACATAGAAACATGGAAGATAGGAGCAGGAGGAGTCTATTTGAGCCTGCTCCACTATTCATTACCATCATGGCTGATCATCCAACTCAATAGATTAATCCTGCTTTTTCCCTATAATCTTTGATCCCATTCGCCCAAGTGCTACATCGAGCTGCCTTTTGAATATATTCAATGTTTTGGCATCAATTAATTTCTATGGTAATGAATTCTACAGGCTCACCACTCTCTGGGTAAAGAAATGTCTCTTTACCTCCATCCTAAACAGTCTACCCTGAATCCTTAGACTGTGATCCCCTGGTTCTGGACTCTCCCACCATTGGGAACATCCTCCCTGCATCTACCCTGTCTAGTCCTGTTAGAATTTTATAAGTCTCTATGAGATCGCACCCTGCCCCCCTCCCCACCCGCCCGCCCACCCCATTCGTCTGAACTCCTGTGAAAACAATCCTAATCTAATCGATCTCTCCTCATACATCAATCCTCCCATCCCTGGAATCAGCCTGGTAAACCTTCGCTGCACTCCCTTGAGAGCAAGAACATCCTTCCTCAGAAAAAGGGACGAAAACTGCACACTAGGTGGGGCCTCACCAAGGCCCTGTATAATTGCAACAACACATCCCTGCTCCTGTACGCGAAACCTCTCGCAATGGAGGCCAACATATCATTTGCCTTCTTTACCTCCTGCTGCACCTGCACGCTTACCTTCAGTGACTGGTGTACAAGGACACCCAGGTCCCACTGCACACTCCCCTCTCCCAATTTATAGCCATTCAGGTAGTAATCTGCCTTGTTTTTGCTTCCAAAGTGAAGAACCTCACTTTTATCCAAATTATACTGCATCTGGCATTGATTTCCCCACTCTGTCAACCTGTCCAGATCATGCTAAAGGATCTCTGCATTCTCGTCACAGTTCACCCTCCCACCCAACTTACTATTATCTGAGACATTACATCCAAATCATTAATATATATTGCGAATAGCTGGGGTCCCAGCACAGATCCCTGTGACACCCCACTAGTTACTGCCTGCCACTTTGAAAAGCACCCATTAATTCCCACTCTTTGTTTCCATTCTGCCAACCAGTTTTTTACTCATCTCAATACATTTCCTCCAATCTCACGTGCTTTAGTTTTGCACGATAATTTCTTGCGTGGGACTTTGTCAAATGCTTTCTGAAAGCCCAAATATAGTATATCTACTGCTTCTCCCTTGTCAACTCTATTAGTTATATCTTCAAGGAATTCCAATAGATTTTTTAAGGATGATTTCCCCTTCATAAATCCATGCTGACTCTATCTGATTGTGGCCACTGTTTCCTAATGCTCTGCTCTGAAGTCCTTAAAAATGGATTTGTGAATTTTCCCCACTATCGATCTTAAGCTTACTTGTCTTTAATTCCCTCCCTACCTTCCTCTTTGAATACTGGAGTGACATTAGTTACCCTCCAATCTGCAGGGACTGTTCCAGAGTCTATAGAATCCTGGAAGATCTGGAATTCCCAGTACGTCTCTTGCACCCCTTCTCTCTCTCTCTCTCTCTCTCGCTGCATCTCTCTCCCCAATTGGAGCCTTCTTTAATCTCACCTTGGATGTAGCTGTTGTAATTACAGAATGTGGTGTGGTATGCAGTCAGAGTCACAGGATTGTCAGGCACTGAAGCTCCCACTTGGAGTACTGTGCGCAGTTCTGGTCGCCTCACTACAGGAAGGATGTGGAAGCTATTTGAAAGAATGCAGAGGAGATTTACAAGGATGTTGCCTGGATTGGGGGGCATGCCTTATGAGGATAGATTGAGGGAGCTAGGTCTCTTCTTCCTGGAGAGACGAAGGTTGAAAGGCGACCTGATAGAGCTTTATAAAATGTTGAAAGGAATAGACAGAGTGGATACTTGGAGGCTATTTCCCAGGGCTGAAATGGTCGCTAGGAGAGGACACAGGTTTAAGGTGCTGGGGAGCAGGCACAGAAGAGATGTCAGGGGTATGTTTTTCATTCAGAGGGTGGTGAGTGAGTGGAATTGACTGCCATCGGTGGTGGTAGAGGCGAATTCGCTGGGGTCTTTTAAAAAACTCCTGGATGAGTGTATGGGATTAAATGGGATTGGGAGTTACAGATAGTTCTATGGCCTGGTAGGTATGGATATGATCGGCACAACTTGTGGGCTAAAGGACCTGTTCATGCTGTAGTGTTCTATGTTCTATGAAAAGGGACCATTCGGCCCATCGTGTCTGTACTGGCTCTCCGAAAGAGCATCATGAATTAGTGCCATTCCCCTGCCTTTTCCCTGTAGCCCTGCACAATGTTTCTATTCAAAAATCATCTAAACCCCTCTTGAAAACCTCGATTGAGAAAGTTTTGTCTGAAGATTATGTGTGGTGCTCTATTATGCTGCAGGCATCTTGTCATTGAAACCTAGAAAATAGGAGCAGGACGAGGCCATTCGGCCCTTCGAGCCTGCTCCGCCATACAATATGATCATGGCTGATCATCAAACTCAATAACCTAATTCCGCTTTCCCCTATATCCTTTGATGCCTTTCACTCCAAGAGCTATATCTAATTCCTCCTTGAAAACATACAATGTTTTGGTCTCAACTGCATTCTATTGTAGCAAATTTCACTTTTTCAGTGAAGAAATGTCTCCTCATCTCCGTCTTAAATGGTCTACCCTGTATCCTCAAACTGTGACCCCTGGTTCTGGACTCCCCCACCATCGAGAGTACCTCCCTGAATCTATTCTGTCTCGTCTATTAGAATTTTATAGATTTCTCTGAGATCCTGCCTCTCCCCGCCCCATTTTTTGAACTCCAGCGAAAATAATCCTGACCGACTCAGTTCTCCTTATCTTAAATCTTCTCTGCTCTTCCTCGAGAGCAAGAACATCCTTCCTCAGGTAAGGAGACCAAAACTGTACACAATACCCCAGGTGTGGCCTCACCAAGGCCTGGTATGACTGCAGCAAAGACACTACTTTCCAGTACTCAAATTCTCTTGTTATGAAGGCCAACATATTGTTTGCCTTCTTTACTACCTGTTGCATCTGCACCGTTACTCTCAGCGACTGGTGTACGAGGACACCCAGGTTTCATTGCACGCTCCCCTCTCTTAATTTATTGCCAATCAGATAATTAATTACCCTTCCTGTTTTTGCTACCACAGGGTGCTGAGCTACAATAGTTCTGTTAATATCTATTTAAAGATTTTCTTTAAAGTTTATTTATTGGAGGCTTTCTTTCTCCTTAACACTGCATTAACACTGCAATGAAGTTACCGCGAAAATCCCTTAGTTGCCACACTCCGGCGCCTGTTCGGTTACACTGAGGGAGAACTTAGCATGGCCAATGCATCTAACCAGCACATCTTTCAGACATCTGCCTCTCGTTACAGAAAGCTTTGTACACTGTGTGCAGAGAGATCCACAATACCAAGTCGCAGGAGAAAGATGGAACAGATGTTTACCCTGATCTGATTGGAGACAGGTAATCACTCTGGATGGTGTGATGACACTGTGCCTTTAAGAAATGTATTTGGGTCATGTTTCTTGTGCAGGAGCGACGTTCAGCCAAATCTCTGCAGCGGGTCTGGAGAATCCCAGCCTCGGGTGAGGTCGGAGAATTCCAGCCTCTGTTTTCCTCTCCACACATGTCTGACCTGCCGATTGAACATTTTCAGCATCTTCTTTTGTTTGTTTTTGCCTCGGATTTCCAGTGTCTGCAGTATTTTGCATTCCAAGAAGGAAAAACCAGTACAGAATTATCAAATCCCTGTTGAACAAAAACATTGGCATCAGTAAGACTGGAGGCTTTAAAAGCAGTTCCGACAATTTCCCTTCATGTCCGAGTTACTGGTTTCTCCTTTCAGGAATTTGTTTGGTTCTGATGCTCGGCGAGATTCCTCACGAGGCCTTGTCGCTCCCCTCCAGGTTCCTGGGCCATTTCCTGACTCTTTGCCCCGACTACTGCTTCGTACTGGAGGATGAGGAGGGGGCGTGCGGCTGTGCGTGTGGAGCCCTGGAGGTCAGCTCGTTCCTGAAGGGTTGTGAGGCTGCCTGGTTTCCTGCCATGCAGGAGAAGTACTCCAAACCTACAGCCCTCGATAACCTCACTCCGACACAGGTAAGAGAATTTCTGAGGGAACAGGGAAGAGTGGGAAGTAAAGAGAAAACTATCGGGAGGGGACCAATGGATGGTTGAGGCCCACCTCTCATTGAAATAGAACATAGAACATAGAACAATACAGCACAGAACAGGCCCTTCGGCCTTCGATGTTGTGCCGACCAAAATAAAAAGCAATGCCCCTCCAAACTAAACCATTCCCTTCTCTTCCATATACTTATCAATTAACCTCTTAAACGCCACCAAACTTGGCGCATCTACAACAGCTGCAGGCAGGGCATTCCACTCCCTAATCACTCTTTGAGTAAAGAACCTACCTCTGATATCCGTCCTATAACTCATACCCCTTAATTTAAAGCTGTGTCCCCTCGTGCTAGCTTTCTCCATCCTAGGAAAAAGGCTATCACTGTCCACCCTATCTAAACCTCTAATCATCTTATATGCTTCAATAAGATCCCCTCTTAGCCGCCTCCTTTCTAACGAAAACAACCTCAAATCCTTCAACCTCTCTTCATAGGACCTGCCCTCCATACCAGGCAACATCCTGGTAAACCTCCTCTGTACCCTCTCCAATGCCTCCACATCTTTCTTATAATGTGGCGACCAGAACTGCACACAATACTCCAAGTGCGAAATGAAAGCAAGACTTGCATTTCCATCTCTCCCTTCATAAACTATGATGTGGAGACGCTGGCGTTGGACTGGGATGGGTACAGTAAGAAGTTTTACCGCACAGGTGAAGGCTTCTCCATCATCTCACATCAGGTAACGACTCACATGATGAAGGAGCAGTGCTCCAAAAGCTCGTGAATCCATATAAACTCATTGGTCTTCAACCTGATGTTGTGAAACTTCTTGCTGTTCATAAACTATGTTTGCTACAACAGAAATTGAGGGCTTTTTGGATTGGAAGGTAATATATTAGTATGGATTGAAGATTGGTTAATGGGCAGGAAACAGAGAGCAGGAATAAATGAGACATTTTTGCATTGGCAGGATCTAACTAGTGGGATACCGTGAGGATGATTACTTATCCGGCAGATATTTACAATCCAGCTGAGTGCAACATATTCAAATATAATTCAATATATTCAATATATTCATCTTCATGGCCTAGTGGTATTATCACTAGACTATTAATCCAGAAACCCAGCTAATTTAGTTGATAAGTATATGGATGAGAAGGGAATGGTTTAGTTAGGAGGGGCATTGCTTTTTATTTTGGTCGGCACAACATCGAAGGCCGAAGGGCCTGTTCTGTGCTGTATTGTTCTAATCTTCTGGGGACGCAGGTTCGGGAAGCCATCGCCTCCCCAATAACTTTTCCAAGAACTTTCTATCATTGGCAAATTTGAATATATATTGCACTTGGCAGATGGTAGAATTTGAATTCAATAAAACAAATCTGAAATTAAAAATCTACTGATGACCATTGTCGATTGTCACAAAAACCCATCTCATTTACTAATCTCCTTTAGGGAAGGAAATCTGCCATCCTTATCCGATCTGGCCTACATGTGACTCCAGAGCCACAGCAATGTGATTCACTCCCACCGTCCTCAGGCAACTAGTTATGGATAATAAACGCTGGCCTAGCCAAAAACACCCATGTTCCCTGAATAAATATATCCCATGAATGCTTTAAAAAAAACTCTGAGAAGGACATAAGGAATCTGCAAAAGCCAAGAGACAGGTTAAATAAGTGGGTAAGATTACAGAATATAATATGGTGGAAAAAGAAAGCAGAATTTTTTTTTTCAATGGTGAGAGAATGGGAAGTGTTAATAGTCGGAAGGAGCTGATACACAAAATGCAAAAAGTTAAAATGCAGATACAGCAAGCAATTGGAAAAGCAAATGATATGTTAGTTTTTATTAAAAAGGGGGTTTGAAATGTAAGAGTAAAGAAGTAAATTTTTAATTCTTTTATGGGATGTGGATGTCACTGGCGTGGCCAATATTTTCTGTCCATCCCGAATTGCCTTTGAACTGAGTGGCTTGCTGGGCATTTCAGAGGGCAGTTAAGAGGATTTGTTGTTGTGCCTGGAGTCACATGTAAGTCACACCAAGTAAGGAACAACAGATTTCCTTCCCTAAAGGACATTAGTGAACCAGATGGGGTTTTATGACAATCGACAATGGTTTCATAGTCACCATTAGCGAGACTAACCTTCCAATTCCAGAGGTTATTAACTCCAATTCCACAGATGGGATTTGAACCGATGTACCCAGAGCAATTGCCTAAGTCTCTTGTGACTTAGTGACGCAACGACTGTGCCATGATGGGCCAGATTTTACCAATCGGAGGCTAAGTGCCGGATCCGGACGTAAAATGGATCCGAACCCGGAATCCTCGTTCCAGCGTGTCCGTGCGCTTTCTGACGGCTCCGGCCTGGTTCAAGCTGTGGGGCAGGGATTAGTGTTGCTGGAACGATCGGACCACGCAGTTCGAAAAAAAACTGAAACAGCGCGCTCGGGCATGAAAGACAAAAATAGAGAAAGCCAGGGGATGGTGGGGGGGTGGGAATGAGCTGCGATCGGACTCTCCCTGGAAGGCAGCACCCCCCCCCCCACTTCCCTCCCCCGCCAGCCCCCCCTCCCTCGGCAGAGCACATTCCCAACCTACCTGGATTGCTGCTCTCCCTCCACCATCCTTCTGACCTGCACTCGTTGATGTTGGGATGCTGGCGTTGGACTGGGGTGAGCACCTATTGGAAAGTCCTATTTAACCTGGTGTTGTGAGACTTCTTACTGCAGTCGTTGGACAGCTTGCAACATCTTCCTGACCTTCCGCTGGCATCTGCTGGAGGAGGGGGCGGGCTCAGTTGGGTCTCTGGTTGGGGAGGGGCTGGTGGAGGGTTGGGGGAGAAGGATGGAATTGGGAGAATCTCCACCAACCTCCCCCACCAAAAGCAGAGATCCATCTAATCTCCCCCCACAACCCCCCGCCAACCAGAGATCCAGAGATCCATCTAAGCCTGCACCCCCCCGCTCCCCCGTAACCTCCTGCCAACCAGAGATCACCCTGAGTCTGCCCACCCCCCACTCCCCTTTTGGCACACGCCAGCGGAAGGTCAGGAAAGTGCTACAGGCTGTCCAACAAGTGCAGTAAGAAGTCTCATAACACCAGGTTAAAGTCCAACAGGGCTTTCCAACAGGACTTTAACCTGGCGTTGTGAGACTTCTGTTTACCCCAGTCCAATGCCGGCATCTTCACATCAACGAGTGCAGGTCAGAAGGGTGGTGAGTGCGGGAGGGAGAACAGCAATCCAGGTAGGTTGGGGGTGTGCCCTGCCAGGGGAGGCCTGCCTCCCGGGGGAGGAATCCAATCTGGTGGGGGGGGTGGGGAGGGGGGGGGGGGGGGGGGGGGGGGGCGGTTGCGGGGAGGGGGGAGGGTGGTGGTCTGCTTCCCAGGGAGTTTGGATCGCTGCGGGGGAGAAGGGTCTGCCAGGGTGTTTAGAGGGAGGATTTGCGAAGGGTGTTTGAGGAGGATGGGCTTCGGAGATTCTCTTGCAGAATAGGAATCTGCTTCCGATTTTTATTCTGCAGGTGGATAGCAGCGCGGGTCCAAAGACGGCAAAGTGGGATTTGGTGGTAGAGTTGGCCACGCGATTAATTTAGTCAATTTAAATGCACGGTGTCGGTAAAGCGCGATCTTCTCGGTTTTGGGTGCAGATCGCGTTACAGACCCGACGCCCGAATTTACCACAAATCGGACCCAGTATCTCCCAGTTCTTACTGCAGTTATATAGAGAGTTGTGAAGAGGGTGTGTGAAGTGGTCAGAAAGGGCCAGATAGCCCACTCTGCATCTTTCAAATGTCATTAACCTCAAAATATCTCAAAATACTTCCATAAGTAACACTCGTATCACACAAGTGCCAGGCAATGACCATCTCCAATTCAGTGGGAGCTATAAAATAAATGGCAGAACCATGGGGAGTATAGACACACAGAGAGATCTGGGAGTACATGTCCACAGATCCTTAAAAGTGATAGCACAGTTGGAGAAGGTGGTGAAGAAAGCACATGGCATGCTTACCTTCATCGGGCAGGACATCGAGTTTAAAAATTGGCAAATTATGTTATACATCTATAAAACATTGGTTCGGCCACATTTGAAATACTGTGTCCAATTCTGGTCAAACAGAAAAAAAATCCCATAACACCAGTTTAAAGTCCAAACGGGTTTATTGGTAGCAGAAGCCCCAAGCTTTCGGGACAGCCTGTCTCTTTGTCAGGTAGCTGGGAGTCCTGATCGTAAAAAGGACACAAAGACACAAGCTTAATTTACTTGCATAATGATTGGAATGTGAGTCTTTACAGCTAATCAATTCTTAAAGGTACAGACAATGTGAGTGGAAAGGGCTTTAAGCACAGGTTAAAGAGGTGTGTCTAGTTTCCAGATAGGAAAGTGAGTGAGCAATTTCACTACCAGAAGAACGTGGAAGCTCTGGAGGGAGTACAGGAAAGGTTTACCAGGATGTTGCCTGGTAGCTATTAGCTATGGGGGGAGATTGAATAAACTAGGATCGTTCTCCCTGGAAAGACAGCGGCTGAGAAGGTGACCTGATAGAAATTATAAAATATGAGAGGAATAGTCAAGGTAAACAGTTGGAAGATATTTCCCAGGGCAGAAATGACAATCACAAGGGGGCCCAAGTTTAAGATAAGGGGGGAGAGTGGAGATGTGCGGGGGAAGTTTTTACACAGAGGGTAATGGGGGCCTGGTATGCATTACCTAGTGAGGTGGTTGAGGCAGACACACTAGTGACATTTAAGACTTACCTGGATAGACAGATGAACAAACAAGGAATAGAGAAATATGTGGTTGGTTTGGACAGGAAAATGTGATCGGCACAGACTTGGTGGGTCAGAGGGCCAGTTTCTGTGCTGTACTTTCTCCTTTGCTGAAGAGAGAATCCAACCATCACCTCTTGATATTCAATGGCATTCCCATTGCTGAATCACTCACTATCGACATCCCGGGAGTGACCATTGAGAAGAAACTGAACTGGACTAGTCATGTAAGTACTGTGGCTACAAGAGAAGGTGAGAGGCTGGGAATCCTGTGGCAAATAAGTCACCTCCTGACTCCCTAAAGCCTGCCAGCATCTAGCATGAGTCAAGCCTTGAGACTGAGCCCTGGATATATGTTTTTCTGACCCGGAGGTGTGAGAGAGTATGATCCACTGAGCTACAGTGCAGTACTGAGACCCCGACGAGTGCTGGAGTTAGGTGATCAGGGAGGGATAAGGAAGAGTTCAGAGGGGTGTGTTTTAACATGGAGATACTGGTGGACTGGACAGGGCCCAGGTATTTGCTGATTGAATGGGATTTAGTGAGGACACAGGCAAGAGAGTTTAGGATGAGTAGAGCTTGCTATTGGATTCTGCTGATTGTAGACATGATTATACTGGTCAATGTATAACCATTCACAAAATATCTGCACTGCTAACAGGTTATACAAGAGGGATAACTGTTTCCAATTGTCATACATTCCTCTCATTTTATTTTCAGGAGCTGATGATGTTTTTCCACAGGAAACCCAGTTTTCCAGATTCCATACTCTACCGCTTCCCGTCTCTTATGCAATTGAATGTCCATCCACAGTTACAGGATTCCAGTGAAGCCAGGAATTTGATCATCTGCCTAATGTCTGCACTAAAAGCTAATGGTGAGTGATCTTAATGTCTTTCAGCTCACAGAGAAACGTAGAGGGAAACTCAAGAGGATGAGCCAGTTTGCTCTACCTGTTTGGTCAAATGATCCCTTGTTTCCCCATATCCATTCAATTCTTACAGTGAATCTCATCCTTCCTGGGTTACCCCTCTGTCCTTTCATCCAGTGTCACTCTGACTCCTGGCCCCTGTGCCTAGTGCATCTCTTGACCCCTTCACCCTGTGTCCCTCTCACCCTTACACCCTTTATCCTCTGACCCCTGCACCCTGTGTCCCTCTGACCCCTGCACCCAGTGACCCTCTGAGCCCAGCACCATGTGACCTTCTGACCCCTGTACCCCGTATACCTCTGACCCCTGCACCCCACATACCTCTGACCCTTGCACACTGTGACCCTCTGACCCCTGAACCCCATGTCCCTCTGACCCCTGTGCCCTGTGTCCTTCTGACACCTGTACCCCATGTCCCTATGACCATGCCACACCTTGTCCCTCTGACCCCAGCACCTGGTATCCCTCTGACCCCTGCACCCTGTGTCCCTTTGACTCCTGCACCCTGTGTGCCTTTGATTTCTGCGTTCTGTCCCTCTGACCCCTGCACCCTGTGTCCCTTTGACCCTGCACTGTGTCCTTCTGACTCCTGCACTTTGTGTCTCTCTGGCCCCTGCACCCCATCTCCCTCTCTTTCCTGCACCTCTTGTCCCTTTGACCCCTACACCCTGTGTCTCTGTGACCCCTACACATAGTGGCCCCTGCACCCATGTCCCTCTGACCCCTTGACCCCTGCACCCTGTGTCCCTCTGACCGTGCACCACATGTATCTTTGACCCCTGCATTGTGTCCCTCTGACCCCTGCACCCTGTGTCCCCCTGACCCCTGCACCCCGTGTCCCTCTGACCCCTGCGCTGTGTCCCTTTGACCCCTTCACCCTATGTCCCTCTGACCCCTGCACCCCGTGTTGCTCTGAGCCCTGCGCTGTGTCCCTTTGACCCCTTCACCCTATGTCCCTCTGACCCCTGCACCCCGTGTTGCTCTGACCCTTTCACCCTGTGTCCCTCTGACCCTTTCACCCTGTGCCCCTCTGACCCTTCTTTTTGAAACCTTCCCACCCTGCTTCCCAAATTGCAGTAATATCTCTGTCTCCAGTATTACCACTGATTCCTGGGCAAAGTATATAAATTTGTTTTCCTCCTTTTTGGAAATAGTCTTGACACGAGTCCATTTATTAAATTTTGTTTCCCCAATCCGTTATGTCTGTTATGTTGCGGCAATTTGACATTGTGTGTCCAATATCCCTGACTCCAGCAGTTGAATCGATGACTTCTAGATTATATGGGCCATAACCTGCAGGATATACTTCCTGCTGAAACGATAATCAGCTTCTATTATCTCCACAGGAGATCACAGTTCACATGCTTCTTGCTATGAAATGTTAGAGAGAAAGTGTGATTGTGGGCAATGCAGTGAAACCTTTCAATGTCTGACAATTCTCTATAAACCACAGTATGGTTTTCATCCAGTAAAGAATACTCAAAAGGGAAATAGGTTAGAGGGCTGTATGATAAGATGAGGCACATTAGTTCAGTCTTTCAAAGAACTACCACAGCTTTGATGGGCCAAATAACCTCCTCCTGTGCTATAAGATTCAGGATTATGCGCAGAGAGAAAAGTGTTATACAGAACTAACAACATTGATAAGGTGGCCCATGGAAGACTTCTGCAGAAAATGCAGATGTATGGGATAGAGGGTGATTTAGCTAATTGGGTTAGGAATTGGCTAGCAGATAGAAGACAGAGGGTGGTGGTTGATGGGAGATATTCATCGTGGAGTTCGGTGACAAGTGGTGTACCTCAGGGGTCTGTTTTGGGGCCCCTGCTGTTTGTAATTTTTATAAATGATCTGGATGAGGGTATTGAAGGATGGATTAGTAAATTTGCAGATGACACTAAAGTCGGTGGAGTGGTAGATAGTGAAGAGGGGTGTTATAGTTTGCAGAGAGACTTGGACAAGTTGCAGAGCTGGGCCGAGAGGTGGCAAATGGAGTTTAATGTGGAAAAGTGTGAGGTAATGCACTATGGCAGAAATAATAAATGTGTAGAGTATAGGGCAAATGGTAGGATTCTTAGTAGTCTAGATGAACAGAGGGATCTTGGTGTGTATGTGCATAGATCCCTGAAAGTAGGCAGTCAAGTCGAGAAGGTTGTTAAGAAGGCATATGGAGTCTTAGCTTTTATTGGTAGGGGGATTGAATTTCGGAGCCGCAACGTCATGTTGCAACTGTACAAAACTCTAGTGCGGCCGCACTTGGAGTATTGTGTGCAGTTCTGGTCCCCACATTATAAGAAAGATGTGGAGGCATTGGAGAGGGTACAGAGGAGGTTTACCAGGATGTTGCCTGGTATGGAGGGCAGGTCTTATGAAGAGAGGCTGAGGGATTTGAGGTTGTTTTCGTTAGAAAGGAGGCGGCTAAGAGGGGACCTTATTGAAACATATAAGATGATTAGAGGTTTAGATAGGGTGGACAGTGATAGCCTTTTTCCTAGGATGGAAAAAGCTAGCACGAGGGGACACAGCTTTAAATTAAGGGGTGATAGTTATAGGACGGATATCAGAGGTAGGTTCTTTACCCAAAGGGTGGTTCGGGAGTGGAATGCCCTGCCTGCAGCAGTTGTAGATGCACCAAGTTTGGTGGCGTTTAAGAAGTTAGTTGATAAGTATATGGAAGAGAAGGGAATCGTTAGTTTGGAGGAGCATTGCTTTTTATATTGGTCGGCGCAACATCGAAGGCTGAAGGGCCTGTTCTGTGCTGTAATGTTCTATGTTCTATGTTCTCTTAGGAACATTATAAATATATTTGTTTACATTTAATTTGTGAGTGGGGGTGCCACTGGCTCAGCCAGCATTTATTGCCCATTGCTAATTGCCCTTGAAACGATGGTGGTCAGCTGCCTTTGTGAAACACTGCAGTCCTGGCACAGTGGTTACCACTGCTCCCTCACAGAGACAGGGATCTGGGTTCGATTCCCGGCCTTAGGTCACTGTCTGTGCCTGCGCATTCTCCTCGTGTCTGCGTGGGTTTCCTTTGGATACTCCAGTTTCCTCTCACACTCTGAAGGGCGTGCTGGTTAGGTGCATTGGCCACGCTCAATTCTCCCTCAGTGTACCCAAACGGAGTGTGGCAACTAGGAGATTTTCACACTAACTTCATTGCAGTGTTAATGTAAACCTACTTGTGACACTAATAAAGAAACTTTAAAACACTGTTATTAGGGAGGGAATTCCAGGATTTTGAACCAATGTTGCTGATGGTATGATGTTGCCTATCCAAGTCAGAATGGAATGTGACTGACCTTTCTTATTTATTCTCTTCCCTCCTCTCCATTTCTCTCTCTGTTCACCATCCCCCGCCCCCCCCCACCTCCCCTGCACCCCCATCACTCCTTCTCTTCACTGTCCTTTGGTCCTTTCCTTGATCTCTCATTCTGCCTCTCATTTTGATCCCCCTTCCGTTTTTTAACACCTCCCCCCACCCCTTCCTTTTCTCTCTTGCCTCTTTCTCATTCCCTCTTTCACTCTTTTCCCTTGTCCCTTTGCCCCCGTTGTGTGTTTTTCTTTCTCCCTCGCCCTTCCCCACCCCCAGGTTCCCAGGGCGTATTCTGTGAACTGAAGGCCCGGAACAAGCTGGCTTTGCAACTCCACGTCGGCCTGGGCTTCCTGGAGTTGCCCGGAGCCGATGTTTCCAGCCCGGAAGGGGTGATCTTCGGGAGGCTCCTGTAGGCCTCGGGTCGCTTCCAGCCGTGTTTGGTGACTGGGCCCCTGGGGGGGCAGCCAGGGGCAGGCGCAGGAATGTGGCCCCTTGTTTTGTTTTCACATTTACCGGTCGCGGTGAGGTGGCGGCCGGTTGTTACGGGCTGTGTTCGGTTATACTGTAATGTTTACTGACATTGCTTTTCTCTGTTGAGTTAGCCCTGCCATCTATAGATGGTCTGAATTAAAAGATCTTTATTGATTTTGAGGATCTGTACACTGAACCCCAAGCTGCTATGCTCCCCTGTTCACTTACCAAGGAGGTGTGATCTGGTGTGGTTAAGGACGTTTTTTTTAATCAGTGAGGCAGTCCAGAATTATTGGGAGGTTGATGGAAGCAGCGCGGTGGTGCAGTGGTTAGTACTGCTGCCTCGTAGTGCCAGGTACCTGGTTCAATTCTGGCCTTGGGCGACTGTGCGGAGTCTGCACATTCTCTCCTTGTCTGTGTGGGTTTCCTCCGGGGCGTTCTGGTTTTCTCCCGTTCTCCAAAAATGTGCGGGTTAGGTGGATTGGCTATGTTAAATTGCCCCTCGGTGTCCCAGGATATGTCGGTTAGATGGAGTAGCCACAGTAAATGTCACTTTATGGGGTTATGGGGAGAAACTCTGAGGGTTGGTAGGAATAGAGACATTAGGAGCAGAAGTAGGCCCCTCGAGCCTGCTGTGTCATTCAATCAGAACATGGCTGATCTCTGTCCCCATTATCCCCTTATTCTTTCTAATATCTGAAATAGGGCAGTATTGTCAGGCTGAAGGCCCTATTTCCATGCTGTATACTTCTAATTCCTTCTTGAAACCGTTTAATGATTCAACTCCACCGTGCTTTGGGATGGCGAGTTCCACAAATTCACCACCCTCTGCGAGAAATAGTTCCTTTTTATCTCAGTTTTAAAGCTACTGCCTCGCAACCTATACCTGGGACCTCTTGTTCTAAATTGCCCCATAAACGGAAACATTTGGTCCACATTCAGTTTATCAATCTTTTTTAGAATTTTATATACCCTGATCAGGTCCCCTCTCATTCTTCTAAACTCCAGCGAGTATAAACCCAAACTTTAATCTCTCCTCAGACGTCAACCCCTTTCATTCCCAGAATCAATCTGGTGAACCTCCTCTGAGCTGCCTCCAATGCCACCGCATCCTCCCTCAAATAAGGAGAGCAAAACCGGACTCGATATTCCAGATGTGGTCTCACCAACACCCTATACAATTGCAACAACACTTCTTGACTTTTACACCCCAATCCTTTTTGCAGTAAATGCCAACATCCCAAATGCCTCTTTATTACATGCTGCACCTGCATGCCAACTTTCTGCAATTCATGAACACACACGCCCAGATCCCTCTGCACGGATGCAAATTCTCCATTATCCATTCTCCCCGTGTCTGTGTGGGTTTCCTCCGAGTGCTCAGGTTTGCTCTTACAGTCCAAAGATGCAGTTTATGTTGATTGGCCATGCTAAATTGCCCCTTTGTGTCCAAGATACAAGGATCAGGTGGATTAGCGGGGTAAATACAAAGAGGTTATGTGGGGATAGGGTCAGGGTACGATACTCTGTCAGGAAGCTGGTTAAGACTCAATGGGCTGAATGGCCTCCTTTTGCATTGTAGGAATTCTATGATGTGCCCCGGAGTTATTTAAGTGACACTTCCCTTCACAGTCTGAGTCGCTAAATATGTAACAGCTGAGGTACCTGGGTAGTTTAGAGGATATAGAAAATGACAGTCTTGATGGGCAGCTGAAAGGTTTGGAATTACATAGAAAAGGCAAATGTTTAATCCACAGATGTAGGCCACTTGGCCCAAATGGTCCATAGACCATTTGTCCTCCTCCCAGCCCCTCTTCATCTCACCCGAGCAGCAGAGATCCCTGTTCCTCGCTCCATTGTAATACTTAACCACCTTCTTAGACTTCCTCAGTCATCAAGACTATTTGCCTCAATGAGAATCATGTTCTTCACACTCTTTGGGTGAAGAGGTTTCTCCCAAGTTGCGCTATTACAGAAGGGGACTCTACTGAGTGGTCCTGGACGCTATTGTGTGGCAAAGGAGGTGGGGGGGGGTGGTGTGGGGAAGGGGTTGTTAAGACGCCTATGAGAGGGAGGCTGAGGTGGGGGGTCGGGGGGTAACAGTTGAGTGGAAGTTGGAAAGTCTGTCAGGAGGCTAGGATGAAGAGGGCAGGGAGGGTGTCGGAACGCTGCGGGGAGAGTGTTTGGCTGGGGTCGGGAGGTTGGGGATGTGTTTTTCGGGAGGCAGGGCAGAGAGTGTTAAGAGAGGAAAGGGTCTCAACTTTTGTGGGTGAGTTTTCGTGAGGCAGGGGGAGTATGTCAGGAGGGGGAGAGTGTGAGGAGAGGGAGTGTCGGGAGGTTGGGAGGTGATGGGCACGTTTAGAGATGAGGGAGAGTGTTGGGAGTCTGGAGGGTAAGGAGGGTGTCGATGGGGATGGAGGGAGGATGGCAGGAAGCCAGGAGGAGGGAGAGGGGCGTAGGGAGATCTCCGGAGGAGGCTGAAGGCTGGGGAGTTTGGTAGGGGGGAGGAGGTGGACAAGAGGCAGGGGATTCCACTGAAGGATTGGAGATTCTGATGTGCAGAGTAATTTTGAAAAAGAGCAGCCAGGAGAGAAATTGAGAAGTTGAGAGTTCCTAATAGTTAGAGACACATTGTATTTATTAGACAAGTTAATGGAAATTTGATTAGATTGTAGAGTTGTAATCGTTCATATTGTTCCTGCACAAGGTGATACAATATGTGCTACTGTAAATATTAAAGTATTACAAAACTGTTCACTAGTTAATTGCTTATTTAATAAATTGCTGCTTTTTTTAAAAACCTGTACTAGGCTGTTGTGAGGTTGAATTGGTGTCGAAGACCGAGTGGGAGATAGCCGTGGGTAAGAGCTCTGTCTCTACGCAGTGATCTCTGCGCGAGGCGTGCTCACAGTCAAGTGAGTTACTGCAAGGTCAAATTCACAGAGGGGGAGAAAATTTCTGCTTCACCACCAGGGCAAATGGAGGCAACCCAAACCAAAGCAACCCGGAGCAAGAAACTTTCAACCGAGACCCAAACCGATCTGGGATTTAGGAGGAAATAGAAACAGAGTGTTGGGAAAATCTGACAGCCTATGTGGGGACAGAAATACACTGGAAAGAGTGCAGAAATATTTACTAGGATGCTTCCAGGACTTGAGTTATAAGGAGAGGCTGGATAGACTGGGATATCTTTCTCTGGAACATAGTGTGGGCTGAAGGATGATTTAATAGAGGTCTATAAAATAATGAGAAGCATAGACCAACTAGATAATCAATATTTTTTACCAAAGATAGGGGAGTTTAAAACTAGAGTGCAATGGTTTAACGTGAGAGGGGAGAGATACAAAAGTGTCCACTGGGGCAATTTTTTCACACAGTCTGGAACAAGGTAATAATAGAGGCAGGTACAATTTTAAGTATGTAGACAATTAGAACATAGAACATTACAGCACAGTACAGGCCCTTCGGCCCTCGGTGTTGTGCCGAGCTATGTCCAAACCCAAGGTCAAGCTATCCCACTCCCTATCATTCTGGTGTGCTCCATGTGCCTATTCAATAACTGCTTGAAAGCTCCTTTAATTACATGGGTAAGCTGGGTATAGAAGTATATGGGCCAAATGCAGGCAGTAGTTTTGTGGTTAAAAACTGGGTGGCGTGGATAAGTTGAATCGAAGGGCCTATTTCCATGCTGTAAACCTTTATGACTCTAAGCTCCGACCTCGCCTACAGCTGAGATTTTCCAGTCCCTCTGCAGTCGATGGCGTTTTGGCTGAGCGCCAAATTCTCCATTCTCGCTGGCAGCGGGGAAGGAACGGACAAGACTGGAGAATCCCACACGTGGAGTTAACATTCTAAGTCCAACGTTACTCCTGTTTGGAACTGAAGAGAGGTGGGAATACGATGGGTTTTATGTTGTTGCGTAAGAGGGGACGTGGGGGGTGTGGAGGCGGGGGGGGGGGGGGGGGGGGGGGTTGGGTGGTGGTAATTGGAGGGGGAATGAGGAGAGGGTCCGGTAGACTGAAAAAAGGGAAAGTGAAAGATTGGGTGGAGGAGGTTAAATGACAAAAGTTGTCATGGAACAAAAGGCGAAAGGAGTGGGGCTGGTTGTCAAACACCAGGGGAGAAATGGAAAGGACAAAAGTGTTGAACACCAAAACTGCACAATAGCCATGAGCGTTGTGAATGGTGATGCAGGCTCGAACGGCCTACTCCAGCATCTATCCTCTATGTTCCTACGATGGCGCCAGAAGAGGCAGCTCCTTGCAAGCTGTGCCTCGCATAGCCTCTAATTCTATCTTTTACTCTCATTCTTGCTTCTAAAACTTCATTCTAACTCTTTTAAACTCTCTAACAATGGTCAAGTTCAATCTCCAACTTCTTCCGTCAGGAAAAGGATACAAAGGTTTGAGGTCACGTACCAACTGACTCAGGAATAGCTATTTCCCTGCTGCTGTCAGACTTTTGAAAGGACCTACCTTGCATTAAGTTGATTTTTCTCTACACCCTTAGCTATGACTGTAACGGTACATTTGGCGCACTGTTCTTTCCTTCTCTATGAATAGTATGCTTTGTATAGCGCACAAGAAAAAATACTTTTCACTGTAAACTGGACAATAATAAATCAAATCAACTCAAGAGAAAATCTTGTTGGAGAGGAGAGCAGGACCTCTTCAAGGTAAGTTTAAGTTTATTATTGTCACAAGCAGGCTTACATTAACACTGCAATGAAGTTACTGTGAAAATACCCTAGTCACCACGCTCCAGTGCCTGTTCAGGCAAATTAAGGGATAATTTAGCATGGCCATTTCACCTAACCAGGCACATTATTTGGACCGTGTGAGGAATTCGGAGTACCCAGCCGAAACCCACACAGACATGGGGAAAACTTGCAGATTCCACACAGATAGTGACCCAAGTTGGGAATCGAACCCGGATCCCTGGCGCGGTGAGGGAGCAGTGCTAACCACTGTGTCTTACAGTGCCTGAGACCATGCCACGCATCGGGGTAGGTGTCTCTGGAGAAAGGATGACAGTGAATTAAACATTCAAACAAAAGCGAAACTCTGTGGAAGCTGGAGGTCTAAACCTCCCCTTGACCTCTTCTGTGGTACCTAACTTGACATTTTCAACAGCTGAAACTCATCCCATCTCTACATCAGCCATTCTGAAGTGGAGTCTTATTGGATTTGAAATATTGTGCCTGAACTTCAGCAAGTTAGAGTACTGTAACCACTCTGCTCCTAATTTCTTACCTATAAGTCTCTTCTGGCCTGACCTCTCGCCTCAGGCTGTGCCAAAACTTGGGCGGCACGGTAGCACTGTGGTTAGCACTACTGCTTCACAGCTCCAGGGTCCTGGCTTTGATTCCTGGTTTGCATCAGTGTCTGTGTGGAGTTTGCACATTCTTCTTGTGTCTGCGTGGGTTTTCCTCCAGGTACTCCGGTTCCCTCCCACAGTCCAAAGATGTGCGGGTTAGGTTGATTGGCCATGCTAAGAAATTGCTCTTTAGTGTCCTGAGATGTGTGGGGTTAGAGGGATTAGTGGGTAAAATATGTAGGGATATAGGAGTGGAGCCTGAGCGGTATTGTGTTTGGTGGAGACTTGATGGACTGGAGGGCCTCTTTGTGCACCATAGAGTTCTATGATTGCTATGAAAACTTTGCAGCATAGTCAGAGGGGGGGTTTTGATGTGGTGATGTCCCCTCAAGGTTTCGGGTCTTGGGTTTCTGCCATGGGTTTTCGTGTGACTGAACAGGACGATTCCCGACCCCCTGACTTTCTTTGTCCTCCTCTGAAATGTTGCCATTTAAAGTCATAGAGTTTTACAGCATGGAAATAGGCCCTTCGGCTCAACTTGTCCATGCTGCCCTCTTCTTAAACCCCTAAGCTAATCTCAATTGCCAACATTTAGTCCATGCCCATTTTACCCATGTAATTGACTAAATGCTTTTTAAAAGACAAAATTGTACCTTCCTCTACTACTACCTCTGGCAGCTTGTTCCAGACACTCACCACCCTCTGTGTGAAAAAATTGCCCTTCTAGACTCTTTTGTATCTCTCCCCTCTCATCTTAAACCTCTAGTTTTAGACTCCCCTAACTTTGGGGAAAGATATTGACTATCTAGCTGATCTGTGCCCCTCATTATTTTATAGACCTCTATAAGATCACCCCTCAGCCTCCTACGCTCCAAAGAAATAAATCCCTGTCTATCCACCTCTCCTTATAACTCAAACCATCAAGTCCCACTAATAAATCTTTCTAATTTAATAATATTCTTTCTGTATTCCCAGTGTGGCCTTACTTGTACATCTTCAACAAGATGTCCCAATTCCTGTATTCATTATTTTGACCAGTGAAACCAAGCAGGCTGAATGCCTTCTTCACCACTCTGATGAAGTGTTTCCACTTTCAAGGAGCTATGAACATGTACCCTTATATCTCTTTGTTCTGGAACTCTCTTCACCACCCTACCATTAACTGAGTAAGTCCTGCCCTGGTTCAATCTACCAAAATGCATCATCTTGCGTTTATCTAAATTAAACTTCATCTGCCATTTGTCAGCCCCACTGGACCAATTGATCAATATCCTGTTGCAATTGGAATAACTTTCTTCACTGTCCACTCATGCTACCAATCTTGGTATCATCTGCAAACTTATTAATGATGCCTCTGGGGGAGGGGGGAGATGTTTTTCACCTGCCCATTAACATTTTCGAGGCATCTGGATTGGTCCATGAATAGGGAGGGAATAGAGGGATATGGACTGAGTAAGATTTTTTTTAGTTTAGTCAGGATACCATGATTAGCACAGGCTTGGGGAGGGCCAAAGGCCTGTTCCTGGGCTGTACTTTTCTTTGTTCTTTATCCACACTGTCCACTCTGTTGAAGTTGGTTTTGCAGGAGTTTTACGTGAGTGTTTTTGGAGCTGGATTCTAGAAGTTCGCTACCATTTTAATGGTCCCCCCATTGAATCCGGAGGATATGGCGGAGACATTGCTGAAGGAATTCCCTCACACTCTCTCATACACAATCCAGGTCTCACTGCAGGAGTGTGGTGACAGCTACTTATGGATGCCTTTGGAGTTGAACCCTCGCTGCTGTAGTAGCAGAAGGCTGAGCTGGTGCATTGGATCTGGCATCGGGCCAGGATCGAAGGGCCAACTGGTCCCCTCCTGCTTTTATCTTCAATACTGTGGAGGGAAAGTAGCAACTCTCACTTGGCATCAACCAATGGACCTCTTGCTGTTGGATTGTCAACTCCATTTGGATATGTTCCTGGAGATTTTCTCGCTGGACCTCCTGACTCTCCGTCCCCGCTATCTCACCTTTGATCATCCAACAAGCATCTCTTGCCCCATCATTTCAGGGCAATCTCCCACCAAACACAATCTCCATTTCACACAACTGGACTGTCAGGCAGAGATCATTCCTTTCCCAGTGCCCAATCATTTTATAACGAATGAACAAAAGTGTTCTCAGGAAATGAAAAGAAATATAATTTCTAGTAAATTGCTTGATAATTCCCCCCACTGTCGCACCTGGCCTTTTGTTAATTGCTCCAGCACTGATGGAGATGTCTACTTAAGGTTTGGAATTCTGTCCCTAAATCTCTCTATTTACTACCTCCTAATTTGGAAAATGTGGTGTCGCTGGCTAGGCTAGCATTTATTGTCCCTTCCTAATTATCTTTGCAAAGTTGGTGATAAGTTGCCTTCTTAAACGGCTGCAGTAGGTACATCTGCAGTGCTGTTAGGGAATCTGACCCAGCGACAGTGAAGGAATGGCGATATATTTCCAAGTCAGGATGGTGAGTAGTTTGGAGAGGAACATGCAGGTAGTGAATTTCCCAGATATCTGCTGCTCTAGGTCTAGATTGTAGAGGGCAGAGATTGTGGGTTTGGAAGGTGCTATTGAAGGAGCCTTGGAATTATAGAACCCTACAGTGCAGAAGGAGGCCATTTGGCCCATTGAGTCTGCACTGATCCCATCCAGTGGATCCCATGCACTACCCCCATAATCCCAGGTATTTATCCTAACCAGCCCCCTTGACACTAAGGTGGATTAGCTAGTTAGCTAATCCACCTAACTAGCACATCTTTGGAACTAAAAGACAAAATGCTGGAAAATCTCAGGAGGGCTGGCAGCATCTGTAAGGAGAGAAAAGAGCTGACATTTTGAGTCCAGACGACCCTTTGTTAAAGCTAAAAGACATAGAAGCTGCCTGTCAGAGAGAAGAGTAGCACTCCTTCAAGGTGGGCATTTCTGGAAGAGAAGAGGCAGTGAGTTAAACATTGGATAAAAGGAAATTATTGCAGATACTGGAATTTGAAGCTGCACATCTTTGGTTGTGGGAGGAAATGCATACGGACATGGGGAGAACATGCAGACTCTGCACAGTCGATGACCCAAGTTGGGATTTGAACCTGGGACCCTGGCGCTGTGCTAACCACTGTGCCACCGTGCTGCCCTTTGAGCCTTAATGAGTGCATCTTGTAGATGGTTACTCACTGCTGCCACTGTGCGTCAGCAATGGGGGGATTGTTTAAGGTTATGGATGGGGGGGAGGGGGGGTTGGCGGGGGGTTGGTGGTGAAGCTCATTGCTTTGTCCTGGATGTTCCTGAGCTTCCTGAGTGTCATTGAGGCTGCATTTACCCAGGCAGAGTGATCTGACCTGTGCCTTGATGGTGCACAGGGTTTGGGGAGTCAGGAAGTGAGTTCCTCGCTGCAGAATTCCCAACCTGTTTTTGTAGCCAATGCGTTTATAATATAGAACAGAGAATATTACAGCACAGGAATAGGCCCTTTGGCCCACAATGTTATGCTGAACATGAAGCCAAATTAAACTAATCCCCTCTGCCTGCCCTTAGTCCATATTTCTCTATTTCTTGCATATCCATATGATTATCTAAAAGCCCCTTAATTACCCCTATCGTATCTGTCTGCACCCCTGGCAACGCCCTGATGAAGAACGTTTATTAACTGCGCATTAAATTCTAAGACATTGTTAAAAGCCTGTAACTTTAAACCAAACATCGATCTATCTATGAGGCAGTATGGTGGTACAGTAGTTAGCACTGCTGCCTCACAGTGTCGGGGACTCAGGTTCGATTCCTGGCTTGGGTCACTGTCTTCTGTGTGGAGTTTGCACATTCTCCCTGTGTCTGTGTGGGCTTATTCTGCGTGCTCCGGTTTCTTCCCATCCAAAGATGTGTGGCTTAGGTGCATTGGCCATGGTAAATTGCCCCTTAGTGTCCCAGGAAGTGTAGTTTAGAGGAATTAGCAAGGTGAATGTGCAGGTTTACAGGACCAGGCCAGGATGGGGCTTGATGGGCCAAATGGCCTTCTTGTGTGCGGTATGATGTTGACGATAACACTGCGTTACATGGCTCAGGTTGTTTAGGGTGGGGTGGCAGTTTTGTCTGGCTTCATTTTCCATCGCTCCCAGCAGAGGGCAGTGCGACCACAGCCACACACCCTCAGCCAAGAACGTCCATTTTCCTTGCATAAAGAGTGTGCGGAGACAGGGCCAGACGCCATGCAAAGACCTGCAGATGGGTCTCTGCGTACAGAATATCGCTTACTGCCCACCCCCTGCACCCCCACCCTTTGACCTCCCTGAGGTCGGAGCCCGAGACGCTGCGGGGTGGGTTGGGAGGGGGGGACAGGTGCTGGGAAGTAGGTGCATTTTAAGGATGATACGAAAAGCCAAAACAAGCTTCAGATTCCAGTGATGTCAGGGGTTGGGAATCTGGGAAAAGCTGGTTGCAAAGCAGCAGGCCACTGAGCCTCTCTCTTTCTCGCTCTCCCTGCCTGGGGAACAGGCCCAAAGGCAGAAGCCACAGCAAACCTCTCCCCTGTGCTAATGGGACTGTCATTTTGTGCCCAAGCTGCATTGACGACCAGGAGCTTGTTTCCAGGGGTGCGGTTGCCATAGTAACTTCCCATGTCTGCCGTTCCACCTCAGAAAGCGGTTGTTCAGGCCTGCTGAAGGAGACAATGCAAGTTCCCCGGGTTAACAGCAAGGGTTTAAGGTGTTAACATACAAAGACTGACTTGTATAGTCTCCAAAGATGTGTGGGTTAGGCGGATTGGCCATGCTAAATTACCTTAGTGTCAGCGGGATTAGTGTGGTAAATACGTGTAGAATAGGGCCTGTGGGATTGTGGTCGGTGCAGACTCGATGGGCTGAACGGCCTCCTTCTATACTATGGGGATTCTATGACTCTGTGAATCTAGGCAGATCTACCCCTGAGAATGAGAGGTTGAGAGAGTGATCTGAGCAACAATTTACAACATGAGGATTTCAGGCAACATTTTACTCTCAGGACTTTAGGAGGGGAGTGAGAGTTTATTTTAATTTCTTTCATGGGCCATGGGCTTTGCTGCTGATTGCCAACTCCGATTACCCATCAGAAGGTGATATTGAGCTGCCTTCCTGATTCCCTGAAGTCCATGTGGTGTAGGTAAACCTACACTGCTGTTAGAGAAGAAACATAGAACATAGAACAATACAGCACAAACAGGCCCTTCGGCCCACAAGTTGAGCTGATCATATCCCTACCTATCAGGCCTATCTATAGCCCTCAATCCCATTAAATCCCAGGAGTTCCAAGTTGTGAGGAACAGAGGGTGAAGGTGTGAGGAAGCAAGTAAGAGCGAAGGAGCGTGCAAAGCGGAGTAAAATATTATTACATTAACACTGCAGTGAAGCTACGGTGAAAATCCCCTAGTCTCCACACTCTGGCACCTGTTTGGGCACACTGAGGGAGAATTTAGCACCTAACCAGCACGTCTTCCAGATTGTGGGAGGAAACTGGAGCACCTGGAGGAAACCTATGCAGATACAGGGAGAATGTACAGAATCCACATAGCCAGTGAACCCAAGTCGGGAATCGAACCCTGGTCCCTAACCACTGTGTTGTCAGTAAGGGTGAGGGAGAGAGCGAAGGGGAGTAGGATGGCTAGTGAAAGAGAGGAAGAGAGGGGACCACAGAATCACAGGCCACTACAGTGCAGAAGAGGCCCTTCGGCCCATTGAGTCTGCATCAATGCATGAAATGCCTTGACATAGGAACATAAGAAATAGGAGCAGGAGTAGACCATCTAGCCCTTTGAGCCTGCCCCGCCATTCAATAAGATCATGGCTGATCTGTAGTGGTTCAGTGCCACTTTCCCGCTTTCTCCCCATAACCCTTAATTCCCTTGTCAATTAAAAACCGATCCACTCTTGACTTGAACATATTCAGCGAGGAAGCCTCCACCACCTCATCAGGCAGAGAATTCCAAAGATTCACCACCCTTTGCGTGAAGAAACCCCTCTACAATTCTGATCTGAACCCCCCCCCCAATCTTGAGGCTGTGCCCTCTAGTCCTGCTATCTTTGTTAAGCGGGAAGAGTCTCTCAACCTCTACCCTATCCATCCCCTTCATTATCTTATACGTCTCTATAAGATCCCCTCTCAGCCTCCTAAACTCCAAAGAGTACAAACCCAGCCTATTCAGTCTCTCCTCATAATCCAACGCCCTCATCTCCGGTATCAGCCTAGTAAACCTTCTCTGCACCCCCTCCAAGGCCAATATATCCTTCCCCGAATGCGGCGACCAAAACTGCACACAGTACTCCAGCTGCGGCCTCACCAGCACCCTATACAGCTGCAACAGAACCATCCTACTTTTTGACCACCCAGCTAATCCCACTTGCCAGCATTCGGCCCAATGCCTTCAATGTGATGGCGTGCCAAGTACATATCCAGGTACATCCCGCCTCCATTAGCCTCCTAGGCAATCCATTCCAGGGATGGTGGCACAGCGGTTATTGGCTGCCTCCCAGTGCCAGAGACCAGGCTTCAATTCCCGGCTTGGGTCACTGTCTGTGTGGAGTCTGCACATTCTCCTTGTGTCTGTGTGGGTTTCCTCCGGGCGCTGTGGTGTCCTCCCCGTCTAGGTGAATTGGCCATGCAGTCTATCCGAGTATACCCTAATGCTCACAACCTTTTTTAATCATTTGTGGAACACTGGCATCACTGGCTGGCCTGCATTTATTGCCCATCCCTAGACACTCTTGTTCTGATAGCAGTTCAGAGTCAATCACGTTGCTGGGGCTCTGGAGTCACATGTAGACCAGACCAAGTAAGGAAGGCAGATTTCCTTCCCTAAAGGACATCAGTGAACCAGATCATTTTTCTGACAATTGACATGGTTTCATGGTCACCGGCATATTCATAATTCCAGGTTTTTTTTATTGAATTCAAATTCCACCATCTGCCGTGGTCGGATTCGAACCTGGGTCCCCAGAACATTAGCTGAGTTTCTGGATTAATCATCCAATTATAATAGCACTAGACCATCACCTTGTCCCCAGCCTGAAGAGATTTGATGGTGGGAGATCTAGATTTCTATTCCTCTTTGTGTGCAGAGATATCAGCCCCTGAGTTTTCATTTTCTGGACCCTCTCACCAGTGGAAGCATCCCTCTCGATTTTCCTAATCGTTTTTCACCCTCTAATCTCTCAGACAATTACCTGTCTTTGTGTATTAACACTTTAAACCTTGGCGTTACACCGGGGAATCTGTATTGTGCCCTTAAGCAGGCCTGAACAATCGCTTCCTGAGGTGGAACGGCGGACGTGGAAGTTACCATAGCAACCGCACCCTTGGAAACAAGCTCCTGGTCGTCAACGCGTCTTGGGCATAAAATGACAGTCCCATTAGCACAGGGGAGAGGTTTGCTCTGTGTTTGGGCCTGTTCCCAAGACAGGGAGGGAGAATTAGAGAAAGAGAGAGAGGGAGAGGCCTGTCAGTCAACCTCCAGTGCTTATCTGAATTCACACAAATTAGAGGCTTTGCTGCTTTGCAACTAGCTTTCCCCAGGCTCCCAACCCCTGACATCACTGCGATCTGAAGCTTATGTTGTTTGATATTGTCATTAATGTGTACCCAATACCCCAAGCAGCCCCCACACCCACCTCCATGCACTCAACATCCAGGATCTCAGGGAGGTCTAGAACACAAAGTGCAGAGGGGGCACAGGGGGGTTTGGGGCAATAAATGATGTTCTGTACACACCTAGCCTTGGTCAGACCCGGCTGCAGGATATTTGGGCCCCATCTCTGTAGACTCTTTACCCGGGAGAATGGACAATCTCGGCTGTGATCGTCCTGCCCTCTGTTGGGGGCAATCAGAAGAATCATGGGAACATCTCAGCAGGTGGCTCGATAGTTAGCACTGCTGCCTCACAGCCCCAGGATTCGATTCCCGGCTTGGGTCACTGTCTGTATGGAGTTTGCATGTTCTCCCCGTGTCTGCGTGGGTTTCCTGCAGGAGCTCCTATTTCCTCCCACAGTCCTAAGATGTGCGGGTTAGGTTGATTAGCTAAATTGTCCTTTAATGTTGAGGGATTAGCTATGTGGGATTACAGGGATAGGGCCTGGGTGGGATTGTTGTCGATGCAGACTCGATAGTGTGAATAACCACCTTCTGCACTGTAGGGGTTCTTAGATTCTGTGATCTCCCCGACCTGAACCTGCCCCCACCCCCACCACCAACTCCCATCTCCCACCATCAGAACCACTGACCACCCAGCCCGTCCCACCAGCACCATGCCACCTCTCCCAATCTCTCTCTCTCTATCCCATTCCTCTTCCTCACTCCGCTACCCCTGCCTCACTCTTCACTCACCCCCCCACATATGTTCAGGTTGGATAATGGAAGGTGGGAGATGGTTTCTTTCAGCTTTGACTGAGCTGATTCAAAGGTGTTGTGCATTAAAGGCCCAGTCCAAGGGATCGTGGGCACAAAAATACAGGCTCCCCCCCCCCCCCCCACTCCCCCTCAGGCTGCAATGTCGCACACACCATCTTTCAGGCATCTCCCCCCTCAGGTATTCATGGGGGTGTCTGTGACATTGGGGCTACGTTTTACTTAAACAACTGAAAACGTTGGAAAATTTCAGCAGGGTTTTTTTTTAATTCCTGGGACATGGGTGTCACTGGCTAGATCAGCATTTATTGCTCATCCCTCGTTGCCCTTGAGAAGGTGGCAGTGAGCTGCCTTCTCGAATCGCTGCAGCCCATATTCTGTGGGTTGACCCACAATGCTGCGAGGGAGGGAGTTCCGGGATTTTGAACCGTGAAGGAACGGCGGTATATTTCCAAGTCGGGATGGTGAGTGGCCTGGAAGGGAACTTGCAGGTGTTCCCCATGCTGTCCTAGTCCTTCTAGATGGAAGCCGTCGTGGGTTTGGAAGGTGCTGTCTAAGGATCTTTGGTGAATTGCTGCAGTGCATCTTGTAGATAGTACACACTGCTGCTACTGAGAGTCGGTAGTGGAGGATTGAATGTTTGTGGATGTGGTGCCAATCAAGAGGGGCTGCTTTATCCTGGATGGTGTCAAACTACTTGAGCGTTGTTGAAGACACATGCAGACAAGTAGAATTATTTCATCACACTTCTGACTTAAATAAATAAATAAATAATCTTTCAACTTTGCTTGTTGTTGGTTGACAAGCAAATCTACCGCCCTTGTCCTTCTAGATGATAGCGGTGGTGGATTTGATAGGTGCTGCCTAAGGAGCATTAATGTCTCCCTGGTACCTATCCCTCAGTCAGAGTAACTAATTCAGATTATTTGGTTCTTATTACATTGCTGTGTGTGGGATCTTGCTGTGTGAAAATCAGCTGCTAATTTTCCTACGCTATAACGGTAACCTTACTTCAAAGGTATTTAATTGGTTGTAAAGAGATTGGGCAAATGTGCACCAGAAATGCAAGTTGGGTCTTTGCAGCTTTTTTTAGGAGGGATGTTGGCACAGTGGTGATGGGTTAATGCTCCAGGGACGAGAATTCAAATCCCACTGTGACAGCCGGTGGAATTTAAATTCAATGAATAAATCTGGAATTGAAAAGCTTTGTCTCAGTAATGATGACAATGAAATCATTGTCGATTGTGGGAAAAACCCATGTCCTTTAGGGAGGGAAATCTACTGTCCTTATCTGGTCTGGTCTACATGTGACTCCAGACTAGGAGATGGTCATGCAGTGGTATTGTCAAAAGACTAGTGATCCAGAGAGCCAAGGTAATTCTCTGAGGACCTGGGTTCGAATCCCACCATGGCAGATGGTGAAATTTGAATTCAATAAAAATCAGGAATAAAAAGTCAAATGATGACCATGAAATTATTGATGATTGTTGTAAAAACCGTATCTGATTAACTCATGCCCTTTAGGGAAGGAAATCTGCTGTCCTTACCTGATCTGGCCTATAAGTTTTAAAGTTTATTTATTGAAGAACAAAGAACAAAGAAAATTACATCACAGGAACAGGCCCTTCAGCCCTCCAAGCCTGCAATGACCATGCTGCCCAACTGAACTAAAACCCTGGAATCATATCCCTCTATCCCATCTCATTCGTACATTTGTCTAGATGCCCCTTGAAACTCACTATTGTATCTGTTTCCACTACTTCCCCGGCAGTGAGTTCCAGATGCCCACTACCCGTTCTGTAAAAAACTTGCCTTGTACATCTCCTTTCAACCTTGCCCCTCACATCTTAAACTCACGGCCCCTAGTAATTGACTCTTTCACCCTGGGAAAAAGCTTCTGACTATTCACTCTGTCCATGCCTCTCATAATTTTGTAGACTTCTATCAGGTCATCCCTCAACCTTCATTGTTTCAGTGAGAACAAACCAAAGTTCTCCAACCTCTCCTCATAGCTAATGCCCTCCATACCAGGCAATATCCTAGTAAATCTTTTCTGTACCCTTTCAAAGCTTCCACATCTTTCTGGTAATGTGCTGACCAGAATTGAACACTATATCGTAAGTGCAGCTGAAATAAGGTTTTATAAAACTGCAACATGACTTGCTAATTTTTAAACTCAATGTCCTGGCCGATGAAAGCAAGCATGCTGTATGTCTTCTTGACTACCTTCTCCATCTGCGTTGCTGCTTTCAGTGACCTGCATACCTATACATCCAGATCCCTCTGCTTAACAATATTCTGAAGGGTTCTGCCATTTACTGTACATTTTCTATCTGTATTAGACTTTCCAAAATGCATTACTTCATGTCTGGATTAAATTCCATCTCTTATCTCTCCATCCAAGTCTTCAACTGATCTATATCCTACTGTGTCCTCTGATGGTCTTCATCACTATCCGCAAACTTACTAATTAAATCAGTTACATTTTCCTCTAAATCATTTATATATATTAAGACAACAAAGGTCCCAGCACTGATCCTTGAGGAATGCCACTTGTCACAGCCTCCATTCAGAAATGCATCCTTCCACTCCTACCCTCTGTCTTCTTTGACCGAGTCAGTTTTGTATCCACCTTGCCAGCTCACCTCTGATCCCATGCGACCTTACCTTCTGCACCAGTCTGCCAGGAGGGACCTTGTCAAAGGCCTTACTGAAGTCCATGTAGACAACATTCACTGCCCTACCCTCATCAATCATCTTTGTCATGTCTTTGAAAAATTTGATCAAGTTAGTGAGACATGACCTCCCCTTAAACCATGTTGCCTCTCGCTAATAAATCCACCTATTTCCAAGTGGCAATAAATCCTGCCTCGAAGAATCTTCTCCAGTAATTTCCCTACCACTGATGTAAGGCTCACCAGCCTTATTCTTGTCAGCCTTCTTAAACAAAGGAACAACACCAGCTATTCTCCAATCCTTTGGGAGTGTTACAAGTAGGCTTACACTAACACTGCAATGAAGTTACTGGGAAAACCCCCTAGCTGCCACACTCCAGCGCCTGTTCAGGTACACTGAGGGAGAGTTTAGCATGGCCAATGCGCCTAACCAGCTTGTCTTTCGGATTGTGGGAGGAAACTGGAGCACCCGGAGGAAACCTACGCAGACATGGGGAGAACATGCAGACTCTTCATAGACAATGACGCAAACTGGGAATTGAACTTGGGACCCCAGATCCACAGCGATGTGGCTGACTTTCAACTGTTCTCCTGAATGGCGAAGCAAGTCACTGTATTCAAGGGTGATTCATTGAAGGATGGAATCCCAACAATGCAGAAGGAGGCCATTCGCCCCATTGTGTTTGCACCAACCATAATCCCACATTAGCCCTATCCCCCACATATTTATACTGCTAATCCCCCTTACATGAAGGGACAATTTAGCATGGCCAACCCACCTAACCAGCACATCTTTGGACTGTGGGAGGAAACTGGAGCACCTGGAGGAAACCCACACAGACATGGCGAGAATGTACAGATTCCGCACAGACAATGACCCCAAAGCCAGAATTGAACCTAGCTCAGCGGTGCTGTGAGACACAGTGCTAAGCACTGGAAACTGGGATATTAATGGCCTTCTCTTGCTTCGAGTTTCTATGTAATTAGGGACGGACAACAAATGCTGGCCACAATTCCATAAAAAAAAGAATAGATTTCTAATTGAAAGCTACATATAAGTGGGACATGATGACCCTGACGTGACAATTCCACCGTTCCAGCAACCAGGACTCCATCGTGTTCTGTATAATAAGTGTGAACCTGGGGGTCTACACCCCCCCCCCCACCTCCGCACTGAGCTGTTAGCCACTTGCTCCCACTCAACTGTGAAATTCAAAATAATATCATTTAAATGAGAACGCTGAGTTTGCCTGGAAAATAATTGATGCCAGTGACAAACGACTGGAGATTGCAGAGGGCTCATTGTCCCTGCTCCGTAGTTGTGCTTTGTAAATTTAGATTCAATATGCAAATGGGCTTTGTTTTAATCAGCAGCTAGTATCTCGGGTGATGTGTCTGCAAACAGCCTGCTCCAAATTACTGTTCATTAGGGAAGGTTCGCTTCGCAGGGTAGAGGCACAACTTGTCAATTCCTGACTACAGGAGAGGTATTTATTGAGGTTAGCTGCATAACACATTGCTTCTTCTGATTCCCGCTTTGGAATTAGTCCTTTGGAACAGGCTGGGAAGCCTTGGATTGGAACTAGCAGTGATCTAGTTCATGCTTGGGATGCTGTTGCCCCCTGACTCACCCTAAGACTGCTTTGTACCCCACCTCGCAACAACAATATCATTCCCAGAGAATTACAGTGCAGAAGGAGGCCATCCGGCCCATCGAACCTACACCGCCAACTATCCCATCCTATCCCCCTCGCATTTAAGGGGATCCCTTAAAAAAGAAGGATCAGTAGGGTAAATACGTGGGTTGTCAGGGATAGGGTCGGGGTGGGGATTGTTGTTGGTGCACACTCGATGGGCCAAATAGCCTCCTTCTGCACTGTAAAGATTCTATGATTTACACCAACACTGAGGGGCATTTTAGCATGGCCAATTAACCTAACCTGTACAAGTTTGGACTGTGGGAGGAAGCTAGAGTACCTGGAGGAAACCCACATGGAGAGACACGGAGAGAACACGCAAACTCCACAAGCTTATAATGAGTGAAAAGAAGAGTGGGGCTGATTAGAGATCTAAAATGTGAATTACACATGGAGGCAGAGAGTATGGCCAATGTATTAAATGAATATACATATCTTTACCGAGGAAGGAAGTGCCATCCAGGATATGGTGAAAGGGGAGGTAACGAATTATGTTCAGAGAGGCGATGACCTAGTGGTATTATTGCTGGACTATTAATCCAGGGCGGCACTGTAATACAGTGATTAGCACTGCTGCCTCACAGATCCAGAACCTGGGTTCGATTCTCGGCTTGAGTCACTGCCTGTATGAAGTTTGCACACTCTCCTCATGTCTGTGTGGGTTCCCTCCGGATACTCCAGTTTTCTCCCATAGTCCAAAGATGTGCAGGTTATGCTGATTGGCCATGTTGAATTGCCTCTCAGTGTCCTGAGATGTCTGGGTTAGAGGGGTTAACGGGTAAATATGTAGGGATAGGGCCTGGGTGAAATTGTGGTCGGTACAGACTCGATGGGCCAAATGATCTCTTTCTGTGCTGTAGGGTTTCTATGATTCTATGAAACTCAGGTAATGTTCTGGGGATCTGAGTTCGAATCCGGTGGAATTCAAATTCAATAAAAAGTATCTGGAATTAAGAATCTAACGATGAACATGAAACCATTGTCAATTTTTGGAAAAACCCATCTGATTCACTAATGTCCTTTAGGGAAGGGAATCTGCCGTCCTTACCCGGCCTGGCCTACATGTGACTCCAGAGCCACAGCAATGTGGTTGACTCTCACCTGCCCTCCAAGAGCAGCTAGAGGTGGGCAATAAATTTTGACCCAGCCAGAGATACCCACGTCCCACGAATAAACAAGTTGGAATGAGAATTGAAAAGGAGGAGGTTTCGTATAAGTCATCTGTACTTAAACTTGCTAAGGCACTGGGGCAAGATGAGATGAATCCAAGGACACTGAGGGAAGTGGGAGTGAAACTTGCAGAGGCAGTGGACAGAATTTCCACTCTCCTTAGACAAAGAGGTGGGGTCATAGAATTATGCCCTCATTCAAAAAAATGGCATAAGGATATATTCAACAATCAGTTTATCTCCACTAATGGGAAAAATCCTAGCCACAATAATTTTGGTTTGATTTGATTTATTATTGTCATATGTGTTAATATACAGTGAAAAATGTTGTTTCCCGCACGCTATACAGACAGGGCATACTGTTCATAGAAAAGGAAATGAGAGAGTGCAGAATGTAGCGTTACAGTCATAACTAGGGTGTAGAGAAAGATCAACTTACTGCAAGGTAGGTCCATTCAAAAGTCTGACAGCAATAGGGAAGAAACTGTTCTTGAGTGGTTGGTATGAGACCTCAGACTTTTGTATCTTTTTCACAAAGGGAGAAGGTGGAAGAGAGAATGTCCGGGATGCGCGGGATCCTTAATTATGCTGGCAGCTCTGCCGAGGTAGTGGGAAGACAGAGTCAATGAATGGGAAGCTGGATGGAAGAATCAACTGGAGGTGGCCAAAGGGAGCAGGTCTCTGGGGTGAGCCAGCTGAGAATGCTCAGGTGGGTAGGGGGAATAAGCGATTGGGCCTGGTAATTGGAGACTCCATAGTTAAGGGGACAGATAGGAGAGTAAATAGTAATAAAAGGGACTCAGGGCTGGTGTGTTCCCTCCCAGGGGCTGGGGTCCAGGATGTCGCAGAGCGGGTTTTTAAGATTCTTAAGGGAGAGGGGAGTCAGCCCCAAGTCATAGTTCATGTAGGGACACATGATATAGGTAGGACTAGGGAAGGGGATATTAAACAGAAATTTATGGAGTTGGGGTGGAGGCTTAGGGCCAAAACTGGCAGAGTGGTTATCTCTGGACTCTTGCCTGTGCCATGGGATAGTTTAGAGAAGAACAGAGAGAGGGAATGTTTGAACTCGTGGCTGCGGGGATGGTGCAGGAGGGAGGAGTTCAGGTTCCTGAACAATTGGGACTCATTCTGGGATAGGTGGGACCTCTACAAGAGAGATGGTCTACACCTGAACCAGAGGGGAACTAACATCTGGGGGGGAAAATTTGCAAAGGCTATGCAGGGGGCTTTAAACTGATTCAGAGGGGGGGGTGGGATCCTGAGTAGTTGGGGTGCTAACAGGGATGAGAATAGGGGGGTCATAGAGGAGAACTGTAAAACACAGCAGCGTACGGGTGGAGTTGGGCATGGTTTGAAATGCATATACTTTCGAACATAGAACATTACAGCGCAGAACATTTAATGCAAGAAGTATTTGCCATAAGGTGGAGGAACTTGCTGCTTGGACCAGTACCTGGAACTTCGATGTTGTGGCCATTTCAGAGACTTGGGTAGAACAGGGACAGGAATGGACATTGCAGGTTCCGGGGTTCAAATGCTTTAGTTGGAGTAGAGAAGGAGGTAGAAGGGGGGGAGGAGTGGCATTATTAGTCAAAGACTGTATCACAGTGACAGAAAAGAAGTTTGATGAGGACTTGTCTGTTGAGGTAGTATGGCTGAGATTAGAAACAGGAGAGGAGAGGTCACCCTGTTGGGAGTCTTTTACAGACCTCCTAATAGTTCTAGTGAGGTTGAGGAAAGGATTGCGAAGTCAATTCTGATTAGGAGTGAAAGTAGTAGGGTAATTGTGATGGGGGACTTTAACTTTGCTAATATTGATTGGAATAGCTATAGCTCTAGATCGTTAGAGGGGTCAGTTTTCGTACAGAGTGTGCAGGAAGGTTTTTTGACTCAGTATGTAGATAGGCCAACTAGAGGTGAGGCTAAATTGGATTTGGTGCTGGGCAATGAGCCAGACCAGGTGTTAGGCTTGGAGGTTGGTGAACATTTTGGTGATAGTGACCACAATTCGGTTACGTTCACCTTAGTGATGGATAGGGATAGGCATGAAGCTGGGGGCAGTAGTTATAGCTGGGGGAAGGGTAATTATGAGGTCATAAGGAGAGAATTAGGGTGCATAGATTGGACTAGGAAACTACAGGGACTGGGAACATCTGGAATGTGGAGCTTATTCAAGGAGCAGCTGCTGCGAGTCCTTGATAAGTATGTCCCTGTCAGGCGAGGAGGAAATGGTCGAGTAAGAGAACCTTGGTGTACAAAAAAAGTTGATTAGCTGGTTAAAAGGAAAAAGGAGGCTTATGTCAGGATGAGGCTTGAAGGCTCAGTTAGTGCACTGGATAGCTATAGATTAGCCAGGAGGAAGCTAAAGAGTGAGTTGAGAAGAGCTAAAAGAGGACACGAGAAGACTTTGGCTGATAGGATCAAGGAGAATTCTAAAGCTTTCTTTAGATATGTTAAGAATAGAAGATTGGTTAGGGCAAGATTAGGGCCAGTCAGAGACAGCAGTGGGAGGTTGTGCGTGGAGCCTGAAGAGATTGGAGAGGCACTGAACAAATATTTCTCTTCGGTATTCACGCAGGGAGATGTAAATGTAGTTGTGGAGAACACTGAGGTACAGGTTGCAAACTGGAAAGTATTGAAGTAGATAGGGAGGATGTGCTAGATATTCTTGAGGGTTTGAAGTTAGATAAGTCCCCTGGGCCGGACGGGATTTACCCTAGGATTCTCTGGGAGGCAAGAGAGGCGATTGCAGAGCCTCTGGCTCTGATCTTCAGGTCGTCGTTGGTTACGGGTATAGTTCCGGAAGATTGGAGGATAGCGAATGTGGTCCCATTGTTCAAGAAGGGGAAGAGAGACTTTCCAGGGAATTATAGGCCGGTGAGTCTTACTTCTGTTGTGGGCAAAGTATTGGAGAGAATTATTAGGGATAGGATTTATAGTTATTTAGAGAGAGATGAATTGATTGGGGATAGTCAGCATGGTTTTGTGAAGGGTAGGTCGTGCCTTACTAACCTTATTGAGTTTTTTGAAAAAGTGACCAAAGAGGTGGATGGGGGTAAGGCAGTTGATGTGGTATATACGGACTTTAGTAAGGCGTTCGATAAGGTGGCCCATGGAAGGCTTTTGCAGAAAATGCAGATGTATGGGATTGAGGGTGATTTAGCTAATTGGATTAGGAATTGGCTAGCAGATAGAAGACAGAGGGTGGTGGTTGATGGGAGATATTCATCGTGGAGTTCGGTTACAAGTGGTGTACCTCAGGTGTCTGTTTTGGGGCCCCTGCTGTTTGTAATTTTTATAAATGATCTGGATGAGGGTATTGAAAGATGGATTAGTAAATTTGCAGATGACACTAAAGTCGGTGGAGTGGTAGATAGTGAAGAGGGGTGTTATAGTTTGCAGAGAGACTTGGACAAGTTGCAGAGCTGGGCTGAGAGGTGGCAAATGGAGTTTAATGTGGAAAAGTGTGAGGTAATGCACTTTGGCAGGAATAATAAATGTGTAGAGTATAAGGCTAATGGTAGGATTCTTAATAGTGTTGATGAACAGAGGGATTTTGGTGTATTTGTGCATAGATCCCTGAAAGTAGGCAGTCAAGTCGATAAGGTTGTTAAGAAGGCATATGGAGTCTTAGCTTTTATTGGTAGGGGGATTGAATTTCGGAGCCGCAACGTCATGTTGCAACTGTACAAAACTCTAGTGCGGCCGCACTTGGGAGTATTGTGTGCAGTTCTGGTCCCCGCATTATAAGAAAGATGTGGAGGCATTGGAGAGGGTACAGAGGAGGTTACCAGGATGTTGCCTGGTATGGAGGGCAGGTCTTATGAAGAGAGGTTGAGGGATTTGAGGTTGTTTTCGTTAGAGAGGAGGCGGCTAAGAGGGGACCTAATCGAAACATATAAGATGATTAGAGGTTTAGATAGGGTGGACAGTGATAGCCTTTTTCTAGGATGGAGAAAGCTAGCACGAGGGGACACAGCTTTAAATTAAGGGGTGATAGTTATAGGACGGATATCAGAGGTAGGTTCTTTACCCAGAGGGGGTTAGGGAGTGGAATGCCCTGCCTGCGGCAGTTGTAGATGCACCAAGTTTGGTGGCGTTTAAGAGGTTAGTTGATAAGTTTATGGAAGAGAAGGGAATGGTTTAGTTTGGAGGGTCATTGCTTTTTTCATGATTGGCCGGTGCAACATCGAAGGCCGATGGGCCTGTTCTGCGCTGTAATGTTCTATGTTCTATGTTCTATGGTTTGCGTGATGGATTGGGCTTCATTCACGACCTTTTGTAATTCCTTACGGTCTTGGGCAGAGCAGGAGCCCACACCAAGCTGTGATACAACCAGAAGGAATGCTTTCTATGATGCATCTGTAAAGCTTAGTGAGAGTCTTAGAGGTCATGCTAAATTTCCTTAATCTTCTGAGACAGTTGAGGCATTGATAAAAAGTATCTGGAATTAAGAATCTAACGATGAACATGAAACCATTGCCAATTTTTGGAAAAACCCATCTGATTCACTAAGGAGAGTGGAAATTCTGTCCAGTGCCTCTGCACGTTTCACTCCCACTTCCCTCAGTGTCCTTGGATTTATCTCATCTTGTCCCAGTGCCTTAGCAAGTTTAAGTACAGATGACTTATACGAAACCTCCTCCTTTTCAATTCTCATTCCAGCTTGTTTATTCGTGGGACGTGGGTATCTCTGGCTGCGTCAAAATTTATTAACTATATTGTTAGCATAGGGGGACCAGGACAGGTTGTGGTGATCTGGACACCTAGAAACTTGAAGTTCTTGACCACTTCCATTTCCCCCTCCGTTGAGGTTGATAGGGAAAAAGGCTATCACTGTCCACCCTATCTAAACCTCTAATTATCTTATACGTTTCAATAAGGTCTCCTCTTAGCTGCCTTCTTTCTAACGAAAACAACCTCAAATCTCTCAGCCTTTCTTCATAAGACCTGCCTTCCATACCAGGCAACATCCTGGTAAACCTCCTCTGTACCCTCTCCAATGCCTCCACATCTTTCTTATAATGTGGGGACCAGAACTGCGCACAATACTCCAAGTGCGGCCGTACTAGAGTTTTGTACAGTTGCAACATGACGTTGCGACTCTGAAATTCAATCCCCCTACCAATAAAAGCTAAGACTCCGTATGCCTTCTTAACAACCTTATCAACTTGATTGCCAACTTTCAGGAATCTATGCACATATACACCAAGATCCCTCTGTTCTTCAACACTATTAAGAGTCCTACCATTAGCCCTATACTCTACACATTTGTTATTCTGCCAAAGTGAATTACCTCACACTTTTCCACATTAAACTCCATTTGCCACCTCTCGGCCCAGCTCTGCAACTTGTCCAAGTCTCTCTGCAAACCCCTCTTCACTATCTACCACTCCTCCGACTTTGGTGTCATCCGCAAATTTACTAATCCATCCTTCAATACCCTCATCCATATCATTTATAAAAATTACAAACAGCAGGGGCCCCAAAACAGATCCCTGAGGTCCACCACTTGTAACCGAACTCCACGATGAATAATTTCCATCAACCACCACCCTCTGTCTTCTATCAGCTAGCCAATTCCTAATCCAATTAGCTAAATCACCCTCAATCCCATCATCTGCATTTTCTGCAGAAGCCTTCCATGGGGCACTTTATCGAACACCTTACTAAAGTCCATATACACCACATCAACTGCCTTACCCCCATCCACCTCTTTGGTCACCTTTTCAAAAAACTCAATAAGGTTTGTGAGGCACGACCTACCCTTCACAAAACCATGCTGACTATCCCCAATCAATTCGTTTCTCTCTAAATAACTATAAATCCTATCCCTAATAATTCTCTCCAATACTTTGCTCACAACAGAAGTAAGACTCACCGGCCTATAATTCCCCGGAAAGTCTCTCTTCCCCTTCTTGAACAATGGGACCACATTCGCTATCCTCCAGTCTTCCGGAACTATACCCGTAACCAACGATGACCTGAAGATCAGAGCCAGAGGCTCTGCAATCGCCTCTCTTGCCTCCCAGAGAATCCTAGGGTAAATCCCGTCTGGCCCAGGGACTTATCTAACTTCAAACCCTCAAGAATATCTAGCACATCCTCCTTATCTACTTCAATACTTTCCAGTTTGCAACCCCGTATCCCAGTGTTCTCCACAACTACATTTACATCTCCCTGCGTGAATTCCGAAGAGAAATATTTGTTCAGTGCCTCTCCAATCTCTTCAGGCTCCACGCACAACTTCCCACTGCTGTCTCTGACTGGCCCTAATCTTGCCCTAACCAATCTTCTATTCTTAACATATCTAAAGAAAGCTTTAGGATTCTCCTTGATCCTATTAGCCAAAGTCTTCTCGTGTCCCCTTTTAGCTCTCCTCAACTCACTCTTTAGCTCCCCCCTGGCTAATCTATAGCTATCCATTGCACTAACTGAGCCTTCAAGCCTCATCCTGACATAAGCCTCCTTTTTCCTTTTAACCAGCGAATTAACTTTTTTTAGTACACCATGGTTCCCTTACTCGACCATTTCCTCCTTGCCTGACAGGGACATACTTATCAAGGACTCGCAGCAGCTTCTCCTTGAATAAGCTCCACATTCCAGATGTTCCCAGTCCCTGTAGTTTCCTAGTCCAATCTATGCACCCTAATTCTCTCCTTATGGCCTCATAATTACCCTTCCCCCAGCTATAACTACTGCCCCCAGCTTCATGCCTATCCTTATCCATCACTAAGGTGAACGTAACCGAATTGTGGTCACTATCACCAAAATGTTCACCAACTTCCAAGTCTAACACCTGGTTTGGCTCATTGCCCAGCACCAAATCCAATGTAGCCTCACCTCTAGTTGAAATTAATGAAGCATGCTGCATCCTGGGCTTTATTAATAGAGGCACAGAGAACAAGAGCAAGGAGGTTATTTTGAATTTGCATAAATCACTAGTTTGGACTTTGCTCAAGTATTCTGTCCAGTTCTGGGTGCCACACGTAAAGGAATATATGAAGGCACATTAGAGTTGGTGTGGGAAAAGTTCATGAGAATGGTTCTGGGAACAAGGAGCTTCACTTATGAAGATTGGTCAGAGACTGTTCTCCTTGGAGAGAAGAAGGTTAAGAGGATATTTGATTGAGCTGTTTACAAACATGAAGGATCTGGACAGAGCAGACAGGAGAAACTTTTCCCACTTGTTAAAGGATCAAGAACGAGAGGGCACAGTTTTCAAGTGATTAGTAAAGGAAGCAAAAGTGACAGGAAGAGAAAGGTTTTCACACAGCGAGTGGTTGGAGTTTGGAGAGGCAGAGTCAATTGAGGCATTCAGCAGAGAATTAGACAATTACCTGAAAAGGAAGAATGTATAAGGTTATGGGGAGAACACAAGGGAAATGGAGAAAGATCATTGCTCATTTGGAGAGCTGGTGCAGACACATTGGGCCAAATTGCCTCCTTGTGTGCTGTAACAATTCTGTAACCTGGTTAATTTCATGGAATCTTGTTGTCTGCAACGTAATTACCATAGTTTCACATTGCAATAGTACCCAGACCTCAAAAGATGTGTCACTGGATGTAACGCCCTCTGAGGCAGCTGTAAAAAAGGGTGCTATATAAATGCAACCTCTTCCTTTCTTTTAACGTGCCCTGAATTCCATTCCTTGTGCTGTTGAGTGACTGGCTGAAGGAGAGACTGAGCACAGGGGAATGCAGAGAGGGAGATGATCCGGAATCGGATACTCCGGAGCAAAGATTGATTAGAAGGGAGACAGGTCTTGCCTTGTGGGATCTTGTTGTCCCCAAAAGTCATCACGTTGTCCATGCAGAATCACAAGGAAATCAGATCTGTTGTCATTCACACAATATTAAAACAGACCACTGAGGGGAAAAGCTGAGTGAAGAATTCGACCCAGGATAACCCGTGGTTATCGAGCTGTTACAGCAGTGAATAAAGAGCGATTAATGAGGACAGAAATAGCTCTGCTAATGATCTCACTGCCTAGTGATTATGAATTAATTTTTTGGAACTCTTTGTCATTCTTTCAGGAGAGGGTTTCTCATCAGTTTGTGCAGCCTAGTTCTTAGCGATGGCTGCTGTTTACAAAGTGACTCCTTCTATAAAATCCTTTCCCACAGAAAGTGAGCTGAAATATGTACACCATTTTCTTTATATTGCAGTAGTGTGACGCAAGTTGGTTACTGAAGGTCAAAGGTCTTATTCTTTATTCGCTCAGAGTAAGTGGGCATCTTTGGCATTTGTTGACCATCTGAACTGAGATGTTCAGAGGGCAAAATCTGAGCTCACATACCGACCGACTCAAGAACAGCTTCTTCCCTGCTGCCATCAAACTTTTGAATGGACCTACTTCACATTAAATTGATCTTTTCTTCACCCTAGCTATCACTGTAACACTACATTCTGCACTCTTTCCTCTCCTTCAGGTTCGGTTGAGGGAGCTCGGTCTTTTCTCCCTCGAGAGATGAAGGATGAGAGGCGACCTGATAGAGGTTTATAAGATGTTGAGAGGTATAGATAGGGTGGATTCTCGGAGGCTATTTCCCAGGGCTGAAATGGTCGCTACGAGAGAACACATGTTTAAGGTGCTGGGGAGTAGGTACAGAGGAGAGTCAGGGGTAGGTTTTTCACTCAGAGGGTGATGGGTGAGTGGAATCGACTGCCGACAGTGATGGTGGAGGCGAACTCGTTGAGGTCTTTTGAGAGACTTCTGGATGAGTACATGGGATTTAATGGGATTGAGGGTTATAGTTAGGGCTGGTAGGTATGGATATGATCGGTGCAACTTGTAGGCTGAAGGTCAGTTTGTGCTGTTGTGTTCTATGTTCTATGTATGGTATGCTTTGTCTGTATAGCATGCAAGAACCAATACTTTTCACTGTATCCCAATACACGCGAGTGGCACTAAAATTGCAGGCAGCATGATGGCACAGCGGTTAGCACTGCTACCTCATAGTGCCAGGGATCCAGGTTCAATTCCAGCATTCGGTCACTGTTTGTGTGGAGTTTACATGTTTTCCCCGTGTCTGTGTGGGTTTCCTCCGGATGCTCCGGTTTCCTCCCAAAGATGTGCGGATTAGCTGGATTGGCCATGCTAAATTGCCCTTTAGTGTCAGGAAGATTAGCGTAGGGTTACAAGAACAGAGTCTGGGCAGGATTGTTGTTGGTGTAGACTTGGTGGGCCGAATGGCCTCCTTCTGCAGTGTAGGGATTTTATGATTCTATACACTGCTATGGGTCTGGAGTCACATGTAGGCCAGAGCAGGTTTGAGGGGACAGATGTCTTTCCCTAAATAGATTTTTACGACAATGGTCATCATTAGATTTTTAATTCCAGATTTTTATTGAATTAAAATCTCACTATCTGCCATGGAGATAAAGGCAAAGGAGAATCCAAAGAGCTCCTTACAAATACATAAAGGGCAAAAGGGAACTAGGGAGAGACTAGGGACTCTTCGGCATCAACAAGGTCATCTACGCGCATCCACAAGAGGTGGGTGAAGTCCTAAATGAATATTTCTCATCAGTATTTCCTGTTGAGAAAGGCATGGATGTTAGGAAACTTGGGGAAATAAATAGTAATGTTTTGGGAATGTAGGAGGTGCTGCAAGTCTTAAAGTGCATCAAGGTAGATAAATGCCCAGGATCTGATGAAGTGTATCCCACGACATTGTGGGAGGCTAGGGAGGAAATTGCTGGTCCCCTAGCCGAGATATTTGAATCATCGATAGTCACAGGTGAGGTGTTTGAAGATAGGAAGGTGGCAAAGGCTGCAGGGAAAAGCTTGGAAACTATAGGCCAGCAAGCTTCAGCACTGTAGTAGGTAAGTTGTGAGGAGATATTCTGAGAGACAGGATCTGCAAGCATTTAGAGATTAATTCGGGAAGTGAGAATGGCTTTGTGAGTGGAAAATCACGTCTCACAAATTTGATTGAGTGTTTTGAAGGGGTAACCAAGAAGGTAGGTTGCCCGCATTTGGCCCATATCCCTCTATACCCATCTTACTCATGTAACTGTCTAAATGCTTTTTTAAAAAAAATATTGTACCTGCCTCTACTACTACAAAAAAAAGCTTGTTCCAGACACTCACCACCCTCTGTGAAAAATTCTCCCCCCAATCTTATTTATTCAAGGAGCTATGAACCTGTATCCCTAGATCCCATTGTTCTATATCTCTGCCCTATGTCCTACCATCAGAAAGCCAGAGTAACACTCTCGCCTCAGGACCTCACTCCAGAAACATCTAGGCTGGCATTTCAGTGTTGCACTGAGTGGAGTGCTACACTGGCAAAGGTGCCACCTTTAGGGTGAAGCATTAAACTGAAGCCTCATCTGCTCTCTCTCTCACATGTACAATGATCCAATGGTACTATGGAGTGACCTGGCCAAAGATAACCCTCAATTAAAATTGCTTTAAACAGAATATCGAATCCCTACAGTGCACAAAGAAGCCATTCAGCCCTTCGAACCTACACTGACATCCATCCCACCCAAGCTTCATTTCCGTAACCCCACATGTTTACCCTGCTAATCCCCCTAACACTAAGGGGAATTTAGCACGGCCAATCAACCTAACCCACCCATCTTTGGACTGTGGGAGGAAACCAGAACACCTGGGGGAAACCCATGCAGACACGGGGAGAACATGCAGACTCTGCACAGACAGTGACCCAATGCCAGAATGCCATTTTGCACTCATTATCACATTGTTTGCAGGAGCTTGCTGTGCACAACTTGACTTTCAGTGACTACATTTCAAAAAGCACTTCGTAAATTTAAGATTAAAGTTTATTTATTAGTCACAAGTAAGGCTTACGTTAACATTGCAATGAAGTTACTCCGAAATTCCCCTAGCTGCCACATTCCGATGCCTATTCGGGTCTAAGCACCTAACCAGCATGTGTTGCAGACTGTGGGAGGAAACTGCAGTACTGAAGGAGACCCACGCAAACACGGGGAGAATGTGCAGACTCCGCACAGACAGTGATCCGAGGCTGGGAATTGAACCCAGGTCCCTGGCGCTGTGAGGCAGCAATGCTAACCACTGTGCCACCGTGCCACCTTTCAGCATACCCTGAAAGGTCACTCACCTGCAATAATCATAAAGCTTCAGCTCATTTGGTTTCTCACAAGCCTTTCATCGATCCATCAGGATTTCCTATTTGTCCCTTTGATGGGGGTCAAAGTTCAACCAGATTCACCTGATCTCTGGTGCCTCATTTTTGTATAAAACAGCACCACAGGCAATCAAAGAATCTTTTAAAATACAATCATTTGTGGCAATGTGAGGTAGGGGCAGTGGGTAGATGAAGTTTGATCTTTTTCCAGTAACTTCTTGTGAGCTTGCAATGCTGGGAGTGAGTTAAAAAAATACCAATATATACCAATATATAGCAATACCAATATATTAGAGAGCTAAACACAGGGTAATGGTTATCTATCAGAGAAATTACATGGAAAGTAATGGATACCTGGGAATGAGTTACACAGGGTAATGAATACTTGGGAGTGAGTTATACAGAGTAATGCATACCTGGGAATGAGTTACACAGAGTAATGGATACCTGGGAATAAGTTACACAGAACAATGTATACTTGGGAGTAAGTTACACAGAATAATGGATATCTGGCTGAGAGTAATGCAGAGTAATGGATACTTGGGAATGAGTTACACAGAGTAATGGATAGCTGGGAGTGAGTTATGCAGAGTTATAGATACTTGGGAGTGAATTACACAGAGTAATAGATACCTAGGAATCTAGGCTGGGATCTAATCGAGAGGTTCAAAAAAAGCTGAATTATATAACAGTTGGAAGCTGTTGCTTTCTGTTGAGTAAAGGGCAGGAAGGCGGTAGGCTGTGTCGAGAACATTACTGACAATTCAGTACATACAGGAGGAGAGAAATGGGATGGTGACGATAGAGAGTATTGGGAAAGTACAGTCTATTTGAGAAGCCCTGATAGCTCCAGACTGTCTCTCTGGTGTTGCTTGCTATGTTGTACTTTGTTGCTCCTAATTACTGGACTGGGTGTTAATGATGCATTCACGGCTGTTTGTTAGACTGATTAATCACAGTGTTATAATTGATGCTGGTGAAATCTGCATGACTGACTGCTGACTTACCCGTCACTAACTCCAGCTGCTATACAGAGTGTTGGTTAGGCTGCATTTGGAGTACTGCGTCCGGTTCTGGTCGCCACACTATCACAAGGACGTGGAGGCTTTGGAGAGAGCACAGAAAAGGGTTACCAGGATGTTACCTGGGATGGTGGGTCTTAGCTATGAGGAGAGATTGGGCAAACTGGGGTTGTTCTCCCTGGAAGGACGGAGAATGAGAGGAGGCCTAATAGAGGTTACATTATGAAGGGCATTGACAGAGTGAACAGTGGGAAGCTTTTTCCCAGGTTGGAGGTGACAAACACAAGCGATCACAGGTTCAAGGTGAGGGGAGCGAGGTTTAACTCAGATATCAGAGAGACGTATTTACACAGAGGGTGGGGGGGTCCTGGAATGTACTACCAAGAAAGGTGGTGGAGGTGGACAAGTTGGCATCATTTAAGACTTATCTAGATAGCCACATGAACAGACTGGGAATGGAGGGATACAAACAAATAGTCTAGTTGGAAGCATGAGTGATGCAGGCTTGGAGGGCCGAAGGGCCTGCTTCCTGTGCTGTGTTGTTCTTTGTTCTTTGCTTCACCCAACCTGCCTGCCTGTCAATCTGTAGCAGCTTGTATGAAAGTTCTGGAAATTCAACATGTGCCAAAAGAAAGGGAAAAGAAAGTAATGTGTCAGTAGAAGTGTTTTTCCTGACTTGAGACACCCAAGATGTAATGTAGCCCCAATTTGTACGCAGCAAGATCCCACAAACAGAAATGTGGAAATAACCAGATAACCTGATTTTGCTGATGTTGATTGAGGGATAGACATTGCCCAAGACAACAAGAAAAACTCCCTTGCAGCTCTTTGATACAGTGCTCTGGATTCTTTTACATCCAACCGGACTCGTTCATAAAATGTAGGAGCCGAACTAGGCTGTTTGGCCCATCGAGTCTGCTCTACCATTCAATCATGGGTGATGTGCTCCTCATCCCCCATTTTCCTGCCTTCTCTCATAACCCTTCAACCCATTACCAATTCAAAACCTTTCTAACTCCTTCTTTATTTTACAAACTTTATACAGTGCAGAAAGAAACCATTCGGCCCATCAACTCTGCACTGACTCTTTGACAGATCCAGGCCCTCTCCCCCACCCTATCCTTGTAATCCCACGTATTTACCATGGCTAGTCCATCTAACCTACACATCTTTGGACACAAAGGGGCAATTTAGCATGGCCAATCCACCTAACCTGCACATGTTTGGAGTGTAGAGGAAACTGGAGACATGGAGAGAACGTGCAAACTCCACACAAACAGTGAGCCGAGGCCAGAATTGAACTTGAGTCCCTGTGAGACAGCAATGCCAGCCACTGTGACCAATAAAACTAGGCCAGTAGGTTACAGGAACAAAGATCCACAAATTGAAATTCCACCAACTGCTATGGGATTTGAACCTGTGTTATTAGAGCATTAGAAAGAACCTCTGTCTACAAGTCTAGTGACATTACCATGCACCCCCATCTCTTAATGCATTAACGCAGGAGACAGGGACAGCCGATTTGTACACAGCAAGCTCCCACAAACAGTATGTGTACTCACATCTGGAAGAGAATCGGCTTATTTGCAATAGGCAGTGTGGTTTTGTGAATGGGAGATTGTGTCTCACAATCATGATGGGGTTCTTCGAGGAAGCGATAAGAAAAATTGACCAGAGCAGGGCAGTGGATGTTGTTTACATGGACTTTAGCAAAGCCTTCGATAAGGTTTCTCATGGCAGGCTGATACAGAAGGTGAAGGGATATGGGATCTGAGGTGAGTTGGTAAGGTGGATTCAAAACTAGCTTGGGCATAAAAAGCAGAGGGTAGCAGTGGAAGGATACTTTTCTAACTGGAGGTCTGTGACAAGCAGTGTCTACAAGGATCAGAGCTGCAGCCTCTGCTGTTTGTGAATATTTTATATCAATATTTGGAGGAAAACGTAGGTGGCCTGATTAGTAAATTTGCAGATGATACAAAAATTGGGGGAGCAGCAGAGAGTGAGGATTGTCAGAGGATACAGCAGGATATAAACCGGCTGGAGACCTGGGCTGAAAGATGGCAGATGGAATCTAACCCGGACAAATGTGAGGTGATGTGAAAGATCCTACTGCAGAAGGAAAAATATTAGTATACAGAGGAATCTAGGTGTGTAAATGCTCAGTTTCCTGAAGTGGCAACTCAGGTTGAAGGCGTATGCAAGCTGGTCCTCATTGGTCAGGGCATTGAGTATAGGAATTGGAAAATCATGTTGTAGCTGTGTAAGATTTTTGTTAGGCCGCATTTGGAGTATTGTTGCCACACTACCGGAAGGATGTTGATGGGTTGGAAAGGGTGCAGAAGAGATTTACCAGGATGTTGCCTGGTTCAGAGGATATGGACTATGAAGAAATGTTGAACAAACTTGGATTGTTTTTATTGGAGTGTGAGAGGGAGAAGGGGGGACCTGATAGAGGTTTAAGATTATGACAGGCTTGGATAGAATGGATATCAGAGTGTTTTTCCCAAGATCGAAGAATCAATTACTTGGGAGTGTAGGTTGAAAATGAAGGGGAAAGTTTGAAAGAAATGTAAGGGACAGATTTGTCACACAACTGCCAGAAGTGATGGAAGCAGATTCTATAACAATGTTCAAAAGGCACCTGATACATGAATAGGCAGGGAATAGAGGGATATGGACCACATAGAGGCGAGAAAATATTAGATTGAACAAATTATAAAATGAACAAAGATCCACAAATTGAGATTCCACCAGCTGCTATGGGATTTGAACCTGTGTTAACAGACCATTAGAGAGAACTTCTGTCTACAAGTCTAATGGCATTACCACTATACTCCCATCTCTTAATGCAGAAATACAGGAGACAGGGACAGCCAATTCGTACACAGCAAGCTCCCACAAACAGCAGTGTGTACTCACATGTGTGTAGCACAGACTTAGAGGGCCGAAGGGCCTGTCCCTGTGCTATACTGTTCTTTATGGTGTTGAGCAGACACTGGTGGTTAAATATGTCCATGGATCCAGGGATAAATCTTCTTTGAAAAGATGCCATGTGACCCTTCAGCACCTGAGGGGTTCAGTTTTTCACTTGTCGGATAGCATCAGCAAGAGTTCAGCACTCCCTCAGGACTGCACTGGAGTGTGGTCCTGGATTTTAGTACAAGCACTGACAGGTTCTGTCTCTCAGGAAAAGATTGAATAGTCTAGGACTCATTTTTTCCAGAAAAAGTGAAGATTGAGGGGTGACTTCATCAGATGACAAAGGAAAGACTTGGAAGTTTTCTTTTCTCTCGCAAGAGAGACCACAATGAGGGGCCAGAAAGATATCAGAACTAATAAATTCAACAAGTTATTGAGGAGAAACTCAGTGAAGGGCGGCACGGTGACACAGTGGTTAGCACTGCTGCCTCACAGTGCCAGGGACTCAGAGTTCGATTCCCAGCTTGGGTCACTGTCTGTGCAGAGTCTGCATGTTCTCCATGTGCCTGCGTGGGTTTCCTCTGGGTGCTCCAGCTTCCTCCCACACTACGAAAGATGTGCAGATTAGATGGATTGGCGGTGCTAAATTGCCCTTTCGTCTCCAAGGATGTGTAGATTAGCGGGGAATTAATCATAGTAAATGTGTGAGTGTGAATCGGCAGAGGAGGTGGCCTGGGGAAAGTACTCTGTCAGTCATTGCAGACTTAATGGGCCGAATGGTGTCCTGTCAGAATTCTACGATTCTAGAAATTTCTTTACCCAGAGCGCCATTAGAATGTGTAGCTTGCTGCCGCACGGAATAATTGCTGGTGGATTCAAGGGGAAGTTAGCTAAACACGTAAGAAAAAAAGACTAAAAGGATATCTTGATGGAGTTCCATGGAGAGATAGGATTACAATGGAGCAAGTGAAATATGGCAGAGTGTAAAGATGAGAGAGAATAAGAGAGAGAGAGAGAGAGAGAGGGGGCAGAAAGTATATAGAAAGACAGCACAGTGGCTCAATGGTTAGCGCTGCTGCCTCGCAGTGCCAGGGACCCAGGTTCGATTCCCAGCTTGGGCCACTGTCTGTCTGGAGTCTGCACATTCTTCCCATGCCTGCATGGGTTTCTTCCCACAGTCCAAAGATGTGCCGATGGATTGGCCATGTTAAATCGCCCTCAATGTCCAAGGATGTGCAGGTGAGATGGATTACCCATGGTAAATACTCACGGTTACGGGGATAAGGCAGAGGGGAAGGCCGGGGTAAAATGTTCTTTTGGAGGGCTGGTACAGTCTCGGTGGAATGAATGTCCTCCTTCTGCACTGCGGGAATTTAATGGATCGATGCGTTAGAGAAAGCAAGGGAGGAAGTGGGAGCATGGGAGAAAGCTTTCATTAGTCTGGACAGAGTTCAAAGTGAAAATGAAGCGTTAAGGCACAAAATGGAGCCATTTCGCCCATCAAATTCATGCTGGCTCTCTGAAGGAAAAATGCACCTATGTGATTCCTGTGCCTTCTGCCTGTAACCCTGCACATTCCTTCTGTTCAGAGAATGCTCTGGTCAGTGTTAATCAACAAGGCGATAAAAAGTTGGTGTTAAAATTGCTTTGATTGGAAAATCTGGCCTATTGTGTGTTAACACATCAGCCTCACACCTCTAACCAGGTCCCACATCACCAGCTGTCTCCATCTCACTTATCGTTCAGGGTTGGGAGGAGTAGAATCCCTCACATTTCACCCTTTGATGATACTACTCAGTTGGTTTTTTTTTCTAAATGAACCATCCCTTGATCCTCAGCTGCTGATGGACAGTTTGCTAAACTCCTGAGATAGAGGTCACGGTGTGACCTTTGAGACGTGTATGCTCAGAATTAATCTGCCGTGTGTTGGTTGTACCCTTTTTTCATATTATCCTTATCATTCGGGGAGCTGGAGGTGAAGGAAGGGGCCATCCATCACTTAGAGAGCAAAGCCTGAGGAACAAAAGGATCAGTGTTAACCCTCTCATGGCAGGCCTAGGGAAGAATGGTGTTTAAAGAGTTCAACACGGTACTGTGGCCTCACACGCGTCACGCAATCTCACTCACCTCTTCCTAGCAATGGCTGTTAGTTATCCAAGTGACCCAGCTATGAAAGATATTTGAAGCAATATGAAATTTCCTAGATTTCCTCCGTCTCCCGAAACATGAGGCAAATGAACGTTCCGCTCCATGATAAGTCGCTTCTGCAGCACTCCTCGTAACAGACCACTCTGAATCCTGGACTTTCTCCCAGCCCTTCCCCCCTCACTCTGACAGCAGACTCTCCCCAGACTCTCATAAGAACATAAGAAATAGGAGCAGGAGTCGGCCATCCAGCCCCTCGAGCCTGCCCCGCCATTCAATAAGATCATGGCTGATCTGGAGTGGTTCAGTTCCACTTTCCTGCTTTCTCCCCGTAACCCTTAATTCCCTCGTCAATTAAAATCCTATCCACTCTTGACTTGAACATATTCAGCGAGGAAGCCTCCACCGCCTCATCAAGCAGAGAATTCCAAAGATTCACCACTCTTTGCGAATCAGCTCTCTCCTCTACGAATCAGCAAATTTGCACTTCCTCCCACTTGGAGTGTTTGATGGGGACAGTGTAGAGGGAATTTTACTCTGTATCTAACCCCATGCTGTACCTGTCCTGGGAGTGTTTGACGGGGACAGTGTAGAGGGAGCTTTACTCTGTATCTAACCCCGTGCTGTACCTGTCCTGGGAGTGTTTGAGTGGGGGGACAGTGTAGAGGGAGCTTTACTCTGTATCTAACCCCGTGCTGTACCTGTCCTGGGAGTGTTTGAGGGGACAGTGTAGAGGGAGCTTTACTCTGTATCTAACCCTGTGCTGTACCTGTCCTGGGAGTGTTTGATGGGGACAGTGTAGAGGGAGCTTTACTCTGTATCTAACCCCATGCTGTACCTGTCCTGGGAGTGTTTGATGGGGACAGTGTAGAGGGAGCTTTACTCTGTATCTAACCTGTGCTGTACCTGTCCTGGGAGTGTTTGATGGGGGACAGTGTAGAGGGAGCTTTACTCTGTATCTAACCCCGTGCTGTACCTGTCCTGGGAGTGTTTGATGGGACAGTGTAGAGGGAGCTTTACTCTGTATCTAACCCCATGCTGTACCTGTCCTGGGAGTGTTTGATGGGGACAGTGTAGAGGGAGCTTTACTCTGTATCTAACCCTATGTTGTACCTGTCCTGGGAGTGTTTGATGCAAGTCATGATGTGGAGACGCTGGCGTTGGACTGGGGTAAACACAGTAAAAAGTCTGACAACATCAGGTTTAAGTCCAACTGATTTATATGATAGTAAACCCGCAAGCTTTTGGGTTTTGCCTCTTATCAGGCAAACAGAGAGTTCTCCATTCTCCTGACGAAGGGGCACACCCTGAAAGTTTGCAAGTTTACTATCAAATAAATAGATTGGACTTAAAACCTGGTGTTTTCAGACTTCTTACTGTGTTTACCCCAGTCTAACGCCAGTATCTCTACATCATGACTTGCATCAAACACTCCCAGGACAATTACAGCATGGGGTTAGATATAGAGTAAAGCTCCCTCTACACTGTCCCCATCAAATACTCCCAGGACAGATTGATGGGGACAGTGCAAAGAGAGCCTACTCTGAACTAACCCTGTACTGTACCTGTCCTGGGACAGGGAGAGATTAGTTTCGGACAGGAATTGTAGACAGTTTTGCTGAGGAAGTGTGAGTTTAACTGCCAATGATAAGACGTGGGAAGGCTGATTTTCTTTTTGGATTAAGGAGAGTAATGGATACACAGTGGCTGTGGTTAGTTGTATTTCTGATATAGGACAGCTATAATCAATGAAACAGCAGCAACAAAAGGTACTTATACCTTTAATAGACTAAAACATTGTAAGATGCAATGATCAGAGAGCTATATAGGGGGTATTTAGATAGGCAACTAAAAGCTTGATCACTGATGCAATTTTTCACAAGTGTCTTTAAGAAGGGAGAATTGGAGGCTGCGATTGAAGGAAGGAATTCCAGCATCTCTGCCTAAGTTCTCAGCAGTTGGAAATACTGTCGCGCTAGTGAACCGGAGCAAACCTGACTGACCATCACCTGTTTCTGCATCCAAGAGCAGTCAGGGAAATGGAAGGGTTTAGAGTATGGAATCGATCAAATTGTTAAGACCAGGAAATGACGAATGGGTGGGATTTTGTAGCCTTGCTCGTCCCAAAACTATAACATCGCGCCCGAGGTCAGTGGACCTTCCCATTGACCTTCTATTCCTGGAGCAGGTGGGCAGTAAAATTCTGGACCATGAGTCCTATTTGAGTAGCACGGTGGCACAATAGTTAGCATTGCTGCCTCACAGTGCCAGGAAACAGGCTTCAATTCCAGTCTCGGGTCATTGTCTGCACAGAGTCTGCACATTCTCCTCATGTCTGCATGGATTTCCTCCAGTTTCCTCCCACAGTCCAAAGGTGTGTAGGTTAGGTGGATTGGCTGTGCCAAATTGCTCTTTAGTGTCCAAAGATATGTAAGTTAGGGATTTAATTTAATCTATGAAGAGAGGTTGGACAGGCTTGGATTTTTTTTGCTGGATCAGAGAAGACTGAGGGGGTGACCTGTTCGAGGTGTACAAGATTGTATGGGGTATGGACAGAGTGGATAGGGAGCAGCTGTTCCCTTTAGTTGGAGGGTCAGTCACCAGGGGACGTTCAAGGTGAGGAGCAGAAGGTTAGCAGGGATGTAAGGAAAAAGTTTCTTATCCAGAGAGTGGTGATTGCCTGGAATGTGCCACCCGGGATTGAGTCATAGAGGTTTACAGCATGAAAACAGGCCCTTAGGCCCAGCTTGTCCATTCCATCCTTTTTTTCTAAAACCCCTAAGCTAGTTCCAATTGCCCACATTTGGCCCATATCCCTCCATACCCACCTTACACATGTAACTGTCTAAATGCTTTTTAAAAGACAAAATTATACCCACCTCTATTACTACTTCTGGCAGCTTGTTCCACTCACTGTCCTCTGTGTGAAAAAGTTGCCCCTCTGGACACTTTTGTATCTCTCCCCTCTCACCTTAAATCTATGCCCTCCAGTTTCAGATTCCCCAACCTTTGGGAAAAGATACTGATTATCTAGCTGATCTATGCCCCTCATTATTTTATTGACCTCTATAAGATCATCCCTCAGCCTCCTACACTCGAAGGAAAAAAGAATATTTAGTCTCTCTTTATAACTCAATCCATCAAGTCCTGGTAGGATCCTAATAAATCTTTTCTGCATTCTTTCTAGTTTAATAATATCCTTTCTACAATAAGGTCTCCAGAATTGCACACAGTGTTCCAAGTGAGGTCTTGTATAACTTCAACAAGATGTCCCAACTCCTGTATTCAGTGTTCTGACTGAAGAAACCAAATACTCTATCCACCTATAACTTCACCTT